>JARQOC010000004.1:67490977-68090977 GCA_033576535.1 Allobates femoralis
CTTTTCTCTTGCCTTTTTTTTGGGGGGGGAAAACGCACCCACCCTTTTTGGCCCTTTTTGGGCCTTTTTTTTCAGTTCTCAAAAGGCTTTTTTAAAGTTTGGAAAACATGGGTTAACATTTTTTTACCCCGTTAGCCTATTATCTCTCTGTTAACTGTTGTCTGTTTAAACTTGTGCCTGTTTAGCTCCAGGCCTTGTAGTACTGTGAGCCTGTTTAGTTACAGGCCTTGTTATACGATTATGCTTCGTTAACTCTTCACTGTTTTCCACATGCGCCTGCTTAGTTTCAGGCCTTGTGGTACTAGTATTACTCTGCTAACTCTTAACTGTTTACACACGTGCCTGTTTGGTTTCAGGCCTTGTTACACTGTTATTGCCATGCTAACTATATTTGTTTACACAGGTTGCCTGTGTAGACTTCCTGTGTCTGTTATTATCTGTTAACTCTCCTACTGCTTTAGCACAAAACTGGAGAAGCACTTCCTGTTCCAGGGGTGTAATGCTGCAGAGGAGGATCCACTGTAACTCTTTTGCAGATTCTGCTTAGTGTCGCCTCCTAGTGGACAGCAGCATAACACCCACGGTCTGTGTCCCCCAATTAGAGGCTAAGAGAAAAGGATTTTACGGTGAGTACACAAAAATCTCCTTTTTTCGGCGCCTCTTGCTGATTGCGAGATTCTTCTGCTGCCCTTTACTGGCATCTGCCCTCTTCCCTGCACATGCAGCGTCCAACCTGCACAGCGTTTCACAGTGGCCACCGCGGCATCGGGGACACGGGATCACCCGAAAGGCCAGCAGCTGCACCGGAGACCCACACCTAATGTGGGTAATAAGATCAGCAGATTCTACTTTGCTGCAGCTCTGTTGTTCTGCCCTCTCCCTGCCTGCAGTATACCCAGTGTCCCACAGTGTGCATTCAGTGGCTATATCCTGCCATTACCATCTACAATCATGAAAAACTCAAGGGCCAGTAAGAAAGCCCCCAAAACCTTCAAGACATACTATGCCTCTTGCATTACATGCAAGGCTCAACTGCCTAATGGACACACTACCCCACACTGCCAGGCTTGTGACTCCAATACTACACAGGAGTCCCCTGCCGACGCCGGTTCTCACTGCGCCCCTAACCCACCTGAATGGGTCCTGTTCCTCACACAATGCATGTCGCAATCCATGGATAAGCTCTCTACTACCCTGATCCAGGCCCTGCAGAGCCGTCCCATAACCGGCATCCCAGGCCACTCTGAATCAGAGGTGGACGTTCCGACTCACGAGAGCACGCCACAAGGGGGCAGGCCACGAGACACACAATCGTCCATGGCTGAGCCAAGATGGAACAGACATAGGAACACTTCAACTACGTCCTCACGGGGTTCCCACACCTCTCCCACTAGAGACCTAGAACCAGGGTCTCCCTTGTCTGGAGTTTTTCACGATCCAGACTTGGATCTTGAACCGGAGGTCTCCTTTGATTTATATACTCCTGACACGTAGATCATGGTCGAGGATTTATTCACAGTCGTCAACCAGACGCTCACTGTTGATGACCCTCCCTGTGAGACATCCGACCACACTGTGTCTTTTACAAGAGCAAAGCGACCACAAAAATATTTTGCGGATCATCCTGAATTTCAGGGAATCCTAAAGAAACCTAGAGCCCTTCCAGATAAAAGGTTTGGGAACTGTAAGGCTATTGAGGTTCGCTACCCCTTCTCTCCTGCCCTAGGCCAAGACTGGGTGGACTCCCCACAGGTTGACCTCCCCCCCAGTCTCTCGTTTGGCAGCAAACATTTTGCTTTCTCTACTTGATGGGCCTTCTATTAAAGGCCTTATGGACCGACAAATTGACCAGCTGGCTCGCTCAGTTTTTGAAGCCACCGCTCGTCCTGATCACCTTCCTTTGCTTCCTGTATTGGTCGCCAAGGCAATTATGACTTGGGAAAATACATTACACTCTTCCCTCTTTACCCTGAATTGTTGGATCTTGCAGCCCAGATTTCGGTAGCTGGAGAATATCTTCTCCAAACATCTCTGGATACCACTAAATGCACAGCTGTGGCAGCCTCTAATGCCGTTACCATTCGCAGAGTGCTATGGCTCCGTGAGGGGAAGGCGGATTCTCATTCTAAGAATCCCTCACCAGTCTCCCTTATCTTAGCAGTTGTCTCTTCGGTGAACGGCTTGATCAACTGATCTCTGGCACCACAGGAGGGGAGAGCACTTCACTTCCCCAACACAAACCAGGACGTCCCTTCCTTTGTCCGCCATCAGCAGACGCGTTTTCATTCCTTTCGGAACTCGTTCGGCTGGTCGGCCTCCCACCCGTCACAGACTACAACCCACTCCCCGCTCAGGGACCAAGGCTCTCAGCCTGCCCCAAAATCGAAATCAGCCTGACAGCCCAGGCCTAGGGGACCCAGTTCCCATAAGTTCTCTGACTCTTCCTCATTCACGGAAGATACCATCCTAGTAGGCGGCCAACCTTTGTGCTTCCGCAACGTTTGGCTCGCCGTCATAGACGACAGGTGGGTCAGGGAACTGTTCTCTTCCGGCTACAACATCGAATTTATCTCCCATCTACCCAATCGCTTTTTCCTATCGTCTCCCCCACGATCACCTTCAAAAGCTCACGCCTTTTTCAAGGCCATCGACTCCCTCCTGCTGGCAGGAGTTATCGTTCCCGTTCCGGAAAACGAACGCTTCAGAGGGTTTCTTTTAGAACCTTTGTTGTCCCCAAAAAGGACGGTTCAGTCTGTCCCATCCTGAATCTGAAGCACTTGAACAAATGTATTCGTCTTCGTCATTTCCGTATGGAGTCCCTTCTCTCCATCATTTCATTAATGGTGGAGGGAGAATTCCTGGCCTCCATCGATATTCGAGATGCATATCTTCACATCCCGATTTCCCATGCGCATCAACCATGCCTGCGCTTTGAAATCCACGACAATCACTTTCAGTTCGTTGCTTTGCCCTTCGGACTCGCCATGGCCCCCAGGGTCTTCACCAAAGTCATGTCAGCCGTCATGTCCATTCTTCACTCACGGGGCGTAGTCGTTGTTCCCTATCTGGACGATCTCCTGATCAGAGCCCCTTCCTTTGCAGACTGCGAAGACAGCGTTCACATCACAGACACGCTTTCTAGCCTGGGGTGGTTGATCAACCTGTCCAAGTCCTCCCCAGTCCTGAATTATTATTTATTTATAGAGCACCGTTAATTCCATGGTGCTGTACATGAGAAAGGGTTACATACAAACAAGTTAGAAATTAAATGAACAAACTGACAGACTGATAGGGAAGAGAGAGGACCCTGCACTTGCGGGCTTACATTTTGCAGGGCAATGGGGAAGGAGACAGTAGGTTGGGTCTGCTCTAGTGGTGGTGGAGCCCTGAGTCCAGTGGTGGTGAGGTGGCACCGTGGTCATTGCAGGCTGTAGGCTGTTCTGAAGAGATGGGTTTTCAGGTTCCGAGTGTGGAGGACAGTCGGACGTGTTGGGGGTGCAGAATTGTAGCGGATGGGGGATGCTTGGCGAAGTCTTGCAGGCGGTTAGATGAGGAACGTACAATTGTGGCGGAAAGAAGGAGGTCTTGGGAGGATCGAAGATTACAAGTTGGATGATATCGGGAGATTAGTTCAGAGATATATGGGGGGGACAGATTGTGGACGGCCTTGTAGGTCAGTGTTAGGAGTTTGAATTGGATATGCTGGGGAATTGGGAGCCAGTGGAGGGATTTGCAGTGGGGAGAAGTGGAGGAATAGTGAGGAGAGAGGTGGATAAGTCGGGCAGCAGAGTTAAGGACAGTCCTAGGGATGGTTGTCAATACCTCCATGGATTGGTGTTTCTCCTCAGGACAAGTCTTGTGCCCTACGTCAGAGTGTGCAGACTCTTCTTCGCCCTTCGCCTCACTCCCTTCACTTCGGGATGAGAGTCTTGGGCAGGATGGTTGCAGCAATGGAGGCAGCCCCCTTTGCCCAACTGCATCTCAGGCCCCTACAGAGGGGCCTCTTGACAGCCTGGGACAGGAGCCTGTTCACCCTAGCCAGAACTTTTGACACTTCCCCCCAGGATCAAACGCTCTTTGCTGTTGGTTGAAACCAGCTTACCTCTCACAAGAAAGGTCCTTCCTTCCGGCTCACTGGGCTGTACTCCCCACCGACGCCTGCCTGATTGGTGGCGGTAGGCTGCACCCCAACCTTACGGTGCAAGGCCGATGGTCCGCACAGGACTCCACACTCCCAAACAACCAGTCCTTCCATCATTTTCTTCGCGGGCCGCCACATTTGTGTCCAGTCGGACGATGCCTACTGCAGTGGCATATATCAATCACCAAGGGGGAACCCACAGTCTGAAAGCGATGTAAGAGGTGGAACACATTCTCCACTGGGCCGAATCCACCCGGTCAGTGCTTTCGGCAGTGCACACTCCAGGAGTCGACAACTGGACGGTGGATTTCCTCAGCCGTCAGGACATTGCTTCGGGGGAGTGGGTACTACATCCGGACGTTTTCCAGCAGATATGCCATCGCTGGGGACTCCGGATGTGGATCTCATGGCTTCACGTCTGAACGCCAAAGTGCCTACATTCATAGCCCGGTCTCACGACCGCTGTCTGTAGGAGCGGTTGTACTAGTTCAGCCGTGGACTCAGTTTCATCTCCCCTACATCTTTTCCCCTCTGCCGCTAATTCCCAGGGTTGTACGGAAAATCAAGGTGAAAGGCGTTCCAGTCATTCTAGTAGCACCCTGCCGTCTTCCGGACCGTCCGGACCTGCTCACTCAGGGTCCAATCTGCCACCATCATTCGATGGCCCTGAATTTGACGGCGTGGCTGTTGAAAACTGGGTTTTAACCCAGGCCGCTTTATCCGCAGACATGATTCAAACTATGATCAGCGCAAGGAAGCCCGCCTCAGCTTGAATTTACTATAGCACTTGGAAGGCCTTCTTCGTTTGGTGCAAGTCTCAAAGCCACTCGCCTCTAGTATTTACTCTCCCCGTTATTCTTGGCTTCCTTCATTTGGGACTAGACGCCGGTCTTTCTTCCGGCTCCCTAAAAGGTCAAATTTCTGCACTGTCTGTGCTCTTCCAGCGCCGCCTTGTCTTAAATCCTTAAGTCAGAACCTTTGTTCAGGGTGTCTCCCGTCTGATTCCTCCTTACAGGAGACCACTTGAAGCGTGGGATCTCAATCTGGTCTTGGACGTTCTCCAGAACGTTCTCTCTGTCTTCTGTCCTGGAAGGTTGTCTTTCTCGTGGCAATCACCTTTATCCGTCGTGTCTGAGTTGGCAGCGCTGTCCTGCAAACTCCCTTCCTGGTTTTTCACCAGGATAAAGTTGTGCTCCGGCCGGTGCCTTCATTTCTTCCAAAGGTGGTCTCTTCCTTCCACCTGAATGAGGATATTTATCTCCCTTCGTTTTGCCCGGCGCCTGTGCACCGTGTCGAGAAGGCCCTGCATACACTGGATCTGGTTAGACCCCTTCAGTACTACGTCTCTAGAACGGCGCTATTCAGTAAGTCTGATTCTCTATTCATTCTCCCGGAGGGCCACTGAAAGGGCGTGGCAGCATCCATGGCCACCTTGGCCTGATTGATTAGATCAGCTATCCAGGGAGCGTATCGATTGCGGAACATGGCCGTTACTGTCGGGTTAAGAGCACACTCCACACGTGTGGTAGGGGCATCCTGGGCCATCCGGCACCAGGCATCTGCACAGCAAGTGTGCAAAGCTGCCACCTGGTCCAGTCTGCATACTTTTGCAAAGTGCTACAATATCCATACTCAGTCAGCCGGAGTGAAGACAAAAAGTTGGATCCGGCCTTGGGATCGCACTGCCTGGCCAATTTGGAGGAAGAATCAACTCGGAGAAAGCTGGATCTTCCAGGGATCTTTATTTTTAGTAAAATCTCGATGCGTTTCGTGTACAGCAGTACACTTCCTCAGGAGAATATAATTTTTCCATCATCGCCACGACAGCACCACCTGAGAGGACCCCCCCATCCAAGACAGGAAACCTCTGAGATAAAAAGGCGGGACCTCTCCTGGACCTCAGTTTAGGTTTACTGTCTTGGAGGTGGGAGACCTCTGACGCTCATGCGGTCCTGGCCTGACCCGGTAGCTGGAAGAGCTGTCCTTACCTAGGCAGTGGCTCCGGACTTGGGTGCAGAAGCTCCTCTACGGGGTATCCCCTGCGATGGTGGAGGGCACAGGGTCTGGAGAGGGCTTGTTCTCGACCCTTGTCGTCGCCCGGGTGTCGCAGCTGCAGGGTTGGTGGCTGCCCTGCAGTACTGTGCCCCGGGTGAAGGGGATCCTTTCCTGGCTGGGCGCAGCGTTCCTGGGTCTGTAAGGGGCCTGGGAGCGGTTTTTCCCGGCGGCAGGTTTCCACCTTCCGGGGTCGTTCCTTTCATAAGCCACGGTTTGCCAAGCGGAAGTCCCCCTCGTCGGACCCGAGATGCTTGGGCTGACAAGAGACAAGAAGGCTGGTTTCTTGTTCAAGGGTTCCTCCTTTGACAGGAAGCACCAGTCTAAGCTCGCTCCGGGTGGGAGGAAGGCTTGCCCACTTTCTCCCAGCCTGGTCCAGAATTGGGGCTTGCGATTGGGCTCTCGCTCTTCTCAGAGACGGGTTGAAACTGGAGTTCGCTTCGGCTCCTGTGGGGTCCCTGGTGGTTACGTTTGTCAGCAGTCCGGAAAAATACAATTTTCTGTTAGGCGAGGTACGGGCCCTTGTGACAAAAGGAGTTGTTTCCCCGGTTCCTCCAGCCGACTGCGGCAGGGGGTTCTATCCCACGCTGTTTCTCGTGCCAAAGCCAGACGGCTCGTTCCGGACGATTATAAACCTAAAACACCTGAACAGCTTTCTGGTCCAGCGTTCGTTCAAGATGGAGACTTTGAAATCAGCAATCAGGTTATTGTTTCCAAATTATTTCATGATAGTTCTGGATCTGAAAGACGCATACTAACATGTTCCGGTTCACCGTCACCACCAGCAGTTTCTGAGGTTCGCCCTGTATGTGGGGGCTCCCTCTGCCATTTCCAGTATCGGGCTCTCCCCTTCGGGCTGGCGATGGCTCCTCGGATTTTCACAAAGCTGCTGGCGGAGGTGATGGCTCACTTCCGACGTCAGCAGGTTTTGATTATTCCGTATCTGGACGATCTGCTGATTGTGGGGGACTCCAGAGATCAGTGCCTCGACCGTCTGCAGATGGTTCAGTCATCCCTGGGTCAGTTGGGCTGGATTACCAATCTAGAAAAGTCCAGGCTAGTTCCCGCCACACGTCAGCTGTTTCTGGGGATGATTCTGGACTCACAGTCTCAGCTGTGCCTCCTTCCGGACGACAAACAAGTGCGTTTTCAGTCTTTCCTTTCTGCAGTTCGGGACTCTCCTCGAGTGACTTTAAGGAGGGCTATGTCTCTCCTGGGCTCCCTCACGTCCTGTATTCCTGCAGTCCCTGGGCACAGTTGCACTCTCGGGCCCTTCAGTGGGAGATTCTCCAGCATCAACTCAGGTTGGGGGCGGCCTTGGACACGAAGATTGTTCTCTCCCCTCCGACTTTAGATTCTCTGGGGTGGTGGCTGGTCCCCGAGCACCTCTCCGTGGGCGTCCCGTGGGCTTGTCCAGTCTCAGACGTAATCACCACGGATGCCAGTTTCTGGGGATGGGGGTCCCACCTTCTGGACCTGTCCGCTCAGGGAGCCTGGGACTCACGCCTCTCCAGGATGTCCTCAAATATGCGGGAGCGCCTGGCAGTTTGGGAGGCAGTTTCTGTGTTCCTTCCTTCCCTTCGGGGGCGCCATCTAAGAATTCTCTCCGACAACAGTGTGTCGGCTTACTTGAACCATCAGGGAGGCACCCGGTCTCAGGCTCTCATGGGCGTTACACGGGACATTTGTCAGTTGTTGGAAGAACGTCACATTTCACTTTCTGCCCTTCACATACGGGGGGTGGCAAATTCCCAAGCGGATTTTCTCAGCAGGGTGCAGCTCCGACGGGGAGTGGGCCCTGGATCCGAGGGTTTTCGCTCAGATTGTAGACAGGTGGGGCCTTCCGGAGATAGATTTGTTTGCAACTCGGGAGAACAGGCAGGTGCAACGGTTCTGTTCTCTGACTCCCGGAGACCGGCCCTTTGCTGTGGACGCTCTGCTGATCCCCTGGTCCTCGGGCCTTCTGTATGCCTTCCCTCCCTTGGTAATGATTCCTGCAGTACTTCGGAAGATCAGGGAGGACAGAGCCAGGGTCATCATGATAGAGCCCTTCTGGCCCCGGAGGGCTTGGTTCTTTTGGCTCAGTCGCCTGTCCGTGCAGGCTCCCTCGACTCTCCCCCCTCTCCCAGTCTCTACTGTCTCAGGGACCGGTCCACCATCTGCAGGTCTCGGGTCTCCGGCTGACGGCGTGGAACTTGAACGGCGGCTCCTGTCGCGTAGGGGATTCTCAGACGGCCTTGTTCATACACTGATGTCCAGTTGGAAGCCGGTTACCACCAACATTTTATGGTAAAGTGTGGAAAAAATTCCTGTCCACTTCGGGGGCGAGTCCAGAGGGGGAGGCTCCTGTGCCGGCAAGTTTAGAATTCCTCCAGAAGGGGTGGGAGATGGGTCTCTGTGTCAATACCCTGAAACTCCAAGTTTCAGCCTTGGGGGCTCTGTACCATTGTCCCCTCGCTGGGTCTTCTTGGGTGACGAGGTTTATACAGTCCTGCAAGCGGGCCACTCCTGTTCCCTGTCCGAAGGTGCCTCCTTAGGATCTCAATTTAGTTCTAGATGCCTTAACCAAGCCTCCTTTTGAGCCTTTCTCTTCTGCTTCGCCAAAGGTCCTTACTCTGAAGGTAGTCCTGTTGGTGGCTTTGACGTCGGCCAGACGTATTAGTGACCTGCAGGCCTGGTCAGTGGTGGGGCCTTATACTCAGATTTTGCAGGACAGGGTCGTCCTCCGCCTGGACCCTTCCTATCTTCCCAAGGTGGCTACCAAGTTCCACGGGATGCAGGAGATTGTCCTCCCTTCCTTCTGTGATCATCCTGCAAATCAGAAGGAAGAGGTTCTCCACACGTTAGATGTCAGGAGGGCGTTACTTACCTACTTGGACAAGTCCGCGGCCTGGCGTCAGTCCCCGTCCCTCTTTGTTTCCTTTCAGGGGGCCTCTAGGGGTAAGGCAGTGTCCAAGGGTACCCTTGCTAGGTGGTTGCGGGAAGCCATAGCTCTTGCTTATTCTTCTAGTCAGGTGCCGGTCCCGGTGGGACTTACGGCACGTTCCACCAGGGCGGTGGCTACATCCTGGGCTGAGAAGGCTGATGTCCCTTTAGAATTGATCTGAAGGGCGGCTACTTGGTCTTCTCCTTCTACTTTCTTCAAGCATTACAGGCTTGATCTTTCTTCCACTGATGAGGTGACCTTTGGTAGACGGGTTCTGCAAGCGGTGGTCCCTCCCTAATTTTCTTTTCTCTGAAATCTCTCAGGTGGTGCTGTCGTGGCGATGATGGAAAAATCTAAATTACTTACCGGTAATGGGTTTTTCCGGAGCCACGACAGCACCACCGCATCCCTCCTTATTGCCTGTTGGTGTTGGTCACGTTTGGGGGGTGTGAATTGTTGATTTCTTTTGGTGGTGGTTGTGTACTAATGATTGTTGGGTTCTGCTCTCCGGCCTCTGTAACCTAAACTGAGGTCCAGGAGAGGTCCCGCCTTTCCTGTCTTGGATGGGCGGTCCTCTCTCTCAGGTGGTGCTGTCGTGGCTCCGGAAAAACCCATTACCGGTAAGTAATTTAGATTATTTGGGCGTACTGCGCAATCCGAAGGCCAGATCCAACTTTTTATTTTCATTTCGGACGAACCACGCAGCTGACTGCTGCAGCTTCGCTCCTTGCTACACCCTCGTTTTGTAGTGGCTGTGTCACACACAACCTAACAAGGTGAGTGGGGCCATACCTTTAGCGTTTGGCTTAATCTACTCAGATAAGACCCTATTGTGCGCTTATCTCTCCTCCTCTAGCTTACTCAGTCAGCGGCAGATGCAAGTCTGGGTAGGCATATCTTGCAGGCGGTGGTAGCCCATTTATAATATGCATGTCTTGCAAAAGACTACTGTTTTTTTGTTTTGTGCCTTTTTTTCTCGTTACCCTCCCAGGGACTGCTTTAGGACGTCCCATAGTCCTGTGTCCCCCAATGAGGCGATTGAGAAAAGGAGATTTGTGTGGTACTCGCCGTAAAATCCTTTTCTCCGAGCCTCTAATTGGGGGACACAGCACCTTCCCTGTTTGGCCGTTCCATGTTTTTCCTTTCTGGTTGCTGTGAGGCCTCCTATGGTTGCCTTTTTTTTTTTTTAAGGCCTATACCTTGTCTCTCATACTGCTTTGGTCACTAAACATGTTTGGCTGGTGCCAGCCAGGGGGTCTATACTGCAGGGGGGGAGTTTCTCTGTTTGTTTCAGATTCTACTTAGTGTCAGCCTCCTGGTAAAATGCAGCATAACACCCATGGTCCTGTGTCCCCCAATTAGAGGCTCAGAGAAAAGGATTTTACGGTGAGTGCACAAAAATTTCCTTTTTAAATAAACAAAACAAAGCCTGGAGAGGATCCTTAATTGTCCATAGTTAGTGGTGTGAACATTTTTATTGCCTAATTTATATGTAAACCTGGTGTCCTCAGTGTCTCTGGAACAATTCTTCAGGTGTTGTAATGAGTCATGAATCCTTCTGACAGATTTAACATTGATAGGACAGAGTCAAAAGTTGTAATGAGTTTGTAATGTATTCTGTGATTTGAAATGGCTTTTTAATATTGCAACTTTGATATTTTCAATGTTATGTCCTTGACCACAAAAATGTTTGGCTACTGGTAAATGGATTTTTGTTGTCTGTAACTGTGTGACTATGAGACCTTATCCTTACTCTTAGCTGTTGTCCTGTCTCCCCAAAATAAATAGCTTCCACAGAACATGTAGTACACGCAATTAACCCTTTCATGACCCGGGAATTTTTCATTTTCATTTTTTGCTCCCCTGCTTTCAAGAGCCATAACTTTTTTATTTTTCCGTCAGTATAGACATATGACGGCTTGTTTTTTGTGGGACGAGTTGTACTTTCATATGCAATCATTTATTTTACCATATAGTGTACAAGGAAATTGCAAAAGAATTCTAAATGCAGTGAAATTGCAAAAAAAGTACAATAACACGTTTTGTTTTTTGGGTATTTTAGTCGCCATGTTCACTATATAGTAATACCGACGTGACGGTGGTGATGCCTCGGGTCGGTACCAGTTTGTAGACACCCAACATGTATACCTTTACTGGTATCTAGGTGGTGAAAAAAAATTCAGAAGTTTGAAAATAAAAAAAAGACTTTTTGCGCCATGTTCTGCGCCCCGTAGCGTCCTCATTTTTCAGGATCTGGGGCTGTGTGGCAGCTTATTTTTTGCGTCTTCAGCTAACGTTTAAAATGATACAATTTTTGGGGGGATCCACAGTTTTGATCGCCCGTTATTGCATTTTATAGCAATGTTGCGGTGACAAAAAAAACAAAAACGGAATTTTGGCGTTTGGACCATTTTTTCTGTTACGGAGTTTACAGCTCATTAACGGATTTAATACGATGATAGATCGGGCGATTCTGAACGCGGCGATACCAAACGTGTATTTATTTTTTCTTTTCTTAATACTTTTATTGTGATTGGGGGAAAAGGGGGGTGATTTAAACTTTATAAACTTTTTTTTTTTTTTTTTTTTTCTTTAACAGGTTTTTAAAAACTTCATTTTTTCATTAATTCTTATTTTTACACTGCCCCTTTAAGAGGCACCTTGCTGCACAGTCCGATCGCTTCTGGGAGATACAGATGAGCTGCAGCTCCCAGAATTGCGGACCTGTTGTGGTTGGCAGCGCCTGCCAACCACAACATGGAAACTGCTCAGTGACAGCATCCGGGGTCTAGCCAGGACCCCGGGCTGTCACGTGAACGCCGGAAATCCCGTGATACTATTGCGGGATCTCCGGAGCAGGTGGGGAACAGCGCGTTCCCCGCCGCAGCCGCTTGGATCCCACTGTCAGTGATTGACAGCGGGATCCAAAGGGGATCCAAAGCCAGAGCTCACATCAAACACCCCTTACCGGCCCATAACGTCCTCCTACGTCATAGGTCGGGAAAGGGTTAAATGTGAATGTCCCGGGAATCTACTAATTTTGCTGTGTGTTAGGGATCTGTCTCTGGTCTCTATGTGAGCACAGGTCTTGCAGCTCTTCACATTGCATGGATAAGTTCCTCTTGGTGTATCTGAGGGCATCGAACTTCAGACCATGATGTTTGTTATAGTGGGAGGCTGCCTGTAGCACAGCGAGGGATGGTCTTTGAATATTATTTTTAGTGGGTCATCCTTGTGTAGGATGTGATGAAGTTTCATGGCCGTTTTCCTTAGTACCTCAAGCTGTGGGTTGTAGGTCACCATCAGAGGAACACTATGGTTCTCTTCTTTTTCTCTGTATTGGAGTGCTTGACTTCTAGGGATCCTTCTGACTTTAATGATCTGATCCTCAATGGAGGAGGGGGTGGGAGCCCTGGTTTAAAAATGTCTTTTTAGGTGGTTTGTGTTCATCCCTTTCCACTGGGTTGGAGCAAATACTGTTATATCTGAGGGCCTGGCTGTAGACAATGGACTTTTTAATGTGTTTAAGGTGGAAACTGTCCCATCTGAGGTATGTGGGACGGTCAATCGGTTTCCGATATACCGATGTCTGGAATGAACCATTTAGGATTTTTATTGTGGTATCCAGGGAGTTGATTTCGGTTTTTGAGTGCTCCAGTGTCAGGTTTATGCTGGGATGAAATTTGTTGAAATTGTCATGGAATTTTAGAAGTTCATGTTGAGGAAGTCCGCCAAGGGTTTAATGGGGCAGGAGGCTAAAAAGTCATTTTCCAGTTTAGCCATGAAGAGGTTGGCAAACTGGGGGGCCATTTTGCTTCCCATAGCGGTTCCGCTGCGTTGTAAATACAGTTCTTCACCAAAAGAGAATGTGTGTGAGAAATAAATCTGGGGAGTCTTAGTACTGATTCAGAGGGATCCCATTGACTTCAAGAAACATTCAGCCGGTGGTAAGTCCATCTCTGTGTGGGATGTTAGAATATAAGGATTTCACATCCATAGTGGCTAGAATGGTACTCGTGGGGAGGGCACCTATTGTAGGTAGCTTATTTAAAGGTCTGTCATGTCCTTTATATAGCTGGCTGTCTTCCTTACCAAATTAAGGACATTTTCCAGCCACCCTGAGATTTTCAATGAGTGTTCCCACCCCTGAGATGATCAGCCTTCCTGGGTTATCTGGCTTCTGAATCTAGAAAAGATGAGGTCTCGTCGTCACACAATTACAGACAAAAAAATCCATTTACCAGTAGCCAAACATTTCTGTGGTCAAGGACATAACATTGAAAATATGAAAGTCGCCATATTAAGAGGCCATTTCAAGTCACATACAAATCGAAGGGTTTGTGAACAAAACTCATTAAGCCTTTGACTCTGTCAGGGTTAAATCTGTCAGAAGGAATTGTTCCAGAGACACTGAGGGCACCAGGTTTACAATATAAATTAGGGCCATAAAAACTTTCACACCACTAAGTCTTTATAATTAAGGATTCTCTCTAGGCTCAATTTGTTTATTTCAATGTCCATTTATTTTACCTTGCATCTGTTCTGGTGTATATATTTCGTTTCTTCTAATATTTTATCATACCATGCCTGATAAGGAGACGTGAGAAGTATCAAAACGCTCGCCTTGTAATATAATGTATTGTAGTTGTGATACCTTTTAATGGCTAACAAAAATATAAGATTATTATTTTGATTAAAAAAAGCCAAGAAACCAGCGCTGCCTGTGGTTAGCGCGCAGTACAAAAAGTGCATATGCACATATTAATTTCTAACTGTACTTTCAAACTGAGACACTTGGCAAATAATTGATCCATTTTTTGAGATACCCCATCACGTCACAGCATTCTCAGATGGGACAGTCCTACTCTACGTTTTTTTATATAGGCTGTCCCATTACGGCCTCCTATATACATTAAGAGCAAGACCAGATTGAGTGCACATGTACTTGAAGAATTTCTGAACCACTACGACGGCACCAGAAGGTCAAGCACAGATAAAGGCCGACCAGGTCTGGACATTATTTATTATTATTTATTTATTTATTTATATAGCGCCATTGGATCCATGGCGCTTTACATAAGAAATGAGGGTGACAAGAACAGGTACAGTACATATTAGCAGTCAAGGCTTGCTGATACACGACGGGAGAGGATCCTGTCCACGAGGGCTCACAGTCCACAGGGGTGGGAAGGACACGTCAGATCTGGACATTGTCAGATCTGACCCCCACACTGCCCAACCAGCAACCATGGATGAGGATGGAATAGGCCCAGACACATGTGCAACAATCAAAAGCAATGTGGTCTTGCTTTTAATGCAGTGGGAGTGGTTCAGAAATACTTCAGGTACATGTGCACTCAATGTGGTCTTAGTCTTAATGTATTTAGGAGGCCGTAATGGGACAGCATATATAAAAAACGTAGAGTAGGACTGTCCCATCTGAGAATGCCATGACGTGGTGGGGTAGCTCAAAGAATTTATCAATTATTTTGCCAAATGTCTGTTTTAAAGTACAGTTAGAAATTAATATGTGGATATACACTTTTTGTGCTGCACTTCTTAGGACAGCGCTGGCTTCCTGGATTTTTTTTTTTATAATTTTCTTTCTCCCACTGAGCGCAATCAATCTTTTTTTAACTGGCTAACACGGTACTAAACCTTATTTTTCTTCTAACCATATTGGAATCACTGATGCTGAATTATCTGCAGGGGAGGAATATCAACAACACTGGATGAGAGGAGGAAACACAATCAAAACAAGAGAAAAGTCGCCCCAGAAGACTCGAGCCTCAAACAGTTCACCTGTAAGAAATACAAGCAGGTGAGTGGCCGGAGCTGTTGCGACTTGTGGTGCGAATACCTGATATGAATGGTTATAGGTAGATGCCGAGAACCACAACCTGCAATACATATGTACCCCTGTAATGTGCATACGCTGCCAGCAGGGGGCACTGTAGAAAAACCCAGAAGTTGGGAACCAAACTTTATCTAAAACTTTTATGGTGGGTTTACACGCTCCAACGTCGGTCCGATTATTGGATCAGACGGCGCGGGAGCGCGCTTTTTGTGCCCTGTTTTTCCAGAATCGCATCGGCGGTTTACACGTTGCGATATCGGGAAACAACGTCCCTACGATGTGTACGCCCCCCCGACCCAGGAACGACCATTTAACATGGGAGTGAATGGGTGACGTACTGCACATCGTAGTTGTGCGTTTAAACAGCACGATCCGACTCCAATCTTCCTTCAATATCGGAGCATTGAATAGCACGCTCATTCGACCCCCGATATCGGTTTGCCATTGTTCCTGCATCGTATTGGACGTTCACACCATACAACGCAGGAAGCGATATCGGGTCCAACGCACGAACCACGTGACTTTTGGTCGGAGTTGGACGCCGATATCGGGACGTGTAAACACACCATTAGTGTAGCCGAATCTGCATCCGGTGGATGACACTGAGTGATTTTTTCCTCCCCTTTCCCATATCAAGACTAGTATTTTTGCATGATGAGTTACATTCAGGGTTATAACTACAACAGGTGCAGGGGTTTCAATCACACCTGGGCCCTGGAGCCCCAACAGTCCCTTTAGCCTATAGAAAAAGACTAATACTGTTAAAGATCTGTAATACTGGGGGGGGGGGGACGGGACCATATTGGAGCTTTTGCATGGGAGCCCATGAGCTTCAAGTTACGCCTTTACGTTTATGTAGGACATCCTTCACTGTACCATATAATGTATGGAAAATAGGAGAAAAAAAATTCTAAGTCAGTACAATTTATGGTGCTTACAAACGTTTTGTATAGTGCTTATTTTAATATTACTAAAAATTATTTACTAAAAAAAAATGTTTTCCGGCATCCGTAATTCAGTTTCTTTGTTGGGGTGATCCAGTCAGTGTCTTTTAGTCCCTTTTTAACCACAATCGTGACAGCGGTATCTAATGGTTTAATTGGCCTGATCGGATGTCATTTACTGCAATCGCCTGCAGGATTTTTGGCTACAGGGGATGGGGGCTATATTGTTATTCCTGAGCGCAGTTGTAAAAAGAGGATGATTGAATTAGGCCCCATCAGGTGCTGTTTGTTAAGGGGTTAAGTAAAAATGTTTTAACATTAAAAATTTTCCTTTAAAGGGAACTAGTCAGCTTGTTTTGGCCCCAAACCTATTACTAACTGTCCCTGTTCCTAGCACATCCCTAATGGTACCGTCACACGGGGAGATATCGCCGGCGATGTCGCCCGAGATCTGCCTGTTCAGGCGATGTTGAAGTGACATCGCCTGTGCGTCGCCGCGTGTAACGTGGCGATTGAACGGCGATTAATCTCTGTTTCTGAGTTCAGAGATTTCCCAACAGTGTCGGGAAATCAGGCGATGTTGCTTGAGCGATCCGTATGCCTACTGCCGTGTGACGCGGCGATGTCTGTGTTCAGGCGATCCATTCTGTATGCCACATTGGCGGTGAGGTGGTGCTGTGTGACACGGCGATCTGAAAAGCCAACATCGCTTCAAGGTTGAGTCAGGCGATTCCTGATTCGCTGGTTCGACCTGGGTTGACGGTAAGATTGCTACGTGTGACGTCTCACGAGCGATGCTGCAGCGATGTGCGCGTTCATGAGATCGGCGCAACATCGCCGGCGATATCTCCCCGTGTGACGGTACCATAAGGGTGGAAACACACATGCGAGTCTCTCAGAGGAGACTCGGGATCAGTAAGTAGCATAGTGACCCTGAACGGCCTCTCCCTCTCTGGACGGGAGTGTGATGCTGCACAAAAACATAAGCAGCTGACACTCCCGTCCAGAGAGGGAGAGGCCGTTCAGGGTCACTGATCCGAGTCTCCTCCGAGAGACTCGCATGTAAGTAGGATGGTGTGTTTGCACCCTAACTATCTGTATGACCTAAAACTGTCCTATAATGGTTGTGAAGAAAAGACTGTCGCTTACATCTCTGTATGGTAATGAGTTCACTTCACTACTCTATGTAGTCTGACTGGGCGGTGTCCAGAGCTCTGTCGTCCCCCCTCAATGCTAGTATCACACCCCTCTGAGCATGATAATAGAATTCAAGTAATATGTCCCCCTTCTGTGTAGGACGCCACAGCTGGGCATTGCGAATACTTGCGAGGTGCACTGAGGGCTTTATAATGCTCAGAAGCCTCACTGACGTCTCGCTGTTATGCGGTGCCGTCAGTGGGGGCTTCTAAGCATTATAAAGCCCTCAGTGCACCTCGCAAGTATTCGCAATGTGCAGCTGTGGAAATGACGCTATTGCAACGTGCTGACATTAAGCATTGGCATCATTATTAAGGCACACGGCAACCATTTCTCTTTTAAAGGTTCATTAAGGTTTTGTTGCACCTTCATGGGATAAATACGAGCCTTCCTTCAGCATAACTTAAATGTCCATATAGCACATAGTCAATTTATCTCTCAATGAATCGTCACACACAGGTCTTAATAAACTATATGCCGGTGCATAAGTGGCACACTCAGTCCATTGACCACCTACAGTCTGTGGACACACAGCTTACCGGCCGTCTCATTCCTCACAGTGACTTGGGCCGCGTTCACACACACTGACCCAGTCAGCTGCTCCCATGACCACACTCAAGGTACCGTCACACAGGGAGATATCGCCGGCGATGTTGCCGGCAACTGAGGGGCGTGGCCAGGTTGCGGCGACATCGCCGGCGAGTTGCCTCGTGTGACAGGGCGATAATCAGGCGATGAATCGCCTGAGTCACATCGCCTGGTTTCCCAACAATGTTGGGAAACCTGGCGATGTTGCTCAGGCGATTCTGCCTGATCGCCCTGTGTAACGCGGCAACCCGCAATGTTACGGGCGATTCCGCCTATCTACAACATTGCGGGTTATCGCTATCTGGGTTGCTGGGCAACTCAGCAAGCGATAGCCGCGGCAACTAGCCGGCGACATCGCCGGTAAGTTGCTCCGTCTGACATCTCACCGGCGATGTTGTCAGGGATGCGCGCTCCCGCGATCCCCGGCAATATCGCCGGCGATATCTCCCTGTGTGACGGTACATTCAGAGGTTCCTTCTCCACTCCAGACTCTTGCAGTCACTCGGTCTCTTCTCCACTTGCCCTGCACAGCTTAACTCCACACTTGCTCTCTAGACAGACTGTGTACAAACAGTTGTCTGGTCCGAGGCCTTGGCAGCGTTCACACTGAGCTCTTCACCCACTCCGAGACCTCTCACACTGAGACTGGATGAGAAACTGCAGAGCAGGCAATCTCCAAGTGTGTCCTGCACCTTTGCAGGCTTGTGGCAGACTCCTTACCCAGAACTAGTCAGCTTATATCCTACCTGACACAGGTGGGAAGCTGTGTTCAATCAGACACACAGAGCCTCATGCATTTACCCCTTTGTGTAAGGCACAGTAAACATTCACATTTATATTGCAACATACCTCTGCCTGTGTGTTAAATACGTGCCATATAAAATGTAGCCATTCACTACATCACAGGCTTCATACACAGAAGGGGGACATTTGACTTTAAGAGCTGGGAGTGCACCTGGGAATTCTATTATCACACCCAGTGGAGCGTGATCCCAGACGCGAGGGGAAAGGGGGGGGGCGGAGCCCTGGACACCGCCCAGTGTGACGACATAGATTAGTCAGGAGGACTCATTAGCATACGGAGATGTAAGTGACAAAAGTTTTTTCACAGCCATATATAGGGCAATTTTAGCTGAGACAGGGAGGATTAGGGATGTGCTAGGAAGGTGCAGGGGTAATTAGTGATAGGTCATTTTTGCTCCCAAACCTGACTGGTTCCCTTTAAGTCTTTCCCCACAACATGCCATTATCTGATTGGTTTCTCTTTCCCCCCTTTTGCCTTCTCCAGGGTACCTGTGACTTGGGCGACGGCTGTCGTTACTCCCATTCACTTGAGGACTCAGAAATGGAAGCTCCGGACACCTCTCCATCGGAAGAGAATACCGCAACATCCTGATTTTATTCAGCCCCCACAACACCACTTATTGGACTGTTCTGGTTTATTTTTTTTAATGTTGTTCTGGAAGGAAAATTAAACTTCTGATTGTTTTTTCTTTTCTTTGGAAAATAAATTTTATTTGGCCCCGTCACACAGGGTACAGTGCAGTGTCAGTAAGGCACAGGGAGGGTTCCCCCCATAGGGCGTGCAATCAACTTCCCCAACTGGCAGATTTTCTGTACTGGACGGTAGCGAGGAAGGTGCGGATCTCCATGGGGTTCAATGTGATGTTTGTAGGGTTCAAGAAGAAAGGATCGTCTCCTCTGGGCAAATCAGAAGCTGCAAAAGGGAGAGATTAATATATTGGGGTAGAAATTACTGCATGAAAGAGTGTGAAGACTTTTACAAATCAGTTAACACAATGCATAAAAATACCAATCCCCTACAGATAGAGGAGGAAATTACTAAAAGCTTATGGAGATGCCTCATCTGTAGACAATAAACCATGTCTTGTTTTAGTCTCAAAATTACTAGCATCACTTTTTTTTTCCTAGATGCAATAATACCTGCAGGAGTCTACACTGCTTTGTACACGCCTTTTCCATTTTTTCCACATTACACCCCGCAAACACGTTTATCGGGATTTTCTGTGATAAACACTAAGTACAAGTATTTGTGACGTGTAAAGGAAATGACCCCTGGTGTTCTAAATATTTTATATAAATCTGAACAATACAATATGATGAGTATTTGTATTCATCCTCAGTACCCACAAAACCCCCCCCCCGAGTCCCCTGCGGACTTAACCACTTCACGACCCATGGGGTAAATATAAGTCAAGGGTCGGTTCCCGCTCCGAAGTGGCGCTCACATAAAACATCTCAGCTGATCTCATCCGGGATACGATTGGTGCTGTTAGCAGGACCCAAGGGGTTGTCATTCACGGACAGCGGGACACAAAACCGCTCCGGCCGGGATCGCGCTGTTCCCCGCCTGTACCGGAGATCCCACGATAATATTGCAAGATCTCCAGTGCTCACATGATAGCTGCCGGGTCCTGCTGAGACACCAGAAGCTATCACTGATCGCTTCCTGTGAGTGGTTGGCAGGCGCTGACAACCACTCACAGTGCACATTTGTGACAGGTCCCGATGTGTTACAGCTCATCAGGACCTGTCACAAGCGATCGGACGGTGCAGCAGTATGCCTCTTTATGGGCCAGTGTAAAATAAAGAATGAATTAAACTTTTTTATTCATATTTTTTATCACCCTCCCTATTCCCCCCAATTCAAAATAAAAGCTGCCGCTCATCGGAGCATGGCACAAGGGATCGGACTCTGTAGCAGTGTGCCTCCCTATGGGGCATTGTTTTATTTCTTTAAGTTTTTAAAAATATGCGGGAAAAAAAAAAAAAGTTCAAATCACCCCCCTTTTCCCCCCTCTCAAAACAAAAGTATTAAAGAAAAGAAAGATTTTTGTGTACTCGCCATAAAATCCTTTCTCTTAGCCTCTAATTGGGGGACACAGCAACGTGGGTGTTAGTGTTTAGTGAACGTGTGTAAGCTCGACCAGGTGGCCGCCTTGCACACTGGTAGTGCTGAGGCTTGGTGCCGAATGGCCCATGAAGCCCCCACGGCGCGTGTAGAGTGCGCCATGATACCGCCCAGAAGTGGCGATTTTTTTTTTTTGTCCGGTAGGCATCCTGAATAGTGGATCTGATCCACCTAGCCAGGGTAGCCTTAGAAGCCGGCGTGCCTTTTCGGCTGCCTTCTGGAAGGATGGAGAGAGAGTGTCTGACTACCTGAAAGGTGCAGTCCTGGACACGTAAATGCGAAGCGCCCTGACAAGGTCTAGAGTATGCAGAGCTTCTCAATCCGATGAACCGGTGCCGGGCAAAAGGATGGCAAGGAAATCTACTCATTAAGGTGAAACGAGGACACCGAACCGAAAGGATGGAACCGGACCGAGAACAACCTTATCCTGATGAAACACTAGGAAGGGGGGCCTGCAAGAGAGTGCTCATAGTTCTGACACTGCAGAGAGAAGTGATTGCCACTAGAAAAAACACTTCTGCGTTAGAAAGCGGAGAGAAACGTCTCTTAGAGGCTCAAAAGGTGGTTCCTGTAGCGCAGTTAGGACTAGGTTAAGGTCCCATGCATCTAGTGGTCTCCTGTAAAGGGGAACCAGTCGACAAACTCTCTGGAGAAAGGTCTTCACCTGTGGTTTGATCGCAAGGCGACGCTGAAAAAGAACTGAAAGAGCCGAGACCTGGCCCTTAAAAGAATTTAGGGACAGACCAGACTCCAGCCCCGACTGAAGGAAACCGAGGACTAATGGCAAGGAATAGGGGAATGGAGAGGAAGCTCGGGAGACGCACCAGGCAAAGAAGGCCTTCCAGGTGCGATGGTAGATCTGAGCTGAGGTCTGTTTTTTCGTGCACTGATCATAGTCTATCACAGCAGGGGAAAACGCAGGTCTCAAGGGCCATGCCGTCAAATTCAGCGCTCCTGAATTGATGGTAAAACGGACCCTGAGAGAGAAGGGCTGGGAGACGCCAGGGGACGTCTGCCGTAAGTTGGACGAGGTCAGCATACCATGCTCGTCTGGGGCTATAAGAATGACTGGAATGCCCTCCTGCTTGATCTCCTGTACGACTCTGGGTATTAGTGGCAGAGGCAGGAATATGTAAGGAAGGTGGAATAGAGTCCAATCTTGAACCAAGGCGTCTGCTCCGAGAGATCGCGGGTCGTGTGACCTGGGCATGAAGGCGGGACCTTGGCATTGAACCGTGATGCCATCAGGTCCACATCCGGGGTTCCCCAGCAATGGGCATATTTTTTGAAAGATGTCAGGATTCAGGGACCATTCTTCTGAGTCCATGCCCTGCCGACTGAGGAAATCCGCTTCCCAAGTAGTCCACTCCCGGTATGTGCACTGCCGATGACACCGATGCTGTCGATTCCGCCCAGTGTAGAATGAGCTTGAGTTCTTGCATCGCCTGGACACTGCGGTTCCGCCCTGGTGATTGACATGCCACGGCCGTGGCATGGTCCGACTGAATTCTGACGTGGCTCCCTGCCAGGAAAGGATGGAAGGCTTTCAGTGCCATGAATATGGTGCAGATCTCCAGGAGGTTGATGGGGTTGGATGATTCCACTGGGGACCATGTTCCTTATGCTCTGTGGTGCAGGTATACCGCACCCCAACCTGTCAGGCTTGCGTCGGTGGTGAGGACTTTCCAGTGAGTCGGAAGAAAAACTTCCCCTGTGTGAGCGAAGCTGGTCTGAGTAACCAATGGAGTGAGCGTCTGATTGCAGTTGACAGCCGGAACGTCCTGTCCAGGGAAAAGGGACTCTTGTCCCAAGACGCCAGTATGTAGAGTCCTGAGGTGAAGCTGGGTGAAAGGGACTGCTTCCATAGAGGCGACCATCCTGCCTAGGACTCTCATGGTAAAGCGAAATGACCGAGGTGACGGAAGAAGGAGGGTGCGGACTCTTTGGCGGAGAGCCCGTGCTCTTTCCTGGGGCAGGAGAACCAGACCTCTGGAGGTGTTGAACTGCATTCCCAGAAACGTTAGTGACTGCCTTCGTACTGTTGACGACTTTTGAAGGTTGAGTAATCAGCCCAGGCGACGTAGAGTGTGATGGAGATGCTCTGCTCACAATCCCTGAGTGTAGGAGCTTTCATGAGCAGATCGTCCAAGTATGGAAGGATGACTACTCCTCTCAAGTGAAGTATGGTCATGACTGCCGCCATGACCTTGGTGAACACTCTGGGAGCTGTGGCAAGTCCGAATGGAAGAACCACAAACTGGTAGTGGTCCTGGTTGATTGTGAACTGGAGGAATCTTTGCTGAGCTGGAGAGATCGGTATGTGGAGGTACGCATCTTGTATGTTGATTGAGGCGAGGAATTCGCCCTCCTCCATGGGCGATATGATGGAGCGAAGAGAGTCCATGCGAAAATGACATACGTGGACGAATTTGTTTAGCTGTTTTAGGTCCAGGATGGGCCAGACTGTACCTCCTTTCTTGGGTACCACGAATAGGTTCGAGTAGAACCTGTAAGCGCTCTGCCGGAGGAACAAATATAATGACTCCTGTTTTTAACAGTGAATCGACCGCCTGGAAAAAAGTGCGAGCCTTGGACGGTTTTGGAGGACTAGACATGAAAAACCAATCAGGAGGACGGGACCTGAACTCTATATTGTAGCCGGAAGACACCACTTCTCTGACCCAGTTGTCGTCTATAGTGGCGTGCCAGACTTGACGAAAGCGTAAAAGTCGGCCGCCTACTTGTAAGGTGTCTTCCGGAGGAGAAGAGTCAGGAGGAAGAAAACCTATGGGATCTTGATCCCTTAGGTTTAGGCAGGCGAGATTGGGACTGCCAGCTCGAGCTGGATTTTTGGGTAGTCTGTGAACGCTCCCGGTGTGATGAGCGATTGCCGGTTTGCACTGGCCTTAAGGCCGAACGAATTCCGAAAGGACTGGAATCGTGTTTGCTGTCGGCGATTGAAGGGCCTCTTTAGTTTGCGTTGGGGGAGAGACTTAATCTTACCCCCTTGTAGCAGCCGAGATTAGTTTGTCTAATTCTTCACCAAAGAGACGGCCACTAAGCTAGGGGAGGCTTGTGAGAGACTTCTTAGAAGCTGCGTCTGCATTCCATTCCCGCAACCAAAGGGCGCGTCTGATTGTGATAGCGCTGGACGCCGCTGTGCAATTTGCGGAGTCTAGAGCTGCATGCAGTAAGTGATCCGCAGTGATTGAAATATGAGCTGCTTGATCTAAGAGAGCTGGATCAGCGTCTGAAGATTTTAATGAAGTAAGTTACCGGCCCAAGTCCTAATGGCTTTGGCTGCCCAAACTGAGGCAAACGCTGGGGCCAGTAAGGATCCTGAGGCCGCAGACAGATTTAGCCATCTGCTCCACCTGGCGATCCGTTGCGTCTTTGATTGACGAACTGTCTGGTAAGGAGAGAAGCGTCCTTACAGCAATTCGTGATATCGGGGGGTCTACTTGGGGCGGATCCTCCCAATCCTGGGTTACATTTGGTAAAAAAGTGTAACGCGCCTCAAGGGTCTTGCGGTTGCCAAATCTTTTTTCAGGATGTAACCAATGTTTTTGTAGGATCTCCTGAAACTCCGGATGATCCGAAAAATATTTATGTGGTCTCTTGGCTCTTTTAAAAGAGACTTTATGTTGTGGGGCATCTGCCGGCGGGTCTGAAACATCCAGTACCTGATTGATGGATGTAATTAAGTCCTCAACCAGAGCCACCATGTCTGGTAGGTCTAGGGCCGTATCTAAATCCAAGTCTGAAGCAGGACCATAGGGACCCTGCGACTCCTGAGAATCCTCGTTGTGGGATGGGGAGGCCCTGGAGCTGTAAGAGGACGCCGGGGAGGGTATTCTCTGGACCCTCTTGTGTCCCGAACTAGAGGTAGATAGAACAGGGTCAGTAGACCGCCCTTGGTCCGAGGCGTCGCTCTGAGTTGTAGGTGTCTGGGCAGTGGAATAGGGGGAAGAGCGAGTCTGCAGAGTCTGGAGCAAATGTCGAGGGCAATTTTTCTATAGATTGTGACATAACAATGGCCCATTCTGGCGCAGTATCAGGTGCACAGGTAGATGGCAGGGTAATGGGGGGGGTTCTGCGACCATATTTTGGGTGCAGTTTTGACAATGTGAAGATGTGTATCCAGCAGGCAGAGAAACCTTGCAAGCTGTGCAGGTGGCATAATAAGAATGAAATGCCCTGGTGGTCCTCTTGCTCTTAGAGCCAGGCATTGTGAATAGACCCTTGTATTAAAAACCTTTTTGAGTACAAACAGATTAGATCCCTTAAATAGAGATCCCCGGTTGTGTGCAGACAGTGCCTGTGCAGAGACAGTGCAGGGATTAAAGAAACCTCTGCAGAGACCTTGCCACCAGAAGCGCTCCCCAGTAGTAGCCCACGATTCCTGTGTCCACCCGAGATGCTGAGTAGCAGATGCAGAAAAGGTCTCACATGTGCTGTGTAATGGCGGTGGCGCGGGAGAGGAAGGAGGAGGCGGAGCAGTGAAAGAGGCGCGCTGTATGAGCAGGAAGCGCGCTCTAGTGACCACTCCGTACCCAACTATGATACGCATCAGTGTCATCCGGTGGGCGGAATGAGGCGGCACAGGGGAGGTGGCAT
The DNA here is from genome assembly GCA_033576535.1 of Allobates femoralis. NCBI lineage: Eukaryota > Metazoa > Chordata > Amphibia > Anura > Aromobatidae > Allobates > Allobates femoralis. The sequence goes on from JARQOC010000004.1 coordinate 67,516,232, forward strand.
AGGCGCTAGGCCCAAAGCCAGGGCCTCACTTAGATGCAGACCACGAAAACGGTGGAGGGCCGGTGCGGAGGTACGGTCAAGAGACCGGAATGGACCCGGACCCCGCCAGACTCTTGGGGCCGGGTCCTCTCTGCAAAAAACACAGCAGTCCAAGCGCTAGGGACATTCTGTCGGTGCCCTGCAGCCTTACGCAGCTGTTTGTGCTGCTAGTACCTATGGTGCCTCAACCTAAAAACCCAAAGGTGATTAGGGGGACGTCTGCTGGTGGTTTCTTTCCTGCCCAGGGCTGTAGAAACTTGCTGCTTAAAAAATGACGATGATATGGAGCCTCAACTTCTACCCAGGTCCCCAACATTGGGGAATTGAGGAAGGAGGAGGTTACGCTGGGATATCTCAACTTCAACCCAGCACCCCAACAGTAGGATGCCGAGGAAGGAGCATGCCGGAGGGCACACCGGACCCACTTTTCTTCTTCTTTGGAAGAAAAAAATTAAAAGGTAAAAATTAAAATGAAAAATGTAGGTGTGCCTCCTAAAGACACTAAGCAAAAACTGGTGAGGCAGTGCCTGCTCCAGGGGTGTATACTGCAGAGGAGGAGCCACTGTAACTCTTTTGCAGATTCTGCTTAGTGTCATCTCCTAGTGGACAGCAGCATAACACCCACGGTCCTGTGTCCCCCCCAATGAGGCGAAGGAAAAAAAAACCTCACACATTTGGTATCGCCACATTCAGAATCGCCCGATCTATCAAGATATAAATTCAATTAATAAGAATCATAAACTGCGTAACGGAAAAAAAAAGGTCCAAACGCCAAAAAATACGTTTTTTTGGTCACCGCAACATTGCTATAAAATGCGGATCCACCCAAAAATGTATCATTAGAAACGTCAGCTCAAGATGCAAAAAAGTAATATTCACACAGCCCCAGATCCCGAAAAATGAGCGATACGGGGCTCCGAAAATGGCGCAAAAACTGAGATTTTTTTTTTTTTCCAAACTTCTGAATTTTTTCCACCACTTATACAAGAGTAAAAGTAGACATGTTTGGTATCTACAAACCTGGACCGACCCAAGGCATCACATCGCCACATCAGTTTTACTATATTGTGAACATGGTGACAAAAAAAACAAATGTGTAATTGCACTGTTTTGCAATTTCACCTCACTTGGAATTTTTTTCCCATGTTCCTGTACACTATATAGTAAAATAAATGATTACATCTGAAAGTACAACCCGCAGATATATCATCGCCCCTGGAAAGGCGAGCTGCTGCACTGTGGCCCAGACCTGTATCTCCCACAGTATTGTGAACTACAACCCCCGGTATGCAACAGTTTGGAAATAATGGGAGTTTGTTTGGTTTTACAGCAGGCGAGCAGATGAAAAACATAGGCCTCTAAAAATCTGTCCACCTTATGTGGGTAAGGCCTAAACTACATGGCCTGATGTTATGTTCATTAAACCTATAATAACTGATCTGTCCCTGCATAATCATCTTTTGTGGTACATTACGGCTATATACTCACAGAGCTGCATTCACAATTCTGCACAACCCTTTGTAATGTTATGTGAGTGGACAATTATATAACCCTCTCTGCGGCGCTCACCTCCCTCCGCTCTCCAGCGCAGACGATTCATCTTACTCTTCGGCAGATTTGCGGCCAGTGTCATTTCTTCGATCTCAGATAAGACGATGGTGGAGAACATCTCCTGTGGATCAGACAGCAGAGGGATCAGACAGCAGAGCGGATCAGGATCCGGGGAGCCGCCATATTCTATACCGTACAGATATGCTATGGTCTGAGGTCTCACCTGGAGGTTGATGGTGACGGGCCCGGAGTAGTTCCCGCTCTCGTGTCCCTGGAAGGGATGCTCCACCCGGAGGAGAAGCTTCTTTGGTTCATGTAAAGCGAGGGTGAGGAGGTGGACGTTGCTGGGGAGCGCGGACTGCAGGGCGGAAAACTTCAGGAAAAGGTATATGTTAAGTGAACAAATAGGGAAAAGGATATTTTATAGGGGTCTGATACATGACAATGGATTGTGGTGGTGTAGACCTATATGTGGCTGAAGAACATGCCTCCCGTATAGCTGCCCCAATAATGTCAAGGGGGAAGGGGGTCCGGTCCCATTATCAGAACCCCACTAAATGAGCCAGTGGCACTTACATGGTTGATGGGCCCCTGCTCTGAGCTATAGGGAACCCCATCCCCAGGGGAAAGGATGATTTGGGGCGACATATATTCCTGCAGTGCCAGAGTCCGGTGCAAATCAGCAGAATCCTGTGGGGAGTCCAACAGCAGCAAGTGTCTCCCCCGGACTACAATCCCCTCTCCGTACAGCCCGGGCTCCAGGAGCGGCTCCCCCACCCCACGGGCGTCGTCATACAGAAGACGTCTGTGAACCTGACGGGAAGATGAAATTACATGTTACCTAGCCATCACTTTCTGATTCTAAGTTACGGCAGAAAACTACCACCCCCATCATTTTTATTTTTTTTGTTAACTGCAGCTCCAATTATTCACCATCAACTCCAGTGACCCGTCAGTAATGCTGGATCCTCCCTGTGATCGGTCCGTTAATACCGTGAACTGAATATCCTTATCCTGCAAGACAGATTGACATGTCAGACCCCTGTACTGCCATAAACTGGGGGTGCAGGAGTGTCATCTATATTGGTTAGTTCTCACCCACTTAGTCATCCTCACAATGGGCTGATGAGTGTTATCCACCGCCAGCTCTAAACATCATTTACCTTAATGTATATCCGGCTGGTCACTGGTAATAGTTTCCAGCTATAGGTTCAGTCTGCACCAGTGGCCAGGTTTCCGAAAGTTTCGCCTATGTGGGAAAAAAAAAATAAAGTGGAGGTGAAGCCGTCATGACACAAGGAGTCTGTGTCTGACTGCAATGTGAGCTACAGGAAAGAGGAGCTGTGACTCAGTCCACTACTCCCGCCACAGTGATAGTCAGGAGGGAGGAGCTATGTGATACGGAGCCAGCTCTTCCCACCACATAATGATATAGTCAGGAGGGAGGAGCTATGTGACATGAAGTCAGCTCCTCCCACCCCAGGGTGATACAGGCAGGAGGGAGGATCTAGGTGATAAGGCGTTAGCTCCTTCCACCACAGGGCGATAGTCAGGAGGGAGGAGCTATGTGACATGGACTCCAATCCTCCCAGAACAGGGCGAGTCACCTCCTCTGCAGGACTTGTCTTCCATTTGCATCTGTATAAAACATGGCATTGGTCTGTAACTTGGAGTCAAAGCGACTGATCACTTCTTTTCCTTTGCCGTCACTGAAATGAAAAAAGTCAATTATGAAATATTGAGGCGTCCCCTGGAATCCCCCTCCCAAATAAGTCTGCGCTCACCGTACAGGAATAGGCCCCACTGTCCACTCCAGCTCGATGTAGCGCCGGTCCGAGTACAGTCTGACCACTTGTGAGCACCAGGAAGAGAAGTTCTGGTAGACCTCCTGCACCAGGGTGTTCTGCACACAAGAAGAGCGCGCTCACCGACCACACACAGGCACGGCACCACACGGCGTGCACACACAGGCACAACACAGCACGCTCACCGACTGCACACCGGCACGGCACAACACGGCGCGCTCACCAACTGCACACCGGCACAGCACAACACAACACGGCACGCTCACCAGCTGCACACAGGCACAACACGGCACGCTCACCGGCTGCCCACAGGCACAACACGGCACGCTCACCGGCTGCACACAGGCACAACACCGGCGCGCTCACCGGCTGCACACAGGCACAACACGGCGCGCTCACCGGCTGCACACAGGCACAACACGGCGCGCTCACCGGCTGCACACAGGCACAACACGGCGCGCTCACCGGCTGCACACAGGCACAACACGGCGCGCTCACCGGCCGCACACAGGCACAACACGGCGCGCTCACCGACCACACACAGGCACAGCACAACATGGCGCGCTCACCGGCTGCACACAGGCACAACACGGCACACTCACTGGCTGCACACAGGCACAACACGGCGCGCTCACCGACTGCACACAGCGGCTCATACACTATGCAACATCTCTGCTTGCTTCAAAGTAAAATAAAAAAAACTTACCTGCACCAGATAACTGCGGACGATCTGCGTCATGGGGGAAGGGGTTGACTGGTTGGGTCTGAAGATGTACGCTCCGGACGCCTGCGCGCTGTCCTCATTGCCGATACTGGCATTATACCTGCCAAAAATGAGGGGTAACCATTATACAATTCCTTACATTAAAGACATTGCTGTCAGCCGTGGTGATGACACAAAAGCTATACTCCTTTTTAAACCTCTTTCCACCTAGGCCAATTTGTATTTTTTCCCTCCTCAGGTCAGTACGAATACAGCAATAATAGACTTGTGGATATGTGTTATACAGAGTGGGTTGGGAGGGAGGGCAGTCCTGGTGGCGGCACATGTGGGGCGATGCTGTGGGAATCAGGAGCCATGGACTTCAGAATAATGGCGCAGGAGTTGGTGCGTGCGCAGATTTGAGACCTTAGAGAGCCAAGATCTCAATGTGCCAATTTCCTGAAGTCTCTCTCATTAGAGGCGACACATACGCAGATTGAGATCTCGGCTCTCCCCTTCCAGGGCCCGCAGCATCGCCCCACTTGTGCCACAGTCAGGATACCTCCTCCTCCTGACCCAGGGCCCACAGCATTGCCCACTCTGTCTCCTGTAACTTCGCTCCACCGGCATGTTACTTTAGGACTAAAAGACTACAAGGTACACACCACTTCAACCTTAAACATTTTTTTTCTATTTTGGTCCTCTATTAGGGTGCATCTTATAGTCCAAAAAAATGAGGTCATTAAAATGATTATTCTAGAGCACAGGAGGGCAAAATGGCAGTGACTGGAGCTTTTCATTTACGCCCAGCGGCCATAGCAAACCAACAACTCCCTGTGATCACAACGCGGACATGTCAATGGCATTTGTTCCACACGTACATATCCGATCAGGTCCAGACACCATCTATATATATAACTTCTGCTATTCAAGCCAGAGAGTCCTGTATTCATTAACTCAGGCTCTAAACTACAGGTTGGAGATGCTCCACTCTTAGCCTGCCGTGTGTATACAGACTGATATATGCCGTGATTTCTCCTGGAAAATAAATACAGCTTAAGTCTGGAAAGGATTCTAAGCTCAGGAAGGATTCTCACCAGTAAAAGTTGTGTGTTATAGGTAGAGAGATCCCCTTCTCCAGGTTATTAATACCGCAGATTAATCCGGTTTCCGGGTGAAATTCTACTCTGTAATACTGGAGAAAGTAGACATGGTCAGCAAATTGCAGACGCGAGCAGCGGGTCCCGGACGCGAGCAAGGGGTCCCGGACGCGAGCAAGGGGTCCCAGACGCGAGCAAGGGGTCCCAGACGCGAGCAAGGGGTCCCAGACGCGAGCAAGGGGTCCCAGACGCGAGCAAGGGGTCCCAGACGCGAGCAAGGGGTCCCAGACGCGAGCAAGGGGTCCCAGACGCGAGCAAGGGGTCCCAGACGCGAGCAAGGGGTCCCAGACGCGAGCAAGGGGTCCCAGACGCGAGCAAGGGGTCCCAGACGCGAGCAAGGGGTCCCAGACGCGAGCAGCAGATCCCAGACGCGAGCAGCAGATCCCAGACGCGAGCAGCAGATCCCAGACGCGAGCAGCAGATCCCAGACGCGAGCAGCAGATCCCAGACACGAGCAGCAGGATGTTATATCGCTAGGACGCACTTTATTCTCGATCTTCGCTGGACTCGTCCTCCTATTTGTCTTTGTGAAGAATCTCTCCTGTGCCGACACTTTCTGGACCATGAACTTAGTGAAGCCCAACGGAGGAACCTCAGCCTGGAACATGAGCTCCCGCTCGGCGGCTCCCTGATCTCTGCGGATCTCTTTTGTGAAATTAGATACCGGAATCACCTGGACGTTGGAAGATGGGATTATGTGGAATGTGAATGACCAAACAACCCCGCACCAAAATCTTAACGTTCCTTCCCAATTCACAGGTTTAAGATGCAATAAGTAACTGCTTAGAATGCACACAAAAAAAGTAAATAAAAAGCAATTACCGCCCTAAAAACTGAACACAAGCAGCACAAAGTAATTCTGCAATTTGAAGGAAAACCTCCCATCTCACCTCACTGGGCACAACCTCCCCGAGGAGCCTTTTACTGTGTAGACGAAGCCATTGACTGGAAGACGAACGTACCACGATACTGCACGTCCCAGTGGGTTATATAGGAACACATTAAACTGTAAGTAAGTGGGAAAGTAATAAGCTACATTACTGATCCTGAGTTACCTCCTGTATTATACTCCAGAGCTGCACTCACTATTCTGCTGCTGCAGTCACTGTGTACATACATTACATTACTGATCCTGAGTTACCTACTGTATTATACTCCAGAGCTGCACTCACTATTCTGCTGCTGCAGTCACTGTGTACATACATTACATTACTGATCCTGAGTTACCTCCTGTATTATACTCCAGAGCTGCACTCACTATTCTGCTGGTGCAGTCACTGTGTACATACATTACATTACTGATCCTGAGTTACCTCCTGTATTATGCCCCAGAGCTGCACTCACTATTCTGCTGGTGCAATCACTGTGTACATACATTACTGATCCTGAGTTACCTCCTGTATTATACTCCAGAGCTGCACTCACTATTCTGCTGGTGCAGTCACTGTGTACATACATTACATTACTGATCCTGAGTTACCTCCTGTATTATACTCCAGAGCTGCACTCACTATTCTGCTGGTGCAGTCACTGTGTATATACATTACATTACTGATCCTGAGTTACATCCTGTATTATACTCCAGAGCTGCACTCACTATTCTGCTGGTGCAGTCACTATGTACATACATTACATTACTGATCCTGAGTTACCTCCTGTATTATACTCCAGAGCTGCACTCACTATTCTGCTGGTGCAGTCACTGTGTACATACATTACATTACTGATCCTGAGTTACCTCCTGTATCATACTCCAGAGCTGCACTCACTATTCTGCTGGTGCAGTCACTGTGTACATACATTACATTACTGATCCTGAGTTACCTCCTGTATTATACTCCAGATCTGCACTCACTATTCTGCTGCTGCAGTCACTGTGTACATACATTACATTACTGATCCTGAGTTACCTCCTGTATTATACTCCAGAGCTGCACTCACTATTCTGCTAGTGGAGTCACTGTGTACATACATTACATTACTTATTTGGTAATGGACTCACACTTTTCGCCTGCTCGGTGGTCGGACACACACTGATGTTCAGTAAATTGCAAAATGTGAAACTTTCCTTGGTTCCCGTCAGACTGGAGAGAGCGTTACTGATCACAACCTGCAAGATAATGAGAGGAGAGAAGCTGGGAGGACACACGGCAGGATCATGTAATAAGTGTGTGCAGTATGGGGCGAGCAAAGCAAATGAAACACAGGATGAAATCATGCATGAAATGTATCATCAAAAAGCATAAACATAGAATCACCACGAGCCCTGAAAGAATCAGAGATTTCATCATGAGAATAGTGATCTCTCAATTTGATAATAATCCATATGAAGAAAACTTCCAAAGTGAAATACTGGGTGAGGTTACCTGGCACGACTCCCATCCTCCGTACAGCTGCAAGGTGTAGTCATCATTCACATGCTGCTTTGCTGTTCCAGTGACTGCATCATGGTGCTGAGCCACCCCCACGGCACGTCCTAAAGAAAAACTAGGAGTCAGGTTACTGTAATAAGAGGATCAGGAGCCGGGTTACTGTAGTAAGAGGATCAGGAGCCGGGTTACTGTAGTAAGAGGATCAGGAGCCGGGTTACTGTAGTAAGAGGATCAGGAGCCGGGTTACTGTAGTAAGAGGATCAGGAGCCGGGTTACTGTAGTAAGAGGATCAGGAGCCGGGTTACTGTAGTAAGAGGATCAGGAGCCGGGTTACTGTAGTAAGAGGATCAGGAGCCGGGTTACTGTAGTAAGAGGATCAGGAGCCGGGTTACTGTAGTAAGAGGATCAGGAGCCGGGTTACTGTAGTAAGAGGATCAGGAGCCGGGTTACTGTAGTAAGAGGATCAGGAGCCGGGTTACTGTAGTAAGAGGATCAGGAGCCGGGTTACTGTAGTAAGAGGATCAGGAGCCGGGTTACTGTAGTAAGAGGATCAGGAGCCGGGTTACTGTAGTAAGAGGATCAGGAGCCGGGTTACTGTAGTAAGAGGATCAGGAGCCGGGTTACTGTAGTAAGAGGATCAGGAGCCGGGTTACTGTAGTAAGAGGATCAGGAGCCGGGTTACTGTAGTAAGAGGATCAGGAGCCGGGTTACTGTAGTAAGAGGATCAGGAGCCGGGTTACTGTAATAAGGGGATCAGGAGCCGGGTTACTGTAATATAGAGGATCAGGGACCGGGTTACTATAATAAGAGGATCAGGAGCCAGGTTACGGTAATAAGAGGATCAGGAGCCAGGTTACGGTAATAAGAGGATCAGGAGCCGGGTTACGGTAATAAGGGGATCAGGAGCCGGGTTACGGTAATAAGGGGATCAGGAGCCGGGTTACGGTAATAAGGGGATCAGGAGCCGGGTTACGGTAATAAGGGGATCAGGAGCCGGGTTACGGTAATAAGGGGATCAGGAGCCGGGTTACGGTAATAAGGGGATCAGGAGCCGGGTTACTGTAATAAGGGGATCAGGAGCCGGGTTACTGTAATAAGGGGATCAGGAGCCGGGTTACTGTAATAAGGGGATCAGGAGCCGGGTTACTGTAATAAGAGGGTCAGGAGGCGGGTTACTGTAATAAGAGGGTCAGGAGGCGGGTTACTGTAATAAGAGGATCAGGAGCCGGGTTACTGTAATAAGAGGATCAGGAGCCGGGTTACTGTAATAAGAGGATCAGGAGCCGGGTTACTGTAATAAGAGGATCAGGAGCCGGGTTACTGTAATAAGAGGATCAGGAGCCGGGTTACTGTAATAAGAGGATCAGGAGCCGGGTTACTGTAATAAGAGGATCAGGAGCCGGGTTACTGTAATAAGAGGATCAGGAGCCGGGTTACTGTAATAAGAGGATCAGGAGTCGGGTTACTGTAATAAGAGGATCAGGAGTCGGGTTACTGTAATAAGAGGATCAGGGGCCAGGTTACTGTAATAAGAGGATCAGGGGCCAGGTTACTGTAATAAGAGGATCAGGAGCCGGGTTACTGTAATAAGAGGATCAGGAGCCGGGTTACTGTAATAAGAGGATCAGGAGCCGGGTTACTGTAATAAGAGGATCAGGAGCCGGGTTACTGTAATAAGAGGATCAGGAGCCGGGTTACTGTAATAAGAGGATCAGGAGCCGGGTTACTGTAATAAGAGGATCAGGAGCCGGGTTACTGTAATAAGAGGATCAGGGGCCGGGTTACTGTAATAAGAGGATCAGGAGCCGGGTTACTGTAGTAAGAGGATCAGGAGCCGGGTTACTGTAATAAGAGGATCAGGGGCCGGGTTACTGTAATAAGAGGATCAGGAGCCGGGTTACTGTAATAAGAGGATCAGGAGCCGGGTTACTGTAATAAGAGGATCAGGAGCCGGGTTACTGTAATAAGAGGATCAGGAGCCGGGTTACTGTAATAAGAGGATCAGGAGCCGGGTTACTGTAATAAGAGGATCAGGGGCCGGGTTACTGTAATAAGAGGATCAGGAGCCGGGTTACAGGGGATGACGAAGGGTGACAGGACACTCACTCAATGTCTCGCTGCTGCTGGTCCCGTATGGTCCATGTGTGGCTGCTGCTCCAGTTATGGCCTCCAGCTGGTTACAGACCTGATTATAGGCATATTATATTGCTCAGATCTCTGGGTGGTGACAATCTGCATCTCCTCTATGATCAGTTATATATAACATTTTCACCTGTAGGAAGTTATTGCTGAGCCGCTCATAGCGCTTGAACGCCGGCCGGCTGGTGAAGTATCCTGTCCAGAACATGTGTGGACCATCCGCATATGGGAAGAAATCGTCCTTCTTCATTGGCCTGAGATGGAGAGAGAGTGGAGGGCGACACTCAATGAGGACACGGCAGGCAGCACTGGAGTCAGTGGAAAGTCCTTCTTATACCCATAGACCCCCCCCCCCCCCCCCGGTATGGAGCGTCCTTCCTATACCCATGGAAACCTTGTGTGGAGCATCCCTCCTATACCTGCGGACCCCCAGCATGGAGAGTCTTTCCTATACCCCTGGGACCCCGGCGTGGAGCATCCGTCATATACCTGCAGACCCCCGGTGTGGAGCATCCTTCCTATACCCATGGTCCCCCGATGTGGAGCATCCCTCCTGTACCCATGGTCCCCAGGTGTGGAGCATCCCTACTGTACCAGTGGACCCAGCGTGGAGCGTCCTTCCTATACATGCGAACCCAACACGTGTAGCGTTCTTCATACACCCACAGACCCCTGGCATGGAGTATCCTTCCTGTACCCGTGAACCCCTAGCGTGGAGCATGCTTCATACACTGGTGGAACCCCAGCTTGGAGCATCCTTCCCGTTACTGTGGACCCCCGGCTTGGAGCGTCCTTCTTATACCCCTGGACCTGGCGTGGAACGTTCTTCATACACCCACAGACCCCCGGCGTGGAGCGTCCTTACTATACCCATGGACCCCCGGCATGGAGTGTCCTTCCTTTACACATGGACCCCAGCGTCAAAGATCCTTCATACACCCGCAGACCCCTGGCCCTTGCACTCACCAGCTCAGGTTGGCGTTGTGTAATGCCGCCAGGTAGCAGCTTGGTGTAGAGTAAATCAGATTCACGTTGCTGCCATTCGCTTGCTATAAAGAAGAGCACATGTCAGTGGTGCTGCACTGACCCAGCACTGACACAGAGGGGCGCTATTAGTGCCGCACCTGAGCGTTCACCAGATTTATTAGTTTGTCCATGTTCTTGTACCACGGGATGGCGTTCTCATACTGGAAATCTGAGCCCATGGTCATCACTAGGTGACTGGAGCGATACTTGGCTGCCTGGGGGGAAAACAGCAACAGTCATTTCTATGCAGCATTATTAATACCGCCACACACCATGACAGGCACAGTGCCCACACTACACAGCACTGAGTACCTGCAGGGTCACAGTCTTCAGGAATGACTTCACCACCGTGTCCACATTATTGTCCTCCATCTGTGGATTATCCATGATCGGAGGATCCGCACACAACTGATCCCAGCAGAATCCGTCCGGTGGGTTGTAACCATGGGGCAAAACCCCTGGAAACCAAGCAAATATGGTGTCAGCACAGCACAACACACTACTCCTGTCCGGGCAGCTCACAGGGGGGATGTAGCAGAGCTAGAATGGTCACTAAACTTTTAGGGATTGCTGTATGACAGTATTACTAATGTGTACATCTGAGCATACACATCTGTTATATGCGGCTCCTTGTGATGGCTGCGTTACTTGCAGTCCTATGTAAATTGCGAATGAACGAGGAATCTACTTAACTGCTGAGTGACATTTATCACTGCGTTATGTCAGGAAGAGTTGGGTAATAACTGCATGAGATATATACTGTATGACACTATTATATAATCCTATCATGTCACTGACCGGTGAAGAGGTCAGCAGTGGGCGCAGGTAGATCATCGCTGCCCCTCCAGATCATCTCCATCTGTTTGGTGTTCTCACGATTCGACTTGTCCTGATAATCCAACCGTCCGAAGAACAATCCATCAAAGCCCATCTGCCAACATGAGAAAAGGAAGTCAGGTATTACAGTATAGTACTACCATACATAGGAGCAGTATTATAGTAGTTATATTCTTGTATATAGGAGCAGTATTATAGTAGTTATATTCTTGTACATAGGGAGCAGTATTATAGTAGTTATATTCTTGTACATAGGGGCAGTATTATAGTAGTTATATTCTTGTACATAGGGGCAGTATTATAGTAGTTATATTCTTGTACATAGGAGCAGTATTATAGTAGTTATATTCTTGTACATAGGGGCAGTATTATAGTAGTTATATTCTTGTACATAGGGGCAGTATTATAGTAGTTATATTCTTGTACATAGGGGCAGTATTATAGTAGTTATATTCTTGTACATAGGGGCAGTATTATAGTAGTTATATTCTTGTACATAGGGGCAGAATTATAGTAGTTACATTCTTGTACATAGGGGCAGAATTATAGTAGTTATATTCTTGTACATAGGGGCAGAATTATAGTAGTTATATTCTTGTACATAGGGGCAGTATTATAGAAGTTATATTCTTGTACATAGGGGGCAGTATTATAGTAGTTATATTCTTGTACATAGGGGCAGTATTATAGTAGTTATATTCTTGTACATAGGGGCAGTATTATAGTAGTTATATTCTTGTACATAGGAGCAGTATTATAGTAGTTATATTCTTGTACATAGGAGCAGTATTATAGTAGTTATATTCCTGTACATAGGGGCAGTATTATAGTAGTTATATTCTTGTACATAGGAGCAGTATTATAGTAGTTATATTCTTGTACATAGGGGCAGTATTATAGTAGTTATATTCTTGTATATAGGGGCAGTATTATAGTAGTTATATTCTTGTATATAGGGGCAGTATTATAGTAGTTATATTCTTGTACATAGGGGCAGTATTATAGTAGTTATATTCTTGTACATAGGGGCAGTATTATAGTAGTTATATTCTTGTACATAGGAGCAGTATTATAGTAGTTATATTCTTGTACATAGGAGCAGTATTACAGTAGTTATATTCCTGTACATAGGAGCAGTATTACAGTAGTTATATTCTTGTACATAGGGGGCAGTATTACAGTAGTTATATTCTTGTACATAGGGGCAGTATTATAAGTTATATTCTTGTATATAGGGGCAGTATTATAGTAGTTATATTCTTGTACATAGGGGCAGTATTACAGTAGTTATATTCTTGTATATAGGGGCAGTATTATAGTAGTTATATTCTTGTACATAGGGGGCAGTATTATAGTAGTTATATTCTTGTACATAGGAGCAGTATTATAGTAGTTATATTCTTGTACATAGGAGCAGTATTATAGTAGTTATATTCTTGTACATAGGAGCAGTATTATAGTAGTTATATTCTTGTACATAGGGGCAGTATTATAGTAGTTATATTCTTGTACATAGGGCAGTATATATAGTAGTTATATTCTTGTACATAGGGGCAGTATTATAGTAGTTATATTCTTGTACATAGGGGCAGAATTATAGTAGTTATATTCTTGTACATAGGGGCAGAATTATAGTAGTTATATTCTTGTACATAGGGGCAGAATTATAGTAGTTATATTCTTGTACATAGGGGCAGTATTATAGAAGTTATATTCTTGTACATAGGGGCAGTATTATAGTAGTTATATTCTTGTACATAGGGGCAGTATTATAGTAGTTATATTCTTGTACATAGGGGCAGAATTATAGTAGTTATATTCTTGTACATAGGAGCAGTATTATAGTAGTTATATTCTTGTATATAGGGGCAGTATTATAGTAGTTATATTCCTGTACATAGGGGGCAGTATTATAGTAGTTATATTCTTGTACATAGGAGCAGTATTATAGTAGTTATATTCTTGTATATAGGGGCAGTATTATAGTAGTTATATTCTTGTATATAGGGGCAGTATTATAGTAGTTATATTCTTGTATATAGGGGCAGTATTATAGTAGTTATATTCTTGTACATAGGAGCAGTATTATAGTAGTTATATTCTTGTACATAGGAGCAGTATTATAGTAGTTATATTCTTGTATATAGGGGCAGTATTATAGTAGTTATATTCTTGTACATAGGAGCAGTATTATAGTAGTTATATTCCTGTACATAGGAGCAGTATTATAGTAGTTATATTCCTGTACATAGGGGCAGTATTATAGTAGTTATATTCTTGTACATAGGGGCAGTATTATAGTAGTTATATTCTTGTACATAGGGGCAGTATTATAGTAGTTATATTCTTGTACATAGAAGTATTATAGTAGTTATATTCTTGTACATAGGGGCAGTATTATAGTAGTATTATTATTCTTGTATACAGGGGGCAGTATTATAGTAGTTATATTCTTGTATATAGGAGCAGTATTATAGTAGTTATATTCTTATACATAGGGCAGTATTATAGTAGTTATATTCTTGTATATAGGGGACAGTATTATATATTATAGTAGTTATATTCTTGTATATAGGAGCAGTATTATTGTAGTTATATTCTTGTACATAGAGGCAGTATTATTGTAGTTATATTCTTGTACATAGGAGCAGTATTATAGTAGTTTATATTCTTGCACATAGAAGTATTATAGTAGTTATATTCTTGTACATAGGAGAAGTATTATAGTAGTTATATTCTTGTACATAGCGGACAGTATTATAGTAGTTATATTATTGTACATAGGGGCAGTATTATAGTAGTTATATTCTTGTATATAGGGGCAGTATTATAGTAGTTATATTCTTGTATATAGGAGCAGTATTATAGTAGTTATATTCTTGTACATAGAGGCAGTATTATAGTAGTTATATTCTTGTACATAGGTGGCAGTATTATAGTAGTTATATTCTTGTACAGAGGGGCGTATTATAGTAGTTATATTCATGTACAGAGGGGCGGTATTATAGTAGTTATATTCTTGTACAGAGGGGCAGTATTATAGTAGTTATATTCTTGTACATAGAAGTATTATAGTAGTTATATTCTTGTACATAGCGGACAGTATTATAGTAGTTATATTCTTGTATATAGGAGCAGTATTATAGTAGTTATATTATTGTACATAGGGGCAGTATTATAGTAGTTATATTCTTGTATATAGGACCAGTATTATAGTAGTTATATTCTTGTAAGGAGGCAGTATTATAGTAGTTATATTCTTGTACATAGGAGCAGTATTATAGTAGTTATATTCTTGTACATAGGGCAGTATTATATTATAGTAGTTATATTCTTGTACAGAGGGGCGGTATTATAGTAGTTATATTCTTGTATATAGGGGGCAGTATTATAGTAGTTATATTCTTGTATATAGGAGCAGTATTATAGTAGTTATATTCTTGTACAGAGGGGCGGTATTATAGTAGTTATATTCTTGTAATAGGGGGCAGTATTATAGTAGTTATATTCTTGTATATAGGAGCAGTATTATTATAGTAGTTATATCCTTTGTACATAGGAGCAGTATTATAGTAGTTATATTCCTGTACATAGGGCAGTATTATAGTAGTTATATTCTTGTATATAGGGGCAGTATTATAGTAGTTATATTCTTGTACATAGGAGCAGTATTATAGTAGTTATATTCTTGTACATAGGAGCAGTATTATAGTAGTTATATTCTTGTACAGAGGAGCAGTATTATAGTAGTTATATTCTTGTACACAGGAGCAGTATTATAGTAGTTATATTCTTGTACACAGGAGCAGTATTATAGTAGTTATATTCTTGTACACAGGAGCAGAATTATAGTAGTTTTATTCTTGTACATAGGGGCAGTATTATAGTAGTTATATTCTTGTATATAGGGGCAGTATTATAGTAGTTATATTCTTGTATATAGGAGCAGTATTATAGTAGTTATATTCTTGTATATAGGGGGCAGCATTATAGTAGTTATATTCTTGTACCTAGGGGGCAGTATTATAGTAGTTATATTCTTGTACATAGTAACAGTATTATAGTAGTTATATTCTTGTACATAGTAACAGTATTATAGTAGTTATATTCTTGTACATAGGGGCAGTATTATAGTAGGTATATTCTTGTACATAGGGGCAGTATTATAGTAGTTATATTCTTGTACATAGGAGCAGTATTACAGCAGTTATACTCTTTTACATAGGGGGCAGTATTGTAGCACTTTTATTCTTATACATAAAAGGCAGAGTTATGAAATATTTTTACCATACCTGAGCAAAGAGAAGTGCTTGTTCTCTGGAGTGTCCAAAGGGATCGATGTGCCATGCCACCCGTGGTTTACCACATTCACCAAATGTAGACTGTAAGAACTGCAGGCCAAGTGTCATCTGGTCAATAATTGGACTGTAATGTGCGGCCGCTTCATCGTTCATTGTCCATCCTCCATTGATAAACTCTAATCGACCTGTAATGTGGGAGATGGGGGAGTCAATAACCGTGAGATTGCACAGAGTACCACAGCGCCCCCTAGTGCTCACCTTCCTTTACGAGCTGAACTACATTGTTCCTTACAGACTCCTCCTGCTCGCGCCACCAAAGCCAGAAAAACACGCTCTCCACGTAGATAAATCGTCTCCTGGGGTCTGCAAGTAGCTGCTGGATGACCGAATCGAGTATATACTGCACCCCGGCGTGCTGAATGTTGTTACGTGCTGCAAAACAAAGTGCGAGTGTGATCTGCACCTATACAACCACAAGAGGGCAAGAGAAGCAGATCTACGACTCCTGGCGGTCACCCAACTTTATAAGACTCGGGCAGAAGTCTTCTACCCTTGTAAAATAAATTGCCGATCAAGGGTTAATGTATGTGTTATAGGGAAGTGATGATAAGTCGTTACACTTCCCTCTCACAGAGGATTTCCTGGGTTTTGTCATGTTTTATCTTGTGATAGATTAAGGCCATGTGTGAAATACACAAGATCGGTCATTGACGTGAACAGACGGGTGGTGGATCCTCAGTGTTGGCCTCTCACCTCCGTAGTAATACTGATCCACCGTCTTCAGCCAGCCGACATCATTGTGTGTGTGAGGGACGAGGTGCACATTGAGGAAACCCTCGGGGGCTGCGGGACAGGTCTGTAGGAAAATCAGAAAGAAGATTCAATGATCCTAAATAGATCCCAAATGAACACTGTATCTCGCTCATTACTAATGGTCAAGAGCTTGGTACTTGAAATGAGCAGTTGGATGCTTGGACGGACACAACAGAAGTACTGAGTATAATGGAAGTCAATGGGGAACTCGTCTGGCAAAATGCTCGAGCCCCATTGACTTCCATTATACTCAGTACTCAGATTGCTTCAATCTAAGTGTCTGACCTGCTTGTTTTGAGTACTGAGCACTTGAGCATTGTAGTGCTCACTCATCACTAGTGATAACAGCACCTGAAGGACCTCTCCACTATAGGGAAGTGTTATTTTAGACAAGAATGAGGAAAAGCAGAACAGAGAATGCGTTATCAGAAGAGTGTGGAAACGGCCAGCCACACAGAAAGATAAAGGTCCAGCATGGCATGCAAGATAAAGGGCCACAGCCAGCAAAGCTCTTAAAACAGATACTGCTGGAAAGGCTTCAAAAAGTGTCAAACTCTTGACATTCTCACGGAGATTCTCCCAGTTCCACCAAAATTGGAAGTCCACTCCACAGATCGTCCATTCATGATAATTGTGGTGTTTGGCATGCTAGAACTCTCAAACCATTCCTTTAAGGTACCGTTACACGTAGCAATGTTGCATGCAACATTGCTGAAAATTCCCTGCTTCAGCGATGATGCAACTGCGATAAATCGCTGGTTGCAAGTTGCCAGGTTTACCGACTGCGCAGTAAACCTGGCGATGTTGCACCAGCGATGTGGCTGGATCTTGCTGTGTGACACCGCAATAACGATGTTTGCCAGCGATGCCGCCTGTTTGCAACATTGCAGCCTATCGATCCAGGGTTGTACCCAGCCCAGCGATCGCATCGCTACTGCAACAATCGCACTGGCTCGTCGCAAGCAATATCAGCGCGACCGTGTGACACCCTAAGGCAGCGATGTCGGAAGAGAGCGCACACCTGCGAGAATTGCTTCTGACATCGCTGCAACATTGCTACGTGTAACGGTACCTTTGAGAGACCAGCGTGGACAACACCGGACTCAATCAATCTGGCCTCTAGTTCCCAGTACACTGATCTCCTCCCTTCTCCCTCTGTCACACTCCAGTACACTGCTCCCCCTCCCTCCCCTCCATACACTGTCCCTCTCTCCCCCTCATACATGCTCTCCTCTCCCCCCCTCCAATACACTGCTCCCCTCTCCTCTCCCCCCTCCAGTACACTGCTCCCCTCTCCTCTCTCCAGTACACTGCTCCCATCCCCTTTCTTCTCTCCAATACACTGCTCCCCTCTCTTCCCCCAAGTTCACTGCTCCCCTCTCCCTCCCCTCCAGTACACTGCTCCCCTCTCGCTCCCCTCCAGTACACTCTCCCTCTCCCTCCCCCTCCAGTACACTGCTCCCCTCTCCCTCTCCCCTCCATACACTGCTCCCTCTCCCTCCCCTTCCAGTACACTGCTCCCCTCCCTCCCTCCATACACTGCTCCCCTTTCCCCCTCCAATACACTGCTCCTCTCCCCTCTCCCCCTCCAATACACTGCTCCCCTCCCCTCTCCCCCTCCAATACACTGCTCCCCTCCCCTCTCCCCCTCCAATACACTGCTCTCCTTCCTTTCCCCCTCCAATCACTGCTCTCCTTCCCTTTCCTCCCTCCATCACTGCTCTCCTCCCTTCCCCTCCAATACACTGCTCTCCTCTCCCCCTCCAATACACTGCTCCCCTCTCCTCCCCCACTCCAATACACTGCTCCCCTCTCCTCTCCCCCACTCCAATACACTGCTCCCCTCTTCCCCATCCAATACACTGCTCCCCTCTCCTCTCCCCACATCCAATACACTGCTCCCCTCTCCTCTCCCCCATCCAATACACTGCTCCCCTTCCATCTCTCTCTCCATCACTGCTCCCCTTCCGTCTCTTCTCTCCAGTGCACTGCTTCCCTACTTCCCTCCAGTACATGCTCCCTATCTTCCCTCCAGTACACTGCTCCCCTATCTTCCCTCCATACACTGCTCCCCTCTCCTCTCTCTCCCCCCATCCAATACACTGCTCCCCTCTCTCCCCCCCATCCAATACACTGCTCCCTCTCCTCTCCCCCATCCAATACACTGCTCCCCTCTCCCTCTCCCACATCCAATACACTGCTCCCCTCTCCTCTCCCCCCATTCAATACACTGCTCCCCTCTCCTCTCCCCACATCCAATACACTGCTCCCCTCTCCTCTCCCCCATCAATACACTGCTCCCCTCTCCTCTCCCCATCCAATACACTGCTCCCCTCCTTCTCCTCCTCCAGTACACTTCTCCCCTTTCCTCTCCCCCTCCAGTACACTTCTCCCCTTCCTCTCCCCCTCCAGTACACTTCTCCCTCTCTTCCTACTCCTCTCTCCTCCAGTCATCTTCTTACACTGCTCCCCTCTCCTCTCTCCTCTCACTCTGCTCCCCTCTCCTCCCCTCCACATGCTCCCTCTTCTCTCTCCTCTAACACTGTTCCCTCTCTCCTCCCTCCATACACTGTCTCCTCTGCTCTCCACCTCCTATCTTCCCCTCCCTCTCCCACCTCTGCTCCTCTCCATGCACTGTTCTCCTCTCCTCTCTCTACACTGCTCTCCTCCTCCTCTCCTCTCTACACTGCTCTCCTCCTCCTCTCTCTCTCTCTGTACACTGCTCTCCCCCTCCCCTCTCCTCCTCTCTCCTCTGTACACTGCTCTCCCCTCCTCTCCTCTGACACTGTCTCTCCTCTCTCCTCTCACGCCTCCCCTCTCCTGCTTCCCTCCTTCCTCTCCTCTTCACACTGCTCTCCTCCTCTCTCTACCTCTCCCTCCTCTCCTCTGTACATGCTCTCTCCTTCTCCTCCCCTCTCCTCTTACACTGCTCTCCTCCTCTCCGCTGTACACTGCTCTCTCCTCCTCTCCTTACACTGCTCTCCCTCTCTCCTCTGTACACTGCTTCTCCTCCTCTCCTCTCTCTTACATGCTCCTCCCCTCCTTCTCCTCTGCTACCACTGCTCTCCTCTACCTCTCTCCTCTTACACTGCTCTCCTCTTCCTCTCTCCTCCCTCCCCTCTCTCCTCTTACCTGCTCTCCCTCCTCTCCTCTTACACTGCTCTTCTCCTTCTCCTCCACCTCTCTCTCTACACTGCTCTCCTCCTCCTCTACACTGCTCTCCTCCTCTCTCCTCTGTACACTGCTCTCCCCCTCCTCTCTCTCTGTACCTGCTCTCCTCTCCTCCCCTTCTCCTCTGTCCACTGCTCTCCCTTCTCCTCCTCCCTCTGTCACTGCTCTCCTACCTCTCCTCATCCTCTCTCCTCTCTCCTCTGTCCTGTCTCCCCCTCTCTCCTCTGTCACTCTCTCCCCTCTCTCCTCTGTACACTCCTCCCCCTCTCTCCCTCTGTCACTGCCTCCCCTCCTCTCCTCGTACCTGCTCTCCTCTGTACACTCTCCTCCTCTCCTCCTCTCCTCTGCTACACTGCTCTCCCCTCCTCTCCTCTGTACACTGCTCTCTCTCCTTCTCCTCCCTCCTCCTCTGCTACACTGCTCTCCTCCTCTCCTCTGTACACTGCTCTCCCCTCCTCTCCTCTGTACACTGCTCTCCTCTTACACTGCTCTCCTCCTCCTCTCCTCTGTACACTGCTCTCCCCCTCCTCTCTCTGTACACTGCTCTTCTCCTCTCCTCTCCTCTCTCCTCTGCTCTACACTGCTCTCCTCCTCTCCTCTGTACACTGCTCTCCCCCTCCTCTCCTCTGTACACTGCTCTCCTCTGTACACTGCTCTCCTCTGTACACTGCTCTCCTCCTGTACACTGCTCTCCCCTCCTCTCCTCTGTACACTGCTCTCCTCTGTACACTGCTCTCCCCCTCCTCTCCTCTGTACACTGCTCTTCTCCTTCTCCTCCCCTCCCTCTGTACACTGCTCTCCTCCTCTCCGCTGTACACTGCTCTCCTCCTCCTCTCCTCTGTACACTGCTCTCCTCCTCCTCTCCTCTGTACACTGCTCTCCTCCTCCTCTCCTCTGTACACTGCTCTCCTCCTCTGTACACTGCTCTCTTCTCCTCCCCTCCCCTCTGTACACTGCTCTCCTCCTCTCCCCTGTACACTGCTCTCCTCCTCCTCTCCGCTGTACACTGCTCTCCTCCTCCACTCCTCTGTACACTGCTCTCCTCCTCTCTGTACACTGCTCTCCTCCTCCTACTCTCCTCTGTACACTGCTCTCCTCCTCCTCTCCTCTGTACACTGCTCTCCTCCTCTCTCCTCTGTACACTGCTCTCCTCCTCCTCTCCTCTGTACACTGCTCTCTCCTCCTCCTCTCTCTGTACACTGCTCTCCTCCCTCCACTCCTCTTACACTGCTCTCCTCCTCCTCTCCTCTGTACACTGCTCTCCTCCTCCTCCTCTCCTCTGTACACTGCTCTCCTCCTCCTCTCCTCTGTACAATGCTCTCCCCCTCCTCTCCTCTGTACACTGCTCTCCTCCTCCTCTCCTCTGTACACTGCTCTCCTCCTCTCCTCTGTACACTGCTCTCCTCCTCCTCTCTCTGTACACTGCTCTCCTCCTCCTCTCCTCTGTACACTGCTCTCCTCCTCTTCTCCTGTGTGCTATCAGCCTTTGCTTCCTGCTTCAGTCTCCGCCGTTGTTTCTGTGACCGGAGCCGGTTCCTCACTCGCCTCTGGGCCGCAGCCGCTCCCCCGGTGCACCGCTCCAGCAGCAGCAGCAGCACGAGCAGCCCCCGGTGTGCTCTGCGCTCCTCCATCACACGACTGTCACACTGTTACCGGTGCGGGAATTTACATCGTCATGTGATTCACCCAGACCACGCCCCGCTGCTGGCTGATAGCCAATAGAACTGTTGAATATCACATGACATGAGGCCGATAACAACCTGCGCTGGTCATACACAGATCCACCCCTAGAGGGCAAACACGAGCAGCGCTCCAGTCATTGAAGTGTATGCAGCGCCGTCACCATGGCGACCTGTCCGTCCCTATATACGGCCCAATGTGTCCTCATGAACCAGGAACCCTGGATGTAGAGGACAGACAGACAGACATTCTCTGTGTCCTCTATATCCCTCTATACCACAGATACGCAGCTGTGCTAAGTCTGCACACAGCAACCTGCAGCAAGTCCCTGTCCTGATACTACAAGTCCAGCATGTCCTGGCAAAGCCAGGGGCGTAACTACAACAGGTGCAGGGGCCCCTTGGAGCTTTTGGATCGGGGCCCCTGACAGGGGCGTAACTACAACAGGTGCAGGGGCCCCTTGGAGCTTTTGGATCGGGGCCCCTAACAGGGGCGTAACTACAACAGGTGCAGGGGCCCCTTGGAGCTTTTGGATCGGGGCCCCTGACAGGGGCGTAACTACAACAGGTGCAGGGGCCCCTTGGAGCTTTTGGATCGGGGCCCCTAACAGGGGCGTAACTACAACAGGTGCAGGGGCCCCTTGGAGCTTTTACATCGGGGCCCCTGTGCTTCAGGTTACATCTCTGGACAGACCTGTATGTCTGCTCACCCCAGGTCAGGAATAGGAGGTGAGCGAACCTCCAAACCTCTTTGGATTCAACGGGAGACAAAACCAAAGACATAGAACACACGGTCAGGTGACGGCACATCACATCATACGGGTCACCGGTTGTCCAATGACCTCTGCAGCGCTGCCAGTGGATGAGCCGTGGGGTGAGAATGGCGGGTGTGAGCACACAGCGACCGAGCCTTGTGCAACAGCTCATCCAGGCCGGGATAGCGGGATGGAAAGTGCTGGACAACCAGGTTGAGGGCGTGAGCCACACAAGGCACATGTGTAAGCTTGCCCCAGCGTAGGGCCGCCACCAGGTTCACACCGTTATCTCACACGGCCGACCCTAGCTCCATTAGCCATTGCCGAAACTCGGCCTTCATAGCTGTTCACAACTCCTCAGCTGTGTGACCCACATCTCCAAGGCGTTTTAATCTAATGGTGAGAGCCCGGGCAGCACAGTACTGAGGTGGGGTGGATTGTGTCCAAACTGTTGGAAGAATAAGAGAGAGAGGTTGAGGACACCGCTGGAGTCCCTAGAGGAGGTCGACGAGGCAGTGGAGGAAGAGGTACAGGCAGAGGATTGTCCCAAACGTCTTGGGGATTTCAAGACTTGTGGAGTAGCCCCTTCCCTGCCTGACACTTGTCGGACAACACTTGACATGGTGACGGAGGAGGAAGAAGCAGCAAATGCGGTTGATGTGGTAGACGGTGTTCGGTGAGGCTCGCTAGTCACAGTTTTAGTGCAGTAACATTGCCAGAGTACTGCATGGGGCTGGGCTATGTTTATGCATGTATTGTTTTTTTTTTTCTTTTACTGAATATTTTTTTTTACAAACTTTTCTAATATACTGAGTTGGGTCATCCTTTGCAGTCTAAAAAATAGCCCAGGCTAGGCAACCCTTTCTGCCTCAGACAACTGCAGACCTGTGACCACTGCTGTCCAGACTCAGAGTTGTGCTTGAGGACGCAGTGCTTGAGGACGCAGTGCTTGAGGACACAGTGCTCGAGGACGCAGTGCTTGCCGTCTTTGTGCCGGAAGCCGCAACCTAAACTCCTCTTCTTCTAAGATACTCAGCTGCGTGACTCTGGGTTGATTCCAAGTGGGATCTCAATCGTCCTCATCCTCTCTGTTGTCTCACTTCTCGCCATGAGAGTCACCCTCCTCCTCTTCCTGCCCTGAACGCACAGTACAGTGAGGGTGTTCTTCATGTGTCTAAGTCTCATCATCATCACTCCATCCTCCAGGGGTTAATGTCTGGTGATGGGGGGGTCTGAATTCTGCTAGGACCCTACTTCGTCTGCCCCTGATGCAACTCCAAAAGATTTCGGGCATCAGTGCAGAGACCTTCCTCCTTGGAGTCCGTGAATCTTTGGAGCTCTGATGCCCATGGAATAGAATGTGTGGACAGCTCTGCAGATTCGCCCATCTGTGTTTCCCACAGTCAGTTGTGCGGTTGGACAGTTGTGACATGGGGTGACACATGGGGGTAATTAGGGCATCACCTCTGGGGACTGTACTATGTGTGAAATCGAGGCGGAGGAACAGAAGCCATTTGGTGCAGCAAAAGCTGGGCTTCATCCTAAACTCATATCGCTCCTCTACTGCCAAAAAGATTACAGTAGGCAGAAGGTGTCATTTGGCTTTGGATACGATCAGCAGCTGTTTGGTCAGCATTGGTTTCAGTAACATTAGCTGTAGCATCTACCCCACGTACTCCACCAACACTACCACTCTTTCCCCTTTCCACCACGACCTTGGGATTTCCAACTCTTGTTTACTGCACACAGATTTGGCAGCCACTTGTTTGAGGCCAAAAAAAGGCTCTTAAGGCCCCGTCACACGGGCGACATCGCCGCCAATTACATAGGCGACGTAGGGGCGTGGCCTATCGACTGCGACATCGCCCCTATGTCGCCTCATGTAAAGGGGCGATGTCGGCGCCGCCGGGAGGTCGCCTGGTTTCAGAGCAGATCTGTGAAACCAGGTGACCGATCTGAGACGATGTGCACACATCGCCCCATGTAACCGGCCACCAGCGACCTGTCATTGTCCTGCATCGCCGCTGGGGTTTGCAGACACCCCAGCGGTGATGCCGCCTGTCAGCTCGCCGACGCGGGGCTGGAGATGTCGCCCCATGTAAATGGGAGACGGCGACGCTGGTGGGGCGCCAAAAACATGCGCGCACCCACCAGTCGCCGCCATCTCCAGCCCCGTCGCCAGGTGTGACGGGGCCTTTAGTGGAAACACTTAAGATTTGGCAATCACTTTTTCTATGTAAAAAACGTGTCTCTGGAAGCGCACACAGATTTGGTAATCACTCGTTCTAGGCAAAAATGGCCTATGTCCAGATGGACCCTTTTGCCCTCCTATTGTATCTAATATTGAGTATCTAGCTATCTAATTGTGGAGCACGGACGGAGCAGCACTGTCCGACCAATATCACTCTCAAAATGGCGACAATGGCAGCTTTTTACATCATGAAGGACCTGATTTAAGCAGCCAATCACACAAGCCCTTGTGTCTGCAAGTTGTGGATGGTTCACGTGCCCTGATTGGCTGCAGCTAAGGAACATCCATACTAAAAGTGCCAGGTCAAAGAAAATAAGAGTCCGACTCTCCACACCTCCTCTCTTCATCAATCATGTCCTGTCCGCTATCTCACAGTCACTTTAAACACAATACTTTTTTTTTTTACATTCGATCAGTTACCGATCAAAGCCGAGTTCATCGATTTTCAAGCAACATGTTCATGTTTGTGCCCATTTTGAAACTGGCATCAGGGAAAGTTAGGAACACAATTCCAGACCTGCAGTGAACACTGACATAGTGCAATGTGCAGATACCATTCACATGACGGCAGCAGTGGTAGAAGTAATTCTATACATGAGAAGGCGACAGGGTGTTGTGGGGACAGCTGCCCATAGTCCCTGCATGTTATTGTATGTTGATAGAAAAAAGGAGCTGGTGTCACCTAATGATGCGATTTCAGTCGTCTTGCATTGCACAGGATGCTCTTGGGTCTGGCATGTGATTCTGAGACCAAGAAACAATTCCAGCGATGCGAAGAATCAAACCAGATGGGAGGAAGAATAGAATATTTCTTGTTTATTTCAGTTTTAAAAAAATTAACACGTAGTGAAACCATCCATAAAAACCCATGGGTAAGAAAAGAAACCCGACGCGTTCCAGCTTAGCTAAGAATCCGGCTGGAAACACACGGTCTAAGAGACATGTGAATTACTTGCACAAGTCTCGCATGACTCGCCCAGGATGGCGACGGCTCTCTGGACAGGAGCATGGAGCTGCATAGAAACACAAGCAGCTGACGTGCTCCTGTCCAAAGAGACAGCGGTCGTCCTGGGTGAGTCATGCGACACTTGTGCGAGTAACTCACATGTCTCTTGGACCGTGTATTTCCAGCCTTAGTCATGGTTACATAAATATATGTAAAGAAATGAAACCATGACTATGGCCTCGGTTCCTTCCCTGCCAGCCAGATGTCTGCCGAATGCTGCAGCACATGTTTCACACCACCCATATACATTGTATAGGTGCAGGTGATCCGAGACTCGCTGCCAGTCACAGCATGCTGCCATTTTTTCCTCCGTCTGATTAGGGCCGAGAAAAAAGTCACAGATGGACACTGTTGATTGTTCAACAATTTGTGAGTACAATCCATGTTTTGTCTATTGTAAATACTAGTGGAGCTGAGGCCGCAGCTTAGTGAAGCTGAAACGCTTCATTTTCTTACCCCTGGTGTCTTTATGGACCCTATTCTGTCATAAATTCTCATTTTGTGCTTTATTTTCCCCTTTTCCAAGAGCTACAACTTTTTTTTTACACTATTGCAGCACCATCTGACGACTGGTTTTATATGGGGGAGTGAAAGAATACAGAAAAAGGCACAATTATGTCATTAGATCATTCATTGTGGGCTAAAAATTATTACTAGACCTTTTCAAGACCTGAACCTGCGATTATTTCCTCTCTCACTCCGTGTCCTGTAATAGTTCAGTAAAGTGAAAACACATGACACATATTATAACCTATGCAGCTCGGCATGTGTTGTAACAAGGTGGCAGCATTGGGGGCTACGGCATGGTCAGCCAGTGTGTGCCCCAGTGGATGTGCCACTTGGATGGTACACGCTCATTGACTGCGTGTTGGGACTCCTGAGCTCACTCTGTACACACACATTTGTCACAGGATGGATCACGTATCATGTAGCGGGAACTTAAGTGGATAAAGGTTTAGACCTGCCCAGGTCAGTGCCAGATCTGTGCCCACTTTCACAAGCAACACTTCTCTCCCACACTTCCATTCCCGCCACTAGGGGAGCAAGGTCGCCGGATCCACATATAAAATAAGACTGTACACACAGTGCGATCTGCAGCTTTTATTCTCTAAGAACAGACAGTGACCAGACAAGAGACGGCCGTCACACGGAAGGAGACATGGGCCTGCGTCTGAAGTACCACATGACCACGCGAAAAGATAACCCGCAAAGAAAGAAAAAAGATAAGGAAAGGAAGGAGACCCATCCATGAGTAAGGGGAGATAAGTAACGCAGATCCCCACCCACCACTCACATCGAAGCAGACCCCACCCGCCACTCACATGAAGCAGACCCCCCCCCGCCACTCACACGAAGCAGACCCCCCCCCGCCACTCACACGAAGCAGACCCCCCCCCCGCCACTCACACGAAGCAGACCCCCACCCGCCACTCACACGAAGCAGACCCCCCACCGCCACTCACACGAAGCAGACCCCCACCCGCCACTCACATGAAGCAGACCCCCACCCGCCACTCACATGAAGCAGACCCCCACCCGCCACTCACATGAAGCAGACCCCCAACCGCCACTCACATGAAGAGAACCCCACCCGCCACTCACATGAAGCAGACCCCCACCCGCCACTCACATGAAGCAGACCCCCACCCGCCACTCACATGAAGCTGCTCATCATTTGCTTGGTGTCTTCGGAGCTCCGGGAATTCGCAAAGCTGATGAATGAGCAATAGACGGCGATCCAGGCGCACCACTTCAGCTGTAAGACACGGGGCGTGGCGGTTATGTACACCATATGCACACTGCTTATAGGACTACAACTGTCGTCATGTCCTGACCCACTGGATGAGACATAATCTGATCCATTTACACCCCCCATCCCCAACAAGAAATTGAGAACCCCAAAAAATGATCACACCAAACGTGCTGAGGCCAAATTATACCAGGTAGGAGCAGCTTGTGATAGCGGATAATTACCAGTAAGGACTGGGTTAACCCTTTCTGTGCTAGGGAAACACCAGCAATCAGAAAACTGGATTATGGAGTGATTTATAATTCATTGTTCCCTTTTATCTCCACCCCACTTGGCTATCTCTTTACTCATACCCCCTCTTACCGGTAATCTAATGGAAGTTACCTGCACTGAGTCTTCACTACAACTCCTAGCACACATTGAGAGTTGTAGTTTCACTACAGCTGGAGGCCGCCACTATCCTCTATAACATCCTCAAGCGCCACCGACAGGTCATGTTTTCAGGATTTCCTTAGTATTGCACAGGTGATAATATAATCACCTGCACTGGTGATGATTCCAAACCCTGTGCAATGCTAAGGAAATCCTGAAAACATGACCTGTTGGCGGCCCTTGAGGACTGGAGTTCCCCACCCCTGCCCTATAAGCAGAGGCAGTCTTCTTTATGTATAGAAATCTATACGTCAGACTCACCTTCAGCATCAGGCCGCACATACTGAAGATCATTCCCAGCAGGTTCATGTAGTCGGGGGTTGGGTCGTCCAGGGTGGGCGAACTCTCCGTGGTGGGGGGTTTATACCTGGATGGAGTAGTCAGACATAGAGGTAAATGTTCACATAATGCTCACTTTTATTGGGAGGTCAAGGGATAGAAACTCTGCCCCTGTCTGCATCTGGTATTGCAGATCCAATGTAAGTGGTAATACCACCCTTGACCTGAGGAAAGGGGAGGCGCTTTACTGCAAAAAAAAGCAGTCATAATTTTCTGATCTGAGATTTATGTTTCTGGAAATCAGTGGTAGAGCCATATGATATCCCTGAAACACGACCATATCTACAAGAGACCCTGACAAGCAGCACCTGGGGACCACGAGGTGTGTAGTCCGGGCTCTACTACATATAGAAGGTGTGAGATGGCAGATGTGTCACAGTAGTGCTTTCTGTCATCCTCGCCCCTGCTAGAGATGGCTGATAACAGGGAACAATAGATCGTGTTTCCAGCACAGCAGATGGGGCATTAGATGTATAATATTACATCCCGGAATAAGAGATAAACCAGAGCTGCATCTTTTGCCGGACCGGTGAGTCAGAGGCCATGACACCCCCGGAGCTCGGTCTGTACTTAATATACATTTCCGCACTATTCCTGGAATAGACGGGTCACCGCACAGAATGGATTAGGTGTCCCTGCAGGAGGAGATCTGAGAGATTATAGGGGAAACATAACCAAGGAGGATGGACGGAGGCTGGATCCTCACACTGGGTGGTAAACAAGTGGCAGATCTCTGCACAGAAGACCCCTCCACATAGCATCCCACACAGAACCCACGCAGCTTGTAGCCCGATCTCAGCAGTATGGATGCAGCACCATTGCATATTCAATAAGAGTCAGCAGGGGCGCCCTCTCCTGGCCCCTCCATACACATCCACAGTGAGGCAGGAGAGTCAGCAGGGGGCGCCCTCTCCTGGCACCTCCATACACATCAACAGTGAGGCAGAAGAGTCAGCAGGGGGCCCCTCTCCTGGCCCCGCCATACACATCCACAGTGAGGCAGGAGTCAGCAGGGGTCGCCCTCTCCTGGCCCCTCAGGGCTGTGGAGTCGGAAAGTTGGAGCCCGTTTTGGTGGAGTCGGAGTCGGTAAAAATAGACCGACTCCAACTCCTAAAATATATAATAAATTTGGTACAGTAGTTCAATGCAGAATGTGCTGAATATTAGTATGACTTATTATGTTCTATAATAATAATTAAACGCCTGATGCTACCATTTTACTACAAGAAATTCATCACTTAAAGAGGACCTGTCACCAAACCAGGCATGGTGATCTAATTACAGCACTGGATGCAGACAAGGGGTCCCCCAGCCCTTGAGCAGCCCTGTACCCCGAGATAATACACTTGGAGAACATACATGCTCCAGCCATTAAGGAGGTGGCTAGGGCTGCAGCCAAGGGCAGATTCACACCCCCTGCCTGTGTAATCTGCCCACCCTGCCAATCATTGTCTCCCTCTTCTGCATTATAACACAGAGGGTTTTTCTCCCCCCCCAGAAATGTCCATTTAGCCCCGCCCCCTGCAGTGACGTCACCGCTTATACCTGCCCTGCTTTATGTTAACCATAGAGCAGGGCGGGTATAAGCAGTGACGTCACTGCCCTTGGCTGCAGCCCCTAGCCACCTCCTTAATGGCTGGAGCATGTAAGTTTTCTAACTGTATTATCTCGGGTACAGGGCGGCTCAAGTGCTGGGTGACCCCTTGCCTGGATGCTGCAGACATGCTGCATCCAGTGCTGTAATTAGATCACCATGCTGGTTTGGTGACAGGTCCTCTTTAAACATGAGCCGTGTATGAGGGAGTCGGAGTCAGGGAAATTGAGGAGTCGAAGTTGGTGCTTTGACTCCTGACTCCACAGCCCTGCCCTCCATACCACTAATAGCCACTTATCGCCTCTGAAAGCACAAAGATCGGGTGCTGACCATAACCACAATCTGCCTCCCCAACATCATCTGTGCAGGAGCCCAAAACACAGGCGGGAGCCCTGACCATTCTGCTGAGTTCTGTGGACCTCACTCCAATGAGCATGAGGACCTTAAACAGATTTAAGGGATAGTCCAGGTTATATACAACCTGCCCGGGGTCTCTGAAACATCTCTCTCCTGCTCATCTACTGACATCCCAGGTCGGATGCTCACCATCCTGTGATTGGCTGCAGGGACCAGGTATCCGTCACATCATTGGCTGCAGGCGCAGGAATCTGTCCTGCGATTGGTTGCAGGGATCCATCCTGCAACTGGCTGCAGGGATCCATGCTGTGATTGGTTGCAGGCACAACATGGGCAATCCGTCCTGTGATTGGCTGCAGGGATCCGTCCTGTGATTGGCTGCAGGCGTCAGGGATCCATTCCTGTTGATGGCTGCAGGCGCAGTCGTCAGGCTGTCAGGGATCCGTCCTGTGATTGGCTGCAGGCGACAGGGATCCGTCCAGTGAATGGTGTCAGGGATCCGTCCTGATTGGCTGCAGGGATCTGTCCTGTGATTAGCTGCAGGGGTCAGGTGACTTCATCCACGTCAGTGGCTGAGATCAGTGTTGTGTCCCCGGCTGTCAGCAGTCAGGATCTGCTCAGGGCTCAGATCACAGCATGGCGGGGTATACACAATACATAGGAGACTGCTGCCCCGGGCCCTGTAGGGTTAACTCTTATTGGACATCCCCTTTAAGCCGACACAGGGGAAGTGAGGCCCACATAGTGCATAAAGGGTGACCTCTGTACCCTAATGAGTGTGACCTCTCACCTCTGCACCTTCCCCGGCCTCCGGGGGTCGCTGCCGCCGTTCCCGGTCATGTCTTCTCTGTTTCTCTCCTGTTAATCCGGGAAGTTCCGGAGCCGGCACCGGAAGTAGAAAAGGAAGAGACTCCGCGTGAACCGGAAGTGCTTCTGTATCACGTGGTATTGTTTACACCGGCGCCTGCGTGAGATCACGTGATCCGTGCAGTACAGGACCCACAATGCTCTGCGGTGACTGAAGGAGAGCGTGACGTCAGTGAGCGAGGAGGACAGTGTGCGGGGTGTCCATCACTACAGGAGCCGCCCCTGCACCATGTCCTACCCCGCACCGAAGCCGAGACCCCCGGAGCTGCCCCGACACCTGCACCGCACACTGCACTGTAACCAGGGGGCAGTGCGGGCCGTGCGCTACAACGGTGAGTGCCCTGTGTGGTGGGCGGGGCACTCTCTTAGCTCCTCCCTGTTAGTGTCACCCTGTGGTGGGCGGGGCACTCTTAGCTCCTCCCTGTTGTGAGTGTCACCCTGTGGTGGGCGGGGCACTCTCTTAGCTCCTCCCTGTTGTGAGTGTCACCCTGTGGTGGGCGGGGCACTCTCTTAGCTCCTCCCTGTTGTCAGTGTCTCCCTGTGGTGGGTGGGGCACTCTCTTAGCTCCTCCCTGTTGTCAGTGTCACCCTGTGGTGGGTGGGCACTCTTAGCTCCTCCCTGTTAGTGTCTCCATGTGGTGGGCGGGACAGACTCTCTTAGCTCCTCCCCATTGTCAGTGTCACTTCCCCCTGTGGTGATTGGGGCACACTCTTAGCTCCTCCCTGTAGTGGGCGGGGCACACTTAGCTCCTCCCTGTGGTGGGTGGGGCACACTCTTAGCTCCTCCCTGTGGTGGGTGGGGCACACTCTTAGCTCCTCCCTGTGGTGGGTGGGGCACACTCTTAGCTCCTCCCTGTGGTGGGTGGGGCACACTCTTAGCTCCTCGCTGTGGTGGGTGGGGCACACTCTTAGCTCCTCCCTGTGGTGGGTGGGGCACACTCTTAGCTCCTCCCTGTGGTGGGTGGGGCACACTCTAAGCTCCTCCTTGTGGTGGGTGGGGCACACTCTAAGCTCCTCCTTGTGGTGAGTGGGGCACACTCTAAGCTCCTCCCTGTGGTGAGCGGGGCACACTCTTAGCTCCTCCCTGTGGTGGCGGGGCACCTCTTAGCTCCTCCCTGTTGTCAGTGTCCTCCCTGTGGTGGGCGGGGCACTCTCTTAGCTCCTCCCTGTTGTGAGTGTCACCCTGTGGTGGGCGGGGCACTCCCTTAGCTCCTCCCTGTTAGTGTCTCCCTGTGGTGGGTGGGGCACACTCTTAGCTCCTCCCTGTGGTGGGCGGGGCACTCTCTTAGCTCCTCCCTGTTAGTGTCTCCCTGTGGTGGGTGGGGCACTCTCTTAGCTCCTCCCTGTTAGTGTCTCCCTGTGGTGGGCGGGGCACTCTCTTAGCTCCTCCCTGTTAGTGTCACCCTGTGGTGGGCGGGGCACTCTCTTAGCTCCTCCTTGTTGTCAGTGTCACCCTGTGGTGGGCGGGGTACACTCTTAGCTCCTCCCTGTCAGTGTCACCCTGTAGTGGGCGGGGCACACTCTTAGCTCCTCCCTGTTAGTGTCTCCATGTGGTGGGTGGGACAGACTCTCTTAGCTCCTCCCCATTGTCAGTGTCACTTCCCCCTGTGGTGATTGGGGCACACTCTTAGCTCCTCCCTGTAGTGGGCGGGGCACACACACTCTTAGCTCCTCCCTGTGGTGGGTGGGGCACACTCTTAGCTCCTCCCTGTGGTGGGTGGGGCACACTCTTAGCTCCTCCCTGTGGTGGGTGGGGCCACTCTAGCTCCTCCTTGTGGTGGTGGGGCACACTCTAGCTCCTCCCTGTGGTGGTGGGGCCACTCTAGCTCCTCCTGTGGTGGTGGGGCACACTCTAGCTCCTCCTGTGGTGGTGGGCACACTCTTAGCTCCTCCCTGTGGTGAGTGGGGCACACTCTCAGCTCCTCCCTGTGGTGGGTGGGGCACACTCTTAGCTCCTCCCTGTGGTGGGTGGGGCACACTCTTAGCTCCTCCCTGTGGTGGGTGGGGCACACTCTTAGCTCCTCCCTGTGGTGGGTGGGGCACACTCTTAGCTCCTCCCTGTGGTGGGTGGGGCACACTCTAAGCTCCTCCTTGTGGTGGGTGGGGCACACTATAAGCTCCTCCCTGTAGTGGGCGGGGCACACAGCTCCTCCCTGTGGTGGGTGGGGCAAACCCTCGGCAACCTCCTCCTTGTGGTGGGCGGGGCACACTCTAAGCTCCT
Organism: Allobates femoralis; assembly: GCA_033576535.1. Classification (NCBI taxonomy): domain Eukaryota; kingdom Metazoa; phylum Chordata; class Amphibia; order Anura; family Aromobatidae; genus Allobates; species Allobates femoralis. The sequence goes on from JARQOC010000004.1 coordinate 67,549,399, forward strand.
CCTTGTGGTGGGCGGGGCACACTCTCAGCTCCTCCTTGTGGTGGGCGGGGCACACTCTCAGCTCCTCCCTGTTGTGGGCGGGGCACACTTAGCTCCTCCCTGTGGTGGGCGGGGCACACGCTTAGCTCCTCCCTGTGGTGGGCGGGGCACACACTTAGCTCCTCCCTGTGGTGGGCGGGGCACACTCTTAGCTCCTCCCTGTGGTGGGTGGGGTACACTCTTAGCTCCTCCCTGTGGTGGGTGGGGCACACTCTTAGCTCCTCCCTGTGGTGGGCAGGGCAGACTCCTGTGATGTATTAACCCTTCTCTCTCTTGCGGTTGGCAGTGGACGGTCATTACTGTATGACGTGTGGCAGTGACAAGTCTCTGAAGCTGTGGAATCCGCACAAGGGCTCCCTGCTGAAGACGTACAGCGGGCATGGATACGAGGTGCTGGACGCCGCAGGGTAACCGTCCGCCATTACTGGGTTATAGCCTGGAGTCAGTGAGAGCAGTGGATCCATCATGTGATCCATGAGATCCCTCTGCTCCTCCATATCATGAGTTCCCCCTCTGGTGGTGGCGGCATGTACTGCTCTCTGCCGTATTACACTGTCCCATTGATGTTATTGGGCTTTCCTTGCCCTGACTGGATGTGTGGGGCCCCTGGGTGCTTCTCTCGGGGCCCAGCTGTGGGGGGTTTCTCACTTTCCATCTCTTACAGGTCATGTGACAACAGCCAGATCTGCTCCTGCAGCTCAGACAAGACGGTGGTCCTGTGGGACGTGGCGCAGGGTCAGGTGGTCCGGAAGTTTCGAGGACACGCAGGGGTGAGATGTAGTTTCCATTATTGATGTAAGGACCAGATGGTAAATGGATTCAATGGAAGTGGTCACAAATCCCTGGCAGCCAATCAGGACGTTGCTTTTATTTATATGAAAACTCCCCCAAATTTACACATTAGCAAAACAAAGCAAAATTCTGTAATATTGTAATCTTGCTATAAATCATAGTGTCTCTGCGGAGCCTCAGACCCATCGGCCTCGCAGCACATCTCTGGTATAGTTATGGGCCAAAGTGTTGGCACCATTCAAATTGTTCCAGAAAATAGAATATTTTCCCAGAATATTATGACTCGTTTTGTTGTAGGGGAACAAACTCACCAAAAACACGGGCAAATTGGACATCAAAAATGGGCCGGACAAACTTGTTGGCACCTTTACAAAATTGTGGGTAATCACCTTTGTTTCCAGCTTTGACGCTCGTTCACACTCACCTGTGGCAGTAACGGGTGCAGGCAATATGAAAATCACACCTGACACCAGATAAAAAGGGGAGAAGTTCCCTCAGTCTTTGCATTGTGTGTCTGTGTGCTACACTAAGCATGGAGAACAGAAAGAGGGAAAGAAAACTGAGGACTTCAGAACCAGAATTGATGAAAAATGTCAACAATCTCAAGATTACACGTCCATCTCTAGAGATCGTGATGTTCCTTTGTCCACTGTGCACAACATAATCAAGATGTTTACAACCCATAGCACTGTAGCTAATCTCCCTGGATGTGGACGGCAGAGAAAACATTGATGAAAATTTACAAAGCTGTATAGTCAGGATGGTGTATAAGCCCCAATCAAGATCCAAAGAAATGCAGACTCAGGGTGCATCAGTGTCAGCGCAGACTATCTGTCCACATGTGAATGAAATGAAACACAATGGAGACCCAGGAGGACCAAACTGGTGACACAGAGACATAAAAAAGTCAAAATGTACTTGAGTAACCAAAATTCTTCTGGGAACGTGTCTTGTGGACAGATGAGACCAAGATAGAGCTTTTTGGTGAAGTGAATCATTCTACTGTTTACTGAAAATGGAATGAGGCCAACAAAGAAAAGAGCACAGGAACTAAAGTCACCTATGGTGGAGGTCAGAGAAAAGAGCACAGGACCTACAGTCACCTATGGTGGAGGTCAGAGAAAAGAGCACAGGACCTACAGTCACCTATGGTGGAGGTCAGAGAAAAGAACACAGGACCTACAGTCACATATGGGGGAGATCAGAGAAAAGAGCACAGGACCTACAGTCACATATGGGGGAGATCAGAGAAAAGAGCACAGGACCTACAGTCACATATGGGGGAGGTCAGAGAAAAGAACACAGGACCTACAGTCACAAATGGAGGAGGTCAGAGAAAAGAGCACAGGACCTACACTCGCATATGGGGGAGGTCAGAGAAAAGAGCACAGGACCTACAGTCACATATGGGGGAGGTCAGAGAAAAAGAGCACAGGACCTACAGTCATATATGGGGGAGGTCAGAGAAAGAGCACAGGACCTACAGTCACACATGAGGGAGGTCAGAGAAAAGAGTACAGGACCTACAGTCACATATGGGGGAGGTCAGAGAAAAGAACACAGGACCTACAGTCACAAATGGAGGAGGTCAGAGAAAAGAGCACAGGACCTACAGTCACATATGGGGGAGGTCAGAGAAAAGCACACAGGACCTACAGTCACAAATGGAGGAGGTCAGAGAAAAGGGCACAGGACCTACTGTCACAAATGGAGGAGGTCAGAGAAAAGAGCACAGGACCTACAGTCACATATGGGGGAGGTCAGAGAAAAGGGCACAGGACCTACAGTCACAAATGGAGGAGGTCAGAGAAAAGGGCACAGGACCTACTGTCACATATGAGGAAGGTCAGAGAAAAGAGCACAGGACCTACAGTCACCTATGGGGGAGATCAGAGAAAAGAGCACAGGACTACTACAGTCACATATGAGGAAGGTCAGAGAAAAGAGCACAGGACCTACAGTCACATATGAGGAAGGTCAGAGAAAAGAGCACAAGACCTACAGTCACATATGGGAGAGGTCAGAGAAAAGAACACAGGACCTACAGTCACATATGGAGGAGATCAGAGAAAAGAACACAGGACCTACAGTCACATATGGGGGAGGTCAGAGAAAAGAACACAGGACCTACAATCACATATGGGGAGGTCAGAGAAAAGAACACAGGACCTACTGTCACATATGGGGGAGGTCAGAGATGTTTTGCTGCCTCTGGCACTGGGGGCTCTAACTGTATATAAGACGTCAAATCTGAAGATACCAGAGGATTTTGGGTGACAATGTAGAGCCCAGTGTCAGACAGCTGGGGGCGTCCTAGGTCAGGGGTCTCCAGCAGGACAATGACCCCAAACATCAAGAACCCCCAGAAATGGAGGAAACAAAGTGCTGGAGAGATCTGAAGTGGCAGCAATGAGTCCAGATCTAAATCCCATAGATCACCTGTGGGGAGATCTGAAGTGGCAGCAATGAGTCCAGATCTAAATCCCATAGATCACCTGTGGAGAGATCTGAAGCTGCAGCAATGAGTCCAGATCTAAATCACATAGATCACCTGTGGAGAGATCTGAAGTGTCAGCAATGAGTCCAGATCTAAATCCCATAGATCACCTGTGGAGAGATCTGAAGGGGCAGCAATGAGTCCAGATCTAAATCCCATAGATCACCTGTGGAGAGATCTGAAGTGGCAGCAATGAGTCCGGATCTAAATCCCATAGATCACCTGTGGAGAGATCTGAAGGGGCAGCAATGAGTCCAGATCTAAATCCCATAGAACCTGTGATCTAAAAATTAGGAGAAGACAAGAGATCGGGAGCAGATTATAGAGAAGAGGAGAAACTCCAGGAGAAGAAGCTTGTGGAGGTTATAGGGGGCGATGGATTCCACAGGGGGAAACCAAATATTAAGCTGAGGGGGACAACTATTTTGTCTGGGCCATTATTGGAGTTTTGTGTGAAATTATGTCCAATTTGTTCTTTTTATGTTTTTCTCACACACAAAGTAAATATCCCTGTGTGATTGCAGTCATGTTCTGGGAGGAATACTTCATTTTCTGGAGCACTTTGCAGGGTGTGTATACAGCAGACATCAGCTGATGGCGGCACATCTCCCCTGTATACTCTGCTCCTCCTCGGTGTCTTTTTCTGGGGTAGACGATGACTTTGCCGCCTCCACACTCTGTATATTGTGACATTGTATGTTGTCTCCATCTCACCTGCGTCTCTCTCTGCAGAAGGTGAACTGTGTGGCGTTTAATGAGGAGTCCACTGTGATCATCTCAGGTATCGTCCATCTTGGATCTGTGAGATTGTCGTCACTGTCTCCTGTACGTCCAGCTCAGTATTGTCTCCTCTGATCTGTCAGGCTCTATAGACTCTTCTATACGGTGCTGGGACGGTCGATCCCGCAGACCGGAGGCCATACAGATCTTGGATGAAGCCAAAGACGGGATTTCCAGCATCAAAGTTTCTGACCACGAGATCCTGGCCGGGTCTGTCCCATAATGCTCTTTCCTTATGTCTGTCGCCCGGTGGTGGTTACGTTGCTCCCCATTTTCTGGCTGTGCCCTGCAGCCTCGTTGGCAGCGATCCTCCATCTTGCATTGCTTGTGGCATGGGTTTGCACAATCATCACTGTGATTTCTCATTGTCGGCTTTAGGTCTGTGGACGGGAGCATGCGCCGATATGACCTGCGGGCGGGCGAGATGTGCGCAGATTACATTGGCAGTGAGTCCCTGTTTTTCATTTTCCGGCCCCGGGAGCTGTCAGAACAGGACATAGAAGTGTGCAGCCATGTTCCATGCCTCCTTCATGTGCTCGGGTGGAAGGCAAAGTAGCTTGGACTGTCTGATTACAGAGTGGATACCTTGCACGCAGGACCGGTCCCCAGGCCATGAGGGAAATACTAATTAAGCATCTACCAATAGTGACGGCTCCATGTTGTTCCTGTCCTACAGGTCCCATTACATGTGTGAGTTTCAGCCAGGACTCGCAGTGCCTCTTGGCCTCCTCCCTGGATTCCTGCCTTCGCCTCCTGGATAAGGACACAGGAGAACTGCTCGGAGAGTGAGTAAAACGCGCTGGGATTGGACGACGTGTCCTGTATAATTGTATTAATGTTTCTCATCCAGATACGTAACTACAGCAGGTGCAGGGGATGTGATTGCACCCTGGCCCTGGAGCTAGGGGGGCCTTAAACATTCTCCTGGCCTATAGAAAGACTATAGGCTATTCCAGATTTGCAATAATTGGGGGCCCATGAGCTTCACGTTACGCCAGTGTTCTCGTCCCATCTTGGCATGGGCTCCCGCTGCTCTTCCAGCATCATAGCCCTGCTCTTTTACTATAGCCCCACACTTCCACCATGGTCCTGCTCCTCCAGTGTAATCCTCTGCTATCTGTGTAGCCCCGCTGTAGTCCTCCTGCAGTATTATTTGTAAGGAGTTGGGGGAGCGAGTTGGTGACACTTAGTGGTCATCAGCAGGTATTACACTTTGCCTGGCCACCCTACGGTATAACCAGCCTCCCTCTTTTCTGTACCAGGTACTCCGGACACAAGAACACAAGCTATAAACTGGACAGCTGCCTCAGTGAGAAGGACACGCACGTGGTCAGCTGCTCAGAGGACGGCACTGTCTGCTTCTGGGACCTGGTGGAGGTGAGGACTCGCATAGCAAAATATTCAGGATCACACATGGCCGCTGCTTGTAACCTTAAAAAAAAATTCAATTAAGGTTTCTAAATAAGAAACAACGAGATGGAGGAGCCTTAATGAAGTCTGAGATCTCATCAGACGCTCCGACAGCTGCTCTGTCCTCCCTCCATGCTGTATAATGAAGCTTCACCTGCTATTATAGGCTGTAGCCCTCCTGTGTTAGGCCGGCTTCACACCATGGGGAAATCTGATCAGTGGCTGTCAGGGTGAACCTGACAGCCCCAGACCTGATTTTACTATAGTGCAGCCCTATGGGGCCGGATGGAGCCAGATGGCAGCTATCTGCCATCCGGTTTCCATCTGTCCGGGAGGATCCGGGGCATATTTGATTTTTCTCCCGGACACAAAAATGCTGCTTGCAGCATTTTTGTGTTCAGGGAGAAAAATCTCCCCAAATTGGATCCTCCCGGATTCTCCTGGATCCGGGGCAATCCAGCGCTCCCTAACATGGGAGTCTATGGGGCCGGATTGCCCCGATCCTGGAGGATTCGAGAACCGGACACTGGCGGCTACAGTTCAGTGTGAGCTATGCTGAACTTCAGCACCAGGGAGCTGTCCCCTGTGAAGTGGTGCTGAACTTCAGCATCAGGGAGCTGTCCCCTGTGAAGTGGTGCTGAACTTCAGCATCAGGGAGCTGTCCCTGTGAAGTGGTGCTGAACTTCAGCATCAGGGAGCTGTCCCCTGTGAAGTGGTGCTGAACTTCAGCATCAGGGAGCTGTCCCCTGTGAAGTGGTGCTGAACTTCAGCATCAGGGAGCTGTCCCCTGTGAAGTGGTGCTGAACTTCAGCATCAGGGAGCTGTCCCCTGTGAAGAGGTTCAGCACCACTTCACAGGGGACAGCTGAGCTCTGCAACATCCGGCTGCACACCGGACCGGAGGGCATATTAGCCCTCCGGTTCTGTTTGCAAATCCGGTCCGGGGCTGTCAGGTTCACCCCGGACAGCCCCGGATCAGATTGCGCCGCAGTGTGAAGCCAGCCTTAAGCTACGTTTCCACTATGCATACTTACTGTGTATTACTGCATTTACGCAGTTCTATATTGCGCGTGCGTAAATGCAGTGAAACAATTATGGATACGCATTCCTGCTAAAGCTATGGCTTTTGCAGAAATGCGTTCACACGTTGCACTTTTGTGCGTGCGCTTCCACTGCAAAAGCATGTGCGCAAAAAGAATGAGGCGACGTTCACACGCAGATTTTTGCGCGCATACGGCACAAGAAAAGCGCAACTGCATTCACACAGTGTGCTTTTCCCATAGCCCACTTGATATGGTGGGCTTGGGAAAAGCATGCAGAAAAAAAGCACACTGTGTGAATGCAGTTGCGCTTTTCTTGTGCCGTATGCGCGCAAAAATATGCCGCATGTGAACGTCGCCTTACATGGACGTTGAGTTAGACTCTACATAGATCACATCTGACTCCCCCTATATCCTGTATCTTGTACATAGCAGTTATATTCTGTACATAGCAACAGTATCTATTATATAATTGCCGTAGCTGACTTCCGTCTGACCGGCTCTACTTCCTGTGGCTTTGTTCGCGTAGCTCAGAACTTTCTCCAGGACTCTGTCCGGGCACGCGAAGCAATGCCCGCACAGCGGGCATTGCGAGCAGTAAACGTGCAAACCACCACCACCACCACCACACATGGCATGTTTACATAAGACATCACATAGTAACAAGAATACAGTCAGTCCCAAAGTCAGCTGCGACCACCTGGCCCTGGAGCCGTACTCGCTCTCTCACACCGCACATCTGACCGCCTGGCCCTTGGACACTGGCTGCCATGCACACATCAGGTGCACTAGCATGGAGCTGGAGGCTCCCATCACTTACCCACTGGGGACGGATCACTTCCAGCACCTCCTCACATGGCAGTGCTCTGGACTTCTGAATCCCATCGTCATCTCCTCACTCAGACACCTGGCAGGTTCTTATCCAGCCTGCTCACTCACAGCTGCAACCCAGTGAGTCAATCAGCACATCTTTACTCACACACAGACCTGAGATGTGATTAACCCCCTGTGCACCATTCAGGTTTAGCCCAGCAAAGCACTCATCCCCACAGGTTCAGCCGCTCATTAGGCTCATGAATGTATCGGATCTTAAGCACTCACACTCAGCTGTTTTACTCAGCTCATGAAAACCCTTCAGCTGTTAACCCCCTGTACATCGGACAGGTTTCACACACCACACACAATCAGGAAAACCGGCCCATGTGAACACAGACCTGCATTGATAACCCGTGTGATGCACCCGGCCAGGGGCCACATCACCACACCTCACTTTCTCCGCACTTCACTCACTTTCTCCCACAATACACACACACACACACACCACATACCCGCTATACTTACCACCGGCCATGCATCACCGACATGTCGCCGCCGCCCGAACTACTCGATCAAATATCGTGTCCAATAAGTCTAGCCAAACTTCCGGACCCCATATTGGATCCAGTGTCCGCGGGCGCCGACATGTCAACTCAGGATCCAGGCCGGCAGGGAGACGTAGGGTCGGTGCTAACTATAGCGAAGTGTCTGTGTGTATGTATGTATGTGTGTGCTGACCACTCTGCCCACAGCACTGCATTCAGCACTCTGCCCACGCCACTGTGCTCACCAATCTCATTGCACTCACTGCTAACCACTGAGCCACCCACTCACTGCTAACCACTGAGCCACCCCACTCACTGCTAACCACTGAGCCACCTGTATACACACAATTCATTTCACCCCACTCCCCTAACTATTAGTAAATATACTATATATGGATTCTAGACTACCCGATTCTTTCGAATCGGCCAGCCATCTATATAATATATTATATATATATATATTGTGATTATATAGGAATTATCAGTATTATGTATGTGATTATGTATAAATAAAGTGAGTCGCGCCTATTCTGCAAGGACTCGCAACGGCCGCTTGGCGGCCATTGCGAGTGAGGCTTTGCGAATCAGTGGCGCCGGCAATGCTTCAAGTCGCGTGGGCGCTGCGCCCACGCCCACACTTTGACTGAAACAGCGCCGAAACTTACGGAAGTGCGTTAGTATGTAATATATAATTTCCCTGATAATCTATTATATAATTGCTGTAGCGACTTCCCTCGCACATGCCGCTACCTCCGTGGCTTTGTTCGTGGGCGCGCATCGCCCACGCGACTCACTCGCAATGCCCGCCAAGGGGGCATTGGGAGTCGTTGCAGCAGCCCGAGCAAAGCCATATACACAGATTCTAGAATCCCGATGCAATCGCATCGGGCTCACAGCTAGTTGTAATTATACTCTCATACATAGTAGCAGTGTCATAGTAAGTATATTATGGCTCAGAGTCTGTAATGTCTCATCTTTTCTGTCCTGCAGGGGTCGCTCACGCACTTGTACATTGAGGCAGTATTATAGTAGTTATATTCTTGTACATAAGAGCAGTATTATAGTAGTTATATTCTTGTACATAGGGCAGTATTATAGTAGTTATATTCTTGTACATAGGAGCAGTATTATAGTAGTTATATTCTTGTACATAGGGGCAGTATTATAGTAGTTATATTCTTGTACATAGGGGCAGTATTATAGTAGTTATATTCTTGTACATAGGGGCAGTATTATAGTAGTTATATTCTTGTACATAGAGGACAGTATTATAGTAGTTATATTCTTGTACATAGAGGACAGTATTATAGTAGTTATATTCTTGTATATAGGAGCAGTATTATAGTAGTTATATTCTTGTATATAGGGGCAGTATTATAGTAGTTATATTCTTGTACATAGGAGCAGTATTATAGTAGTTATATTCTTGTACATAGGGGCAGTATTATAGTAGTTATATTCTTGTACATAGGGGCAGTATTATAGTAGTTATATTCTTGTATATAGGAGCAGTATTATAGTAGTTATATTCTTGTACATAGAGGACAGTATTATAGTAGTTATAGTCTTGTACATAGGAGCAGTATTATAGTAGTTATATTCTTGTACATAGGAGCAGTATTATCGTAGTTATATTATTGTACATTGAGGCAGTATTATAGTAGTTATATTCTTGTATATAGGGGCAGTATTATAGTAGTTATATTCCTGTACATAGGGGCAGTATTATAGTAGTTATATTCCTGTACATAGGGGCAGTATTATAGTAGTTATATTCTTGTATATAGGGGCAGTATTATAGTAGTTATATTCCTGTACATAGGAGCAGTATTATAGTAGTTATATTCTTGTACATAGGGGGCAGTATTATAGTAGTTATATTCTTGTACATAGGGGGCAGTATTATAGTAGTTATATTCTTGTACATAGGGGCAGTATTATAGTAGTTATATTCTTGTATATAGGGGGCAGTATTATAGTAGTTATATTCTTGTACATAGGAGCAGTATTATAGTAGTTATATTCTTGTACATAGGAGCAGTATTATAGTAGATATATTCTTGTATATAGGAGGCAGTATTATAGTAGTTATATTCTTGTACATAGGGGCAGTATTATAGTAATTATATTCTTGTACATAGGAGCAGTATTATAGTAGTTATATTCTTGTATATAGGAGGCAGTATTATAGTAGTTATATTCTTGTATATAGGAGGCAGTATTATAGTAGTTATATTCTTGTACATAGGGGGCAGTATTATAGTAGTTATCTTCTTGTACATAGGGGGCAGTATTATAGTAGTTATCTTCTTGTACATAGGGGGCAGTATTATAGTAGTTATATTCTTGTACATAGGGGCAGTATTATAGTAGTTATATTCTTGTACATAGGGGGCAGTATTATAGTAGTTATATTCTTGTATATAGGAGCAGTATTATAGTAGTTATATTCTTGTACATAGGGGCAGTATTATAGTAGTTATATTCTTGTACATAGGGGGCAGTATTATAGTAATTACATTCTTGTATTTAGCAGTATAGTAGGTATTTTATGGCTGTGTCTCATCTCTTCTGTCCTGCAGGGGTCGCTCACGCTCCGGCTCCCAGTCAGTAAAGGAGTGGTCCAGTCTCTGTCATATCATCCCACTGAACCTTGTCTACTGACGTCCAGTGAGGGTGAGGTCCAGGTTTGGAGGTCTGAGCCACTGGAGGACGACAGCAGTGGAACACAGTGACTGTTTATATTTCATTTTATTTATAACAAATAAAGTCACAGACCTTTTGGAAACAATCTTTTATTATTTCCCCTCCTACACATAACTTAAATACATAACATTAATTTTGTTACAGTTTCGGCTCCGGGTGGAGAGTTTCTGTACATTATGGACCTGCTCATCACATTCTAGGACTACAACTCCCATTCTCTCCCGTCACCGCAGAGTAAGAGCTATGGGGGACCAGACACTTTCCTACACAGGTATACATGTGCGGCGCTACGTGAACACAGCGCCGGTATCTCTGCACACGGTAACATGCGCTAATCTGACTCCTTGGTCATCTCTATGTCACTCCGGAGAGTCAGCAGAGGATGGAAGCTCAAGACATTGGACTGACGGCCAGGAGCACAGCATGCAGCGTGCAAACCAGGACGGACACAGGACCGCCGTGCATCATCAGTCCTGATCCTTCTCTTGGCTGGATAGATCCACGTGTCTCTGGGCAAAGCTTGAGCAACAAGCAAGGGGAAAACCAGGCTGGCATCGGCATATACCTGAAGAGGAACGTCATAGGAATTATACCGCACAACAGTGATATCCTCCATATATGAAATCAATACATAGGAGTGTCTTTATAGTTATCCATAGGGGCAGTATCATACTAGGTATATTCTTGTATATAGGGGGCAGTATTATAGTAGTTATATTCTTGTACATAGGAGCAGTATTATAGTAGTTATATTCTTGTATATAGGAGCAGTATTATAGTAGTTATATTCTTGTACATAGGAGCAGTATTATAGCAGTTATATCCTTGTATATAGGGAGCAGTATTATAGCAGTTATATTCTTGTATACATAGGAGCAGTATTATAGTAGTTATATTCTTGTATATAGGGGCAGTATTATAGTAGTTATATTCTTGTACATAGGAGCAGTATTATAGTAGTTATATTCTTGTACATAGGGGGCAGTATTATAGCAGTTATATTCTTGTACATAGGAGCAGTATTATAGTAGTTATATTGTATATAGGGGCAGTATTATAGTAGTTATATTCTTGTACATAGGAGCAGTATTATAGTAGTTATATTCTTGTACATAGGGGGCAGTATTATTGTAGTTATATTCTTGTACATAGGAGCAGTATTATAGTAGTTATATTTTTGTATATAGGGGTAATATTCTTGTACATCAGTGAGCAGTATTATAGTAGTTATATTCTTGCACATAGGAGCAGTATTATAGTAGTTATATTCTTGTACATAAGGGCAGTATTATTGTAGTTATATTCTTGTATATAGGGGCAGTACTATAGTAGTTATATTCTTGTACATAGGAGCAGTATTATAGTAGTTATATTCTTGTATATAGGGGCAGTATTATAGTAGTTATATTCTTGTACATAGGAGCAGTATTATAGTAGTTATATTCTTGTACATAGGAGCAGTATTATAGTAGTTATATTCTTGTACATAGGAGCAGTATTATAGTAGTTATATTCTTGTACATAGGAGCAGTATTATAGTAGTTATATTCTTGTATATAGGAGCAGTATTATAGTAGTTATATTCTTGTACATAGGAGCAGTATTATAGCAGTTATATCCTTGTATATAGGGAGCAGTATTATAGCAGTTATATTCTTGTACATAGGAGCAGTATTATAGTAGTTATATTCTTGTATATAGGGGCAGTATTATAGTAGTTATATTCTTGTACATAGGAGCAGTATTATAGTAGTTATATTCTTGTACATAGGGGGCAGTATTATAGCAGTTATATTCTTGTACATAGGAGCAGTATTATAGTAGTTATATTCTTGTATATAGGGGCAGTATTATAGTAGTTATATTCTTGTATATAGGGGCAGTATTATAGTAGTTATATTCTTGTACATAGGAGCAGTATTATAGTAGTTATATTCTTGTACATAGGGGGCAGTATTATTGTAGTTATATTCTTGTACATAGGAGCAGTATTATAGTAGTTATATTTTTGTATATAGGAGCAGTATTATAGTAGTTATATTCTTGCACATAGGAGCAGTATTATAGTAGTTATATTCTTGTACATAAGGGCAGTATTATTGTAGTTATATTCTTGTATATAGGGGCAGTACTATAGTAGTTATATTCTTGTACATAGGAGCAGTATTATAGTAGTTATATTTTTGTATATAGGGGTAATATTCTTGTACATCAGTGAGCAGTATTATAGTAGTTATATTCTTGTACATAGGGGGCAGTATTATAGTAGTTATATTCTTGTATATAGGAGCAGTATTATAGCAGTTATATTCTTGTACATAGGAGCAGTATTATAGTAGTTATATTCTTGTATATAGGGGGCAGTACTATAGTAGTTATATTCTTGTACATAGGAGCAGTATTATAGTAGTTATATTTTTGTATATAGATGCAGTATTATAGTAGTTATATTCTTGTACATAGGAGCAGTATTATAGTAGTTATATTTTTGTATATAGGGGTAATATTCTTGTACATCAGTGAGCAGTATTATACAGAAAGTTTACTGAACACTGGCAAGGGTTTTACGTTGATGTCAGCAGACATATTGCTCCTCTCTCCTGAGGGCAGAGTCGGGCAACACTTGCTCACCTTGATGGGATTAGCATCCATTCGGATCTTTCCCCAGGACACCGCTTCATCTGGTCTGGCTCCAGCGTCAGATCCATCAAATTCCTGAGCCGTGTTCACAAAAACAGCATAATCTGCACCGTTTCTCTGCAGAAAAAAAATCATTGGTGAGTTGCTCTTAGTGGAGTATAAGAGTCTCCCCCAGATAGAAATGTCAGGACTCGCTCTTCCATGGATGAGTGAAGATCTAATAGATAATGGTACCTTTACACGCGGCAACATTTCTAGGGTGCCAACAGGTAACTTACTGGCTGCAGTGAAATCATGGAGAGATTATTCCATTTGTACACAGCAACAAGATAGAACCATGTCTCCATGATTTCACTGCAACCAGTAAGTTACCTGTTGACACCCTAGAAATGTTGCCGCGTGTAAAGGTACCATAAGAGTTAGACCCCCACCTACAGGAGCTGATGACCCCTATATGGTCTCCCGGGTATCACGTGCTCATCCCTATGGTCGCCCTCTGTGGCACCAGTCTACACTCACCATGAGGTTGGCATTGCAGATGTGATGCTTCACCAATCCTCCTCCCAGAATAATCATTCCCGTCTTCTTAGCAAACACCACCTTAGAATTCAGCCGCCGAATGTCTGAGAAACAACAGGGACAATGATTCGTTATACAAAATATAAAGACTGGGTTCAAAAGGAGCGACTGCTTCCCTTGTGATGTGGGCAGGAGGGGCAATGGTGCATCCCTCTCTGACCTCCACAGACTAAGTACAGGCTGCCATAACCAGCTCCTGGCATCTGATAGGCGGGCTGGGACAATAAGGCATATGAGCGAGGTCATTAATGAGAATATCAGGAACGTCACCTTCAACAATGTCCAACTTCAATCCCGGGTTCTTGTAGGAGTGGAAATACAGCATGTCCCCCAGTGACCCGTCTGTGAGGGCCGGGCTGTACACCGGAATGTTGTTCTGCCAGAGAGAAAATCATCAAATAACAGAAATAGCTCCTCCCACCTGTCACTATAGCTCCTCCCACTTGTCATCATTGCTTCTTCCACTATCAGTATAGCTTCTCCCTCCTGTCACCATCACTCTTCCCACCCGTCACTATAGCTCCTCCCTCCTGTGTCACCCTGTAGTGGGCGGAGCTGACCATGTCACATAGCTGCTCCCCTTATCTGTGACACCCTGTTGTGGGCGGAGAAAACTCCATATCTCAAAGCTCCTCCCTCCTGTGTCATCCTGTAATGGAAGGGGCAAACTCCATAATACAGAGCTCCTCCCTGTCACCCTGAGATGGGCAGAGCAGCCTCAACGTCCTGTAGTTCTGCCCTCCTGCCACTCCGCAGGTGCCATATTGCACACCTGGCTCTGCCCCATGCCCTTTACCTTCTGGGCCCAATAATATACAGAATCCGTGTGGTTAATTTCCTTTCCCAGACGGGCAATCATCTGTGACGGGGTCCACTTAGTTCCCTGCAGAGAAGAAGAATAATGGTGATGAGATGAAGTGACGGATCTAGGATCCCTGCCCACCGCAGGATGCTGCCCCATCCCAGGCTCCGTCCCAGCCCCTCAGCCCTCCACGCCCCTCGGTCCCTCTCTGGGACCTTTCCTCCATCCCTCATTCCCTCCCCAGCTCCTTCATGCTCTCACCTCTGTGTCTTGTTCTAGCACCATCTGATCTAATATCGGTGTTATCCAGTCCTCAAACAGGCAATAATTATTATTAGGAACCAAGAGATTACCGATCCTGTAAGAATGTGGGTCCAGAGTCAGTACTGGCAGGGTGAGCCCGTCTCTGCCCCGTGTGATGCCCACTCACCTATTGATGCCCTTTGGCCTCAGCTCTGCCCCCTTCAGGCTGAAGTCTCCTAGATACGTGGGCGCCAGACATTTGATCAGATCCTCCTCTATCCCACCAGCGGTGGTGACGATGATATCCACCTGGACAGATAACGGACAGTTATACCAGCACATATACAGCATTTATATACCGGGGCACCGGCGCTCTCACCATCTTGTGCTCCGCCAGGTATCGGATGGTCTCCCGGACCCCCGAGCTGATCAGGTTGGAGGTGTATCCCAGTAGGATGATGCATCCGCCAGGGGAGGACAGCTTGGTGTCAATCTGGAAAAAGAAACAAACTATAATAAATGCTCAAATTCCTGACACTTTACTGCCTGGCCCCTCCTCTGCACACAGGAAGTGTCGCTCAGCCAATCAATGGAGGAGGCGGGTCCAAGCTGCAGCCACTGATTGGCTGAGCAGGCATTTCCTGTGTGTGGAGGCGCTATCAGGAAGTAGAAAGAACACGGCGGTTGATTGGGGAGGTCGGTATTGATCCGCTTATTCAGGTAGCTGTGTGATCATCACTGCACGGTTTGGAAGTTGCATGTAAGCCTTTATGGGGTTAAATGACCGAGATCAGCAACGTCCACCTCAGCTGCATCTGCAGCTTGTCCACGACTTTGTCAAATTTTCCTAATTCTATTGAGTGTAATATTCCCGTTCACATCCAGAGGCTAAACACCTACTGGGACCCAAAACTTCTCACAGCTGAAAGTTTGCTACAATTGCAACCTGTATGGACAATCCAATCCTCCTGAAAGTCTGTTGACATTGGTCCTGCGCTGATGCATTGCATCAGCCTGGAGGTCGGACTGTGTAGACCCGACACAACTGTAACAAACCCTCAGCACATTCAGTCGCATGCCATTTTTTCCAATGCGTTTTAGACAAACCAGCTGCATTTTACAGCCCCAGAGTCAATCTCTCACCTTATTATTTCCCTGCAGATATGAAGCAGTTTCACATCATTTTGTAGCATTTTCATCCATTCTAATGAATGAAGTAAAATATAATCAATTTTACGTCTATTTTATGCATTGTTTTTCTGCCAATACTCCAATTTTTGCAGAAAAATCTACTGCAAATACTAAACGTGAGCACAAAGCCTGAGGGTCCTGACATCTGATGTCAGAAGAGACCCGGGGTCCTGAAGTGTCACATATCATCCTGCCTCTCACCATGTTGTTGATCTCCCGCACCGCCTGCCCGTAGTGCGTGGCCTGAAATCCGGTTGTCAGGTAACTCTGCAGCAAGGCCTCGTAATTCACCCCACAATTAAAATCATATCCGCGGATCTGGGGCGTTCCTTCCGGCAGGGAGTCGCTGGGCATTAGCACTGCCCCTTTGGCATCTTTGGGCAGCTCCTCAGCCATGGTGGTGATCTGTGCCTGAGATAGAGAGGAAAAACACAAGATGTCTGATAATGACGATGTCACCCTGTGAATGTAGGAAAGCAAAGGACAGAAAGATATTTACTGTCCCTCACGCTAGAGGTCCCTAGACTTATCCTTGTCACCAGGATTACCCCAGATGGTATGGCGGGGCGCCAGGGTCTGGTACCTTCCTTTACTCCTAGATACGACTCATCTATTTGTTCCCTCAGTGAGTGAAGAAGCAGGTGTGTAATAGAACACACAAGACAGACAGAGAAGCAGATACAAAAGACTCAAAATCTTCTCCAGCAGGAAATGTCACAGCTGCAACAGAAACAAACACCTCAGCTGCTCCAGAGACAAGCTCCTCCAACTTGGCCAGAATAGAGGATCTATACCTAGCATAGAGTGAAGCCAGGATTGGGTAACTATAAAAGAAAGGAGTGATCATAAGAACCTGCAGCTGGGATTTAAGTCTATACGTAATCTCAGCTAGAAAGGAAAGGGTCCTTAACCCCTTCAGCATAGAATGAAAGTAAATCCACTCAAATACAAGATAACAATCAAGTGGGATCCACACAGGACCTGCAATCAATTAAGAGTTGAGATCTCCTGGTCCCAGATCCCGCAAAGGTCATATCAGGACAGACACACTCATGACAGAGGCTCCACCACAGAGCTGAAAGCCGAAAGATGCATAAATCTCCAGAAGGAGTTTTCAGGATCAAACCAGTATATATGACATGTATACAGTATACACACAAACACATCACACACACAGCATAGACACACACCAAACACAGCATATACACTCACACACACACAGTTTATACAGACACACATCACACACACAGTATTTATAGACAAACATCACAGTATTTATAGACACACAGTATATACAGACACACATCACGTACAGTATATATAGACACACATCACACACAGTATATATGACATATATACCGTATACATGCACAGCATATACACACACCAAACACAGCATATACACACAGTATATATAGACACACAAGAATATATATAGACACACAGTACACACACAGTATATATAGACACACAGTACACACACAGTATATATAGACATACAGTACACACACAGTATATATAGACATACAGTACACACACAGTATATATAGACATACAGTACACACACAGTATATATAGACATACAGTACACACACAGTATATATAGACATACAGTACACACAGTATATATAGACATACAGTACACACACAGTATATATAGACATACAGTACACAGTCTATATACACACACAGTACATACAGTATATACACATACAGTACACAGTCTATATACACACACACAGTACATACAGTATATATACACACACAGTATATACACATATAGTACACAGTCTATATACACACACAGTACATACAGTATATACACATATAGTACACAGTCTATGTACACACACAGTACATATACACACACAGTATATACACATATAGTACACAGTCTATATACACACACAGTACATACAGTATATATACACACAGTATATACACATACAGTACACAGTCTATATACACACACAGTACATACAGTATATATACACACACAGTATATACACATACAGTACACAGTCTATATACACACACAGTACACACAGTATATATACACACACAGTATATACACATATAGTACACAGTCTATATACACACACAGTACATACAGTATATACACATATAGTACACAGTCTATGTACACACACAGTACATATACACACACAGTATATACACATATAGTACACAGTCTATATACACACAGTATATACACATATAGTACACAGTCTATATACACACACAGTACATACAGTATATACACATATAGTACACAGTCTATGTACACACACAGTACATATACACACACAGTATATACACATATAGTACACAGTCTATATACACACACAGTACATACAGTACATATACACACACAGTATATACACATATAGTACACAGTCTATATACACACACAGTACATACAGTATATATACACACACAGTATATACACATACAGTACACAGTCTATATACACACACAGTACACACAGTATATATACACACACAGTATATACACATACAGTACACAGTCTATATACACACACAGTACACACAGTATATATACACACACAGTATATACACATATAGTACACAGTCTATATACACACACAGTACATACAGTATATACACATATAGTACACAGTCTATATACACACAGTATATACACATACAGTACACAGTATATACACACACAGTACATACAGTATATATACACACACAGTACACACAGTGTATATATACACACACAGTATATACACATACAGTACACAGTCTATATACACACAGAGTACATACAGTATATATACACACACAGTATATACACATATAGTACACAGTCTATATACACACACAGTACATACAGTATATACACATATAGTACACAGTCTATGTACACACACAGTGCATACAGTACATATACACACACAGTATATACACATATAGTACACAGTCTATATACACACACAGTACATACAGTATATATACACACACAGTATATACACATACAGTACACAGTCTATATACACACACAGTACATACAGTATATACACATACAGTACACAGTCTATATAACACAACACAGTACATACAGTATATATACACACACAGTATATACACATATAGTACACAGTCTATATACACACACAGTACATACAGTATATACACATATAGTACACAGTCTATGTACACACACGTACATATACACACACAGTATATACACATATAGTACACAGTCTATATACACACACAGTACATACAGTATATATACACACACAGTATATACACATATAGTACACAGTCTATATACACACACAGTACATACAGTATATATACACACACAGTATATACACATACAGTACACAGTCTATATACACACACAGTACATACAGTATATATACACACACAGTATATACACATACAGTACACAGTCTATATACACACACAGTACACACAGTATATATACACACACAGTATATACACATATAGTACACAGTCTATATACACACACAGTACATACAGTATATACACATATAGTACACAGTCTATGTACACACACAGTACATATACACACACAGTATATACACATATAGTACACAGTCTATATACACACACAGTACATACAGTATATATACACACACAGTATATACACATATAGTACACAGTCTATATACACACACAGTACATACAGTATATACACATATAGTACACAGTCTATGTACACACACAGTACATATACACACACAGTATATACACATATAGTACACAGTCTATATACACACACAGTACATACAGTACATATACACACACAGTATATACACATATAGTACACAGTCTATATACACACACAGTACATACAGTATATATACACACACAGTATATACACATACAGTACACAGTCTATATACACACACAGTACACACAGTATATATACACACACACAGTATATACACATACAGTACACAGTCTATATACACACACAGTACACACAGTATATATACACACACAGTATTATACACATATAGTACACAGTCTATATACACACACAGTACATACAGTATATACACATATAGTACACAGTCTATATACACACAGTATATACACATACAGTACACAGTATATACACACACAGTACATACAGTATATAACACACACAGTACACACAGTGTATATATACACACACAGTATATACACATACAGTACACAGTGTATATACACACACAGTACACACAGTATATATACACACACAGTATATACACATACAGTACACAGTCTATATACACACACAGTACATACAGTATATACACATATAGTACACAGTCTATATACACACACAGTACATACAGTATATACACATATAGTAACAGTCTATATACACACAGTATATACACATACAGTACACAGTATATACACACACAGTACATACAGTATATATACACACACAGTACACACAGTGTATATATACACACACAGTATATACACATACAGTACACAGTGTATATACACACACAGTACACACAGTATATATACACACACAGTATATACACATACAGTACACAGTCTATATACACACACAGTACATACAGTATATATACACACACAGTATATACACATACAGTACACAGTCTATATACACACACAGTACATACAGTACATATACACACACAGTATATACACATATAGTACACAGTCTATATACACACACAGTACATACAGTATATATACACACACAGTATATACACATACAGTACACAGTCTATATACACACACAGTACACACAGTATATATACACACACAGTATATACACATACAGTACACAGTCTATATACACACACAGTACACACAGTATATATACACACACAGTATATACACATATAGTACACAGTCTATATACACACACAGTACATACAGTATATACACATATAGTACACAGTCTATATACACACAGTATATACACATACAGTACACAGTATATACACACACAGTACATACAGTATATATAACACACAGTACACACAGTGTATATATACACACAGTATATACACATACAGTACACAGTGTATATACACCACAGTACACACAGTATATATACACACACAGTATATACACATACAGTACACAGTCTATATACACACACAGTACATACAGTATATACACATATAGTACACAGTCTATATACACACACAGTACATACAGTATATACACATATAGTACACAGTCATATACACACAGTATATACACATACAGTACACAGTATATACACACACAGTACATACAGTATATATACACACACAGTACACACAGTGTATATATACACACACAGTATATACACATACAGTACACAGTGTATATACACACACAGTACACACAGTATATATACACACACAGTATATACACATACAGTACACAGTCTATATACACACACAGTATATACACATACAGTATATATACACACACAGTACACACAGTGTATATATACACACACAGTACACACAGTGTATATATACACACACAGTACATATACACAACACAGTATATACACATATAGTACACAGTCTATATACACACACAGTACACACAGTATATATACACACACAGTATATACACATACAGTACACAGTCTATATACACACACAGTACATACAGTATTATACACATATAGTACACAGTCTATATACACACACAGTACATACAGTATATACACATATAGTACACAGTCTATATACACACAGTATATACACATACAGTACACAGTATATACACACACAGTACATACAGTTATATACACACACAGTACACACAGTGTATATATACACACACAGTATATACACATACAGTACACAGTGTATATACACACACAGTACACACAGTATATATACACACACAGTATATACACATACAGTACACAGTCTATATACACACACAGTATATACACATACAGTATATATACACACACAGTACACACAGTGTATATATACACACACAGTACACACAGTGTATATATACACACACAGTACATATACACACACAGTATATACACATATAGTACACAGTCTATATACACACACAGTACACACAGTATATATACACATATAGTACACAGTCTATATACACACACAGTACACACAGTATATATAGACATACAGTACACACACAGTATATATACACACAGTACACAGTATATATTCACACACAGTATATATACACACATAGTACACAGTATATATACACACATAGTACACAGTATATATACACACACAGTATATATACACACACAGTATACAGACACACACATCACACATCACCTACTTCCATCGCTCGGAGCCGCTCTCATGTCTCTCTGTCCTCAGTACGGAAGCCGGTAAGGCCATGCGGGTCGGTGGGCGGGGCTAGAATGCACTCTGCTGTAAGATTGGATGAAATTGGCTGGCCACGCCCCTATCCGCCGGGGGCCCCAGGGGGTGGGGCTTACCTAGTTTCCATTTCTCTAGCCCCTGCCTGTTGCCTGGTAACCGAGCTGTGATGTCGCAGTGCGGCTGCCGTACAGCGCGGCCTCCTGTACACATAGGGGGCGCCACCACGTGTTACCATGGCTACATGCCAGCTGCCCTGGAGGACAAGGCTCCCCTGATGTCATGGTGCCAGGCACAGGCCGGGCACCAGGAGCCCCATCATTCCTGTGGAGTGAACTGGTCAGACTCCGACATCCGGGCCCGTATGTTACTGCTGTGAATGGGCCCCTGTTGTTGCTATGGGAACATGAGGGCCCATTAATCCCAGTTTGTCCACAGTTTGTGGCCCCTCAGGATAATGTGATAACAGCGGCCTGTAACCTGCGCTGTGAGGGGGCACAGGATCTACCAAAGGCTGGAGAAATGTGTCATGGGGGACCGGAAAGATCCAACCCCGGCTCTACACAGAGTCCGCCATATTATGTGCTAATGTAGAAGGGTCAAGACCATCATTACCCTCCACAGGACAAAGCACAAACCACTCCAAGAGCAAGGCACAATCATGACCTTCAGCTCCACCTGGAGCCATGGACACTCTGTAGACAGATCAAGCTTGTGCAGCCTAGAGGATAAGTGTCCAACAAGGTCTTCTTACAAACCCAAAATAGGTCCACCAGAGCGAGTCCCATTCTCTCCACCTAGATAGGTACCACCAGGGTCTTCTCCAAACCTAGATAGGTCCACCAGAGTCTTCTCTAACCAAGATAGGTCCACCATGGTCTCTCTAAGCCTAATAGGTCCACCAGGGTCTTCTCTAAGCCTAGATAGCTCCCTACCAGGGTCTTCTCAAGCCTAAATAGGTCCACCAGGGTCTTCTCTAAGCCTAAATAGGTCCCCCACAGGATACTTCTCTAAGCCTAGATAGGACACCAGGGTCTTCTCAAGTTAAATAGGTTCACCAGGGTCTTCTCTAAGCCTAGATAGGTCCACCATGGTGTCTTTCAAGCCTAGATAGGACCACCAAGGTCTTTTCCTCTGTTATTTTGACAGTATCAAGCCATCAGGTTGCTGCTCTTCCTCTTCGCCTGGTTCCTCTATTCTGATGTCCTTCTCCAGTGATTTCTCTCTTTATATGAGGTGTAGACAAGTTTAGCTTGGTGATTTTTTCTTCCAGTGACATGTCTGGCTTGATGTGTTTGTTCTTCTTGCCATCCATGGAATGATAACATCTTTCTCCAGCTCCACATCATGGAGGCATTGATTCTTCTTCTGTCTTGCTTCTTTATCATCCAGGTGTCACTTCTATATGTTACCACAGTAAAGACCAGACTATGAGCCGTGTCTTCATCACCAGTGAGATGTTCCATGATGTGAAGACCTTGTCCTGCAGTGACTTTGGATTTTCCCATAGTTATTTCCTATTGACTTCCGGTGTCGTCCGAGTAGGTTGAAGCTCTTTACAATTTCAGTTCATCACCATCCTTCTCACATGTGTCCAGGTCATACCTGGCAGTAGTCAAAATCCTTGTCTTCTTTGTTGTTAGCAGCAGAAGATGTTGGAGCTTTCCATAACACTCCGTCTTAAAGGGCACCTGTCACCCCAAATAACCATTCTAACCTATTAATGCCTGTCCCTGCAGCCGTACAATACATTCTAACACATCCCTGACTCACCTTTTTTACTAATCTACGAGTACAATAATGTAGTTAGCAAACTTACGAAATTGTTGTCAGAGGGGCGTTCCTCCAAGCCATTTTGACCGTAGGTGGGTCCCCTATGCCGCGCTACCCCTGCCTCGTTGCTCTAATACCCCTAATAGGCCCTCATTATACAAATGCAGAGCCCCGGGCATGATTTCAATATCGCGCCCGCAACGTCATCGCTGTGACACGGTCATGGGATGCGTCACTTCCGGTCGCAGGTCTCACAGGCAGACTTCGCAGTGCAGATTGCATGCTGAAGTCTGCCTGTGTGTAACCGGAAGTGACGCGGCGATCCCGGCGTCACATGACCGCGTCACAGCGGTGACGTTGGCGGGCGCGATATTGAAATCACCCTTTTTTTTGTGCCGTCCACAAGTGCCGGATTTGTCGGATCCAGCAAAACTGCACTTGCAGCACCTGACCGCAAGTCCCATATGGAATGAATGGGGCTTGCTGCAAGTGATCTGTTACACGCAGATGCAGCAAAATTGCCAGATCTGCTGCGAATTTCAAAAATTGCTGATGTGAAAACAGCCTAAGGCTCTTTCACATCAGCGTGTTTTTGAAATCGCGGCAGATGCGGTGAAAAAACCGCATCTGCCGCGATTACCGCATACCGGCTGCACTTGCGGCACAGTTGCGGCAAGCCCCATACAATGTATATGCGGCTGCGGCAGGTGCAGCAAGTGCGGTTTTGGCACTTGCGGTAGGTGCGGCCGCGAAAAAAAGTGCCAGATTTGCTGGATCCGGCAAAACCGCACCTGACGCAAGTCCCATAGGGAATGGATGGGACTGCAAGTGAGCTGTTACGCGGCAGAGGCAGCAAAACAGCCGCAATTTAAATAAATGCTGATGTGAAAGGTCCCTTAGATTGTTGATGATTTCTTCCAACAATTTTGATTCCTTCTTTTTCGGCAAATCCAGCCTTCCTGAAAATAGTTTCTGCTATAAATTGAAGAGAAATGGTGACAGGG
The DNA here is from genome assembly GCA_033576535.1 of Allobates femoralis. Taxonomy (NCBI): domain Eukaryota; kingdom Metazoa; phylum Chordata; class Amphibia; order Anura; family Aromobatidae; genus Allobates; species Allobates femoralis. Next base: position 67,574,601 of record JARQOC010000004.1, read on the forward strand.
TGCTGACTTGTCTGACGCCTCGCTCTACTGTGACTATGCCGTGTCAATGTGCGTCGTTCGGACTGTTTTTTTTTTCTTGGTTGATGTAAAGGTTCCTGATGAGGCTGATCAGATGGTTCAGCACAAATGTTTCTAGTGATAAACACAGTTGAAGGCTTTGCTGTAGTTGATGAAGCAAAAATAGAGCTCCTTGTTGTATTCTTTGGCCTTTTCAATTATCCATCTCATGTTAGCAATTACATCTCTTGTTTCTTTTCCTTTTCTGAATCCTTCTTGTTCCTCTGGGAACTCTTTATCAAAGGCATGAGGTATGAGCACAATAGTTCAATGTTTTCCACAGTCGATAGCATCTCCCTTCTTTGGAAAGGAATAAACACTGATCTTCTCCAATCCTTGGGTCATTCACCAGTAATCCATATGTGTTGACACAGGCATGTGATGACTGCTGCTGCTGCTTCAGAAGACTTTATTAGCTCTATTGGAATAGAGGCATAAAATACTCTGCATAGTCACAAAGGAACCCAAGGTTACCCCTAAGCAACTAAAGGATTCTCACACAATACATAATGTTCACAAATCCACTATGAGGAGGGCACCGAACTACAAATGGTGTGCATGGCAGGATTGCAAGGAGAAAAAAAGCCACTGATCTCTTAAAAGAACATTGCTAAAAACCAGTAGATATTCTAATTATGAGGATGGGTGGAGTCATTATGAGGATGAGGTGGAGTTTGTAAGTCTTGGGACCCAGCTAGGCTATTACACGCCTCTTGGTCTACCAGTCCACAACATTTGAAAAATACACTGATATACAGGGACACGGCGATGTCCTGTTAAGCAGTACGGAAAAAAAACTGAATTTAGCATGGAAGACGTTGCAATAGCTAGATCCCTGGGCCCATGTTGACTTTAAGTTAGGAGAGAGAATTTATTATTTAAAGAATGGCAGGAAAGGGGACTGGCTAGAATGGGTGATCCATTACATGTGCCGGAAAGAAGATGGTTACGAGGCCAGGAGGGGATGGAGAAACTCCACTTGGCTGACTCGCATCTTTTGCAGTATAACCAGTTGCAATTTCATATTATGCGGCATTTGCGGGATGTTTCTAAAGATTGTATTGCTACTGTGTGAGACGATTTGGTGGAGACAAATGTTAGTGATATTGATATTTCTTACATTTATGGGGTGACTACGGGACATAATGTCAGTGGTGAGCGCCGGCAATATATTTAAGGGATGGGATAAGCATATACAATGGGACGACCTGGAAGGGAAAGCTGTGAGTGTGTGTGTGTGTGTGGGGGGGGGGGTCGGTTAGAAAGATCATCATTAATGAAAAATGGAGAGACGTCCAATTTAGAATCATGTGTGGCACCCTGGCACCCTGGTTGGGGCACCACAGAACTCCTGGTTCACAAATGAAGTGGAAACAGCAAGTAGCACTCACAACAAACAAAACACCTAACAACACCTTTAGAACACCTTTTACACACCGTTTCACCCCGAGCCTCTAGGGAGAGCCCCACTGGTCACTTTGAGCCAGTTCCCCCTATAAATAGGGTCCTGGAGGGAGAAACAGCAGAGTGTGCAGGCGCTAGGAGAGCTGCAGGAAGTGTGCATTCACTGGTTCTGGAGCCGCACTAGGCCTAAACCAGCACACCTGCCCAGTGAGGGACCCTTGCAATTGGGGTCAAAGGACAGGAGGAGAGCACCTCTCAGGGACACAAGAGTTATCTTAACTCTCCCTCACCATCCGGTTACTGGAACCGAGCTGTGGAAACTACCACGTACACCACAGAGAACCCAGCACCTCAACCAGGAGTCTAGCCCCCCGTTCGCCTGAAGCACCCACGGACGAGAGCCAAGGGAAAAGCATTGATCAAGCCTAATCACTTTAATAGCGCCCTCAGTGCAGTTAACCAGGTGAATCACGTTCCACCGAACGTACAACCTGGTCCGGCAGGATTCTATATCCACCCGACCTCACCAGAAAAGAGAGGAAGCCTACACACTGCTTGCTGTAGAAACTCCAGGAGTGTCAACCTCATCACCCGGTCCGAGTGTTCCTGTTGCCACCAGTAAAGGTACCTAAAAGACTGTGTGTCTGCGCCTTATTCCTGGACCTGACACGCAGTATTGCAAACGCTGCCATATACCATCAGTGCAGCTCCTGGCCCCGGGGACTCCCGCTCGTCCTGTGGGGAGCGTCCCATCTTGCTGCCAAACATCCCCCGGAGGCCCAAGCAGCGCCGGTGAAATCACCGGAATTCCCGCAGGTGGCATCGCGACAAGAATATTAACCCCTTATCTGTTCAGCCATCCCCTATTGATCTGGACCACCGGGCCCCACAGCCGCAGGCGCGGTTCCGTGACAGAGAAGCAAACGCCTGCGACGTGAAGCCACGGTTACCGTGAGTCACATGCATAGAGCAATCTATGGCTTCACTCTTCCCCCGACTGTCCAAGCCCCAGACAGAATGCAACGGTGCCCGAAGTGTGACACTCTGAAAACAGACTTGTTCCCGGGTTGTGGCTTTGTAGAGACGTGCAGAGGGAGGAGATTTAGGGCGGTGCAGAACTGTGGAGAGAACAGTTAGCGTGATAGAGATGAGGGAAGAGATGTAGGATGGTGCAGAATTGGAGAGCTCAGGTAGGGTGATAGACCAAGATGAGGGAGGAGATGTAGGGCAGTGCAGAACTGTGGAGAGGATGGGTAGGGTGGTAGAGATGAGGGAGGAGATGTAGGGCAGTGCAGAACTGTGGAGAGGATGGGTAAGGTGATAGAGATGAGGGAGGAGATGTAGGGCAGTGCAGAACTGTGGAGAGGATGGGTAGGGTGATAGAGATGAGGGAGGAGATGTAGGGCAGTGCAGAACTGCGGAGAGGATGGTTAGGGTTATAGAGATGAGGGAGATGTAGGGCTGTGCAGAACTGTGGAGAGGATGGGTAGGGTGATAGAGATGAGGGAGGAGATGTAGGGCAGTGCAGAACTGCGGAGAGGATGGTTAGGGTTATAGAGATGAGGGAGATGTAGGGCTGTGCAGAACTGTGGAGAGGATGGGTAGGGTGATAGAGATGAGGGAGGAGATGTAGGGCAGTGCAGAACTGCGGAGAGGATGGTTAGGGTTATAGAGATGAGGGAGATGTAGGGCTGTGCAGAACTGTGGAGAGGATGGGTAGGGTGATAGAGATGAGGGAGGAGATGTAGGGCAGTGCAGAACTGCGGAGAGGATGGTTAGGGTTATAGAGATGAGGGAGATGTAGGGCTGTGCAGAACTGTGGAGAGGATGGGTAGGGTGATAGAGATGAGGGAGGAGATGTAGGGCAGTGCAGAACTGCGGAGAGGATGGTTAGGGTTATAGAGATGAGGGAGGAGATGTAGGGCAGTGCAGAACTGTGGAGAGGATGGGTAAGGTGATAGAGATGAGGGAGGAGATGTAGGGCAGTGCAGAACTGTGAAGAGGATGGGTAGGGTGATAGAAATGAGGGAGGAGATGTAGGGCAGTGCAGAGCTGCGGAGAGGATGGTTAGGGTTATAGAGATGAGGGAGGAGATGTAGGGCAGTGCAGAACTGCGGAGAGGATGGTTAGGGTTATAGAGATGAGGGAGGAGATGTAGGGCGGTGCAGAACTGTGGAGAGGATGGGTAGGGTGATAGAGATGAGGGAGAAGCTGTAGGGCGGTGCAGAACTGCAGAGAGCTTTGTTTGTGAGAGATCTGATAAGTTTATATTAGGCTCTGCAGTGGATGAGCAACCAGTGCAATGACTGGCACAGGGTAGAGACATTGGTGTAGCATTTGGACAAAAATATGATCCTGGCTGCTGCATTCATGATAGATTGGAGAGGAGAGAGTTTAGTGAGAGGGCGACCGATTAGTAGAGCACTGCAATAATCCAGATGAGAAAGAAGTAAGAATTTTTTTGCAGAGTCAATGGTAAGAAAAGGTTGAATTCTAGAGATGTTTTTGAGGTGCAGGTGACATAAGCAAGTGATTGATTATAGGGTGTGAAGGAGAGATCAGAGTCAAATATAACCCCAGGACAGTGGGTGTGCTGATTGGGGTAATGGTAGAGCCACACACGCAAATGCCAATTTCAGGTTTTGTAGGTTAGTAGAGGAATGAAACATGATGAGTGCAGTTTTTGACAGATTCAATTTGATATAGAGGAAGGACATGATGTTAGAGACAGCAGACAGACAATCACTGGAATATTGTAGTCATGCAGGCGTGATGTCAGGAGAAGAGGTGGATAATCAGGTGTCATCAGAATAGAGATGATGCTAAAAACTAAATCAATCTACTGATGGTTTGTCCAATAGGGGCAGTGTATAGAGAGAAGAGGAGGGGACCGAGGATTGAACCCTGGGGAACCCCAACAGTAAGAGGAGGGGACCTAGGACTGAATCCTAAGGAAACCTGACAGTGATAGTGAGTCAGTTGACAGGGTAGGGGGTACTCGGATACCGGGACAGGTGGTTGCTTCGGTGGGGGATCACGGCTGGTCGGTTCCCGGTTCCGTGTCCTGGACCCTCAGTGGCGGGGTTGGGGTGATGATGATGGGGGAAATGGTAACGTGACGCCACCTGTGGTACCTGGTAATAGGGTTACCAGCGCTGCGGCCGGCCACTGAGGTGATGTAAATGCAGCTTTGGTAGTACAGCTCCCCACAGGTGGAGCTTTACCTCAGGGCAGCGAGGTGGATGAGGGGAGTAGTAGTCTTCACCTCCGGTGACTATGCTGTAGCCCTCCAGGCGCCGAATGAAAGGAGCACAGACACCACTTCAGCTCAAACAGTTCTTTACTTGCACCAGATGGAAACAGGTACACGGTTCATTCTGGGTCAATGTAACCGCAGATCGTGAAGGTTTCTCCTAAGTCTGACAGTGATGCCCTCAATATGGCACTTGTGGTCCTGGTACTCTCTTACTCTGGCTGTATTTGCCCCTATTGAGCCAAGTCTCTAGTCCTTGGGGTCTGTTACCTAAAGTCTCTGACTTGTCGGTGTCATGGACCCAGCTGCGGGACTGATGTTGGGCTTCTTTAGGGGTGCTTCGGCTCCCTGTATGTGTCGGGCCCTCAGCTTGCTGGTCTGTAGTTAGGGTTGAACCTTGCGGCTTTCTACCTCGGCTCCGGTATGCCGGTGGTGACCTGGGCCTCCAGCTGGCTCCAACCAGTCCTGGAGCAACCCCCTTTCCAGTCTGGGTCGCCTCTCTCCTAAGAGGTGTCCTCCAGTTGCAGCCCCAGAGTCCCCTGCGTCTGCCTTCCTTGCTCTCTCACACCAACTGTCTGACTGTGCTGTCACTCCCCGTCTCCTGCTCTCTAGGCTCCACCCCCTGGGACCTACTAAATATACGGTCCCCTGTCTTAAAGTGGCCTGTGTATGGGTGTTGGGGTGCAGACTCTGAAGATTTCCCCACGGTTACGGAGGCACCACACCTTTAATTGGGGTGTAGTACCTCCCTGTGGCGCCTTGCCATAGGGGCGCCACAATAGGAAGAGGAGGTGGTAAGAGATACAGTGACAGAGTGGTCAGAAAGATAGAGAAGGACCAGGAGAGCGGTGTCCTTGAGTCCAATAGAGCAGAGCATAGAGAGGAAGATCTAGTGATCAACAGTATAGAATGCACCGGAGAGATCCAGAAGAATCAGCAGAAAGTTCCAGGAGAATCAGCAGTGAGATCCAGCAGTGAGATCCAGGAGAATCAGCAGTGAGATCCAGCAGAGAGATCCAGAAGAATCAGCAGAAAGTTCCAGGAGAATCAGCAGTGAGATCCAGCAGTGAAATCCAGGAGAATCAGCAGGGAACGGTAACGATTAGATTTAGGGGAATCTAAAAAGGAAGGGCTGTCTAGATCAAAAATTGACCAGATGGAGTATGCCTGATGGAGGAGGTAAGGGAATGTGGACTGGGTCCTTCCTATATACAAGAGGCTGGAATTCATTGTTGAAAGAATTCCAAACAGAAAGAAAAAAGCTTTTAACAGCAAAGACAAGGAGGAGATGAAAACTGTACAGAGAGACTTAAAGGGGAAAATTAAGATTGCCCATGAAGCATTCAGAATTAAATTGGAAAATAAATTGTCACACAACAACTCCAGAGAAGTGTGGGCGGGAATGAAGCTATTGACTGGGTTTAAGGCAAGGTCAGATCAGGGGGATGGGGGGCTGATCATGGCTAATGAAATGAATGAGTTTTTCAACAGATTCAATGATAAATGTGCAATGTCAACAGGGGAGAAGGCCGGGGAGCGACAAGCAATATCAACTGGGGGGAGGAAGGTAGAGACTTTTTTGATCTCAGAAAATGATGTGAGGGAACAGTTTAGTAAGCTGGTCATTGGTAAAGCAGCAGGGCCTGATGGTATCTGTCCACGTGTCCTCAGAGTGTGTGCAAATCAGTTGTGCACTGTCTTCCAGCACCTGTTTAACTGGAGCTTACAATCACAGAGAGTACCAGTTCTATGGAAGACTTCTTGCCTGGTGCCGGTTCCCAAGACTACCTTCCCGAGCTCCCATAACGACTATAGACCGGTGGCCTTAACATCGCATGCGATGAAGTCCTTGGAGAGAATTGTACTTGCCTACTTGTGTCCGAGGGTGTCTGCTTTTACGGACCCCCTTCAGTTTGCGTATCGGCAGAGTCTGGGGGTGGACGATGCTGTAGCGTATCTGCTACAAACAGTACATTCCTTTTTGGACAATGATGGAACCACTGTGCGTGCCATGTTCTTCAATTTCTCCAGTGCATTCAACACCTTACAGCCACTATTATTACGTAAAAAGCTGGTTGAAATGGCGGTTGATGAGGGACTAGTGAATTGGATCATTGATTACCTGTCGGACAGGCCACAGTTCGTAAGGTTGGGGGCGGCCATATCGGATAGTGTTCGGAGCAGTGTTGGAGCCCCTCAGGGAACGGTGCTGTCGCCATTCCTTTTTACGTTATACACAGCTGATTTTCAGTATAAATCAGACCTTTGTCACCTTCAGAAGTACTCTGATGACTCAGTGATAGTCGGAGGTATTGAGAGAGGCCGGGGGGAGGAGGAATACAGAAGGGTGGTCTCGGACTTTGTTGACTGGTGCCAGGCTAACCATTTAGAACTCAACGTAAAGAAAACCAGGGAGTTGGTGTTGAGTTATGGAAGGTGCAGGAAGGATTGATTACCTATCACTATTGATGGTCAGGATGTGGAGATGGTGGAGAATTTCAAATATTTGGGGGTTCACCTGGACAGCAAGCTTGATTGGAGGAGCCATATGGAGAAGGTTTGCAAGAAAGGGATGAGTAGACTTTACTTCCTAAGGAAATTAAGGTCGTTTAATGTGTGTAACAAAATGCTTGAAATGTTCTACCAATCTATTGTGGCGAGTGCAATCTTTGCTGCAATAATATGCTGGGGTAGTAGTGTGCGCACAGCTGACGCTAATAAGCTGAATAAACTTATCAAGAAGACTAGTGCGGCGGTGGGTCTACAACTTAGGACTTTCGAGGAGATATTAGAGCATAGAATTAATAAGAAATGCAAGGCTATAATGAGCAACAATACACACCCGCTCTCTGAACTGTTTGCGAAGCAGAAGAGCACATTCAGCAAGCGTCTAATCCAACTAATGCGTAAAAAGGAAAGATACAGAAAATAGTTTGTTCCGACAGCTGTGGGGATGTTTAACAAATGTATAAGTGTAAAGCATCCCAAGACTGTGTGAAGTTCTAAGTGTATGGGGGGGAATAGGTGAGGTATATGTACCAGTCTACCCACATCTGCTGTCCATATAGACTTATTTTGTAAAGTGTGAAATGTTCTTGATCTTTGTTCTGCTGCTGTAATACTGTAATTTCCTCCGGGATCAATAAAGTTTATCTTATCTTATCTTAAGTTCCAGATTAATGTCATTTTTAAGAAGACCATAAGTGGCACCCCAACGGTCTGGTCGCCACTAAGGGGTACTACACCCACATTTGGGGGTAGTATTCCTGTCTGCGGCAACCAGGTTTGGTAAGTCCAGTCACCCACCAAACACACCCGGTCCCAGGGATAGCTGGTGAAGACAGGTAGTGGGATGGCTCATGCATCCCATGGGACGGCGGGGGGAGAAAGGTGATGGGTGGAAAGGGAGCAGGAAGTGGTCAGGGAAAGGAAGGGAACAACGTGAAAACATGACAGGAAGTGTTAGGACAGTGTTAGGGCAGCTGAGGAGAGGACAGAGGGAAAGGACCTGGGGAACAGGAACAGCGATGAGGCTCGTCCTGGGTCCGAGGCTAGAGACCACAAGGAGACAGAGGGAGCCCTAGGGGCATGAGCAATGAGCGATCCACCCGTGCACCGGAATCTGAACTAAAGTGGAGGGACAGGGCAAGAACCAGGGGCCCGGCCCTGAAAGGTGGCGAAGAGACTCCATGCTGCAGCGACAGAACCGCGGTGGCCACAAGATCTTGAGGAACTGTGGCCCACTCCCGACACATCTGCCGAGAAGGCAGCCGTACTAGGGCCAGGGGACACAGCAAGTCACCCAGCGAAGGCCTGTGGCTGCTGGATTGGGGCTCAGTGCAGAAAGGAAGAGAATAGGCAACACTGAGGAAGAGAGGCCCGTGAGGGAAGGCACACAAAAGGGGTGTACTGGATAAGCCAACCTGGTTGCTAAGGACTACCTGGACCGCCATTGTACCTGAGCTGTAACTTGTGTTACGTGTGGAAGAGAGCTCTGTAAACCTGGTTTGGAAGTCAGCATTGTGTTAGACTGTTTATTTCACGCCTGAGCTGCGGTAGACTGAAACGCAGTGCAGGCAGCGGGAGCCTGCCTTAGAGTTGCCCTGATCTTGCCCATCAGCCAGCTCAGCCCCGCTGGCCCTACAAGAACTCTCATACCCCTTTACTCCAGATGCCCTGGAGACCCCTCTCCATCTGTGGGGAACAATTCCATCACTGCTGTCATCCCATCGTCCCCAGAGGTTGCGGTCTGCAGCAGCGGTCACCAACAACCGCTTACCATGGTGGCGTCACGACAACCACCCCCACAAGTCCCTTTAATCCAAAAACTCTTTTCCCCTTATTACTGACCGCCCACCCCAGGTGGTCATGGACTGGGTCACACCACCGTGACAGCTTCCCCTAAGAAGCTCGAGGATGTTGAGAAAGGCCCAGCTCCGAGTGCCCCATTGGACACCCACTGGGGCGAGTCACATACCCATGGTAGCAGCAGGACACCACATGTTGGTGATGGGCTCTCAATCACTGGTGCATTGTCCGAGCGGTAGATCACAGCTACATAATGCAATTGTGTAAAGCCAGGAGGAAAATGTACGAGGATCAGCTGCGTTTAGAGAAGGCTTTGGTCTGAATATGTGGTGCCCCTGCATCTTGGTCACCACAGTGGTACTGCACCTATTCTACAGGTGTGGTGCCATTGCTCTCAGGTAAGACAGGGACATCAAACTGAGACACACCATCTTACACCCAACACCATTCCCAACTCCAGGCCAGGGAATGATGGGCGGAAGAAACTCACCTAGAGCCATCTGCTGGCTAGAGGAAGGAGTAGGCTGAGGGTGTGGGAACACAGTTAGTGAAACACAGAGTGAGGAGGAAGCAGCAGAAAGATGGAGTTTCTAAGTGATGGAGTCATAAGGGATGCTGGAGCTGCGGCCTAATGGGACCAGTGGGTAGGTTGCCCGAGGAAGAATGAATCTGGTGTGAGAACTGTATGTTCAATGAGTCAGGAAACCAGAGGATACTGGACTGCAAGTGCAGTGGCCACCTACCTTGTACACTCCCAGGCACAGTGACTACAGAGGGTCAAGAGGACGGGCTGACCGTCACTCAGCAGGGCCTGCAGTCGCCTGCCTAGGGACTAGTAGCACGAAAGGCACAGGAGAGGGAAGGAGAAGAAGATCATGCAGAGAACAGGGCAGCAGAGAAAGGCTTATGAAAGGTGTCTCATGGAGTCTTCCTGGACTATTTGAGGGCTGGCCAAGCTGCACACTGGAAGAGCACAGTACTCTGGCTGGGTTTGCACTGACCAATGCAACAGATTAAGAGACTGGTAAGAACTGCAACCCCTGTGTCTGTCCACTCCTTCTGCGCCTCCCTGCACCAACAACTACCACCATCATTCACCTTACACCTATACTAAACCTGGGGATCTGCTCCATCCGTGGGGAGTGATACACCTTGCTGCTCAACTTCTATTCCCTGGGGTCACTACAAGCAGAGCTGGTCCTTGTGACCAGAATCCATGGATGGCGTAACAACAAATTTATTGCCCTGTAAATAACCCCTTTCCATGCTCGGTCAGAGCCACGACCACCGGAACTGCCACCGTGACATTCCCCTGACTGATCCCGGATGGTCGGGTATCCCCGGTCCTTACGACCATTGCAAATGCAGAGGATGTGAAAGAGTGGTGGCACCAAATGGGCAGACTGGCACAAGAGTGGTAGGCAAAACACCAGATGTGAATGTAATTAACATTGAAAGAGGCGATGGAGTCAATCCCGAATTAAGGTCTGAGAAAGAGAAGTGTTTGAGGGTCAAATTGGTTTAGTTTGAGATGATACAAAGGAAGCAGTGCAGGAGTGTGGCGTCATCCAAGATGGTGGAGAGAAGAAGGAGGGAATTGAGCATGGCTCTGAAGGGGTGCTGTGGTGGCTCTTGGTGGCACCCTATGCGGAGATGGGCATACGATATAATGGATTGTGCAGAGGGTAGGGGATGCATATCTAACTTCAGTCTGCAGGAGACAATAGAGATTTGTGTTAATGTACTTGTAGGGTTAAGGTTGTAATATAGGCAAGATGGATGGGCCCTACTTTTCTGCAGCAGGATTTGTCGGTCACATCCACCATGGTGTTTGTGGCTATGGGTCATGATGAGTGAACCACAGAGGTTACAATATGGGGCTTACAGACAAGTCTCTGCTCAGATAGACGGAAACAAAATTTTCTCAAGAAGATAGAGGGGACCCAGACAGTGTAGTGAGAACACAGAATGTCAGACATCCTACCGCTCCCTTATTCGCTTGCAGCATAAAATACTACAAACTGGTTCTTACTTGCTTCATTGACAATTCTCATGGGAACATTCTTGAAGGGTCAGAACAATGACCCTTACAATATTGAGGCCAAATTTGTAAAAAGTGACATAAAAGAAACTCAGTGCAATGTTTTATTAAATAGGTTGTCCATCATTGAGACTCACACTGATAAATAAATCCAGGATCCTCAAACTCTGTACCGACCTCACGCAGCGGCAGCATTCCAGCAATGTCCGTATCGTGGTTCCTGGAGAGCGAGGTGACTACGTTGGGTCATGTGCCGGCTGCACCTATTAAGTGATCACTCGTCAGCTATTACTCGTCAATGTTCTGCCAGGATGTCGCTGTGATGAAATACGGTAGTAATGATTGCAGCCAGTATCTGACCCAACATGTCACATCGCTCTCCAGGAACAGCGGCATCAACATCACTGGAATAGTGCTGCTGCGGGAGGAGAATGGGTTGTTTTAATTCTAATTTGGGTCCTGAATTAATTAAGCTGGGGTGGGGGTCTAGTCAGGGGCGGAATGGCCCAGGCGACAGGGAAGCATTTGCCCCCCAGGCCGGTGGTTGAGTCCTAGTTTAGGGCCGCCCTCTATAGTGATAGCGGGGGCGGCGCATTGCGGCCGCAGCTCACAGCGGGACCCGGGAAGCAGCAGGCGGGCAGCAGCATGGAGGCTGGTGGGTGAAGCAGCACCTCTCCTCCAACACTTTACCCCCACCACTCTTCACTTGGCCTCGCTATGACAGCACCAACCCCCCCCGGTCCTCACTTGGGCACTGGCTGGAAAAGTGTATCTTGCCAGCCAGCCCCTGGGTCTAGTGTTTGGACAACCTCTTAAAGTGCTGCCCATTTTTATAGGACAAGTCACAGGTCATCCAATAACAGCCAATAAAGCTGGAAAGCTGTATTTGGGAACTGTCCAAAAATGCAGATGTGAACCCCACCTTAACATACCCAAAAATAAACCATGTTCAAATTATTCTGCAAATTGGTTTTAAGTGTCATAGGGTTTTTTTTTTCTTTGTTTTTTTTTTCAATTAAACCCATTGATGGTATTGTGTCTCAGGGTTCTTTGGATCATTGAAATCAATCTCAGATATCTGTGATAATTAGTTTGGCAGGTGAGCCCAATAAAAGGAAAACTGGATGTTCCACAATAATGAGCAGGCCACAGTTTTCAAGCAATACGGGAAAGAAAAAGGATCTCTCTGCTACAAATAGTGCAATGCCTTGGACAAGGGATGAAAACATTAGATATTGCATGAAAACATAAGTGTGATCATCATACTGTGAAGAGATTTGTGGCTGATTCTGAGCACAGATGTGTTCGTGCAGATAAAGGCAGAATGAGGAAGGTTTCTGCCAGGCAAGTTCACCGGATTAATAGAGCAGCTGCTAAAAAGGCCTTACAAACCAACAAACAGATATGTGAAGCTGCTGGTGCCTCTGGAGTCCCTCGAACCTCAAGGTGTAGGATCCTTGAAAGGCTTGCTGTGGTGCATAAACCTACTATTCGGCCACCCCTAAACAGTGCTCACAAGCAGAAACAGTTGCAGTGGGTCCAGATATACATGAAGACTAATTTTCAAACAGTCTTGTTTACTGATGAGTGCCGAGCAACCCTGGATGGTCCACATGGATGGAGTACTGGATGGTTGGTGGATGGCAACAAGTCCCAACATGGCTGTTAAGTCAGCAAGGAGGTGGAGGAATCATGTTTTGGGCCGGAATCATTGGAGAAACAGCTGGTAGGCCCCTTAAGGTTCCTGAAGGTGTGAAAATGACCTCTGCAAAGTATATAGAGTTTCTGACAGAACTTTCTTCCATAGTACAAAAAGCAGAAAAGTGCCTTCAGGAGCAAAATCATCTTCATGCATAACAATGCACCATCTCATGCTGCAAAGAATACCTCTAGTGTCATTGCCTAGTATGGGCATAAAAGGAGATAAACTCATGGTGTGGCCACCATCTTATCCTGCCCTCAACCCTATAGAGAACCTTCGGAGTATAATCAAGCAAAAGTATATGAGGGTGGAGGCAGTTCACATCAAAACAGCAGCTCTGGGAGGCGATTCTGACATCATGCAAAGAAATACAAGCAGAAACTCTACAGAAACTCACAAGTTCATTGGATGCAAGAATTGTGAAGGTGATATCAAAGAAGGGTTCCTATGTTACCATATAACTTGGCCTGTTAAGATGTTTTGGGTTAAATAGCTTTTTATTTCAGTGAATGTGACCTGTTAATGCTGCAAATTCAACAAATGACCATTTTCAGTTGTTTCAAACATATCAAATGTTTAGAAACTGTACTGTGCCTAATAATTTGGAACAGGGCATTTAGAGGGTTTTTTTTAATTTTAAAGATTATACTGTTATCATTGGGAGGTTTCTTCAATAAAATTCAATGTATACTCTAACGGGTGATGACTTTTATTACACTGACTGTCATCTGCACCGACCATTTAGGAAAATCAGAGAAAAACAACATTTGCATAATAATTTGCAACATGGTATATAGACCCACTACTTTAATACAGGCAATAAGTCAGACACCTTTATTAGTTTGGTAAATCAGGTCTGAGTATCTATCATTTTGGAGGATTGCTGGTGGCATTTATGAACAATTCCCAACCCAGCTCTTTAGCTTTAATGGTTGTCATAAAGACTACCTATAACCTGTCCTATAAAAATGGAAAGCACTTTTTAAGGGGTCGTCGACTATAGGATGCCGCCCCCTGCTTCAATAAATTCAGGACGCAAATTAAAATGAAAACAATTCTATAAAAAATGAATATAGACTCTCTAAATACAGATCTTAAACTAATACAAACCCCCACAAACCACCTAAATACGGACCCCACCAAGCACCAAGAAACAAAGACAGCCCTAGATAACCAACCTTAGGGTACCGTCACACGTGGTGACGGTTGCGGCGATGTTGCCGGCGATGCGCGGGAGCGCGCATCTCTGGCAACATCGCCGGGGAGATGTCACACGGAGCAACTTACCGGCGATGTCGCCGGCTAGTTGCCGCGGCTATCGCTCGCTGGGTTGCCCAGCAACCCAGCGAGCGGTAACCCGCAATGTTGTAGATAGGCGGTGTCGCCCGCAACATTGCAGGTTGCCGCGTTACACAGGGCGATCAGGCATGATCGCCTCAGCAACATCGCCAGGTTTCCCAACATTGTTGGGAAACCTGGCGATGATGCTCAGGCGATTCATCGCCTGATTATCGTCCTGTCACACGCGGCAATTCGCCGGCGATGTCGCCACAATTAGGCCACGCCCCTGTGTTCCCGGCATCATCGCCGGCGATATCTCCCCGTGTGACGGTACCCTTAGTGACATTAACCTTCCACATCTTTACATCACCAGAAGCCTTTCAGCGTCTGAATAAATTACTTGTTTTCATTAATTTTTTTTTGTTCAGATGTTTTTTATTAAACTCAACATAATAGTGCAACACACATCAGAAAGACAATATCACATTATTTTACCTTTTATATGATATAAACCCAACTATGGATCCAGCCCCCACCCTCCATACTCATTTCTATACAAACAATAGCCCTTATATCTAGAATCCTCGTATATACATCCTCCATCTTCTTCTTGAGCCACAGGTCCAGCAGTATAAAAGAAAACATTCGTCACCGTCGTCGCTCATACACCTCCTGACACATTATCCTCCACCCGCAACCATGGATTCCACAATTTTTTAAACATTGTAAAGGCATTCTTTTTCTTATATATATTCTCCTCTGTTCGTATGATATACGCCACTTGTCGTAAGTATTCCGTCTTGGAGGGAGGCTCGGCCCTGATCCACGCCCTCGCAATCAACTTCCTCGCCATGAATAACAATCTTGCCACCGCAATCTTCTGCACACTCGTCACATTTATTTCTTCCACATAACATTCAGCAAGCGTCTAATCCAACTAATGTGTAAAAAGGAAAGATACAGAAAATCGTTTGTTCCGACAGCTGTGGGGATGTTTAACAAATGTATAAGTGTAAAGCGTCCCAAGACTATGTGAAGTTCTATGTGTATGGGGGGAATAGGTGAGGTACATGTACCAGTCTACCCGCATCTGCTGTCCATATAGACTTATTTTGTAAAGTGTGAAATGTTCTTGATCTTTGTTCTGCTGCTGTAATTTCCTCCGGGATCAATAAAGTTTATCTTATCTTATCTTCTTATCTTATCTTATAACCTAACACACACACAATTGGTATTCTCGGAATCACGCATCCATACCTTCCCTCAATCAAATTGATCACAACCATCCAAAAAGCTTGCAGTCTCGGACATTCCCACATCATATGTAGCACTCCCGCACCCTCATGCATGCATCGCGGACATTCTGATGTACTCCTAACCCCAATCCTGTGTAAAAACTCAGGCGATCTATAAACTCTGTGCACAAAATAGAGCTGCGACATCCTACCCGGCTCACTCAAAGACAACTTCGGACCATATTCCAGTATAGTGTCCCACACCTCATCATTTATTTCCCCTATTTCTTCTTCCCACTTATCCCGAGCCCGTATAGGATGCCGCAGCAAGAATGTATGCAACAGATCGCCATATATAGTCGAAATCACTTCTTTAGTGTCACCATCCATACAAATATAGTCCAACACTACAGTTAGGTCCAGAAATATTTGGACAGTGACACAAGTTTTGTTATTTTAGCTGTTTACAAAAACATGTTCAGAAATACAATTATATATATAATATGGGCTGAAAGTGCACACTCCCAGCTGCAATATGAGAGTTTCCACATCCAAATCGGAGAAAGGGTTTAGGAATTATAGCTCTGTAATGCATAGCCTCCTCTTTTTCAAGGGACCAAACGTAATTGGACAATGGACTCTAAGGGCTGCAATTAACTCTGAAGGCGGCTCCCTCGTTAACCTGTAATCAATGAAGTAGTTAAAAGGTCAGGGGTGGATTCCAGGTGTGTGGATTTGCATTTGGAAGCTGTTGCTGTGACCAGACAACATGCGGTCAAAGGAACTCTCAATTGAGGTGAAGCAGAACATCCTGAGGCTGAAAAAAAAGAAAAAAATCCATCAGAGAGATAGCAGACATGCTTGGAGTAGCAAAATCAACAGTTGGGTACATTCTGAGAAAAAAGGAATTGACTGGTGAGCTTGGGAACTGTAAAAGGCCTGGGTGTCCACGGATGACAACAGTGGTGGATGATCGCCGCATACTTTATTTGGTGAAGAAGAACCCGTTCACAACATCAACTGAAGTCCAGAACACTCTCAGTGAAGTAGGTGTATCTGTCTCTAAGTCAACAGTAAAGAGAAGACTCCATGACAGTAAATACAAAGGGTTCACATCTAGATGCAAACCATTCATCAATTCCAAAAATAGACAGGCCAGAGTTAAATTTGCTGAAAAACACCTCAAGAAGCCAGCTCAGTTCTGGAAAAGTATTCTATGAACAGATGAGACAAAGATCAACCTGTACCAGAATGATGGGAAGAAAAAAGTTTGGAGAAGAAAGGGAACGGCACATGATCCAAGGCACACCACATCCTCTGTAAAACATGGTGGAGGCAACGTGATGGCATGGGCATGCATGGCTTTCAATGGCACTGGATCACTTGTGTTTATTGATGACATAACAGCAGACAAGAGTAGCCGGATGAATTCTGAAGTGTACCGGGATATACTTTCAGCCCAGATTCAGCCAAATGCTGCAAAGTTGATTGGACGGCGCTTCATAGTACAGATGGACAATGACCCCAAGCATACAGCCAAAGCTACCCAGGAGTTCATGAGTGCAAAAAAGTGGAACATTCTGCAATGGCCAAGTCAATCACCAGATCTTAACCCAATTGAGCATGCATTTCACTTGCTCAAATCCAGACTTAAGACGGAAAGACCCACAAACAAGCAAGACCTGAAGGCTGCGGCTGTAAAGGCCTGGCAAAGCATTAAGAAGGAGGAAACCCAGCGTTTGGTGATGTCCATGGGTTCCAGACTTAAGGCAGTGATTGCCTCCAAAGGATTCGCAACAAAATATTGAAAATACAAATATTTTGTTTGGGTTATGTTTATTTGTCCAATTACTTTTGACCTCCTAAAATGTGGAGTGTTTGTAAAGAAATGTGTACAATTCCTACATTTTCTATCAGATATTTTTGTTCAACCCTTCAAATTAAACGTTACAATCTGCACTTGAATTCTGTTGTAGAGGTTTCATTTCAAATCCAATGTGGTGGCATGCAGAGCCCAACTCGCGAAAATCGTGTCACTGTCCAAATATTTCTGGCCCTAACTGTGTGTCCTTGTGAATCTTGAGATTACTCAGTCTCCTTTGTCTGTTATAGGCATGTGCCACCCTGTGATATAAGAACTCATCTGTGTCCGGGATCCCAAAGTCTTGCTTTAATGACTCAAAGGACTTCAACCTCCCCTTCTCTTCAAGCTGCCATAGATACTCAAGACCACCACGTGTCCATGCTGTCTGACCTCCCAACTTACAGAGTTCACCTAAGTTTCTATTCATCCACACAGGAGTATATTTCGTGAAGCCACTTATGCCCCTCAGTTTCTTCACTCGAGACCACACCCTCTGTACCAAGCACATGGTGGGAAACCTCCCCCCAAACTGTCCCAGATCTCCCACCTCCAAGCTTTGTACCAGTGGGGAACTTGTTTTCATTAATAAATGAATTCATATCGAACAGATTAAAGGTTCCTACTCATCCATTCAAGTGGTGGTTTTTAAACCCAGAGAGAGGCAATAATTCAGCGTAGGTTCCCAGTAAGGAGACACAACTCAACGTGGCTACTGGGTGGATATAGAAATGGCCATCTTTATATGCTAAGTGTCTCAGTTTTTCATACTGTATATCTTATTAGTTACCGTATATACTCGTGTATAAGCCGAGTTTTTCAGCACAAAAATTGTGCTGAAAAGTGCCCCCCTCGGCTTATACACTAGTCAGTGACGGTTTCCCCCCTGTGGTAGTATACAGCAGGCTCCCCCTGTGCTATATACAGGCCCCCCGTTGCTGCCGCCGCACACTTGTAAAAGAAGAGCTTTCACACTTACCCTCCTGTGACCGCGCGCCTATAATGACGTCATTATTTGTGCGCGGTCATATGGATGGACGCCGGGTAGAAGCAGGAAGGAGAGCAGGGGATGCGCGCGCGGTCACAGGAGGGTAAGTATGAAAGCTCTACTTTTATAGGTGTGCGGCGGCAGCAACGGGGGGCCTGTATATAGCACAGGGGGAGCCTGCTGTATACTACCACAGGGGGCCTGTATATACCACAGGGGGGAGGGCTGCTGTATACTACCACATGGGGCCTGTATATACCACAGGGGGGAGGGCTGCTGTATACTACCACAGGGGGCCTGTATATACCACAGGGGGGAGGGCTGCTGTATACTACCACAGGGGTGCCTGTATATCGTTACTCAGATGCCTCTGCTCTGTGCCAGTCATTGCACTGGCTGCCCGTATACTACAGGATCAAATTCAAATTGCTTGTTCTCACCCACAAAGCTCTTCACAGTGCAGCCCCCCCCTACCTCTCCTCCCTCATCTCTGTCTATCACCCCACCCGCTCTCTACGTTCCTCAAATGACCTTCGACTAACATCTGCACTTATCCGATCCTCCCACTCCCGGCTCCAAGACTTTTCCAGAGCTGCACCAAACCTCTGGAATGCTTTACCTAAAGAAATCAGGACTATCCACAACTTGTATGGCTTCAGACGATCCCTAAAAACGCATCTTTTTAAGGCGGCCTATCATACTCCCCAATAGAAGTCCTCTGTACTGTAGACAGTGAATGGGCTATCCTCTGGACATTACTCTTCTACAAACTCCACCAAACCATAAAGGTCTACACAGACTGTATAATGACCATCCATGTAAGCTTAGTTCTATACCCCATTTCCTCAAGATGCCTGGACCACCAGTGCAATAAGCCCCGCCACCTTGTGCAACCCCTATCCCGTTGTAGATTGTAAGCTCTTTTGAGCAGGGTCACCTTCATTTCTTGCTTTATTTATTGTATTTTTTTTTTTACATTGATTCTATGCCTATTGTTTTGTATCCAATTATTCTACTGTATTTGTTCTCTATTGTAATTACTTACTGTATTATATTTTCTGTACTCTAACCCTACATTGTAAAGCGCTGCGTAATATGTTGGCGCTATATAAATAAAGCTTTATTATTATTATTATTATTATATACCACAGGGGGGAGGGCTGCTGTATACTACCACAGGGGGCCTGTATATACCACAGGGGGGAGGGCTGCTGTATACTACCACAGGGGGCCTGTATATACCACAGGGGGGAGGGCTGCTGTATACTACCACAGGGGGCCTGTATATACCACAGGGGGAGGCTGCTGTATACTACCACAGGGGGCCTGTATATACCACAGGGGGGAGGGCTGCTGTATACTACCACAGGGGGCCTGTATATACCACAGGGGGGAGGGCTGCTGTATACTACCACAGGGGGCCTGTATATACCACAGGGGGAGGCTGCTGTATACTACCACAGGGGGAGACTGCTGTATACTACCACAGGGGGAGACTGCTGTATACTACCACAGGGGGAGACTGCTGTATACTACCACAGGGGGAGACTGCTGTATACTACCACAGGGGGAGACTGCTGTATACTACCACAGGGGGAGACTGCTGTATACTACCACAGGGGGAGACTGCTGTATACTACCACAGGGGAGACTGCTGTATACTACCACTGCGGAGGCTGCTGTATACTACCAATGGGGAGACTGCTGTATACTACCACTGGGGAGACTGCTGTATACTACCACTGCGGGGGCTGCTGTATACTACCAATGGGGAGGCCTGTATACCACTGGGGAGACTGCTGTATACTACCACTGCGGGGGCTGCTGTATACTACCAATGGGGAGGCCTGTATACCACTGGGGGGGCCTGTATACCTGTGCTGGGTCCACCCTCGGCTTATACACGAGTCAATAGGTTTTCCCAGGTTTTGGGGGCAAAAGAAGGGGGGTCGGCTTATACACGGGTCGGCTTATACACGAGTATATACGGTATACAGTTTTTCCTATATCTCATTAGCTATAATGCTATTCTATGTTCTTGTATATTCAGAATTGCATGTCTTAGTATTTCAGAATGCAGCTGTATTTTTTGTTACCCTTTGCACCTGTTCACACTGCAGGTCAAGGAGAGCCAAGGTTTTTTTTCTTTTTTATAAAGGTGAATGAAGTCTGTAAGGCTGGTTTCACATTGCAATTTAGTGAACTCCAGTGCTGTCCGATAAAAATTGGATAGCATCAGATCCGATTTAGCCCCCATGTTCTCCAATGGGGATTGGATCAGATTGGATGTGCACTCAATGGCATCCGATTTGCTCCGATCCGATTCTGTCCAATTTCTTTCAGGAGCCAAACTCGTAGACTGCTGTGATTTTGGTATCCGATGCGATCCAATTAAAATAATATGGGAGTCTATGGGGGATCGGATTGGATAGAAAATCGGAACCGATATCGGATCCGATTTTCTGTATTGAGCATGTTCAAATACCCTAGACCACTCCCAAAACCTCCCCCAGCCATTTAAATCGGATCTGATAAAAACCGGATCGGATGGCATCCAGACTTTCACACTTTCAATGAGTAAAGTCACCAGTCATTGATTGGACTCGAGACACGTGTATACAAGGAGCACTTACCGGCTGAAATGCCCTGGAAAGAAGATCCTGTATCTGTAACCATAATGGAAGAACTGAAGACCTAGACTATAGTGCTGGATACATTGGATTTTACACTTGTGCTGACTGTGCACCCCATCCCGGACGTCACTACCGTATGGCGACATATCTATTCACTGCTGATATACTACTAATGTTACCGTCTCATGTGTTACCTTGTAACAACTGTTGTTCTGGGCATTTTATTACTATACAATATTCTCTTTTTTCCTTAGCTGATATTTATTGTTACACGTGCTGAGCATGGAGGTTTATTATTTTATAATTACAGAAATTGGACATGGCAAATACCCATCTCTCAGTGACCCTGGGGTTCCCACCACCAATGTGGGCCGTCATCAGGACATGGTCTCCAGCCGTGCCCAGAAGTGAAGAGCTCCTCGTTTTCTAGGGAAGGGAAATTAAGGGGATTGTACGGTGAAAATAAATGATCACCTATCCCTGTGATAGGTAAGGATCCTATCACTGGGACCTCCACTCACATTTATGCCTGTTAGGATGGAGCTGTTGTGCACACGTGACTGTGGCTCCATTCATTCTCTATGGTGCTCAGCCCTATAGAGAATGAATAGATCGGGGCTCGTGTGTGTGCACTGCTGCTCTATCCTAATGGGGATCAAGGTTCCTAATTCTGGTGATCATTAGTTGGGCTCCCACCAATCTATAAGTCATTATATCTTCTATGGATAAGTGATAGCTTTTCTTAACTGGACAAACCATGTAAACAGCTGTACGTAGAGCCGGTGTACACACAGTGCTGTATGTAGAGCCGGTGTACACACAGTGCTGTACATAGAGCCGGTGTACACACAGTGCTGTATGTAGGGCCGGTGCACACACAGTGCTGTATGTAGGGCCGGTGTACACACAGTGCTGTATGTAGAGCCGGTGTACACACAGTGCTGTATGTAGAGCCGGTGTACACACAGTGCTGTATGTAGAGCCGGTGTACACACAGTGCTGTATGTAGGGCCGGTGTACACACAGTGCTGTATGTAGGGCCGGTGTACACACAGTGCTGTACATAGAGCCGGTGTACACACAGTGCTGTATGTAGAGCCGGTGTACAAACAGTGCTGTACATAGAGCCGGTGTACACACAGTGCTGTATGTAGAGCCGGTGTACTCACAGTGCTGTATGTAGGGCCGGTGCACACACAGTGCTGTACATAGAGCTGGTGTACACACAGTGCTGTATGTAGGGCCGGTGCACACACAGTGCTGTACATAGAGCCGGTGTACACACAGTGCTGTATGTAGAGCCGGTGTACACACAGTGCTGTACATAGAGCCGGTGTACACACAGTGCTGTATGTAGGGCCGGTGTACACACAGTGCTGTATGTAGAGCCGGTGTACACACAGTGCTGTATGTAGGGGCCGGTGTACACACAGTGCTGTATGTAGAGCCGGTGTACACACAGTGCTGTATGTAGGGCCGGTGTACACACAGTGCTGTATGTAGAGCCGGTGTACACACAGTGCTGTATGTAGGCCTGTGTACACACAGTGTGTATGCGTTACACACAGTGCTGTATTAGAGCCGGTGTACACACAGTGCTGTATGTAGAGCCGGTGTACACACAGTGCTGTATCTAGAGCCGGTGTACACACAGTGCTGTATGTAGGGCCGGTGTACACACAGTGCTGTATGTAGAGCCGGTGTACACACAGTGCTGTATGTAGGCCGGTGTACACACAGTGCTGTATGTAGAGCCGGTGTACACACAGTGCTGTATAGTAGAGCCGGTGTACACACAGTGCTGTATGTAGAGCCGGTGTACACACAGTGCTGTAATGTAGAGCCGGTGTACACACAGTGCTGTATATGTAGGCGCTGGTGTACACACAGTGCTGTATGTAGGCCGGTGTACACACAGTGCTGTATGTAGAGCCGGTGTACACACAGTGCTGTATGTAGAGCCGGTGTACACACAGTGCTGTATGTAGGGCCGGTGTACACACAGTGCTGTATGTAGAGCCGGTGTACACACAGTGCTGTATATAGAGGCCGGTGTACACACAGTGCTGTATGTAGGGCCGGTCACATGCTGTATAACGGTTCACACAGTGCTGTATGTAGAGCCGGTGTACACACAGTGCTGTAATGTAGGCCGGTGTACACACAGTGCTGTATGTAGAGCGGTGTACACACAGTGCTGTACGTAGGGCCGGTGTACACACAGTGCTGTATGTAGAGCCGGTGTACACACAGTGCTGTATGTAGAGCCGGTGTACACACAGTGCTGTATGTAGGGCCGGTGTACACACAGTGCTGTAGTAGGGCCGGTGTACACACAGTGCTGTATGTAGAGCCGGTGTACACACAGTGCTGTATGTAGGGCCGGTGTACACACAGTGCTGTACTAGAGCCGGTGTACACACAGTGCTGTATTAGGGCCGGTGTACACACAGTGCTGTATGTAGGGCCGGTGTACACCACAGTGCTGTATAGAGCCGGTGTACACACATGCTGTATGTAGAGCCGGTGTACACACAGTGCTGTATGTAGGGCCGTGTACACACAGTGCTGTATGATAGAGCGGTGTACACACAGTGCTGTATGTAGGGCGGTGTACACACAGTGCTGTATGTAGAGCCGGTGACACACAGTGCTGTATGTAGGGCCGGTGTACACACAGTGCTGTATGTAGGCCGGTGTACACACAGTGCTGTATGTAGGGCCGGTGTACACACAGTGCTGTAATGTAGAGCCGGTGTACACACAGTGCTGTATGTAGAGCCGGTGTACACACAGTGCTGTAGTAGGCCGGTGTACACACAGTGCTGTATGTAGAGCCGGTGTACACAAGTGCTGTATGTAGAGCCGGTGTACACACAGTGCTGTATGTAGGGCCGGTGTACACACAGTGCTGTATAGAGCCGGTGTACACACAGTGCTGTATGTAGGCCGGTGTACACACAGTGCTGTAATAGGGCCGTGACACACAGTGCTGTATGTAGAGCCGGTGTACACACAGTGCTGTATGTAGAGCCGGTGTACACACAGTGCTGTATGTAGGCCGGTGTACACACAGTGCTGTACTGTAGAGCCGGTGTACACACAGTGTGCTGTATGTAGGGCCGGTGACACACAGTGCTGTATGTAGAGCCGGTGTACACACAGTGCTGTATGTAGGGCCGGTGTACACACAGTGCTGTACATAGAGCCGGTGTACACACAGTGCTGTAACGTAAAGTGCGCGGTGTACACACAGTGCTGTATGTAGGGCCGGTGTACACACAGTGCTGTATGTAGAGGCCGGTGTACACACAGTGCTGTATGTAGGCCGGTGTACACACAGTGCTGTATGTAGGGCCGGTTGTACACACAGTGCTGTACGTAGAGCCGGTGTACACACAGTGCTGTATGTAGAGCCGGTGTACACACAGTGCTGTACTAGAGCCGGTGTACACACAGTGCTGTATGTAGAGCCGGTGTACACACAGTGCTGTATGTAGAGCCGGTGTACACACAGTGCTGTATGTAGGGCCGGGTGTACACACAGTGCTGTATATAGAGCCGGTGTACACACAGTGCTGTATGTAGAAGGCCGGTGTACACACAGTGCTGTATGTAGGGCCGATGCACACACAGTGCTGTATGTAGAGTCGGTGTACACACAGTGCTGTATGTAGGGCCGGTGTACACACAGTGCTGTATGTAGGGCCGGTGCACACACAGTGCTGTATGTAGAGCCGGTGTACACACAGTGCTGTATGTAGGGCCGGTGTACACACAGTGCTGTATGTAGGGCCGGTGTACACACAGTGCTGTATGTAGAGCCGGTGTACACACAGTGCTGTATGTAGGGCGGTGCACACACAGTGCTGTACGTAGGGCCGGTGTACACACAGTGCTGTATGTAGGGCCGGTGCACACACAGTGCTGTATGTAGAGCCGGTGTACACACAGTGCTGTATGTAGGGCCGGTGTACACACAGTGCTGTATGTAGGGCCGGTGTACACACAGTGCTGTATGTAGGCCGGTGCAACACACAGTGATGTACGTAGGGCCAGTGTACACACAGTGCTGTACGTAGAGCCGGTGTACCCACAGTGCTGTATGTAGGGCCGGTGCACACACAGTGCTGTACATAGAGCCGCTGTACACACAGTGCTGTATGTAGGGCTGGTGTACACACAGTGCTGTATGTAGACCCGGTGTACACACAGTGCTGTATGTAGGGCCGGTGTACACACAGTGCTGTACATAGAGCCGGTGTACACACAGTGCTGTATGTAAGGCCGGTGCACACACAGTGCTGTATATAGAGCCGGTGTACACACAGTGCTGTATGTAGGCCGGTGCACACACAGTGCTGTACATAGAGCCGGTGTACACACAGTGCTGTATGTAGGGCCGGTGTACACACAGTGCTGTATGTAGGGCCGGTGCACACACAGTGCTGTATGTAGGGCGGTTGCACACACAGTGCTGTATGTAGGGCTAGTGTACACACAGTGCTGTACGTAGAGGCGGTGTACACACAGTGCTGTATGTAGGGCCGGTGTACCCACAGTGCTGTATGTAGGGCCGGTGCACACACAGTGCTGTATGTAGAGCCGGTGTACACACAGTGCTGTATGTAGGGCCAGTGTACACACAGTGCTGTATGTAGAGCCGGTGTACACACAGTGCTGTATGTAGGGCCGGTGCACACACAGTGCTGTATGTAGAGTCGGTGTACACACAGTGCTGTATGTGGGGCCGGTGTACACACAGTGCTGTACATAGAGCCGGTGTACACACAGTGCTGTATGTAGGGCTGGTGCACACACAGTGCTGTATGTAGGGCGCGTGCACACACAGTGCTGTATATAGGCCGATGCACACACAGTGCTGTATGTAGGGCCGGTGTACACACAGTGCTGTATGTAGAGCCGGTGTACACACAGTGCTGTACATAGAGCCGGTGTACACACAGTGCTGTATGTAAGGCCGGTGCACACACAGTGCTGTATATAGAGCCGGTGTACACACAGTGCTGTATGTAGGGCCGGTGCACACACAGTGCTGTACATAGAGCCGGTGTACACACAGTGCTGTATGTAGGGCCGGTGTACACACAGTGCTGTATGTAGGGCCGGTGCACACACAGTGCTGTATGTAGGGCCGGTGCACACACAGTGCTGTATGTAGAGCCGGTTGTACACACAGTGCTGTATGTAGGGCCGGTGTACACACAGTGCTGTATGTAGGGCCGGTGTACACACAGTGCTGTATGTAGGGCCGGTGCACACACAGTGCTGTACGTAGGGCCAGTGTACACACAGTGCTGTACGTAGAGCCGGTGTACCCACAGTGCTGTATGTAGGGCCGGTGCACACACAGTGCTGTATGTAGAGCCGGTGTACACACAGTGCTGTATGTAGGGCCAGTGTACACACAGTGCTGTATGTAGAGCCGGTGTACACACAGTGCTGTATGTAGGGCCGGTGCACACACAGTGCTGTATGATAGAGTCGGTGTACACACAGTGCTGTATGTGGGCCGGTGTACACACAGTGCTGTAATAGAGCCGGTGTACACACAGTGCTGTATGTAGGGCTGGTGCACACACAGTGCTGTATGTAGGGCCGGTGACACACAGTGCTGTATAGGGCCGATGCACACACAGTGCTGTATGTAGGGCCGGTGTACACACAGTGCTGTATGTTAGAGCCGGTGTACACACAGTGCTGTAAGTAGAGCCGGTGTACACACAGTGCTGTATGTAAGGCCGGTGCACACACAGTGCTGTATTAGAGCCGGTGTACACACAGTGCTGTATGTAGGGCCGGTGCACACACAGTGCTGTACTAGAGCCGGTGTACACACAGTGCTGTATGTAGGGCCGGTGTACACACAGTGCTGTATGTAGGCCGGTGACACACAGTGCTGTATGTAGGGCCGGTGCACACACAGTGCTGTATGTAGGGCAGTGTACACACAGTGCTGTACTAGAGCCGGTGTACACACAGTGCTGTACGTAGAGCCGGTGTACACACAGTGCTGTATGTAGGGCTGGTGCACACACAGTGCTGTATGTAGGGCCGGTGCACACACAGTGCTGTATATAGGCCGATGCACACACAGTGCTGTAGTAGGCCGTGTACACACAGTGCTGTATGTAAGCCGTGTACACACATGCTGTATAGAGCCGTGTCCACAGTGCGTATGAGCCGTGACACACAGTGCTGTATGTAGGCCGTGACACACATGCTGTATGTAGGCCGGTGCACACAGTGCTGTATTAGCCGTGTACACACAGTGCTGTACGTAGGCCGTGTACACACAGTGCTGAGTAGGCGGTGTACACACAGTGCTGTATGTAGGGCGTGACACACAGTGCTGTATGTAGGCGTGTACACACAGTGCTGTATTAGGCCGGTGTACACACAGTGCTGCTGTATGTAGAGCCGGTGTACACACAGTGCTGTATGTAGAGCCGGTGTTCCACAGTGCTGTATATAGGGCCGATGCACACACAGTGCTGTATGTAGGGCCGGTGTACACACAGTGCTGTATGTAGGGCCAGTGTACACACAGTGCTGTATGTAGAGCCGGTGTACACACAGTGCTGTACGTAGAGCCAGTGTACACACAGTGCTGCATGTAGGGACGGTGTACACACAGTGCTGTATGTAGGCCGTGTACACACAGTGCTGTATGTAGAGCGGTGTACACACAGTGCTGCATGTAGGGCGGTTGTACACACAGTGCTGTAGTAGAGCGGTGTACCCACAGTGCTGTATGTAGGGCCAGTGTACCCACAGTGCTGTATGTAGGCCGGTGTACACACAGTGCTGTATGTAGGGCCAGTGTACACACAGTGCTGTACGTAGAGCCGGTGTACACACAGTGCTGCATGTAGGGCCGGTGTACACACAGTGCTGTATGTAGGCCGGTGTACACACAGTGCTGTATGTAGGGCCGGTGTACACACAGTGCTGTATGTAGAGCCGGTGTACACACAGTGCTGTATGTAGGCCGGTGTACACACAGTGCTGTACATTAGAGCCGGTGTACACACAGTGCTGTATGTAGGGCCGGTGCACACACAGTGCTGTACATAGGCCGGTGTACACACAGTGCTGTATGTAGGGCCGGTGTCACACACAGTGCTGTACATAGAGCCGGTGTACACACAGTGCTGTATGTAGGCCGGTGTACACACAGTGCTGTATTAGGCCGGTGTACACACAGTGCTGTATGTAGGCCAGTGTACACACAGTGCTGTACGTAGAGCCGGTGTACAGATAGTGCTGTATGTAGGCCGGTGTACCACAGTGCTGTATGTAGGGCCGGTGCACACACAGTGCTGTACATAGAGCCGGTGTACACACAGTGCTGTTGTAGGGCCAGTGTA
Organism: Allobates femoralis; assembly: GCA_033576535.1. Taxonomy (NCBI): domain Eukaryota; kingdom Metazoa; phylum Chordata; class Amphibia; order Anura; family Aromobatidae; genus Allobates; species Allobates femoralis. The sequence continues at coordinate 67,602,755 of JARQOC010000004.1, forward strand.
CACACAGTGCTGTATGTAGAGCCGGTGTACACACAGTGCTGTATGTAGGGCCAGTGCACACACAGTGCTGTATGTAGAGCCGGTGTACACACAGTGCTGTATGTAGGGCCAGTGTACACACAGTGCTGTACATAGAGCCGGTGTACACACAGTGCTGTATGTAGGGCCGGTGCACACACAGTGCTGTATGTAGAACCGGTGTACACACAGTGCTGTATGTAGGGCCGGTGTACACACAGTGCTGTATGTAGAGCCGGTGTACACACAGTGCTGTATGTAGAGCCGGTGTTCCCACAGTGCTGTATATAGGGCCGATGCACACACAGTGCTGTATGTAGAGCCGGTGTACACACAGTGCTGTATTAGAGCCGTGTACACACAGTGCTGTATGTAGGCTGGTGACACACAGTGCTGTACATAGAGCCGGTGTACACACAGTGCTGCTATGAGAGCCGGTGTACACACAGTGCTGTATGTAGGCCGGTGTACACACAGTGCTGTATGTAGAGCCGGTGTACACACAGTGCTGTATGTAGAGCCGGTGTACACACAGTGCTGTATGTAGGGCCGGTGCACACACAGTGCTGTACATTAGAGCCGGTGTACACACAGTGCTGTATGTAGGGCCGGTGTACACACAGTGCTGTAATGTAGAGCCGGTGTACACACAGTGCTGTAGTAGGCCGGTGTACACACAGTGCTGTATGTAGAGCCGGTGTACACACAGTGCTGTATGTAGGGCCGGTGTCACACAGTGCTGTATTAGGGCCGTGTACACACAGTGCTGTATGTAGGGCCGGTGTACACACAGTGCTGTATGTAGAGCCGGTGTACACACAGTGCTGCATGTAGGCCGGTTGTACACACAGTGCTGTATGTAGGGCCGGTGTACACACAGTGCTGTACATGTAGAGCCGGTGTACACACAGTGCTGTATGTAGGGCCGGTGACACACAGTGCTGTATGAGCCGGTGTACACACAGTGCTGTACATAGAGCCGGTGTACACACAGTGCTGTATGTAGGGCCGGTGCACACACAGTGCTGCATGTAGGGCCGGTGTACACACAGTGCTGTATGTAGGGCCGGTGTACACACAGTGCTGTATGTAGGGCTGGTGTACACACAGTGCTGTATGTAGGGCCGGTGCACACACAGTGCTGCATGTAGGGCCGGTGTACACACAGTGCTGCATGTAGGGCCGGTGTACACACAGTGCTGTATGTAGAGCCGGTGTACACACAGTGCTGTATGTAGGGCCGGTGTACACACAGTGCTGTATGTAGGGCCGGTGTATTCACAGTGCTGTATGTAGGGCCGGTGTATTCACAGTGCTGTATGTAGAGCCGGTGTACACACAGTGCTGTATGTAGGGCCGGTGTATTCACAGTGCTGTATGTAGGGCCGATGCACATGCAGACATCCCGTCCTAGGAGCCCGTTACAGTCACCGTCTCAATGCTTGACTTTAGTCATAACAGTCCAGTACTGGTAATACTGCACGTATCCACAAGGGTTTTCTGCACCGGTGTCCTAACCTATCACCAGAAGTTCAATTTGGAGATTTGTTTTTCCCCCCTTTTTCCTTTCCTGTTCTTCACCTCCAAATCACCACCTTTCACCCCTTATCCATGCGGCTCCATACAGCTCATACACTGAGGTTCTGTCTGTCTGGTCCATCTATATCTTCACAAATCAGGTCCACAATATCTGAACACATCTGCTGCATCTAAGCCATACTGTGTATCTAAGCCTCTATGTGATACAGTCATCATACAATACATAATATACAAAGGTACAGACCTTCTCCAGCGATCCGCCACCCTGCGTCTCCCCTCCAATGTGATCTGCGGCCAGTGATGTGGGACAATTAGTTCTGAATTGAACCCCCTCCTCCCACTTGTCGTCCTCGGGACTTGTCCTAGATTTCCCTACTTCCCCTCAGGCTTTTAGCTACAGAGCAATAATTATCTCTGTGCAAAAGTCTCAACAAAACTTGGCGCACACATAAGGTGCACACATGTTACACCCCACCCGAGTCCCCAACACACAACTAACACAAACAACAGAGCAGACGTGGCAAAAATCCCATAAAAATAGTAAGGGAACACGAGCGATCGCAACACAACACCCGCTGCTGGAACGGGCACGCCGGGTCATGGTACTTACTGATGAGCTGACCGTCAGACTCAGTTGGACCAACGTTTGTGATTACTCAAGCCCAACCAATATGGGGACCTGTGTCCACCCACGAAGAGCAACTGTGCCACAGAGCCAGACACATGCTTAGCATGGTCTCTAAATAGATGGTTTTGGAATGGAGAAGTCCCAGCGGGGGGAACTGCCATTGATCCAAAAGTTACCACCAATCTTGCAGACGTCCAGGGTTCGGTATAACCCTGTAAGTCCAGGCCATTGCTTATATCAAATCCACCTTCATACACACAAAAATTCAGCCATTCTACCCGATGTCAGATTCTGCCCTCCAGTCTACACAGTCGATGCTCTGGATGGTCTCACTGGCTGCTGCCACATATTCACCAATCTTACCTTAAAGCTCGCAGGAGGCAAATATCCTGAGGGGTGGACCCACTGGACTACAGAGGGAACCTGGACTTACCCAGACGTGGGGAGGGGGGGTTTGCCTAAGCACCTACCAAGAGACAACTAGGGCAGTGTCCCCAAGAGACAACTAGGGCAGTGTCCCCAAGAGACAACTAGGGCAGTGTCCGGGACTGTGGAAGTGTGGCACCCCAGAGTCCGGTTGCCACAATGGCGTTGTCTTCCTTGGAGGGTAATGCCGTGCCTGGAAGCAAGGAGAGGTATCCACATCAGGTAAGCCCACAGCATGCAACACTTTTCCCGACTCCAGACCAGAAGGGGGAGTTCTGCAATCTGAGTTCAGGGGAACTTCCCTATAAGTTCTGGCTTGGGGGAGGGGAGTTAGTTAGTTCAGAGCAGCAGCAGAGAATAGTCTGGGAGGAAGAAGGGGGAAGACCTCCTACGGACTGGAGTAGTGTCTGGCTCGTCACAGGGGGGTAGAAGGAGCAGTGGAGCATGAGGGACCTGTCGGAGAGGGTCTGAGGAAGGAGAGAAGAAGGCTTGGGAAGTGGAGCCAGATGACCAGCTCACACCCAGAGCAAAGCACAAGAACCGGACAACAAAGTCCGAGGCTGTGCAGGGACTACAGGCCCGGCAGCAGAATCTGGAAGGCGGGAGATTCCAAGTCTCCAGGCCACAACAAAGCTCAGAAGACACAGCACGCACTAGTGCCCAGGTCCTCAGCCAGAGGAGAGGTGCCAGAGAAGGGGTCAAGCTACCTGCCATGCGGGTGTGAGACTCTACGCAGGAAGAGAGAGGGTCACAGCGTAGCTACAGGCATCCAAGACCCGCCAAGCGTAGCGCAACGGGGAGGCCTCAGAACTCACCGGCTGAGGAGATCCCCAACTTGCTTCCAGGTGCACTAGACTCACCATACCACCTGTCAGCAGTACCCTGGTCTGCACCTGTAACCACCAGTAAAGGTAAAGGAGAATATAGCTGCGTGTCTGTCCGTTATTCCACACCCTCAGTCCTGCACCCCAATGGCCTACCACCACCATAGACTTCCCTGGTTGCCCTGGGGAACCGCTCCACCCTTCGGGAGCAATATCACCACAGCTGCCCATCCATCATCCATACCCCACCGCCGTGGGGGGCGTGTCAGTAGCTGAGTGGAACTGGATGAGCAGATACTGGACCAGATGGGTCCTAGAGTAAGACAGGGCTGAAACAGGAACACTCAAAGGTCTGGGACAGGTACATGGGTTTAGGCAGGTTAAGGCAGAGAATATCAGGCACGAACATCAGGCAGACGTCTTGTGTCCTAGAATAGGTAGAAGTCATCAGGCATGGAATTAAGGCAGTCATCTGGCCTGCCTGGCATAGATAGAGGTCATCAGGCATGGACATCAGGCAGACATCATCTGGCACTGGCATAGTTAGAAGTGATCAGGCATGGACATCAGGCAGAACACTAGACTTCAAACGGGACTTCATGTGCCAGACATAGGCTGGTACCAGAACAGGTCCAGAAACAGACACAGGAATTCAAGGACGTCTGCAGGCACAGAACTGGTTGCAGGCAGGACTGGCGCTGGATACAGGCTAACCAGAGCAAAAGGCTGGACCACTATACAGGAGCAGGTTTAAAGCCTAACGAGTTACTGGGGCGACGCCCAACAGGGAAAGGGAATTCTAAATACCTGGTGCTTCCCAGTGATAGGCCGGGGACACAAATTCAAGGTGCACGTGCTGCCCCATTAAGAGAGGGGAAAGCGCGCCCGCGTACACACTGGGCTAGAGAGTGAGTCCAGGAATCTCAATAAGACAAGCACAGGTCCTGGGGCCAAAACACACGTGAGCAGCAACGCAGGAGAGTAAAGGACCGAGCAAGCAGCCAAAAAGGTAACAGCATCAGTATCCCCCCGCTGAATAGGGGGGAGGCAAGTGCAGGTGTGGCACCCTGCGGGGGATTGCCACAGGTTCCACCGGTGCAAGGAGGGAGTTACACCTTGGCACACACCACCTTCCACCCCAGACCTGAAGGGGGAGCTCTACTGGCTGCCTTAAGTCAGTCCCCTTTAAGAACAACCAGGCCTGAGGGGAGGAGTTAGTCAGTCCCAGAGTGAGTAGAGGGAGAGTTCCTGTGAGGAGTGAGAAGAGAGAGGAGACGGAGGAGCTGGTCGCTGGGAGAGATCCAGGCCCAGGACCAGGCACCACTGACTGCTGTGCACACCCTAGGGAAAGGTTTGGAGGCAAGTGGAAAAGCAGGGAACTAAGAAAGGGGACCTTATCCTACAGCCCTTTAGAACACCTGGACACTGGAGTACATTGCTGCCAGCATTCAGAGCTGCAGCAAAAGCCCAGGAAGACTCAGGAGGGGTTCAGCCCTTAGGACAGCAAGTAAGAGACACTAAACTGACCAAGTATAGGACCAGGGGCCATAGGAGAAACAGGGACCCGCAGAAGGACATCATTGCCAGTTTAGGACAAAGCCCAGAGAGGGATAAGAAGCGGTGGGTTCAGGCTCAAGCAGGACTCATCCAAACCACAGAGCACAGACACAGAGGAGGCCTCATAACTTTCTAAGGTGGAAGTCCCAAGTTGCACCGGGGACCTGGGTATTACTTTGGACTGTACCTGTAACCCTGTCACCAGTAAAAGGTGCCGAAACAACAATCTCTGTGTTCCTGTCTAAGCGCTGCAATTCACCGCTGTGTCAGCAAAGACTCAACTACTACTCCCCTCATCCATCCCCGCTGCCCTGAGGTAAAGCTCCACCTGTGAGGAGCTGTACCACACTCTGCTGCACCCACCATCACCTCAGCGGCCAGCTGCAGTGCTGGTATACCCGTTACCAGGTACCATAGGTGGCGTCACGTTAACAATCCCCTTATTCCCCCACCGTTCCCCGCCATTGAGGGTCCAGGGCACGGGACCGGGGATCGACCAGCCGTGATCCCCCCATCAAAGCCGCCATCAGCCCCGGTACCCGAGTACCCCATACCCTGTCGACCGCCTCACAGGGACATTGGCACAAGGACGCACCAAGGCACTGGGCATATATGGGACTGGAACGCCAATGTTACACTTACTAGTTGAACCTATTTCTAGCTTTTTTACAGCCACCAAATTCCTTACAGCCTCATCTGTGTCTTATACAATCATCTTCTTTTAGTTGCCCAATACCCGAATGGGTATCCAAATACCAGCTGGGGGGTTCCATAACATTGTGGGTGAGGAGTCACTGTGGGAACAGACCTGTGTGGGGGAATGTACTGTGGAGACATAATACTGTGTTGAGGGGATTTATATGGGGTGGAAGCTATCACACTGTGTGAGTGAGTTGAGAAAGCCACCATACTGTGTGTGAAGGCTGTGGTGGCCTCATAGTGTATGGGAGGGCTGTGGAAACTACCACGCTGTGAGGGAGGGCTGCGGGGCCAACATGCTGTGAGGTCACCATAATGTGTGGGAGGGTTGTGGGGGCTACCATGCTATGTGGGAGGGCTGTGGGTACTACTATGCTGTGCGGGAGGTCTGCAGGGGCCACCATTCTGTGAGGGACATCATGCTTTGTGGGAGGGCTGTGGAGACCATCATACTGCGTGGGATGGCTGTGGGGACTACAATGCTGTGTGGGAGGGCTGTGAGGGCTACCATGCTGTGTGGGGGGCGGCTGTAGGGGCCACCATGCTGTGTGGGAGGGCTGTGGGTGCATCACATACTGTGTGTGACCCGCCCCAAGGCCATGGGGTACTCGGTTCCAGGCATTGATTCACGGGAAATGTCATGGGGCCTACGCCCAGTCCCGTGGCCCTGGTGGTCACTAAAAGTCAGTAAAAATAATAAAAATAAAAGTAGTTTGTGACGCCACCTACAGTTCCAGTATGGTTACCGCAGCTGCGGGGTCAGACCCCCGGGGTGATGGTAGGGCAGCCAGATGGTTACGCTGGTGAAGCGGAGATGGTAGGTGGAGCGGGATCCCCGAAAAAGTTGTAATAGTTTTAACACAGGGAGGCAGCTTACCAGTCAGGTTTGTCACTTGTCCTTTCAATACAGCAGTATGCGGCTCCTCAGGCGAAGGAAATAAAGTACGTCACACCAGTCATTAACTCTGAGCGGGTTTACTTGCAAGTTCTTAAAGCAGATAGACAGATGATACTGTGGCACCCCAGGGTTCATGTGCCACAGTAACAACACAAAGGGTTAACTCACCACACAACACCAGCACCTCTAGGCCAGAAGGGAGACCAAGCTGCTCCCCTATATATTCTGGTGTGGACAGGAAGTGGGCAGTGCAGTTCCTAGGAGGATTGTCAAGACGACCTGGGTGTAAAAGAGCTGTGCTAAGCTCAGCCCGAGGTCCACTGACCAGTTCCAGGCCAAGCCAGGGTCTGAGGAAGGGAGACAGGAGCAGAGAGAAACACACCTGGGAGACCGAGTTACCCTAAAACTCACCCCAGAGGAGCGCGCATGAAGGATACCGGATCCGAGGCTGTGCATGACACATACAGCACAGTAAACACCGGGGAAGTGAAGCTTCCACATTCTTCACCTGTACCAGGATACAGCAACGCCACAGAGTTCAAGATAGATATAAAGGACTCAAATTGTCTATCAGACTGGTACCTGGGAGGAGGAACAGGGCCAGCAGCAGAGCTTATGCAGCAGCAGGGGCCACACACAGTGCAGAAAGGGAGCCAAGACGATCTGGCTGGGTGGGAGGGACCCTGAACCCCAAACAGATTCTGTGGACAATACTTTACTGGATTACATCTTAAGTAAAAGACCAAAAGAAACTTCAAACTGTGAGTCTGCCTGTTAATTGCGCCAATTACCCAATATTCCACCTGCAGAGCTGGAGAGTGCTCTCCTCACAGACTGATTGGAAAGGCTGCAGCAGCAGGAAAGTAAGTGAACTGCACCTATTACAAAACCTCATCCAGCACCAAGACAACCAGTGCTGCAACTGCAAAGTAATGGTGGGGTTACACGTCCCGATATCGCGGCGATATCGGAGGCAACGCCGCGGGAGCGCGCATTTTTTCATCCCTTTTCCCGATATCGCATCGGCGGTTGACACGCTGCGATATCGGGAAACAACGTCCCTCCGATGTGTACGCCCACCAACCCAGTAACGACCATTTAACATGGGAGTTAATGGGTGAGGTGCGAGTACGCATCGGAGTTGGGCTGTCACACGCAGCGATGCTGGTACAACGGCCTTGCGATATCGGGGAGTTGAATAGCTTTGCTATTCAACTCCGATATCGTTTTGGCATCGTTCCAGCATCGCGTTGTACGCTCAAACAGTACAACGCGCTCCCGATATCGGCTCCAACTCGCGACCCACGTGACTTTTTGTCGGAGTTGGGTCGGAGTTGGACGCCGATATCGGGACGTGTAAACCCACCATAAGTGCCTGTGTCGACTACAACCCCCATCATAACCACCATAGACTACTACCACTCCTGCCCTGGGGACCTATAGCCCTACCCGGAGAGGGCTTACCACCTCAGCTGCCCCTAAGTCACCGTCGACAGCGGCAACCGGGCAACGGTGGCCCCTCTGGCCACAATACTCCGGGTGGTGTCACGACTCTATCCCCTGTAAATAACCCCCAACCTTTACTTGTGGGCTCGGGACACGGTCCAGACCAAGACCGCCGTGATACCCTGTGATACCCCGGTCCGGTACCGAGTACCCCGTCCCGGTGGGCTCCACAATACAGTCCTTCGGATCTCTCTGGCCTGGGTAGTCACCATGGAACCGGGATGATTCACTCAGGACTCTCGGTGGTATACCTGCTGTTCCCTACCGGTCCCTTCACTGCCCTCAACTTCTCCTCACAACTGTGCAGCGCCTCTGTGCGCAGAGCCTTGAGCCAGAACCCATGGGTCTTTGGTGGGCGACTCCCCTTTAGGTCCCCCTAACCATGGGCGTACCCAGGATCAAAACTAGGGGGGGCAAGCCATGGTCGTTACCGCCTCCTATGGTACTCTGTCACACCAGCCCGAACGTCATATCCGGCCCGGTGCATTGTGGGGGCTGATCACATGTTCGGCCGGGCTCCGGCGCATGCTCAGTGCACATATTGAAGCTGCCCGTATATGTCATAAACCCCCACAATGCACAGGACTGGATATGACGTTCTGGCCGGCGCGTCAGAGTACCACAGGAGACGGGAGTTTCAAAAAGAGGTGGAAACAACAGAAGGAACGCTGACACCCTTTAAAAGGAACCTATACTGGACAACGTGTGCTCATTACATACACATCATACATGTTTTTTACACAGAGACACAAGCCACACACATATACACAGACAAAAGCCAAACACACACAGAGACACAGGCCACATATACACACAGGCAAGCCACAAGCTACACACAGACACAAGCCACACACACACGCCACACACAGACACAAACCGACACACAGACACAAGCCGCACACACACCACACACAGACACAAGCCCACACACAGGCACAAGCCACACACAAGCCCACACACAGAAACAAGCCAACACACAGAGACACAAGCCACATACACACACGCCACACACACACAGAGACACAAGCCACACACACAGAGACACAAGCCACACACACACAGACACAAGCCACACACACACACGCCACACACACAGAGACACAAGCCACACACACACAGACACAAGCCACACACAGAGAGAGAGACACAAGCGACACAGCCACAAGCTACACACAGCCACAAGCTACACATAGACACAACCCACACACAATCCACACACACAATCAAAAAACACAAGCCAAGCGCACACAGACACAAAAGCAACACACAAATGCCACATACAGACACATACACAGGCTACACACACAGAGACACAAGCCACAAACACAGACACAACCCACAGACACACAATCCACGCACACACACAACACACAAATAAATGCCAAACACAGGCCACAGACATAGAGACACATGCCAAAGAGACACATGCCACAGACACAGAGACACATGTCACAGACACAGAGACACATGCCACAGACACAGAGACACAAGCCACAGACACAGAGACACAAGCCACAGACACAGAGACACATGCCACACAGACACAAGCCACAGACACAGAGACACATGCCACAGACACAGAGACACAAGCCACACACACACAATCCACACACACACACAACACACAGATAAATGCCAAACACATGCACAGGCCACACACACAGACACATGTACACACGTATATACACACACATACACCCACACATGTTTACACAGACACACATTTATATACACATACACACTGTACACACACATATATACACAGACACACACACATATACACACTGTACACACACACATATATACACACACACATTTATATAAACATATACATACTGTACACATCCACACATATATATACACACAAATACACACTGTATACACACACCCACACACATATATATACATATATACACAGACACACATTTCTATACACGTATACATACTGTACACACCTATATATACACACATATATACACAGAGGCACACATTTATATACACACTGTACACACACCCCACACATATATAAATACACACATATACACACTGTACACATATATATACACACATACACAATGTACACACACACATATAAACAGACACACGCACATATATACATATACACACTGCACACACACATATATACACACATAGACATATAAGCACAGACTTCCACATATGCACACATACACACATTAGCAGTGTTTTGTTCTTTCCTTACCAGTGATGATCCTCTGATGGCCACTTTACACACACCAACTTATCTGTCCAACTTCTGAACAACTTGCTGGTTGCAGTGAAATCTTGGACACATAGTTCCATTTGTACACAGCCACAAAATGGAGCAATGTGTCCATGATTTCACTGCAACCAGTAAGTTGTTCAGAAGTTGGACAGATAAGTTGGTGTGTGTAAAGTGGCCTCCCTTCTTGGGGGGGGCACTAGCCCCCCCCTCCCTGCCCCACGCTGGGTACACCCATGCCCCTGACCCTAGCTCGGTGTGCCTTTTCGAGGTATATGCCGGGTCTTTCGGCCGCAGCTTCCTGAAGAAGCTCGTGGTTAAACTCCCGCACCATGTCCAGAGCCGGTCCTCTGCCCGGGATCAGACCCTTCTGGTCAGCATTACCTGGTCCAGATTCGGGCGCACCATAGCTCCTGGTACCCCTAGGGTCTCTTTCCTGTCACAACGACCTTCCCCTGCATCGTCCTCCACTCGACTCTCTCTCCAACTAACTAACTCTCAACCCACCCATACACTTTTTCTACCCACCTGACTCCTCCCACAGGACTAGGTCTTCCCTACAGCAGGTTTACCCATGGTCCTCTACACTAGGGTGTGCATGAATGGGTGTTGTGAGGATCCCTTGCTTACCATTCCAGTTCCCTTAGTCACAGGAAAACTACACACTCTTATTTGGGTGCAGTACCCCTCCATGGCGTCCCAACCAGTGGTGCATCACATGTGTGGGACATCCTACTGGGTGGGGGACATCTTACAGGGCAGCACAGTGGCTCAGTGGTTAGCACTGCAGTCAGCGCTGGTGATCCTGGGTTCAATTCCTCGTAATAACTTGGTGGTATGCCCCTCTGTGACTACGCCTACGCACCTCGACCCCACCGACTAATATATATTTATTTATTTTTGGACAAGGGTTATGAGGGCTATTGTTATGGGGGTCTCATGATTTTTAGGTGCGAACCTGAAGAAACAGTCCACGTCTGTCAGACAAACATGGAAACAGATGTGTAAATATCAAGAAATTGAAATGTGGAGCACACCCCCACCCAAAACACACTATCAACTCTGTACAAGTCTACACCAGCTCTCTACTAGTGATATAACATTCTATCTATCTATCATCTATCTATCTATCTATCTATCTATCTATCTATCTATCAAAATTCCAGTGCGCCGTTTTTCTCCTGTAGATTCAGGGCAGATGCACCTTCTTATGGAGGCAGCTTGCACAGAAAATAAATGAAGACTGGAGAAGATCCTTGAGATCCAAGAGAGCAGAAATCCAGCAATAGGCTTAAAAAATAACTTTTATTGCATATTTTTTAAAGTGATGAAGACATCCATATGTGTTGAGACGCGTAGTCTGTAAAGGGGGACTCCCTACGGACTTACCTTCACTGGTGTTGGATATATGGGACTATTTTAAAACTATTTTTATATATATACACAGCGAGGGAAAACAATATTTGATACTCTGCCAATTTTGCAACTTTTCCCATCTACAAAGAGTGGAGAGGTCTGTAAATTTTACATTTTTATTGTAGGTGTGTGGTGCCCCTGCGACCAGGGTGGCCACAGGGTGAACTGCAGCCAGGTAAGGTAGAGACGGTTGACTAAAACACATCCACATAGGTACACACACCGCCCCTACGCCTAGAACTCTAGGTTAGGAAAGGGGTTGCAGAGGTTAAGAGTAGTGTGGGTGGAGCGTAGAGCAGCACTGAACAAGTGGGTGGAGAGACAGACAATAAAGACCCAGGAACACACAGAACAGGGAGAAGTTAGAGTCAGAACAGAAGAAGAACACCAAGTTGAGGCAGAAGAAGAACACCAAGTTGAGGCAGAAAATTCCCAGGAGGAGAGGTTCCCTGGAGGATGCAGAATCCTAGAGGCTATATTCCTAGGAGAGAAAGCTCGCTCCATAGCCGGAGGCGAGGGAAAGAAGCCGGAAACAGAGACACCCGACAGTGAGAAAGAAGGAGCCTGGGACACTGGAGGCTAGGCCGCTACAGCCAGAGAGCCGACTCTGTAGAAGTGTCCGGGGGCGTCATGTGACCAATCATCCATATGCGATTTTTTTACACTTACAGGTACAGTGACTGCTGGAGTATATTACACGTTGTTAGGAGGGGGCTAAGGTGTTTAATGTTATAATTAAAGGGCTTGTCCAGGTTTCAGATGAAAGTCTAGGTGACTGCAGGCCTCCAAATTCTCATGGCGCGTGCACTGCACACTTTCAGGATTCTCCCATATCAATGGTAAGATTGGCTGGTCATGTGAACACAAGTATGCGATTTATATACTTCTGGCCACATTCTGACTAGACGCGTCCGGCCTCGCTCAATTCATTTAATTGATCGAAGCCTCTCATGTCTAGTCAGCATGTGACTGCATGTATGTAAATTACATACTTATAGTTACGTGACCTTCACTCTCACCGCCGACACCAGACAATCCTGACAGCGGGCAGTGTGCGCTCTGAGAATTCAGAAGTCTGCAGTCACATAGAGACACATAGTGACTGCAGACTCATCACAAGCTTGGGACAACCAATTTAATGCTTCTAACAAATAAATACATAGAATACTTAACTTGTTAGAATGCACAACACTTTATTAACATAGCCATGTATCAAGAAAGCTTACAAGTTATGGATTGTTAGATGTGTACAGGAGCAGAACAATTAACACAAAACTATGTAATGTTGTTATATCTTCTGCAGTGTGTTTGTTGTCTTCCTTGTTTGCATTTTCTGCCCAGTAACAGTGATGTAAGATAGAGGAGGAGCTGTGGCAGGAAAAGGGGGAGCTGGGAAAGGGAAGAGGATTCATTAAAGTATGGTCACTCGACTGAGCAGTTCAGCGTATCTGGTGTGCTTCTGGATTCATCGTCATCTGCACTACACTACAATTGGCGACGAGGAAGCGTTCATTCATCAGCTAAAGGTATTTCAGTGCCACAAGATCATCAGTGCTCACCATGGCCTGTCTACCTGCATTCCCAGCTTTTGATGTGCATCAGTCCCAAGCAAACCTAGCAGCATGTTGGGATAAATGGCTGAAGCGCTTTGAGATATTTCTGCAAGCCATGAACATAGCCGATGATACAAGGAAGAAAGCCATGTTATTACACTATGCAGGGGAGCAAGTCTATGATATCTTCACTACTCTGCCTAACACAGGGGAGGACAAGGACTATGAGCTCAGCAAAGCAGCATTGAGCAAACACTTCTCCCCGCACAGAAATGCAGCATTTGAAATCTTCAAATTCAGACAATCAAAGCAATCAGCCACAGAAAGCATTGATGAATATCATGTCCGGCTACGGCACCTTGCAGCTTACTGTGAGTTTACAGACGTAGACAAAGAAATCCAAATGCAGATATTACAAGGATGTGTTTCTTCAAAGTTAAGAAGACAAGCACTCAGAGACCCTACTATGACCCTAGCAAAACTATTAGACACAGCACGTATAAATGATACTGCAGAGAAACAGGCAAAACTCATAGAGAGCAGTGAGCCAGAAGTACCATCTTCCATAGCAAAGCTTACACAGAAACCACAAGTTCAGGCGGCAACTTGTTACAACTGCGGTGGGTCGTATCCTCACCAGAACGCTTGTCCAGCAAAGGGTACAACCTGCCATAATTGTGGAAAACTAAACCATGTTGAAAAAGTGTGCAGATCTACACCGCAGCAATCTGCTCGTCCCACAGTACAGCCCAGGTCACAGAAGGTCCAAGCACTGCAGCCTAATGACGAGGCTCAAAGCACTTACCGTATTTTTCGCTTTTTAAGACGCACTTTTGTTTCCCCCAAACTGTAGGGGGAAACGGGGGTGCGTCTTAAAAAGAGAATGTAAAAAAAAAAAATGTAAAATTTAATAAAATTAACATTACCGGGCCGGGGGGTGTGGGTGCCAAGCGGGGGTGCCGGGGGCAGGTTCCGGAGGGTGAGGGGCACGGGTGTAGGACCGTAGGTGCGGGGGAACACCGGTGGCAGCGAGCGCTGGGCGCCGCCATGTTTTTTGTGGGCGGCTGCATTCAGTATGTGCAGCCGGCCGGTAGAGGTAGACACTGCAAATTGGCCGCGGGTCTCCTCTATGGGCGCGGCCATTTTGTTGAAGTCTATGTTGCCGGCTGCATATAGTGAATGCAGCCGCCCACAAACAAACATGGCGGCGCCCAGCACTCGCTGCTGCCGGTATATCTGTACAGCTCCGGTCCTACACCTGTGCCCCTCACCCTCCGGAACCTGCCACAATCGGTAAGGCAATATACAGGGGATGGGGGGACATAACAGGATGAGGGCAAATATACAGGATGGGGGCATATACACAGCCCTGGGGGAACGTGTGCCAGCCCTGGGGGAACGTGTGCCAGCCCTGGGGGAACGTGTGCCAGCCCTGGGGGAACGTGTGCCAGCCCTGGGGGAACGTGTGCCAGCCCTGGGGGGCATGTGTCAGCCCTGGGGGACTTGTGCCAGCCCTGGGGGGCATGTGCCTGCCCTGGGGGAACGTGTGCCAGCGCTGGGGGGGCATGTGTCAGCCCTGGGGCACTTGTGCCAGCCCTGGGGGGCATGTGCCTGCCCTGGGGGTTTGTGCCAGCGCTGGGGGGCATGTGTCAGCCCTGGGGGACTTGTGCCAGCCCTGGGGGGCATGTGCCTGCCCTGGGGGGTGTGTGCCAGCGCTGGGGGGCATGTGTCAGCCCTGGGGGACTTGTGCCAGCCCTGGGGGGCAGGTGCCTGCCCTGGGGGGCGTGTGCCAGTGCTGGGGGGCATGTGCCAGCCCTGGGGGGCATGTGCCAGCACTGGAGGGCATGTGCCAGCCCTGGGGGACGTGTGCCAGCCCTGGGAGGCATGTGGCAGCCCTGGGGGATGTGTGCTAGCCCTGGGGGGGGTGTGCCAACCCTGGGGGGGTGTACCATCACTTGGGGACGTGTGCCAGCTGTAACCAGAATAAGGGGGCCATATGTAGGATGTGGGGCTATATCCAAGGACGAGGGACCATGTACCAGGAAGAGGGGGCTATGAGGGACATATACCCTATATGATTTGTAAGACGGACATTGACATTATAAGACGGACCCCATTTAACATTAAAAATTATTTTTTCCTCTTTTCCTTCACCAAATTTGGGGGTGCGTCTTATAATCAGGTGCGTCTTATAAAGCGAAAAATACGGTACTTATTCTCAGTGACAGGAAGGATCTCGGGCTGTGTACATGATTAACAATCCAAAACGAGTCATCCTCATAAATGGCAATCCAGTGGAAGCCCTGGTGGACACAGGGGCGTCAGTCAATGTCATCAGTCATACAATCTATAATCAGCTCCTGAATAGACCTGCTCTACAAAATACCAGCATACAGATTTTCCCTTATGGTTCCACAGCTGCGTTGCCCCTGTGTGGCAAATTTCAGTCAGAACTAACAGCTGAAGGGAAATCCATTACGGACACTTTTTACGTAGTGGAGTGCTCTGCAGATACGCTTCTCACCTGCAGCAGCGCAGTGTCTCTAGGCCTGGTGAACCTGGTCAACAGCGTCACAGGCTCTTCAGTCCCACATATTATGCAGAGGTACCCCAGTCTCTTTAAAGGCCTTGGTAAGCTAAAAGACGTTCAGATAAAGTTACATATTGATCAGTCGATACAGCCCTCCATCCAACCTCACAGGCGCATTCCCTTTCATGTCCGCAAACTTGTGGAGCAAGAATTGCAAGACCTGGAGGCATCTGATGTTATTGAACGGGTTGAAGGCCCAACTCCCTGGGTCTCGCCAATCGTTGTTGCGCCTAAACCAAAACAGCCTGGTAAAATACGGCTTTGTGTGGATATGCGGCATGCCAATCTAGCTATTCAAAGAGAAAGGCACATCACGCCTACTATTGATGACATTCTCACAGATCTGAACGGTGCAAAGGTGTTTTCAAAAATTGATCTAAAATCTGGCTATCATCAACTTGAGTTGCATCCAGACTCCAGGTACATCACAACTTTTAGTACTCATATGGGCCTGCGTAGGTTCAAGAGGTTGAACTTTGGTATCTCATCAGCTGCGGAAATTTTTCAAAATGTTATCAGTCAGGTTCTGTCTGGAATAGCGGGAGTCCTCAACATCAGTGATGACATTCTCATATACGGAACAACCCAAGAAGAACATGACAGTCACCTTGAGCAAGTGTTTCAGAGACTGCAAGCCTGCAATCTAACTGTCAATCCATCTAAATGTGAGTTCAACCAAACGTCATTAAATTTTTTTGGATACATTTTTTCAGAACAAGGTGTGTCAGCAGATCCACAGAAAGTCACTGCCATCAAATCTGCTGGTCAACCTCAAAATGCCTCAGAGGTTCGCAGCTTTCTAGGACTGGTCACATACTGTGGACGATTCATACCCGACCTAGCCACTATTTCTGAACCCCTGAGACAACTCACAAAGAAAGATATTCCTTGGTCATGGGGCACTGAGCATCAAACATCGTTTGACGCGTTGAAGTCCAGCCTAACTGGTGACACTGTCATGGCCTACTTTGACCCATTAAAGTCCACAGAACTGATTGTAGACGCTAGCCCGGTAGGCCTGGGTGCAATTCTCACACAAGTGTCCAACAATGGCAACATTTCTACAATTTCCTACGCAAGCAAGAAATTAACAGATACAGAACAGCGCTACTCACAAACTGAAAGGGAAGCTCTTGCAGTTGTGTGGGGATGCCTTCACTTTATCTCTACCTCTTCGGACACAAGTTCACAGTCGCAAGTGACCACAAACCGCTTGTTCCAATTTTCAACAAACACTCTTCCAAACCCCCTCCACGAATTGAACGCTGGTTGCTCCGCTTACTTAACTACCATCTTCAACTGAGATATGAAGCAGGAGCTGGAAACCCGGCGGACTATTTCTCCAGACACCCAATACCACAACCTACTAAGGACGACATTCCAGCAACTATCCTAGCGGAGGAACATGTAAATTTCGTTGCTGCACATTCAGTGCCAAGAGCTATGACCATGGAAGAAATACAACAGGCGGTGGACTCTGATCCCCAACTTCAGTTGGTGATAGAAACTGATCGATCTAAGAAATGGAGCTGTTTTCTTGCTGAGGCTCGCCTTCAACCACCAGATCGAGTAGGTTACTTGGAGGCTTTCTTTAATGCACGACATTCACTCTGTGTCAGACTCAAATCTGCTGTTGCGTGACAATCACCTGGTGAAACTGGAAGACCGTGTACTTGATCTGGCCCACGAGGCTCATCAAGGGGTGGTAAAAACAAAGCAACTACTTCGAGAAAAAGTATGGTTTCCAGGACTGGACAAAAAAGTAGTGGCATTGATTCAAACGTGCATTCCTTGTCAAGCAACTATAGTTGACCATAGGCGTGCACCTCTACAAATGACACCCCTGCCAAAGAGCCCATGGACTGCTGTCAGTGTTGATTTTTGTGTTTTACCGGACCGCTCCTACCTGTTGGTGGTCATGGATGACTATTCTCAGTTTCCAGTCATTGAGCATGTTTCAACTACCTCGGCCAGAGCTGTTATACCAAAATTAGACAAGATTTTCTCGGCTTATGGCATACCCAAGACAGTGAAGACGGACAATGGACCTCCATTCTATAGCACAGACTTTCAGTCATTGGCAACTTATCTTGGTTTCTCCCACAGGAAAATAACTCCGTACTGGCCTCAAGCCAATGGAGAAGTGGAACGATTCATGCAATCAATCAACAAGATCCTGAGGATTGCTACCATGGAGCACAAGGACTCGCAACAAGAATTACATAGATTCCTTAGACAGTACAGAGCCACACCACACTCCACTACTGGGATACCACCAGCAACGGCATTGTTCAGCAGGCCCTTGCGCGTCAAAATCCCATGCATGCCGTCACTTCCGGTCCAAACCCCAATTGCTATTAATGATTCTGTCTCTAAGGACAAAATGAAGCAGTATGCAGAAAAAAGTAGCCGCCGTTACAAGCATCCAGAAATAAAGGTGGGTGATTGGGTTTTTGTAAAGAGACTGAGGCCTAGCGACAAGTTTGCATCGCCATACTATCCCAAGCCCTTTCAGGCCACACAAATCAGAGGCACCATGATTACTGCTAAAAACCAAACTCATCAGGTCACAAGAAATGTGTCCCATTTTAAAAAACTTCGTGGCTACGTCCCAGAGACGACGCATGCAGAGGAAGTAGATAGCGACGACATACTGCCAGAGACAATGACCTCAGCTGCTCCCATAGGAGATACCTCAGAAGACCCCCCGAGTTTATCTGGAAATGAGATGTCTCGACGTTATCCTGGGAGAACAAATCAAGGGCCACCAGTCCACCTGGCGGACTATGTTCTGCAGTAGAGAAAAAAAAAAACAACTTTTCTACAACGCGAACTTTTGAACGGTTAACTATTTACTTCGTTTTTTTTGTAAGATGATAAGAGATGTAATGTTGTTATATCTTCTGCAGTTTGTTTGTTGTCTTCCTTGTTTGCATTTTCTGCCCAGTAACAGTGATGTAAGATAGAGGAGGAGCTGTGGCAGGAAAAGGGGGAGCTGGGAAAGGGAAGAGGATTCATTAAAGTATGATCACTCGACTGAGCAGTTCAGCGTATCTGGTGTGCTTCTGGATTCATCGTCATCTGCACTACAACACTACAAACTACATCACCAAACCCACTAGACGTACTGAAATACATTCATATAACCCCTATCAGTACAGAAATACAAAGTCAAAACCCTCATCAGTACAGAAATACATCACCAGACCCACCAGAGGTACAGGAATACATAAATATAACCCCCATCAGAACAGAAATACATCACCAGACCCACAAGAGGTACAGAAATACATAAATATAACCCCCATCAGAACAGAAATACATCACCAGACCCACAAGAGGTACAGAAATACATAAATAGAATCCCCATCAGAACAGAAATATATCACCAGACCCACCAGAGGTACAGAAATACATAAATAGAATCCCCATCAGAACAGAAATACATCACCAGAAACACCAGAGGTACAGAAATACATAAATATAACCCCCATCAGTACAGAAATACATAAATATAACCCCCATCAGTACAGAAATCACAATCCTCATCAGTACCAAAATTCAACATCAGAACCACCATCAGTACATGGTAAAACAATTGTAATGTCAGGTCAGACCCATACACAAATGTACTGCATGAACCTACAACTCCCACTACATCATTAGCAATGGTGAGGACATACTTGGAGCTGTTGTTACCAGCCGTGAATAAAAGCATACAGGAACCACAGCACTGATGAGAATTAGTCATTATCACAAATAATCATTTACATCTTATAGATGACCTTGTCTCTGATCAGGGTCGTCTTTTTCTTTTCTTCATCTTGCGCAGGCATCATGATGACTTTTGTCATCAACAGCTCATCTCTGCAGATTTCCATCTTCTCCGATCCTCTGCAGCACATCCCGGCACGATATCCTTAAAAATAGCAAAATGATCAACATTTTCCTGAGTAAAAATATCTGCCCTACACTGAGCCCCGGAATAAAGAATTGCTCCTTCTCACTGTTCCCTACACAAAATATGGTTTACACACTGTCCCTCTTCTGTCGTATGCCCTCCACACTGCCCTCTCATCACACTGCCCTCTTCTTTTCATACTGTGCTCCCTGGTCCCTCTATCCTCTACACTGTATCCTTCTATACTGTCCATGGTTTATACTGATCTCCCTCATCAAACACGACATACTGTCCCCGCATGCTGCCCCCTCTCCATACAGCTCCACACATGCTCAGTCTCTATTCTGTGCCCCTTTACATTTTTCTCATCCCCTAATGTTTCTTCATCCCTTTCTCACTCTACATACTGTATCTACGCCTATTCCCTCCTCCCTCCCCATACTGTGTCAGCAGCCATCCTCCCTCACGCCGCATACTGTGTTCACGCCCATCCCGCTCTCACTCCTCATACTGTGTCAGCAGCCATCCCTTCTCCCTCCCCATACTGTGTCCACACCAATCCGCCCTGACTCGACGTACTGTGCTGCGGCCATCGCCCTTTCACTCCTCATACTGTGACCATACTGATCCCCCCTCACTACATATACTGTACCACATCCATCCCCCTTACTCCTCATACTGTGTCCATACTGAGCAGCTCTACCTGAGAGGCCTTGGACGCATATTTCTATGGATTTTATTTTGGATCTTCTGGTCTCCCAGAGAATGTCGGTTTTCTGGGTTGTTTGTTTGTTTGTGACAGGTTCATTTGGTGCCTTTGCCTAAATTGCCTTCCTCTTCTGAATTGGTTCCGTTGTTTTTTCAACATGTTGTTCGTTTGTATGGTATTCTGGAGAATATAGTGTCTGACAGACGTTCCCAATTTGTTTCTAAGTTTTGGCGGGCCTTTTGTACTAAGCTGGGTATTGATTTGTCCTTTGCGTCTGCTTTTCATCCCCAGTCCAATGGTCAGACCAAGAGGACTAATCAAACTTTGGAGACTTATTTGAGATGCTTTGTGTCTGCTGATCAGGATGATTGGGTGGCTTTTTTGCCCTTGGCCGAGTTTGCACTTAACAATAGAGCTAGTTCTACCTTGGTTTCGCCCTTCTTTTGTAAATTTGGTTTTCATCCTCGTTTTTCTTCAGGGCAAGTTGAGCCTTCTGCCTGTCCAGGTGTGGATTCAGTGGTGGAGCGGCTGCAGCGGATTTGGGCTCATGTGGTGGACAATTTGGTGCTGTCTCAGGAGTCTGCTCAGCGCTTTGCTAACCGTCGTCGGTGTGTTGGTGCCCGGCTTCGGGTTGGCGATTTGGTCTGGTTGTCTTCTAGACATGTTCCTATGAAAGTTTCCTCTCCTAAATTTAAGCCTCGATTTATTGGTCCTTACAGGATTTCTGAGATTATTAATCCTGTGTCTTTTCAGGTTGGCGCTTCCGGCCTCTTTTGCTATCCATAATGTCTTCCATAGGTCTTTATTGCGGAAGTCTGTTGAGCCCGTGGTTCCCACTGTCGCTCCTCCGGACCCTGTGTTGGTCGATGGGGAGATAGAGTATGTGGTTGAGAAACATTTGGATTCTCGTTTTTCGCGGCGGAGGCTTCAGTACCTTGTCAACTGGAAGGGTTATGGTCAGGAGGATAATTCCTGGGTTTTTGCCTCTGATGTCCATGCCCCTGATTTGGTTCATGCTTTTCATCTGGCTGATCCGGATAAGCCTGAGGGTTCTGGTGAGGGTTCGGTGACCCCTCCTCAAGGATGGGGTACTGTTGTGAATTCTGCTTGTGGGCTCCCTCCTGTGGTTGTGGCTGGTAATGCAGTTGATCCTGTTTTGCACTCTTGGTCAGGTGAATTGGATAATTGCAATTCTGACTGGGGTATTTAAGGTTGCAGGATTTCCTCAGTCCTTGCCAGTCGGCAATGTTCCTGGAGGTGTTTCACCTCTGTCTGGTCTCTCCTGCCCTGCTGCAAGACTTCCAAGCTAAGTGTATTGTTTAGTCTTTTTGTGGCACACATGCTGCGTGCTTGTTTTCTGACTTACTCTCTGTTAGGAAGTTTTCTTCCTAGGATTTTTGTGCTATTCATTTGTTATGGGCTTGTTCAGCTTTTTGTGTCAGTATACATATATTGAGAATTGTAGGATTCACAGGAGGTTTGCAGATCTAGAGGGCGCCGAGTCTTGAGTAGACTCAGGGTATTTTTCTATTATCTGCAGTGGATATTTTTGAAGGGATTTTTTACTGACTGCAATAGTATTCTGTCCTGTCTTTATCTATCTAGCTAGAAGTGGCCTCATCTTTGCTTGATTCTGTTTTCTGCCTGAGTGTGTCTTTTCCTCTTACTCACAGTCAATATATGTGGGGGGCTTTCTATCCTTTTGGGGTTCTGCTCTGAGGTAAGATAGCATTCCTGTTTCCCTCTTTAGGGGTAGCTAGTTCTCCGGCTGTGTTGAGTTGTCTAGGGTTTGGTAAGTCTCATCCCACGGCTACTTCTAGTTGCGGAGTTAAATCAGGAACTGCGGTCAGTACAGGTACCACTTCTCCTGTGAATTTTATTCATGCAGCTCCAAGGTCACCAGATCATAACACACAGCCCTCCATACAATATAATGGACCTACATACAGTATAATGAATGGGCCCGTATACCTAGTACACATGAGGCTCTGCTCCGCACGACCCATACACAGGTAACTCTGCTCCATACACCCAGTATACAGTTGGCTCTGGTCCGCGCGACCCATACACACTCTGCTCAGCTCCGTATACCTCATACACACGCAGCTTGGCTCCCCTCGTACACATCTGGCTCCGCTCCGTACATCTCGTACACACCTGGCTCTGCTCCATACACCTCTTACACACTTGGCTCCGCTCCGTACATCTCGTACACACCTGGCTCCGCTCCGTACACCTCGCACACACTCAGCTCTGCTCCATACACCTCATACACACACGGCTCCACTCCGTACACCTCGTACACACTGGGCTCCACTCCGTACACCTTGTACACACACTTGGCTCTGCTCTGTACACCTCATACACATGGCTCCGCTCCGTACACCTTGTACAAACGCGGCTCCGCTCCTTACACCTCGTACACACGCGGCTCCGCTCACCTCGTACCCACCTGGCTCCGCTCCTACATCTCGTACACACCTGGCTCTGCTCCATACACCTTGTACACACCTGGCTCCGCTCTGTACATCTCATACACACCTGGCTCCGCTCCGTACACCTCGTACACACTCAGCTCTACTCCATACACCTCGTACACACCTGGCTCCGCTCTGTACATCTCGTACACACCTGGCTCTGCTCCGTACACCTCGTACACACTCAGCTCTGCTCCATACACCTCGTACACACGCGGCTCCGCTCTGTACACCTCGTACACACCTGGCTCTGCTCCGTACACCTCGAACACACCTGGCTCCGCTCCATACACCTTGTACACACGTGGCTCTGCTCCATACACCTTGTACACACGTGGCTCCACTCCATACACCTCATACACACACAGCTCTGCTACATCAACACTGTAAATCCCTCCCGACCCCACACATAACCTTCACCTTATCCACCTTATCATGACAAACAGCACAACAGCGTCCTCAGTCCTGTATACACGGAGGAGCTGATCATGTGACCCCTGACTTCTCCCCTCCATTGACATCAGCACAGGTCCTCTCAGCACAGAGTGCAAGTGGAGATGAATGCTGGCTGTCACTGCGGGAAGGGGGCGCGCAATATGCGGCCGACAGTGGAGACCGCGGGTGCTGCAGGGCCCTACCCCCCGCGGCGCCCGGCGCTCTTGCCCCACCAGCCCCCTCTAGATACTGCCCTGCGCCTTGTGCAGTTGTACGATGTCTCTGTCGAGGAGAATTAAGATGTCCGCCTTGATGTCCAGGGCTAGTATCTTGCTGGCTATGTCTTTGAGGTGAGGAAACTGAAGAGCCGCTTCTGGCGTTGGGATTTCTTCCCTGTTGAAGGGCATTTGGTTGCACTCTACAAGTGTGGGAAGTGGTATCTCCTTGGAGCTGAAGAGAGACGTTATTATGAGGCCGCTGGCCCTTCTTCCATTGGCTTCAGTCACACCGCTGCAGGTGCCCAAAGTGTAGGGATATGTGTTTCCCTTCAAGCAGAGCAAGTCAAAGAGTTCTGACCTGGCCAAAGATTTGTTGCTCTGGTTGTCCAGGATAGGACACTGGTGGTTAGGATTTTCTACCTTCTCACTTTCATTGGCCTTGTCTGGTGCTGACGTCAGTGCAGACAGAACTTCAGACCCTTTTGTTGACATCGGACCGCTGTGGTTTCTGTCTGGCGATGATGTCAGTGTATGCAGAACCTCAGTCTTTTTTGCGGACATCGGACC
Organism: Allobates femoralis; assembly: GCA_033576535.1. NCBI lineage: Eukaryota > Metazoa > Chordata > Amphibia > Anura > Aromobatidae > Allobates > Allobates femoralis. The sequence continues at coordinate 67,626,958 of JARQOC010000004.1, forward strand.
GCTGTGGTTTCTGTCTGGCGATGATGTCAGTGTATGCAGAACCTCAGTCTTTTTTGCGGACACCGGACCGCTGTGGTTTTTGTTGTGAGAGCGTGAACTCTCGTACTTAGGAGATGACGCAGAGCCGCTGGGTTCTTCATAACAGAAGCTGGGGTCATTTTTGCACTCTGCAATCTCTTTGATGAAGTCACAGAAGATGGAGTACGGAGGGAAAGAAACTTGGTATAGTCTTTTGTAGTTTGACCCTCAAATAGTCCACTTTTCTTGGATGTTGTAAGGCAACTTGGCGACAATCGGTTTAACCCCACGAGTGGTGTCCAGGTAGCTGAGGCCAGGTAGATGTGTGTCTGTCTTGGCCAGCTGGAGCTTAGACAGCAGGTCGCTGAGTTCCTGGTACTTTGAAGCGTCCTTGCTGGATATTTTAGGAAAGTCTTGCAGTTGTTTAAGCAGTGTATCCTCTATTGCTTCAGGACTGCAGAAAACCCTTCTCTAGTCTGTCCATGCAGTTGTGAGACCAGTTGTTGGGTCGCTGATATAAACAGTCTCTTGATTCTCTCTGTAGACCGTGGACCTAGCCACCTTATTAGCAGATCCAGCTCTTCAGCAGCGGCAATGCTGAGGTCACTCATTGTGCTTTTGAAGGCGCACTTCCACCCTTTGTAGTTTTCGGGCTGGTTGTCGAACTTTGTGAGACAGGTGTTGGTGAGTTCTCGGTGTATCATGTACATATCTATCCTTTCTGACCTTGGGGACACATTCGCTGACTGAGCTACGCTGGTTGCGTAGTTCATAGCTTCTTGTTTCAGGAACATGGGAAGGTACGGAGTGGCGTAGGAGTTTAGACCAGCAAGTGGTTTGGCGTGTACAGTTTCTGTTGTATGCGGGCCGGAACTACACAGTTGTCAGGAGTGTAGTGCCTTACCAGCATGTTGGATTGCATGTGGACATTGGCATATGGAGGTTGCTGAGGTGCAGGGCTGTGCACTGAAGTGTGAAGGTGGTTCAGATTTGAGTGTCTAAGGTGCGTTGGACTGACCTAGGAAGCTGGAAGCTGTGGGCGGATCGGCATCTTGATGCTCTGGAGAAGTGTTGTCGCCAACGGGAATGTTTACATGCTGATGCTGCCTCCTTGGTTCCTAACTAGAGCTTGTTTGAAGACCTTTAGCCTTGCCATGGCTGCCGCATGTTCACATTCCCTCTGCAGGACTTCGACTTCCACCTTTTTACGTGCAGTCTCTGCTTCCATCTTTGCTTCCTCTGCTTCGATATCTGCCTTTTTGCGTGTAGTCTCTGCTTTCTTCTCCGCTTCCTCTGCTTCGATGTCTGCCTTTTTGCATGCACTCTCTGCTTTCTTCTCCGCTTCCTTTGCTTCGATGTCTGCCTTCTTGCATGCAGTCTCTGCTTTCTTCTCGGATTCCTCTGCTTCGATGTCTGCCTTTTTGCATGCAGTCTCTGCTTTCTTCTCCGCTTCCTTTGCTTCGATGTCTGCCTTCTTGCATGCAGTCTCTGCTTTCTTCTCGGATTCCTCTGCTTCGATGTCTGCCTTCTTGCATGCAGTCTCTGCTTTCTTCTCGGATTCCTCTGCTTCGATGTCTGCCTTCTTGCATGCAGTCTCTGCTTTCTTGCACGCGGATTCGACGACTGCACTTGTTTCTATCTCTGCTTTCCTTTGAGCAAAGATGGCTTGTACTTTCATGGTTTCTGCTTTGGCACGCGCTCTTATGAACTACTCACTGAGGGTTGAGTGCCTTGATGAGCATGATTTAATTGAATGTTTTGAGATTTTAGCAAATCTGGATCTGTGCGATGCCACTTCTGACATTTGCGCAGCTTTTGCTTCTATTTTGTCCATGATGTCATGTACAGTGCAGTTTCGTTCAGCATTGAGCTGTTGGAAGTCCTGGAGTTCCTTTAGAGACTCGGATGTATTACATTTCAGCAGAACAGAGCAAAGTCTTTCACAAGTGTCTTTGTAGGACTGGTATGCTGAGTACAATTGTTCAAGGGTTCCCTCTGGTGGTAGCGCATGAGCACCGGGCACAGATAAGACAGTCACTTGGTTTAGCACTCTTTGCCACAGTAATGTTATGTGGTGTAACAATTCACCTTTGGTGGATTCTAGGTTCTCTCTGGCCTTACATGTTGGTTTGGTCAATCGCTTAGACCTTTCACTATGAGTGGAGTGAGAATCCATGCTTTTCTCTTGCTGCTGCAGCACCAGCAGTGAAAGAGTCCTTTTATTTTGAGACATTACACAGCAATGCAAGGGTGGGGGCTTGCTGCTCCTGGTTGTCAGGGAGACCAATTACAATGTATCAATTTCTGAGCTGGGAAGCAGCCTGTGTTCACAGAATCTATGCAAGCTGCTGCTGGGGCTGTATTTGCAAGTCTGTTAAAACTGCAGCTTCACAATAGTTTATAGATGATCACTTCTCAGGATTTATAATCTGTTTACTGTTCTTCGTGACAGGTTATTCTCTTCACAGAGCGATTTCTGTCTGCAGGCTAATGCAGACTGCTGTAACAGTTATGCTGTGGCTTATTATCAGCCCTTTGTGGATGATCCTTTCTCTGGATTGCATGCAGTATACCACCCCTTGTAACAGGTTTCCTTTTCACTGTTCTGTCTCTTCCTAAAGGCTGCAAATTCCAAGCACTCTAATTACCAGTCCCTTAGATAATTGTATGCTTGTACTTACAGCATCCAGGCACCAACAGACAGCTTTGAACTCGGCCAGTACGATGACTTGTAGTAATACAGGAGAAACACTGCAGTTTTCTTCCACAATCTTGTATTAAGTTCAACGTAACAGCAGATGAAAAGGAATAATCTGTACAGGGTTGCAAACATGTGTGTTCAGCAATGGCTTCTCTAAATTAAACTGGGGAAGAAAGGAGGAGCATCCTGTACATAGCCAACTAAGGGAGGGAGATAGGGACAATCTTAATGCAGTCTAAATCTACTTAGCAACAGTAAGAGAATTTTCTGATTGGAGAAAAATATGCAATACATTATATAGAGCAAAAACATATAACAGGTTGTTCCCATTTGTGGGACACAACAATGACCTTAATGTGCTCCTTTTTGAGCCACTCCTTTGTTGCCTTGGTTGTATGTTTTGGGTCATTGTCATGGTGGAAGACCCAGCCACTACCTATTTTTAATGTCCTGGGAGAGGGAAGTAGGTTGTCACTCAGGATTTTATGGTACATGGCTCCATCCACTGTCCCATTGATGTGGTAAAGTAGTCCTGTGCCCTTAACAGAGAAACACCCCCAGTACATAATGTTTCCACCACCATGCTTGACTGTCGGGATGGTGTTCTTTGGGTCATAGGCAGCATTTCTCTTCCTGCAAACATGGCGAGTTGAGTTAATGCCAAAGAACTCAATTTTTGTCTCATCTGACCACAGCACCTTTTCACAATCACTCTCAGAATGACCAAGGTGTTCATTGGTGATCTTCAGACAAGTGGCACATGTGAGTTCTTGAGCAGTGGGACTTTGCGGGCACTGCAGGATTTTAATCCATTACGGCATAATGTGCTACCAATGGTTTTCTTGGTGACAGTGGTCCCAGCTGCCTTGAGATCATTCACAAGTTCTCACTGTGTAGTTTTAGGCTGATCTGTCACCTTCCTCATGATCCTGGATACCCCACAAGGGGAGATTTTGGATGGAGCCCAAGATCGATGTGGATTAAACTCATTTTGTATTTCTTCCAGTTTCTTACTATTGCACCATCAGTTGTCTCCTTCTCCCCCAGCTTTGTCTTACTTATGGTTTTGTAGCTCATTCCAGCCTTGTGCAGGTCTTTTCCCTGACATCCTTAGAAAGCTCTTTGGTATTACCCATGTTGTAGAGGTTAGAGTCTGACTGATTGAGTGTGTGCACAGGAGTCTTTAATACAGGTGACAATGTAAGGCTGGCTTCACGCTTGCGGTTCCCTCCGCAGCATCCTGCGGAGGGGAACCGTAAGCTGAGCACAGGCCCTGCAAGTCCCTATGTCTAACATGGGGACACAGGTGCCTGTGCTCAGGTGCAGATTGGCATGCGCACCCATTCACTGCAATGTATGATTTGTATGCATGCGGATGCATACGTACAAATCACACACTCTCGTCCGCACCAGGAACGTGACATGTCGCGTTCCTGGTGCGGACGAGAATGTATGATTTGTGCGCATGCATCCACATGCGTACAAATCATACATTGCAGTGAATGGGTGCGCATGCCAATCTGCACCTGAGCACAGGCACTTACATCCCCATGTTAAGCATAGGGACTTGCAGGGCCTGTGCTCAGCTTACGGTTCCCCTCCGCAGGACGCTACGGAGGGAACCGCAAGTGTGAAGGCAGCCTTAGACATCTGTCTGTAATGCAGGTAATGAGTTCATTAGGAGCATCTAACTGGTCTGTAGGAGCCAGAACTAATAATGGTTGGTAGGGAACAAATACTTATTTCTCACTTCAAAATGCAAATACTTTTATATACGGTAATTTAGACAATGGGATTTTCTGGATTTATTTTTGATATTCTATCTCTCAATGTTAAAATTTAACCGACCCTTAAAATTAAATTATCATGTCTTTATCAGTGGGCAAACTTACCAAATCAGCAAGGGATCAAATACTTATTTCCTTCACTGTATATTTTAATATGATACGTAAACGCAACCAAAAATTGCAGAATTATGCCCTCTTTGTAGAAGCAATTATGCTAAATAACATCGCTATCATCCTGCACACAAAATTCAGGAATCCTGATAAAAATTGCATTTACCTTAATGTGACTGGATCTCACAACCACCCCCACTAATACCCATCTCGTGAGACACAAGGTCACTGGGGATGATGTTGAGTTGTTGGGTTGCCGTGGATTTGGTGTTGGGCTAAACAGAGGAGTGAAGTCTTAGAAATTGTCTTTTACCCCCTATGGAGAATAGGCCTGACCGGTAGGATATCCCCAGAATAATCTCTGTTGGCCATGGTTGTCATGATACCACAAATGAAGACAAAGAGTCAAGCAGGCCCAGAACATTATATTACAATGCAGCGCTAACAAAAGGTCAGAACTGACAGAAAACAAGAAAAGATGTGAATAGAAAGAAGCTGGAAGAACTCGTTCTCAAGAACCAGAAGAACCAAACTATTCAGAAAAGGAGAGATAAAGGACTGGTCCTTAGGAAGCCTCAGGCATTGACTGAAGACAAGAGCAGGTAAAGAGCACTGACTCTTAAATAGGCAGGAGAACAAACATGTCTGCCAAGAAAGCTGTGGTGGACATACCGTGCGTGGAGATTGGTGAGACCGCCTGGCATCACACATGGCAGCTTCCACCCACTGAATCAACCTCCTAAATCCAACAACCTCAGATTCACAAATATCACCAACGTATCCCACTGAATCCGGTGGACCCAAGGTTGGACTATGGTGTCCCACTGAATCCGGTGGACCCAAGGTTGGACTATGGTGTCCCACTGAATCCGGTGGACCCAAGGTTGGACTATGGTGTCCCACTGAATCCGGTGAACCCAAGGTTGGACTATGGTGTCCCACTGAATCCGGTGAACCCAAGGTTGGACTATGGTGTCCCACTGAATCCGGTGGACCCAAGGTTGGACTATGGTGTCCCACTGAATCCTGTGGACCCAAGGTTGGACTATGGTGTCCCACTGAATCCGGTGGACCTCAGGTTGGACTATGGTGTCCCACTGAATCCGGTGGACCCAAGGTTGCACTATGGTGTCCCACTGAATCCGGTGGACCCCAGGTTGGACTATGGTGTCCCACTGAATCCGGTGGACCCCAGGTTGGAATATGGTGTCCCACTGAATCCGGTGGATCCCAGGTTGGACAGTGGGGTAGGCCACTTTGCAAGAAAAAGAAATTAGGAGAACGCAGACAGGTATATAAGTATATAATGCACATTGTATTTTGGTGTGATTATGCCACATATTGCAGCATAAACCGTTATCAAAGCGCCTTGTGTAACAAACCTCGAAGAACAGGAAATATTACTATTGAAGGACCAGCAGAGGAACGGTTAGATGATTTTATATGTGCAGGTCCTTATGCAAGTGAATAAAGCTGTTCTGGGGACCTGTTTATGGGTCTATGTTTATTTAGAGGGTCTTATGCTTCTTTGGACTATATGAAGATGGAAGTTTTAGGCTGAAGTTGCTACAAGATTCAGATATCCAGTGGCATTGAGGTTTCCATTGATGAAGAATGGCCCCACTATCTCTGTACCCCATACACCACACCATACCATCAATGTTTGTGTTCCCACAGTCTTGGAGGGATCTATCCACTGTGGGTTAGTGTCAGGCCAATAGCGCTGGTAATGATTGTTAACTTCACTGTTCACAATAAACTTTCCATCATCTGAAGACAATTGTCTATGCTGTGAAGATATGAGATGTGCAGCATCTGAAACAACGGATCCTGGAAGCCTGTGCTGCATTTCTTCTGCAGTGTTGCTATCAGTGTGTCCAGAGTGGGAGAAGAGGGTTACATTGACAATACAACACAATGGGCAGCACTGTGAACACACTTTATAAGTGGTCATAAACTTGTAGATAACTCATGAAAGAATAAAGCTACGTTAAAACCAAGCACATCATTGTTTTTCTTATGAAATTCTCAATAAGTTTGATGTGTCACATGACCCTCTTCTCATTGAAAAAAATAAAGTTGGCTCCAAAATGGCCGCCATGGTCACCACCCATCTGGAAAGGTTTTCCCCCTCCCATATACTAATGTGCCACAAACAGAAGTTGATATCACCAACCATTCCCATTTTATTTAGGTGCATCCATATAAATGGCCCACCCTGTAGAGTCCCTAGAATTCAATGGATTCCTGGGGCCTGGCAGCATTAATTTCTACAAATGCTGTGTGCCGGTGTATCCTGGCTGAGTGGTTCTAGTGCAGGATGATTGCTGCCCAGCTCCAGCAGAGCCCATGTAACCTTTATGGGAGGCTGTAGATCCTCCAACAGAGGCAGAAGCTTAATCACCCTCAAAGATAATATCTGATCAGTCTTCAGCTGGCCAACATTTGTCATTGCATTACAGTGAGTTATGAACTTGAAATCTCCAACTTAATATGTCCATAAACTGCAGCCACCAAGTATGTGTATCAACGGAAGGTACTTGCCAAGTATCTGTGCCTAGGGGCCTTAACTGCCATGCATCTGTTCCAAGGGACCATAATTGCCATGCATCTGTGCCAAGGTGCCATAAGCGCCAATAATATGTGCTACAAAGCTGTTACTGTCAAGCATTTGTGCCAAGGGGCCATAATTGTCATGCAACTGTGCCAAGGTGCCAAAACCACCAAGAATATGTGCTAGGAAGTCGTAACAGCCAAGAATTTAGGCTAAAGAGCCATACCAGCCATGCATTTGTGCCAAGCCGCTGTAACCACCAAGCATATGTTCTAAGAAGTCGTAATCACCAAGTATCTTGCCAAGGGGCCATAACTGCTAGGTATCTTTGTCAAGAGGAGGTAACTGACAAGCAGTGTAATGGTAATATTCCAACACTGCTTGCTGTCATCTACTTTCTCAACCCATTGTACCAGTGCATGTTAAATATACCTGTGACTGCTGCAATGATCTCCTTGTAACTTCAGCTTGAATGATAGTGTAATGGTAATATTCCATCTCTGCACTTATTGCAATGTTTCCTGTGTCATCTGTATGTTTATGCGTTCCTCACTCAAAAGTATATGACAATTTGCCACAGTTGTAAATGTTATCTCGTTGGAGGTGTTATAGTGTGGAGGGAGACTTGCCTAATGTCTGTTGCCTTCATCCTATTTCACCCCTGCTGTTCCTTGTAGTTGTTAATTACCTGATACCATGTTCCCTCCCACAATCCCCTTCTTCTGAATATTGGGGTGTGCCCTATAAATGTAGTTCACTCTTAAGGGGTACACGTGTGGGGGGTCAGACACGTGTGGCATCTCATGCAAAGTGGCATTGAATGCTAAGTGGATGCAGTTATCTCATGGCAGTTAGTCAGGGCAGAAGTCAGGTAAGCCACTCTATTTAAAAAAAAATACTTTAACTTCTTTTCCTTCCCCATCACCATGTCCTTTACTTCAATATCTATTGTTCTATGCGCTCTTGCTCTTTACCTTCACCGCCCCATCCCCCCTCCATCACCACTCATCCACATCAGCCCCTCTCTCCTGCCCTACTCTATGTACAGCTCCCATGCTATCTTCAGTTTGCTGAAGACTCTCAGCCCACCATATTCTAACATTTGTCGTCATAAACAAAGTACAAAATCCAAAAACTATCTGCTCTTCCTTTTTTGCTGCTGCTCCTCTCAGGTGATATCTCTCCCAACCCTGGTCCACCCTCTAACTTCAACCCCTCTCCCACCACACATAGAAACCCCACTAACCTCACTACCATCACTTGCACTCCTTCATCCCCCTCTTTTAACTGCGCTCTCTGGAATCCACGGTCTGTATGCAACAAACTTCCCTTCATTCACAATTACTTCCTTTCCAACTCTCTAAACCTGCTGGCCCTCACAGAAACCTGGATCCAGGATTCAGACACTGCTTCCCCTGCTGCTATTTCTTACGGCGGCTTACACTTCTCTCACTCCCCTAGACCTGGGAACAGACGTGGCGGTGGAGTTGGCCTCCTCCTGTCCCCACAATGTACTTTCCAGGTCATTCCTCCAGCCCCATCACTCTCATTCCCTTCTTTTGAGGTCCATACCATTAGGCTATTCCATCCCCTCCCCCTCAAAGTAGCAGTGGTATACCGCCCCCAGGGTCACCCACCCAGTTCCTCGACCCTTTCTCCGCTTGGCTCCCGCATTTCATGTCCTCAGATTTACCAACCCTTATTCTGGGAGACTTTAACATTCCTATAAACAGCCCCATCTCCCCATCTGCATCCCAGCTCCTATCTCTAACCACTTCTCTTGGCCTATCACAGCTCTCAACCTCTGAGACGCACGAAAACGGTAACACCCTTGACCTGGTCTTTACCCGGCTCTGCTCATCCTCCCTCTTGGATAACTCACCTCTACTTTCTGACCACAACATTCTCTCCTTCTCACTCACTAACCCTCGGCCAACACAGCCCAATCCTACCTATCACACATCCAGAAATCTACAGGCCATTAACCCTCAAGCTCTCACAGACTCCCTCATCTCATCTCTGTCCCCAATCTCTTCAATCTCCTGTCCAGATCAGGCAGTAAATCACTACAATGACTCTCTCAGAAGCTCCCTGGACCAAGTAGCGCCCCTCACCCTCAGAACCTCCAAACAGAGAACAAAACAGCCCTGGCTCACACCACAAACTCGATTCCTCCAGCGATGCTCTAGGAGTGCTGAACGTTTATGGAGGAAAACTCGCTCACCAGGAGACTTTATCCACTATAAATTCATGCTCAAAACCTACAACTCCGCCCTTCACCTTGCCAAACAGACCTACTTCACCACCCTGGTCTCCTCACTATCCAACAATCCAAAAAAACTCTTTGACACCTTTCACTCTCTCCTCAGTCCAAAAGTGCAGGCCCCCATCACTGACCTCTGTGCTGATGACCTAGCTTCCTACTTCATGGAGAAAATAGACAACATCCGCCAGGAAATCAGCTCTCAGCCTCCAAGCACTGCCACCCCCATTCTTCCCCACATCTCCTCCGGCTCACTCTCCACATTTGACCCAGTCACAGAAGAAGAAGTCTCCAGGCTCCTTTCTTCCTCTCGTCCCACCACATGCACTACTGACCCCATTCCCTCACACCTGCTCCAGTCCCTCTCTCCAGTCGTCACCACTCACTTAGCCACAATCTTCAATCTCTCCCTCTCTTCTGGCATCTTCCCCTCCTCCTTCAAACACTCGATCATTACTCCATTATTAAAGAAAACCACTCTCGACCCATCATGCACAAATAACTACAGACCAGTCTCCAATCTCCCCTTCATCTCTAAACTCCTGGAGCGCCTGGTCTATTCCCGCCTCACCCGTTACCTCTCCGCTCACTCTCTGCTAGACCCATTACAGTCTGGTTTCCGCCCCCTTCACTCTACAGAAACCGCCCTCATCAAAGTGACCAATGACCTTCTGACAGCAAAATGTAATGGTGACCACTCTCTGCTTATTCTCCTTGATCTCTCTGCAGCTTTTGACACTGTCGACCATCAGCTCCTACTCTCTATGCTGCACTCCATTGGCATAAAGGACACTGCTCTCTCCTGGCTCTCCTCCTATCTTTCTGACCGCTCTTTCAGTGTATCTTTTGCTGGCTCCACTTCTTCCCCTCTTCCCCTCACTATTGGGGTCCCTCAGGGTTCAGTCCTTGGCCCTCTCCTCTTCTCTCTCTACACGGCCCCGATTGGACAGACCATCAGAAGATTTGGCTTTCAGTACCATCTTTATGCTGATGACACACAACTATACACTTCAGCCCCTGACCTTACCCCTGCGGTATTAAAGAACACCAATGACTGTCTAGCTGCAGTTTCCAATATCATGTCCACTCTCTATTTGAAACTAAACCTTTCCAAAACTGAACTTCTTCTGCTCCCCCCATGCACTAACCTCCCTAAATCGGACATCTCTCTCTCAGTTTGTGGCACCACGATAACGCCTAGGCAGCAGGCTCGCTATCTGGGTGTTATGTTTGACACCGATCTCTCCTTCTCCTCCCACACACAATGTCTCGTCCGCTCCTGTCGCTTACACCTGAAGAATATCTCTAGAGTCCGCCCCTTTCTCACCCTGGAAACAACAAAAACCCTCACCGTGGCCCTCATCCATTCCCGCCTTGACTACTGCAATTCTCTATTAAGCGGCCTTCCCCTCACCAGACTCTCTCCTATCCAGTCCATCCTTAATGCAGCAGCCAGGATCACCCATCTGGCCAATCGTTGCTCAGATGCCTCTGCTCTCTGCCAGTCATTGCACTGGCTGCCCGTATACTACAGGATCAAATTCAAATTGCTTGTTCTCACCCACAAAGCTCTTCACAATGCAGCACCCCCTACCTCTCCTCTCTCATCTCTGTCTATCACCCCACCCGCTCTCTACGTTCCTCAAATGACCTTCGACTGACATCTGTACTAATCCGATCCTCCCACTCCCGGCTCCAAGACTTCTCTAGAGCTGCACCAAAACTCTGGAATGCTTTACCCCAAGAAATCAGGACTATCCACAACTTGCATGGCTTCAGACGATCCCTAAAAACGTATCTTTTTAAGGCGGCCTATCATACTCCCTAATAGAAGTCCTTTGTACTGTAGACAGTGAATGGCCTATCCCTCTGGATATTACTCTTCTATAAACTCCACCAAACCAAAAAAGGTCTACACAGACTGTATAATGACCATCCATGTAAGCTTATCTCTATGCCCCATTTCCTCAAGATGCCTGGACCATCAGTGCAATAAGCCCCTGTACCTTGTGCAACCCCTATCCCGTCGTAGATTGTAAGCTCTTTTGAGCAGGGTCACCTTCATTTCTTGCTTTATTTATTGTATTTTCTTTTTACATTGATTCTATGCCTATTGTTTTGTATCCAATTATTGTACTGTTTTTGTTCTCTACTGTAATTACTTACTGTATTATATTTTCTGTACTCTAACCCTACATTGTAAAGCGCTGCGGAATATGTTGGCGCTATATAAATAAAGCTTTATTATTATTATTATCCATGCCAAGGGGCCATAACTGCCATGCATCTGTGCTAAGAAGCTGTAACTGTCAAACATCGGTTCCAAGGGGCTGTAACCCACAATCATATGTGCTAAGAAGCCGTAGCTACCAAGCATCTATGCCAATTGGCTGTAATCGCCATGCATCTGTGCCTATAACCAATAACCAAGCATACATGAAGAGAGCCAGCACTACCTGAAGATAGCTTGCAGTATAAAGTGTGCATATGCATTCATTCCTAACTATATTGTCATTATAAAATTGATTTTTTTTGGCAAAAAATGGTACAATTTTATCAGCCACCCTGCCACGTCACAGCAAATCTCATTAGGGCGGTCCTACTCTAAATCTACTGTCATTTCACTTTAAGTTGTACCATATGGCCGCCACATAAAAATTTTAAAACATAAAACCACCATAAGCAGCGCTCACTCACCTGGTGTGTTTCAGAACCGCTTCCATCTTGCCAGATAGGTGCATGTGAATTAGGGCAGAACATGCCCTGTGCCTGCAGCAGATGCCACAGGCAAATTTTTGGTAGTGTGGCACCCTGTACCAGGAAACCACAAGCTTCCTTAGGACGCTGAAGGATTTTCCACAGCGGGTAAACCATTAGCACCTAATACCTTCCACCCCAGGCCTGTAGGGGGGACCAACTAGTTGCCTTAAGCCAGTTCCCGCCTATAAATACAGGTCCTGGGGGCGGAGTCAGACACAGTGTGCAGACGCTACAAGAGCTGCAAGGTAGCTCAGAGACTAGTGAGCTGAACTGGTATCGGACCCGTGCTAGACCCAAACCAGTACACAAGAAAGTCAGGGTGAGGAGCCGAAGAGTAGGGATCGAAGGCAAAGGCGAGACCCTGCAGAGAAGCCAGCATCCCGAGGAGGCTTAGCTTCCCGGACACCCGCAACACCAACATTTGAGAGCCAGGGAGAGAAACGGCTTTGGCCCACGAGAGAGCCCTCAGTGCAGCAACCCGGGTGTGGAGAGAAAAGTAACGATCTGGTTAGGTTCCATACAGGAGAGCTGAATAAGGAGGCCTACAACCCTACTCGCTGTGGAGATCCTAAGGTGTTCTCCTTCACTCCGGACATGTGTACCTGCAACCAGTCATCAGTAAAAGTACCAAAAGACTTTAATGTGTGCGTGTCCCTCTTTCAACTCATCATGCACCACACCGACTACGCTCCCCTACTCCCTCCAACCCTGTGCAGCAACGACTGTGCTGCCTTACTCCACCATCATAACTCTTAGCCCCAGGGACCCCGCTCCTCCTGTAGGGAGCAACTCCATCTTGCTGCAGCCCATCACCCCGGAGGCCCAAGCAGCGCCGTTGCCCTCACCGGAATCTACAGGTGGCGTCATGACTGACAAATCCCTGTAGACATACCCCTTTTTATTGTATAAATACAAAAAAGGGGGGAGACAAGAGGCGCAATAGTGCCCTATCACTAGTGACACTGTTTGTGTGAGTATATCAATAGGTGTACACTCACCTGGTCCAGTTGTGTGACCCACAACTGGTTTATAAGCCTTCGGTTTATATCTGCTGCAGGACCTCCACCAACCACTCGTACGTGGAAAAACGCTCCTATATAGGGAAGATGGTGTGTCACGGTCCGCGCTGCTGTCTCAATGGAATCACAAGGGATGGATGTCTCCAAGAAGTCACAAGGAAGGCAAGGTTCCAAATTAATGATCTCCTTTATTCAACAGCGCGTTTCGGCACCCATCCTGGCACCTTTATCAGGATATTATATCCTGATGAAGGTGTCGGGATAGGTGCCGAAACGCGTTGGTGAATAAAGGAGATCATTACTTTGGAACCTTGCCTTCCTTGTGACTTCTTGGATACATCTATCCCTTGTGATTCCATTGAGACAGCAGCGCGGACCGTGACACACCATCTTCCCTATATAGGTACCCCTTTTTATTGTCACCCAAGGGCACAGGCTCGGGCACGGACCACCCGTGACATCCCCCGCAACTGACCGCCCGAGACCTGAGTACCCAGTCCCTTGTGGCCCCAGGCAGTAGCTGTTCACATGCAGCTATTGTGGCGCCCCTGCGTCCAGGAGCCCACAAAGGGAACTGCAGCCAGGCAGGTGAGACGACAGTTGAACACCAACACCCTCACAGCCCACACAACCCACGTACAGTAGAGGGCAGCACCCAACCCGGAGCCTGGAACTCTAAGCAGGCGAGGGGTGGTGGGTTTAGAGCAGTGGGTGGGCACACACGTAGTCAGGTGACAGACAGTAGAAATAGTGAAGGGGGAGGAGAAAGGAGTCAGTAGGCTCTGGGTGCCGAGCAGCAAAGACACAGACCAGCAGCAGGCTGAGGAGCACGGCACAGGCTGAGAGACAGCAGTAGGCCGAGGTAGGCTGAGCAGTAAAGACTGGATCACACGTCCTGGCAAAGTGGGGTGTAGGAGCGCAGAATCTGAACAGAGCCAGTGCGAGCCACAGAGAGAAAGGACGTCCGAAGCCAGTACCCCCAGGAGTGTGAGGGAAGAGAGGGACGGTGATACCGGGCCCTAGAATTACAGCCGAGACGACCAGACTGCAGGCGGAGTAGCCCTCCTATGATACTTGAAGACACAGTAGAGAGAGCCTGGTAGAGCCTCACACGGGAGGACTGCTGGAGGGTAGGCTGAAGTAGAGTGTTCTAGAGGGGACCGTAGTTTCACCCGGATCCCCAGACAACCGACGGGGGACCACAGCTGCATGGGAGGGTCCCTACCCCCAAGGACAGGCATCTCAGTGACAACCAGGAGGACCCACAGGGGCCCGAGTCACCGCCATACTGTCCGGAGACGCACACCAAAGCGAACACAGAAACAGAGAGTCAACAGCCCGGAAGGGACACAGAGACAGTGTGATTGTGAGGGGTCACAGTAGGAGAGACCTGGCTGCAGGGAGTAAAGGGAACCCGGAGGGGAAAGTGTGCCCGTGTACTGAACTGAACTGTAAGAACTGTAACTGAACTGTGAATTGTACTGAAGAGCTTGAGAAGTACACACGGTGAACCCTGAACACGACTCCCTTGTATCTCTCTGCCTGAATACTACACCTTCCATACAGGTTACAGCAAATCCCCACCTGCAGAGCCACAGCCTGTCAGCTCCAGCACCGAGGAAGGATTCCTGCAGCATCTGGACAGTAAGTGAATTGCACTCAGCACGAAGCCTGCACACCACACAATAGACTTTCACCATCACTGCCCCGGGGAATACAGTTCTGCCCACGGGAACTATTCCATCTCTGCTGCTATCACATCATCCCCGGAGGTTCTGAGGCAGCAGCGGCCCCAATACTGGCCGCACACAGTGGGTGGCGTCACGACCGACAATTCCCCTGTAAATATCCCTTATTATTGCCAGGACCCGGGACACGGTCCGGACCAGGACCACCCGTGACTTCCCCAGTAACAGACCCGGTCCGGAACCGAGTACCCCCGTCCCAGTGGGCTCGACACTATCATACCCTGTCTACAGACTTCGTTAGTTACAAGCACCACCTGCTTGGGCCTGTTCCGCCTTTACTTGAGATTTGATAGCCTGATTGCAGTGAAGGTCAGTTCTGGAAAGTCTGGGAGCCTGTGGCGTCTGCTGCAGGTAATGGGTATGTTCTGCCCCAATTCACATGCGCCTATCCTGGCATGATTGAAGCGGTTCTGCAACGCTCCAGGTGAGCAGGGCCGGATTTAAGAGGTGGGTGGCCCGGGGCCCATTTTGGAGGGAGGCCCATTTTTCAAGGTGTTGCAATATATAATGCAAAAACACAAAATGAAATGAACGCAAGTTTATTTATGAAAATCAATTACGCAGAGTAATTCAGGTAAAATCTTTTTTTTTTGTATAATTCAGGCACTTTCCTTGATTTTTCTGCTGCAAAATCACTAATGATGTCACTAAAGTCCAATTCACGCAGTATATCTGACTCGATGCTCATGATAGCCAAATTTACAAGTCGTTCCTGCTTCGTGGATGACCTTAATCGGTTTTCAATTAATTTGAGTATTGAGAAGGAATGCTCACCACTGCAGTTTTTTACCATCAAAATTAGATATATCCTTAGAGCTATCTCAATATTTGGGAAAGTGACCTGCACACCCTTTTCCATGATAATCTTGTACATGAAAAGTTCAGTGCTGATCTCTTTTGGCTCCTCATCTGTGAATAAATTGGCAAATGTTACAAACTGACACAGTTCATCGATAAATGGAATGTCCAAGTCATCTGAATAAGACCTGACGACTTGCTCTGCTGTGGCCTTAAGCTCCTCTGAAGACAGTTCTTTCAGATGGCTACAAAAGCTAAATTTGCTTGATATCTCTGTCTATGCTTGAAGACGTTGGTCAAGAGAAGCGATAAACTGATCAATGATAGGCAAGAAAGTTTCTGTTCTGTATTTTTCAGACGGGCCGAGTTGTACTTCTTTCATATGGCCATAATCCAATTGATTGAGACACACGTTTCGGCGCCTGTGTCGAGTTATCGTCTGAACATACTCAGATGAACCAGACAGCTCTTCGCCTTGCTTCTCATGAATTTTGAAGGAGTCACGCATTGATGCGACATAGTTTCTTAAGATGGTCAGTGACGCCACAGCAGTATTTAGATCGAGTTTTGCGTGTTGTAGATTTTTACTAGTAGCCTCTGTTCTTTGCAGGATATCATTCCAGAAGGTGGTGTTAATACCAATTTCAAGCTGATTCATTTGTCTTAACAGTCCTTCTGCTTCACACCGTACACAGCTTTTTTCTTCAAAGTCATTAGCAATCTGTTTAAGTACATCTCTTTAATCTGCTGATAGTCATGCTTAAGGGTCTTTGTTGCAACAGCTCTGCAGGACCAACGTGTTGTTGTGACACGTTGAGAGTCAATGCTGTTGCTGAGTCAATATTTTTCATAGCCTCAGTGTCACGCTGGGGGGCCGGGGTACCCAGAAGTAGGACGGAGCTGGGCATAGGGAGTTAGGGGAGCCTGCTCTGCCCCTGACACTGGGGTCCCTGACTCGCCTTGTAACTCGGAGGTACCTCTGAAGGTGAGGAGGTCCAAGTCACCAGCCTAATACAATAAAACTCCTGAGAAGCCCTAGGCATAAGCCCCTACCTCCACCCACAGAACCCAGCAGCTTCCAATGGAGAAAGAAACAGCAGCTTCAGATCAGTGTCTGCTCACCACAGGTCACAGTCCAGAAGTGAACTGAATCAGCGACATCCGGTGGATGTGAGCTGACCTATTTATGGCCAAGGGGTGGGGAACAACCAGCCCAGGCACGCCCCTCAGCTCATCTAAGCATGAGTCATATTCATCACACACACCTGCACTCTCAGCTACCGCTCATTAGCTTCCTCTCTCCACACTGAGAGCAGGGAAAAAAAAGGCTTAATTTAAACCACAGCAGCAGCACTTCCATACTGCAAGGCAATCAATACATAACGCTGAGGAGCTGATGCCGATGGGTTGAAACTGTGAAGAAGAGGAACAGCTTTTCAAGGAAGTCAAAAAAATGTACAGCACTCGAGCAGCTTTCTACAGCATTTTTAGCAACCAGATTTAAAGAGTGTGCCGTACAAGGAATCCAGGATACAAGATTGTTCTTCTCTCTCACTTTGGCTTGCAGGCCGTTGCATTTGCCACTCATTGCAGATGCATTGTCATAACTTTGCCAAAAAATAGAAAAACACGGCACTCACCGGGGCTTCAAACAGCTGTGTCCTTTATTGCAGGGTTTGCATAACAAAGTGCAGGGAGGGGGTACCGGGGTGACGACGGCACCGTTTCGGGCTCTCGCCCTTCTACGGGTCACGCTGGTGGTGCCCTCTTTCCTTCTGTGAAGTTAGTTATTGTCATAACTTTGACTGCAGCAATTTCCCAGGTCTATGTCATTAGAAACAGTTCACAGCAAGGAGACGTGTATTTTACATGTTTTGATATATTTATCCCTATATTGGTGGGAGGCCCCCGCATGGTGGGTGGCCCAGGGCCTGGGTCCCTTGAGCCCCCCCCTAAACCCGGGCGTGCAGGTGAGTGAGCACTGCTTATGGCGGTTTATGTTTTTTTAAAAAAAATGTTATGTGTTGGAGTTAGACACAAGGGATCTCTACATCAGCCAGTTCTGGTACTTATTCAAGTTTGTCGATCGATGGGAGAACAAGCACACACAGCCTCCTACATTTGGATGGCTTGTCTAAAGACCTTTTGCCAACCCACAAGTATTTATTGATATTCGTGATACAATAGCTTAGCAATTATACAAAAGCATACAAGTTTTGGGAAAAAAAGTCCAGGAGACATGGATACTGCTGAAGCAGCTCAAAGAAAGATAAGGTCCAGTCAAATCCAGCCATATACTATGGAATTAATAGCGCTATATAGATGAATAAATATTATTATTATTTGTAGCAAACATAAAGACAATGGCAAATACTTTGTGTCATTGCTTTTCTGCTTCCATTGCAGGTCTAATACAAACCTGGTACAATACAAGTTATCAAATATATAAATTGCTTAAGTGATAATCAAAACAAGATATAAAATATTAACCATAGCAAGGACATATGGCTCAATTTAAAGTGAAATGACAGAAGATTTAGAGTAGGACCACCCTAATGAGATTTGCCGTGATGTGGCAGGGTGTGTCATATACCCACTTCTCAGCACATGACTTGGGGTTGCGCTTGCAAGGGTTAATCTATCTCCTCTCACCCAATCCAGCACTCGACCTCTGTCCTATGCTGAAAGGAAGCATCAATCACACCCTGACTCACACTGCGCACCCCACTTCACACACGCTGCCACCGCTCATCGGATTTGGGGGGGGGGGACGATGAGTTCCCCTAAACTAAGACTTATCAGACAATCCACAAAATTGCACCTTCCTAGGGCTGCGAATTCTTTAGAGTATACAAGGTTCAGACTTATTAAAGTTTAAAGCTTTAATATAAAAGGTACAGTGCTTACAATAAAAGATATAAAAAATGGAAATAAAAAGTGACATACACATATGCAAACAATGAAATAAAAAGGAGAAACTTACAGAAACCCAAAGTTTGACTTCTGTTGCAGGATGGGGAGAGCGGAGATATGGAATGATGATCACAGCAGCTTACGCTGACCCATCACTGTGACACTGTACTTTGGCTGCGAGAGCCCAGTTATAGACTCAGACTGGGGGTCAGATTTCTATACCGGCCTTCCATTTTAACATTCTAATTCTGTGTCTATGATTGGACGCTCACTCATTTAGCCATGCATATATTATTTTTCAAATCCTCCTTTGTCTAAACCAATTATTTTCCCACAGTAAATATCAACGGCTATACTACTCCATTTGGTAGAGTCTTTAATCCCCTTCTCTTTCTGGCTACAGGTGTGAATTGTTTCACTCTTTGCTTTTCCCAGAATGCCTCCCTGGGGACACTTGCAGTCACAAGTTAGCTTGTGCTTATATAAAACAGGTTGTGACCTCTTGTGGATTTAACCCCTTAACTGTTCTGGTGTCCAGTCCCTGAGATACATATTTCACTACAGGGTGGCTCATAAAATTGTACGATTTTTTCCCCAAAAAATCTCAATTTTAGAACAATAATGCAGGAAGGATTGAATTAGTGCATATGCACACTTTATACTGCAAGCTATCTTCAGGTAGTGCTGGCTCTCTTCATGTATGCTTGGTTATTGTCTATAGGCACAGATGCATGGCGATTATTACAGCCAATTGGCATAGATGCTTGATGGCTACAGCTTCTAAGCACAGATGCATGGCAGATAAGGCCCCTTGACAAAGATTTCTGGCAGATACAGTTAGGGCCAGAAATATTTGGACAGTGACACAAGTTTTGTTATTTTAGCTGTTTACAAAAACATATTCAGAAATAGAATTATATATATAATATGGGCTGAAAGTGCACACTCCCAGCTGCAATATGAGAGTTTCCACATCCAAATCGGAGAAAGGGTTTAGGAATTATAGCTCTGTAATGCATAGCCTCCTCTTTTTCAAGGGACCAAAAGTAATTGGACAATGGACTCTAAGGGCTGCAATTAACTCTGAAGGCGTCTCCCTCGTTAACCTGTAATCAATGAAGTAGTTAAAAGGTCATGGGTGGATTCCAGGTGTGTGGTTTTGCATTTGGAAGCTGTTGCTGTGACCAGACAACATGCGGTCAAAGGAACTCTCAATTGAGGTGAAGCAGAACATCCTGAGGCTGAAAAAAAAGAAAAAATCCATCAGAGAGATAGCAGACATGCTTGGAGTAGTAAAATCGACAGTTGGGTACATTCTGAGAAAAAAGGAATTGACTGGTGAGCTTGGGAACTCTAAAAGGCCTGGGCGTCCACGGATGACAACAGTGGTGGACGATCGCCGCATACTTTATTTGGTGAAGAAGAACCCGTTCACAACATCAACTGAAGTCCAGAACACTCTCAGTGAAGTAGGTGTATCTGTCTCTAAGTCAACAGTAAAGAGAAGACTCCATGACAGTAAATACAAAGGGTTCACATCTAGATGCAAACCATTCATCAATTCCAAAAATAGACAGGCCAGAGTTAAATTTGCTGAAAAACACCTCAAGAAGCCAGCTCAGTTCTGGAAAAGCATTCTATGGACAGATGAGACAAAGATCAACCTGTAACAGAATGATGGGAAGAAAAAAGTTTGGAGAAGAAAGGGAACGGCACATGATCCAAGGCACACCACATCCTCTGTGAAACATGGTGGAGGCAACGTGATGGCATGGGCATGCATGGCTTTCAATGGCACTGGGTCACTTGTGTTTATTGATGACATAACAGCAGACAAGAGTAGCCGGATGAATTCTGAAGTGTACCGGGATATACTTTCAGCCCAGATTCAGCCAAATGCTGCAAAGTTGATTGGACGGCGCTTCATAGTACAGATGGACAATGACCCCAAGCATACAGCCAAAGCTACCCAGGAGTTCATGAGTGCAAAAAAGTGGAACATTCTGCAATGGCCAAGTCAATCACCAGATCTTAACCCAATTGAGCATGCATTTCACTTGCTCAAATCCAGACTTAAGACGGAAAGACCCACAAACAAGCAAGACCTGAAGGCTGCGGCTGTAAAGGCCTGGCAAAGCATTAAGAAGGAGGAAACCCAGCGTTTGGTGATGTCCATGGGTTCCAGACTTAAGGCAGTGATTGCCTCCAAAGGATTCGCAACAAAATATTGAAAATAAAAATATTTTGTTTGGGTTATGTTTATTTGTCCAATTACTTTTGACCTCCTAAAATGTGGAGTGTTTGTAAAGAAATGTGTACAATTCCTACATTTTCTATCAGATATTTTTGTTCAACCCTTCAAATTAAACGTTACAATCTGCACTTGAATTCTGTTGTAGAGGTTTCATTACAAATCCAATGTGGTGGCATGCAGAGCCCAACTCGCGAAAATTGTGTCACTGTCCAAATATTTCTGGCCCTAACTGTATGGCCCCATGGAACAGATGCATGGCAGTTACAGCTTCTTAGCACAGATGCATGACAGTCATGGCCCCTTGGCATGGATGCTTGTTGGGTGCCTCCTCTTGACAATGATGCCTGGCTGTTATGGCCCTTTTGCAAGATGCTTGGTACTTCTCTTAGCACAGATGCTTGGTGGTTATGACTTCCTAACACATATGCTTGGTAGTTACAGCCGCTTGGCACAGATGCAAGGCAGTTATGGCTCCCTGGCATAAATTCTTGGCTGTTACGACCTCAAGTATTTAATAACCAAGCATGTATGCCAAGGTACCATAACTACAGAGCACATGTACCAATCAACCACAATAATGCAACCTCTAAGCATCTGTGTCAGAAAGCTAACCACCAAGCCCCACTGCTGTAAGGTTGTGTGCCCTATCTCCAGATACTGTCCTCTGTTAAATTCTGTTGTTTCTGCCTCATTTTACTGCACCATGGAGGCTCATGAAAGTGTCCAATGTCCACCCACCCTCCTACAATATGACAGAATTGCCAACATCCGGCCATGAATGTTTTCACATCATCTGACATTGGTAAGATCTGTCAGACGTGGGGGTGATTATACATCACGGGTTGTGGCATTTCATTACTGGTCTGGCAGATTTTGTCTTGAATAGATACTAATTGAATTACTGACCGCTGCTGCTTGAAGGGATAGTCACTTTAATTTTGTTTCATTAAATAAAGGGCACAAGCTGTACAGAATGTAAAAGCATTCAAGATATTACCAGGAGCAGGAACCGCGGGGACCATCCACAGCAACAAACCTGCAACTAAAATTAAATGGGAAAAAAAACACCAAATTCACCCCCCTTTGTGTTTTCATGGTTTACTCGCTTATTCCTAAAGGAAAATCCTGATGTAAAATCTGCTGTGAACCTACCCTAAATTGTCTGGGACAGTCAGGAGGAGACAGGTATTCACCTATCATGGCTCAACTCCGGGGCTCCATCCGGTGACCTCTGGCTGTGTGGTCGGCTTCCCTTTCCGTTGGGCCACAGCATGTTTTGTATTGGTCCCACCATTGGAGCAGACTGAATGTCATGAATGATGTCAATGGACTGTACCATGTATGAGGTCTATGATGTGTAATAAACCAAATAGACCTTATTTTACTGCAAGAATGTGCCTGTTTGGTTCAATCTTGCTATCCTTTGAATGTCTCCCAACACACCCAGTGAGCAAATCACTACACCATACATGGTATTACAGCAACCCCTGGTAGATGGCCACAATGTGATGCCGTCAGTCCACAAGATCAGAAACCAGCTGGCAACAATTGTACTTAAGTTCCTCTAGACGACTGAGTCACGGTGTAGTGAGAATGCTGATGAGGGAATGGCAGTTATGGGCAGGGTGACCAGGGAAGACTAGTCTGATCCTAGACTAGGAACCCTGAATGGCCCTGATCCCGAAGTTATCTCTGATGGGGAGAAGGTTCAGGTCTCCAGCCTCTCCCTAAACTCCTCCACTAGCCCTGCGCTATTCCTCCCTCACTTCCCTCCACAGAACCGGGATACAGCAACTCCAAAGGAAAGGTCTTCAGCAACACAAACATATAGGTTGGCACAGCACGGCTTCCAGCATAGAGTGAATCTCTATCAGCAGGAAGGAGAGGCTACTTAAAGGCTAAAGGGAGGGGAGTTCAGGTGAATCACAGCCAACCCTCACATCAACCAATAATGAGCACAAGACCTTCACATCCGTACCTCAAGCAGCTCCTGAAGAAAGGCAAACATAAACACACAGCAGCATCCAGCAAACTCAGCACAATCAATCTAAGGGTGGAGGCACACTGTCATGCATCAAAAACGGAGTTCTTTTGATGTACGACAGTGATGCGAGTGCATTCCGTGTGTTAGTATGAGTATAACATGGGCTTTCTTGCGTGTGTGAAACACCCGACACAGGAAAGCCCAATAGCTATATATCTACAGATAAAGATCTGTAGATGTAATATCTATGTCGGGCTTTGTACTGCTTTGACAGCAACATTTTTTTTTTTTTCAAATATCTTTATTAAATTTTCAACACAATTAACAACACAGCATAACATTCCCAATAAACTAGTACATGATCTCAAAGAATTTTTGTCCACAATGTACATAGAGAATAATATATTATCTCGACACAACGACAATTGTCAATCACAATGTAAATTTCGTTTAGAGCAACCCTCACGTCAATTCAACTTGTCAGTGGAAAACGGCAAGAACATGGTAATAAGTATTGAGTGGGGTATCTACCCTTCTAGCCCGCAATTGCTAAACCTTTAGAGCACCCAGGGTCCCCTTTAGGTCTTCGGTTAGATACCACTCAGAGTTCCTAAAAGGCGAGACTGTCTGGAAGATTTCGTCAGTGGTTAGTTTAGTGGTTATAAATGCTCCATGTACTAAAAAATTTCCCGGTTAACAGACTCTCCGCCTCTAACCTCTCTATCCTCATGGTGTCCTTTAATAGCTGGCTCAGGTCCATAACGCCTGCGCAAGTGTTATGTAACCAGTCTCTCAGTAATAATTTTTTGGAGGATAACGCAATAATATGAAGCAGCCTAGCCTTATTACCTATCCATTCGTCAGAATTTGGGATGTGTAAAAGCCATGTTGAAGGATCACGGACCGTGACCAGACCGCATATATCACGAACCAACCCCCCCCACTAGGTCCCAGAACTTCACCACTTCGGGACATGACCATAGACCATGGAGTAGATCAGTTCTGAAAACGTTGCATTTTGGGCTCTATCTGGTGCCAGTGGGGACGGGGGTAAATTAAATCCATATATCTCCCTGTGCATGACCCGGAACTGCGTGTCTCTCCATTTTTCATTATGAATATGTTTCCTAACTAACCCCCACCCCTCTAAGATCTTGTCTTCTAGGTCCTCCTCCATAATCAACTTCCTCCACCCAAGAACATTTTTTTTTTGGCTCACTAGTGGAGACACTTCCCGCAAGTAGTTGTAGATAAAAGAAATATTAATTTGAGAGATGTCGGTTTGCACCAGTTTATTCCACGAGTTGGTTAAGCATTCCTGGGACACATCTCTCAAGTATTGTAGAATATGATAATTAAGTTGGCTGTAGTGGATCAGGTGAACATCTGCGAGAATATAGATCGTAAGGACCTCCTGACTTCCCAACCACCTCCTCTCTGTCGTGTGAAGTCACCCAGCCTGTTAATACCTTTAGCTTGCCAATCAAGAAATAAAGAGTTTTCTCTCCCTAACTTGAAACCTACATGGGCCCAGGGATTCAGGTACTTGGAGACTTTCCAGGCTAGATTCAGCTTTTTACGGACAGCCTTCCAGCACATTGCTGTATCTCTATAAAGCACCGAGTTTTTAATACTTGGAGGTACGTCGGACCATGAGGCATGTAATAAGCTGGTCAGGTCCCAGGACCGACCAAATTCCGCTTCCTCGAAATAGTTAGAATGCTTGGAAGACTTGTTCAGCCAATCCAGCACATGGTGAGAGAGACAGGCAAGATTATATCCTGCAATGTCACGAAGGTTGAGACCTCCCCTATCCTTGGGAAACATCAATGTTTCATGTTTTATTCTCACCCTTCTGCCCCTCCACAGAAATTTCGAGAAAGCCCTGTTCAATCCTGTGATATCCCCACGACGTAACAATAAGGGAAGCGTTTGCATTGGGTACAGCAGACGAGAGAAGCTGATCATCTTTATCATATGACAGCGGCCTAGTAATGATAGGGGTAGATTCTGCCAATTCTCTAATTCTTTTTCGATCTTCGTGATTAGAGGCCCCCTAAGTGACATTTTAGCAATACCAGAATTTTTTGCTCAATCTAGTAAAGTACAAATTATGATCTTCTTGTAGTAATGTCCCCAACCTGGTCTCCATCTTGTAGTAATGTCCCCATACTGGTCCCCATTGTATATTAATGTCCCCCAAACTGATCCTCATCATGTAGTAATGTCCCCATCCTGGTCCTCTTGTAGTAATGTCCCCAACCTGGTCTCCATCTTGTAGTAATGTCCCCATACTGGTCCCCATTGTATATTAATGTCCCCCAAACTGATCCTCATCATGTAGTAATGTCCCCATCCTGGTCTCCATCTTGTAGTAATGTCCCCATCCTGGTCCCCATCCTATATTAATGTCCCCCATCCTGGTCCTCCTCTTGTAGTAATGTCCTATCCTAGTCCCCATCCTATATTAATGTCCCCATCCTGGTCCTCATCTTTTAGTAATGTTTCCTCCCTCGTCATCTTGTAGTAATGTCCTGGTCTCTGTTCTTTTTGTTCTCTCGCTCACACACACACTCACATAGGGCTTGTCCACACACCTGTGCTCTCAGTATTTAGCGCTTCTGCGCTAAATACTTAGGCTTTGACAGAGAAGCAGAGGTGCGTGTATGCGGCCGCTTTCAGCAGACGCTGTCCCTGGTTACCCGATGTGTATTGTGGTAACCAGTTTATACAGCAGGCTGCATAGTGTGCGCTTATCCAGAGCGCACAGGGAAACACTGCAAGCAGCGTTTCCCTGTGCGCCCGGGATAAGCGCACACTATGCAGCCTGCTGTATAAACTGGTTACCACGATACACATCGGGTAACCAGGGACAGCGTCTGCTGAAAGCGGCCGCATACACGCACCTCTGCTTCTCTGTCAAAGCCTAAGTATTTAGCGCAGAAGCGCTAAATACTGAGAGCGCAGGTGTGTGGACAAGCCCATATATACACACCCGCACATTCACACACACTCACATACATCCACACATACATCCTCAGACATATTCACACAAACACATACACACTCACACATTGACACACTTACATAGGGCCATATCTGGAGTTTCTGCCGCCCTAGGCACTTTCAGCGGTCACGTTCCCCTCCCTCCCTAGGCTGCTATCTTCGGCTGTAACAGCGCCTTACCTGACAGCTTCTTCCTCTGTGGCTCCCAGTCTTCCGCTTGCTGGCAGCAGCCGGCACCAGCCTGCACCCGGCAGCCGGCACCAGCCAGCACGTTGCACCAGCCTGCACCCGGCAGCCGGCACCAGCCAGCACATGGCACCAGCCTGCACCCGGCAGCCGGCACCAGCCAGCACGTGGCACCAGCCTGCACCCGGCACCAGCCGCCGGCGATGTGCCGCTCAGGCGGCGCAGGAATACACTCACACATATACATACACTCACACACATATACACACTCACATACAAATATACACGCACACACATATACACACTCACACATACACACTCACTCACATATACACACAAATACACTCACACATATACACATACACACTCACTCACATATACACACAAATACACTCACTATTATACATATACACACTCACATATACACACAAATACACTCACTATTATACACATACACACTCACATATACACACAAATACACTCACTATTATACACATACACACTCACATATACACACAAATACACTCACTATTATACACATACACACTATTATACACACAAATACACTCACTATTATACACATACACACTATTATACACACAAATACACTCACTATTATACACACAAATACACTCACTATTATACACATACACACTCACTCACATATACACACAAATACTCACACATATACACACAAATACACTCACTATTATACACATACACACTCACTCACATATACACACAAATACTCACACATATACACACAAATACACTCACTATTATACACATACACACTATTATACACACAAATACACTCACTATTATACACATACACACTATTATACACACACAAATACACTCACTATTATACACATACACACTATTATACACACAAATACACTCACTATTATACACATACACACTATTATACACACAAATACACTCACTATTATACACATACACACTATTATACACACAAATACACTCACTATTATACACATACACACTCACTCACATATACACACAAATACTCACACATATACACACAAATACACTCACTATTATACACATACACACTCACTCACATATACACACAAATACTCACACATATACACACAAATACACTCACTATTATACACATACACACTATTATACACACAAATACACTCACTATTTTACACATACACACTATTATACACACAAATACACTCACTATTATACACATACACACTATTATACACACACAAATACACTCACTATTATACACATACACACTATTATACACACACAAATACACTCACTATTATACACATACACACTATTATACACACACAAACACACTCACTATTTTACACATACACATTATTATACACACAAATACACTCACTATTATACACATACACACTATCATACACACACAAATACACTCACTATTTTACACATACACATTATTATACACACAAATACACTCACTATTATACACATACACACTATTATACACACACAAATACACTCACTATTATACACATACACACTATTATACACACACAAATACACTCACTATTATACACATACACACTATTATACACACACAAATACACTCACTATTTTACACATACACATTATTATACACACAAATACACTCACTATTATACACATACACACTATCATACACTCACTCATACACACCTGATGCCCCGGGCCATTATATATGCATCCGCCGCGGTACCGCTTTACTGTGACTACTGTGACAGGTACCAATCAGAAGCCTCCTGTGACGTCACAGGCGGCTTGGTCCGCCGGCCGCCTGCTTCCGTGAATGTACAGGCGCGAAGGCGCTTGTATGAGCTGAGCCGGCGGTACCTGTCCCAGTAAAGCGGTACCGCGGCGGCTGCATATATAATGGCCCGGGGCATGCATTTTTCTTTCATGGTGCCCCGGGCCGCAGTAAGGAGCGTGGCGGGCCGCTTGCGGCCCGGGGGCCGCGAGTTTGAGACCCCTGCTATAGACGATAGAATCAAAGCACACGTATAAGGGTTTCTTTTGCTTCAAAGTGAGACGTTTATTGAGACACAGTCAGTACTAAGGAAAGCTTTGCTATATGTGGGGGACTCTGCTGTATGTAGGGCTGGGGTACTGTATATGGGGGGGTCTGCTGTACATGGAGCTGCAGTGCTGTATATAGGGGAACTCTGCTATATATAGGGCTCTGCTGTATATGGGGAGCTCTGCTGTATCTGGCAGGGGTCTGCTGTATGTGGGGGTGCTGAATATTGGGCTGGGGTGCTGTATGTGGGGGGGCTCTGCTGTATATCGGGGTGCTGTACTGTATATTGGGCTTCTGTGCTGTATATGGGAGTACTGTGCAGTTTATGGGGGTGCTGTTCTGTATATGGGGGTACTGTGCTGTTTATGGGGGTGCTGTTTACAGCATAGCCTCGTATAACATAATTAGCCCAAGACAGCCTCAAGGAGGATATATATATACTAGATGAGTGCCTGATGCTATCACATCGGAGGGCGAGGATCGGTGCGGCGGCGGGATGCGGGATGCGGGGGGGCAGCTAATTGGACACACACACACCTACACACACAGATCTACACACAAAGACACACACCTACACACCCCCTTCCGGTCTCCCCCGGTCTCACCCATCGTTGATGGAAGCTTGAACCGGGAATGAGGTGGTCAGCGCAGCATGGAGGCTCGGTAGTCAGCGCAGGATGGAGGGGGTTAATGGTGGAGGTCACTGCGAAAGACACTGAGGGTGAAGGTGCTGGACTGGCCGAGCATCTTCAGACCTGAACCCTATGGAGCATCTATGCTGCCTTCTCAAAAAGAAGGTGGAAGAGCGCGAGGTCTCTACAGTACATCCACCATCTTCGTCATTATGAAGGATGAAGAGGATCCAGCGAATCCTGTGAAGATCTAGTGACCTCCAGGTCCAAGAGAGTTAAGGTCGTGCTGGTAAATAATGGTGGCCACACAAAATATTTTAGCAAAATTTGGCCTTTTTCCCTTAAGGTACCTTTACACGCCACCACAGGAAGGCAGAAACTGCCAGGCACTGGGG
Organism: Allobates femoralis; assembly: GCA_033576535.1. Classification (NCBI taxonomy): domain Eukaryota; kingdom Metazoa; phylum Chordata; class Amphibia; order Anura; family Aromobatidae; genus Allobates; species Allobates femoralis. Next base: position 67,656,134 of record JARQOC010000004.1, read on the forward strand.
ACAATTGTGCCTGTTGCCATGAAATTACTACGAAATGGCGGCATGTAAATAGGGAAATTCCTCCCTGCGCCCTGCAGTTCCTTCTGATACCTGTGTCTGAGCCGTGCTCAAAAACAGGAAGGCACAATACCTATGGTGGTGGCGTGTAATCGGGGCACAGGCAAGGTATTTGTGTGGCCTAGCGAATTCCCAGGGGCGTGCCACGGCGTCATGGATACCGCGCCCCATCAGCGATCATTGGTGGAGGCTCCTACATTATGATTGGCTGTCCCTTCACAGGACGCCATATTTAAAGAGCTATCCATTCACAGTCCACAATTGCAATGGCGTCATGTATTAGGCAGCCTTCCTGCGCAGGCTGGCCAATCATGACACTATTGCATTGTCCAATCAATGCTTGTGCATCACGGAATACACAACTCTGTTACGCCTATGTACTTACGGCATGAAATATGTACGCCCATATTCATTTGTGGTAGCGGCGTGTGAAGTAGCGAAGGTATTCTACAGGGAATAAGCCGCGGCACCCGTCGGCATTTCCGGGGAACAAAGATGCCTTCAGTGGAGCAAGTTGTGGCGGCGTGTATATGCGGCATCGGCGATCGGTATCCACCGTTAAAAACGAGCGCGTGCACGTGCGGTGGATACCCGTTGCTAGCCGCTGTGGCGGTATGTAAAGGTACCCTTAGGGGTGTACTCATTTTTATTTCCAGTGGTTTAGACATTAATGGCTGTGTTAAGTTATGTAGGTGACACCACAAGCTTCACACTGACTACTGTACATTGTATCAAAGGGTCAGATCTTCAGAAAAGATAGAATAAATTATTTACAAAAATGTGAGGGGTGTACTCACTTTTGTGAGATACTGTATATGTATATATTATGATATAACATATTACTCTGTTACTGGATTTGTAACATAGTATAGATGTGTATAGACACTACAAGTCCCAGCATATCTGTTGGGGGAATTCAGCCTGAATAGAAGTTAGAAAACGCTGCGTCATGAAATCACGGGAACCAAGTCCTGCTGCATTTGTCATTTATTATCTCCGGCCACTTAACGATAATTAATGATTATTATTTTTATTCTGATACATTGATCACAGGTGGATGATTTGTTCGGAGCCATCGCAGGCGGGAGACGTCCCCTTCTCACTTCTCAGCCGGCGATTCCTGCGTCTGTGAACGGCAAACAGAAAAATACGTCAGATTCTGCCTCTAGATCATTCCTACTCAAAATCTAGAAATATCCCAAAATGATAAATATTCTGTTGTTCCCTGAAAGGAGCGCACCGCAGAGGACACAGTCAGTCACCGGGCGGATTTAGGATAACTTTGTTGCCTGTAGCAACCAATCACAGCTCAGGTTTTGCTCCTAATGCAGCTCGGAATGTTACATTGTTGATGGTTGCTATGGGCAACAAGACCAGTTCTGCTGCTAAATCTGACAATGAGGTATGGCATGATCATGTCAAAGATAGCCAAAAAGAGAATCCCTGTGTCCTCCTCCGCCCTCCTTAGCCTATTTACTAACAGTCACCTTTTGTCAGGACAGATGGAGCAAACCCAAAGTGTGTTTTGGGGGTTAGTCCTTAACCATCAAGATTGTTGGCTTTAAAATATTGCTTATTTTTCATTTGGCAATAAACCCCTGGCTTTGCTTGGACTACTGCATTGGTTGATGTGGGCAACAAGTTTGTTGTTTTGACAAATGAGGCTCCGAGGGGGTGGAGCCATGAGAGAAGCAGCCAATGAACACCTAAACGGTAATGCTAGTGTCATACTCCACCCAATAGGATCATATACTATCCTAATATGGATGTTCCACTGTGGTTTTAGCCAAAAATAAGATAACCATCAACAGGACTGCCTTTCTAGATAAAGAGCTCACTTCTAGCCTTCCCCAAAGTCTCCCAAGTTAGCAGCTGAGTGGAATGGAGAGGATCGGTGTTTATCAGCAGCCATATTGGTTATCCCTCAGATCCATTCTGTCAAAACATTTTTCCTCCTATTTTGTGTCGTTTTATTTCTTTACCTATTCTATGGGTCACGTGGTGACGACGGTGACCCCTCCTCCTGATCCTCAGTCGCGCTTCTATAACTCCTTCTAGACGCCATGTTGATATTGTGATATTGTTTTTCTTAGGAGCCGGAGCTGAATGAGGCTGATGAATGCAGGATTCCAAATAGAATGTTCAGAAGTGCGATGACATCACGGCTTTATGAAAAGTTTACAGATCACTTAGGTCATCCAGCCACATCCGCTTGCTCTGTCATTGCTTTATGAGGTCACAACAGTCTGTGGCTATAAAACTCCCTCCAGCGCCCAGCAGCCATCATTCATCATCTGTCTCCTGGTCTGTCAAGAAAAGAAACAACTGTGCCTTCAAGAATGAGGGAAGAACATAGCGGACCCAGGAGACGACGCAGAACCTGGAGGAGCCCCCAAAAATGCCGTGCCCGTAGAACAGGCAAATATATATGCCACATCTAGCATCTCTATGTATAGTTTGTTGGCTGAATATTAACTCATGTTTTCTCATTGCAGTTCATAGACGCAGACGCTGCCACGTCAGACAATAGAGATGAACAACGGACGGCATGAAGAGAGGTCTCCCCACAGTGAATATTGAGAAAAAAGAAAAAGAAAAGAAAAAAAAAAGCCCCCACAGTGAATATGTGAATATTGAGAAAAAAAGAAAAAAGAAAAAAAAAAAGCCCCCACAGTGAATATGTGAATATTGAGAAAAAAAGAAAAAAAAAAAAAAAGAAGCCCCCACAGTGAATATGTGAATATTGAGAAAAAAAGAAAAAAGAAAAAAAAAAAAAAAAAAAAAAAAAAAAAAAGAAAAGCACCCCAAGGCTAAGTCCCACCTAGCCAGAATCATACTCCACACTGATGAGGGGCAAAACCCCGAAACAGCTACCGAGCTGAATACCTGATTTTGGTATTCCAGCTGTCTGTGGATTGATACCTGGTTTTGGTGTTGGTTGGTCCCATGTTTGAGACTACTAAATGAGGCTCTACAGACTCTATCTGCATATTTGTATTTCCCAGGGGGATTGTCCCCTGGGAAATACATATATGTAAATAGAGTTCGTGGAGCCTCGTTTAGGCGTCTCAAACACGGATTTCACTGTGTTTGAGCGCTTTAGCCGGCTGCCCGCAGTGTTTCCTTGACTGGTCTCCCTGAGATCAGTGATTGTTTCATGATGTTAATGAAGTCACGTCTCAAGTATTGTACTTTCTCATCAACCCTCATGAATGAACCGAAAAAATCTGAGGGGGCAAAACTCAAATCTCTGTGTCCAGTGATGATTTTATAGTAACTGTATCACTTAATATTGAGCAGAATTAAAGGGAACCTGTCAGGTTTTCTGTTTCCATTGAACCATGAGTAGTCCTATGCACATAACTATATTCCCTGCCTAACTGATGGAGATGTCTCCCCTTAATAAAGTCAGATCTCAAGCCCTGAACTTCCTCATCAACCCTCATGAATGTACAATAGCCATAACCGAATAAATCTGAAGGGGCAAATCTCAAAACTGTGTCCAGTGATGATTTTATATTAATTGTATCACTAAATATTAAGCAGAAGTAAAGGGAACCTGTCAGATCCTCTGTTCCCCGAGATCTGTAAGTAGTTCTGTGCACATACTATAATCCCTGCCTAACAGTCCCTCTATGTAGGAACACACATAACCAGATCTATAGAAAAAGTATTTCTAAAGACCACTCATGAGATGCAAATTTGGACTTTGACTAGTCAAGGGTGCGTTCGTTCCCCGACTAGTCGGCCCAATTAGCAGGTTATCACACACCTGTGGGCATAATAACATGCTTTAGGAAAGCCGGTGTATTTGCCAGCGCTATGCAAAGTTGCGCATGCAAGGTATGATAACTAGAGATGAGCGAATCTTTTGAAGTTCAGGTTCGGTTCTCTGAATGAGCATATGATCACCGAATTGTTTAACAAACTGTTCATAGAACTTCCAAATCCCATTAAAATCAATGGAAGGCAAAATCAAAAACTCCCTCAAAGTGGCCCAAAAGTTGCAAAAACAGCTCAAATTAGGGACAGACATCAGGAAAAGTGATATTTCTCACAGTTAAAATATTCATCATTGTGCATAATGGATGCATAGGACAAGGCCTAGCCCAGTATTTCAAGCATTGATCAGGATGGAACAGTGATATGAGTGACAGGTGTAGGCATAGTGCTCAGAGAGCCCTGATGAATTCACAAAACTCACAACAAAGACACCACAAGAAGAGTCTCCGCATTAGAAAAAGATTAGGCCAGACACTATGAAAGTGGCATCAATTTACTAAGGCTAAAAATTGTAGGACTGTTGGGCTGGGGGATCTCATACCTCATGAAACCACTCCAATTAGTTTTATGCTCTGCTGCACTCAGGTGGCACAAGTATTAGCTTCAAGGACTACTACCGAAATAATTAGTCAGGTGGGTCAGTAACATGTATAAATCTGTGAAAGAAAGAATGCGCATATAGGGTCTTATCTCAATTAAAAACTCTCACTTGTCGATGTGGAATTGCTCACCTTAGTCAGTTGTGAAACCCACAACTGGTAGAATAGCGTACAAGCAGCTGCTGCAGGGACCGCACTCTCAACGGTGACCGTGGTCGTAATGCAGAATCTTGGACAAAGTGCTTCGGTGTCCGCGCTGCTGCTCCAAAGCCAAAGAAACACAGACACGGGAATGTCTGGTACAGCTACAGCCTTTATTTTCCTCCTACGCGTTTCGGAGCCTCCTCCCGAGCTCTTTCCTCAGGGAATGATATTCCCTGAGGAAGGAGCTCGGGAGGAGGCTCCGAAACGCGTAGGAGGAAAATAAAGGCTGTAGCTGTACCAGACATTCCCGTGTCTGTGTTTCTTTGGCTTTGGAGCAGCAGCGCGGACACCGAAGCACTTTGTCCAAGATTCTGCAGTAACATGTATAGGCTTAGTGGGCAGTGAGCCCTCATCCCTCATGCAAACCGCTCCAATACATTTTTCGTTCCACCACACTCAGATGGCGCAAGTATTAGCTTCATGGACTACTGCCGAAAGAATGATTCAGATGGGTCAGTAACATGTATAGGCCTAGCAGGCAGGGGCCCCTCATCCCTCATTCCACCGCTCTGTTACTCGCCCTTACACTCCCAAATCGTCAGGTCAACGCCTCATATCTTATGCAAGTTCAAAAATGGATGGCTAGAACTCAACCGTATTGTTTCAGTGCTGGTGAATGGATCCTTGGACCCCGTATACTATAGACCAGGGGTCTCAAACTCGGTTGGGTTGGTGGGCCGCACGTAGAAAAAAATTGATATCGGGGGGCCGCATTGCTTGTAGGACTAAAGGTACCGTTACACGTCGCAACACTGCATGCAATTTCACAGGCAATTTGCTGGTTGCAGTGAAATCATGGACACATTGTTCCATTTGTACACAGCAAGAAAATAGAACAGTGTCCATGATTTCACTGCAACCAGCAAATTGCATGCAATGTTGCGACGTGTAACAGTACCCAGGGCCGGTTTTAGGCAAAGTGGGGCCCTAGGCAAAAGGTTAAAGTGGGCCCTAAATGCTCAGGCCCCTTTCACATCTAACGCTTTGCTGCATTTTGCTCAATTTGCATTTCCATGCGTTTTTACCGCAAAAACGCATCAAAACGCATGCGTTTTTGTTCCCATTGATTTTAATGGAAACACATGCAAAAACGCTGCCCAAAACATCGGGGAAGACGTTTTGTGCTGCGTTCGCAAAAATGCATGCGTTCCCATTGAAATCAATGGGGGAAAAAACGCTAGCGTTTTTAATGCGTTTTTAGCGGTAAAAACGGCTAGAAAGGCAAATTTAGCAAAACGCACACCAACCTTAGATGTGGAACAGGCCGTAGTTATATGGTAAGAGTGACTTCATAAGTTGATTATCTAGGTCAGAATAAGAACATACTGAACGTCATTTTTATTTCAATCATAAAAAAAACAAAACTGAAATTTGTAAAAAAAAAATATATTTTTTTTTTATTTTCCGAGACCCATGATGTTTTAATTTTTGAAGATACATAGATATGTGAGGGCTTACTTTATGTGCCCTGAGCTGACATTTTTACTGATACCATTTTGAGTCAGATACAACATTTTGATCGCCTTTTATTGCATTTTATTGTAACAACGTGGTGGCCTAAAAAACATAATTCTGGCGTTTTTATTTTTTCCCATTAAGCCATTTACCAATTGGATTAATTTACTTCATATATTGATAGCTTAGATTCTTACGAACGCAGCGATACCAAATATGTGTATTTTTACATTTTTTTCACTGTTTTATTGCTATTTTCAGTTCAGCTCCTTTGGGGGCCCCTAAGAGAGTGGGGGCCCTAGGCAACTGCCCAGTCTTCCCCCCCCTAACGCCGGCCCTGTTAGAGGGGCATAGTTTAGCGAATAAATGGCACTGGATAAGTGACTCAGGTACACCCCCAGATATTTTATGTGGTCCTTCTTTATGGTAATACCCAACAGCTGTTTCGAATCTCCCGTCGTCTGTGGACCCACCCCATTATTACCTAATCTTAGGAGTTCACATTTTGATTTATTTAATTTAAAGCCGGAAAAGGAGCCATATAGCTCCAGACAGCAACATTTTTTTAAATTTCCTGGGGTTAACCGGCATATTAACCCCATCTGCAGCTTCTGTGCTGCATGTCAGCTGGGAGCCAGCAGATGTGGTTAATCATTAAAGCTGGGTGCTGACCGTGGTGCTGAAGCTCCACAGCAAGCAATCTGAACAGCTTCAGCACCACAGTCAGCACCCAGCTTTAATGTACAGGACCCTGGAGAGCTCCTGCACTGTAACAGCGTGAAATTTCAGTACCAAGGACAAGGGCTATAATTTCACGCTCTTACAGTGCAGGACCATGGAGAGCTCCTGAGTCCAGCAGCCGCCAGAGATTACAGCAACTCAGTGAAGTGCGGTAATTGCCGGGTTTTTAGAAAATGCGGAATTAACACCTGCGGACACATTCTGTCCTGTCAGGTTGTGTCCGGGAGTCTGGGCAAAGCTGGACATAAGCTGGCAGGACAAAATCATGGGGTTAAGCTGATACAACCGGCTTATTAACCGCATCTGCCGGCTCCCGACTGACATGCAGCACAGAAGCTGCAGATGGGGTTAGTATGCCGCTTAACCCTGGAAATTTAAAAAATGCTGCTGTCAAAGCAGTACAAAGCCCGACATAGCTATTATATCTACAGATCCTTATCTGTAGATATATAGCTATCGGGCCTTCCTGTGTTGGGACTATAGCATTCGCGCAAGTGACTCGCACAGTGTGCTGTCTGGGTGCGAGGTTTCCTCGCACCCACAGAATTTTATTAGCCACTTGCACGTCAAACACATGCTCAGACGCAACATGCTGTGACTGAACTCGCATTTGACTCGCAGTGCGAGTTCAGCGGACAGAGTTCAGGGGACATGCACCAGTGTACCCTGCCTGATATGGCAACACTGGTCCGAGTGCAATGCGAGCCACTCGCACACTGTGCCTTCAGCCTAAGCGTGACAGACTAATATCACATCCATAGTGCGTTTATCCAGGTCCAGTTGGAAACAAAAGCCCTTAAGATATTTCCTAAAGCCCAGAAGGTAGATATCACAACCATAGCACATATATCCACCTCCAGTTTCTATAGTCCATCCATGGGTTTTAGGACATGGCCTAGCAACAGATACTCTCATTTCCAATTCACAGCACTAACCTTTAATATGTGGCTTATTGTTCCAGAATCACAGTCTCCTGCGCTGTCTGCAGGATGTCTATTGGGGTAACCTCCTTCAGAGAAGAGCAAACATGCACCACCCCCCACCGGATGCAGAATATTGATTGGTAATATAGACCTGATTGCATTATGGTCTATGAAAACAGGCTGGAAGTGGCACTCTGGTACATCTCTTCTCTCTACAACTCGTGAACGATAAAATCAATGTAACTAGTGATCCGTGCTTGAAAAGTCCAATAGTCATTAGTCTATGGCCAGCTCCCTGCAATGACAAATCTGATAAATTCGCCGTAGCTGAATCTAACATTCATAGATTGGTTCATGGAGGTTGTAGAGTGGAGGACCATTGCTCAGAGTTTAGATGTTGGGCTGCACAGACCTGTTGGAATGACCCTGCCCTTCAAAGTCAGTTCTGCCAAGCACTGTCAGATCAGATTAAGGACAGAATGATTCACAATTCCTGTCTGCAGTCTTTGGAGGAGGCAATGACCAGGGGCATACATACCGGCATAGCAGACGTAGCGGTCGCTTTGGGGCCCGGCGCTTGTGGGGGGCCCGGACCCAGCGCCGCTACGCTGCTATGCCGGTCAGCTACCTTGTGTGACCGTCAGGTGGGGGGCTGAGAGGTCACCTGGGGGGGCCCCGAGCTCCCAGGGGGGCCCTGCTGCCTGTGTCTCCAGCCGCCCCCGCCGCGATAGCGCCGAGGCTGAGGGAGGACTGCTGGAAGTGACACTGTGACTTCCTGCAGCCGCTCAGCAGTGCCCGCCCCTTCACCGCTCTACCGCCGGGAGGCAGAGCAGGTAATTGTGCGGCCGGCAACCCCCCTCCCCCCGAGAGATCACCTGGGGGGGGCCCGAGCTCCCCGGGGGGCCCTGCTGCCTGTGTCTCCAGCCGCCGCGACCGCCGGGAGGCAGAGCAGGTAATCGTGCGGCCGGCAACCCCCCCCCCCCGAGAGGTCACCTGGGGGGGGGCCCTGAGCTCCCTGCTGCCTGTTTCTCCAGCCTCCCCGACCGCGACCGCCAGGAGGCAGAGCAGGTAATCATGCGGCCGGCATTACAGCCGCCACTTCCACCCCCTTGGTCCTCACCGAGGGGCCCCCGAGCGAATCTTGCTCCGGGGCCCGCAAGACAGTAGTTACGCCACTGGCAATGACCCTTGTTATTCGTCTAGATAGTCGTCTGAGGGATAGAGACATGTTTAAGGGTAGCATTTCCTTCTTTCCTTCTTTAGTTGAGACAGATGAACCTATGCAAATTGATGCTTGCAAGGATCCCAGAGAGGGTCCAGAACAAGCAGCTCCAACTCATTTTTGCCTGTACTGTGCTCGTTCTGGTCACGTCATGGTTTAATGTTTCCGGTATATTAATACAATTTAAAAAGAAAAACCTTGAGTGTGAAGACGCAGATTCCGAGAATGTAAGATTATCTCTGGTGCAAGAGTCAGGGCTTTTCTGTTACACGTGTCCTTGAAGACCATCTCAGTTATTTTATTTTTTTACATTTGCCTTGAATCTTACTGACTTTATTAACTGTGAATATAATGTGTCTACTCTTGGTCTTCCCATTCAGGTTTCAGTGATTGATAATTCTCCTCTTTCTCAAAGATACGTGACCTTGAAAGATTGAGGATATTTGTATAAAAGTAGAGGTATTACACCCATAATCCACTACATTATGGCGTTTCCTTCTTTACCTGCAAAGATGATAATTACTTACCGGTAATTTGATTTTCCGGAATCATGACAGTGTGGCGCCCCTACAGTCTGGTTGTCACAATGGTATCGCCTCCCTAACTGGTGGTGGTATCATGTTTGGAAGTAAATGGAACTCCCTACATGAGGTATCCACACACAAGCCTGATCCCTGACCAGAAGGGGGAGCCCAAAGACCTAGTTTTTAGCAGTGATTCACCCTCATGGCTATGGAGAAGGGTGAGAGCAGAGGAGAGTAGTTTGAGGAAGGGAAAGAACCCATGAGGAGAGCTCTGGGGTTGGAGCTATTGCAGGCTCACCTTAGGTTCGCGCAGAAAAGAGGATACCAGAGTCCTGGGCTATTCAGGGATTGCAAGCCCTAGAGCCAAGTCTGCTGGTCAGAAGTGTAGACTTGAGCACAGCAGAATAGAGAGCCTGGAACTGTGAGAAACAGGACAGCACCCCTGATAGGCTCGCACTGCCTGCTGGTTGGGAAACCTCAGAGAAGGGAGCACAAAGAGACAGATCAGTTCACAGACATCGGAGACACCAAATATAAATAAACAACACCACAGAATTATTTTCCAGTCCATGCTATATACTAATATAGATCTATAATATTATTATATGGAATTGAAATTATGGTGGACATCATTATTGTATGGGCCTATCGTGAGCATCAAGAGTTAACTAATTTCCTCGGGGGGGGGGGGGGAAGAAAAAACAATACAATGGTCTGATTTTATGAAAAGTGCAAATTTATTTTTATTTGTATTTAATGTGTTAGACAAGAGGTGGGAGTAAGGTTATAACAACCATTGCACCATATATATAAAAAAACAGGTCTCACATAGAGTATATGTATATATATGCAGCAAGCAGGAAAACAAATTGTTATATATATATATCTCTCACTACCCTAGCAGTTTACTTAAGGGTTAACAGCATAGCACCAGCATTGGTTGCACAGCCGGTTGTCTATTCATTCACTAACCCCACTGAACTTCCTTATAGTTGATTACATATATATAGATATATTGCCTCAGGGGCAAACCGCTAAGAGCTCTATGAGCAGATAAAGAGATTGGAATCAGTTACTCACAAGGAACCTATGCATTACATCCCAATGTTTTCATACCTGTAATATTTTACTCCTGTTTCCAGGGCCGGTTTTAGACAAAGTGGGGCCCTGGGCAAAAATTATATGGGGCCCCATCTGCTACTAAATTGCCTCATCACACACAAACATTTAAGTTGTATTTACAAGAGCCGATTTCAGACCTTAATATAGAATGGGCCCAATTTGTGAAAAAACAGCATTTTTCACGCCAATTTTTCATGAGGTGGCATACTGCAGTCAGATGTCCCTGGGTCATGAAAAGATATATGACTCTTCATGAATATGCAGATGAAGTCCATGGAGCCTCGGTTAAGAGTCTACAACATGGACACCAGCCAGTTATCCCACCAGGGAAGGGCCTAGCCCAGGGTATTAGTAGCCCTTAAGTCACTATCCAGCCCTTGCGAGCTTGAAGATATGGCCAGGGGTTTACCATGGACTAGGTATCCAACCACAGACAGCTGTTTCGGGGTTGTTGCCCCTCATCAGTGTGGCGCAGGATTCTGGCACGGCTGGTCGCAGATGCTACAATCGCCCCCGTGTCAGGGTTGTAGGAGATGGAGCATCGGTGTTGGGAGACATGGGTTGCTTCTGAGGTGGCTGATAGTATCGTGCTAAATGCAATGATATTTGTAAGCGGCCAAATTCTTATAAATTCGCCCAAAGGTAAATTTTTAGTAAGGCCCCCTTCACATCACGATTTTTCGGATCCGGAGCTGTCCGATGTGAACCGGACAGCCCATGGATCAGATTTCGGCCCCATAGTATTCCTATGGTACCGGATTGCACCGGATGGCAGTGTTTTGCCATCCAGTTTTGTGCTGTCCAGGAGGATCCGGCAGCTTTCGATTTTTGGCCCCAAAACCCCTCAAAATCGGATGCTCCCAGACAAAGAATCAGATCTGGGTGCCGGGCACGGAACTTCAGCACCATGGAGAGCTCTCTGCCTGATCTTTCAGGACCTGCCTAGCAGGGACAGCTTCTGAAAGCTGCGCTCAGCTGAATCTGGCTGCAAACCGGACCGGAGGGTGTATTAACCCTCCAGTTCTGTTTGTCCGAACCTGTCAGGTTCTGTCTGGTGCTTCCTGCAAAACTCCAGACAGAACCTGAGAGGGGAAAAATCGTGATGTGAAGGGGGCCTTACATGCTTGGGATGGCAACTATCCGCACGTAGTGCAGAGTAGCCAGAAATCGATTTTCTAAATAATTTAGATCGAATCACTGCAATTGTAGCATCCCCCTCCAGATATAAATCTAGGAGCATGGTGCTGGTAGCACACACCTCCATGGACAACCCGGAATTATTGCTTTGAAAAAACTCCAAAAGATATTCAGGCGTGGTGACAGGAGATACACAAGACGATCGTGTCTAGATAAAGATCATATCATCGATGTATCTCCCGTACCATCGAATGTGCTCCAAGAATGGATTATTGTTATAGACAAATTCATTTTCCCATTCCAACATATATAAATTAGCAAAAGACGGGGAAAATTTAGCGCCCATGGGGCAGCCGCATAGTCAAAGGTAAAAACACCCATTGAATTTAAAAAAGTTCCCTTTTAGCAGATGTTCTATGCACAATAGCAAAAACTCTTTTTCATGGCCATCAAACACACTAGTACATTGTAAAATAGTGGAAATCACATTAATAGCCTTATCGTGTAAGATGGAAGAATAAAGCTGGGCCACATCCAAGGTGATCCAATTGGAATTACTGTTCCAGTTCAGGTGATTTAAGCATTGTAGTAGACATTCTGTATCTCTTATCCTGCTTCCCATGCCCTCCATCAATATTTGAAGTTTAGCGTCAACCCACTCAGAAAGGTTTTCATAAAGGGAGCCTATTCCCGCCACTATGGGACGCAAAGAACCTTATGAGTTTTCGGGAGGGCATGAAAGACTGGACATATGGGTGTTTGAACCAAGAGAAAGTCTTTCAGTTTCATGCCGACCCCCTCACTTAGCAATTTGTCCAGTTCATTTGAAAAAATGTGGGTAGGATCCTCTGACAAGGTGCGGTAGGTTATCTCATCTTCCAATATTTTTAGGATTTACCTCCTATATGGCATTGTGTCCATCACTACCACCGAACTGCCCTTGTTAGAGGAACGAATCATAATATTGGGATTGTCATGTAGCTCTTTAAGAGCAGAGAGCTCCGATGGAAGAAGGTTGTCCCTCACTGGTGTAGAAGTGTCCAGGAGAACCTTCAAGTCCTTTTCCATCAATCCTTGAAAGGATTCCATAGCGGGCACTCTGGAGGATACTGGATAATAAAGAGGGTTAGAGGTTTTAACTGAAGTGCAACTTTTTTTTAATTATTTTTACAACGCTCTTCCTCAATGTGTCCCCTAAACTATATGCATCCTTCAAACACAATACTTCACTAAGTTCCAATTGTAATGGATAACAGTCCCATAGTAAATTATTCGTATCTCCAACAGCAGCAGAAGATAAAAAATCATCAGAAAAAAAAGTGTCTTTTAACCGTTAGATTAAAAGACTTAAATAAATGTGTCTGCAAAGTCCGAACCAAGCTGGCTCTTGTAGCTGGAACTAAGTTTAATCCATTCTGGAGCACAGAGGTTTGGGAGTCTGACAAAATACATGCTGAAAGATTGATCACAGTGTACTCAGTCCCCAATATACTCACTTGCGATGCGGTGCTCCTTGGTTCCGTACCTTTGGAGGATTTCTTCCACGTCCTCCTGCCCCGTTTTTTGAGGTGTATCTTCTAGATTGATAACGACCCGAAAAGGATGTGGAAGCACCATTTCCATCTGAATCAGAGGATCCTCTGGTGGAATCCACGGTGGTAGGTGGGAAGGAGAAACTCACATTTTGAGAGCTGTTGACCTTAGGAGGATATCTCAAGATGGGACGTGGACCAAATCCTCATAGCTCTCATGTGAGGTAAACTTATCAACCTCCCTTTGTAATCCTACTATATAATCGTCTTATTGTGTCTGTCTCTCTGTAACGGAAATCCCGCGTTGCCGATTGGTTGCGCCCAGCCGGCCGGGCGCAACCAATCAGTGACAGGCGCAGTCCGGCCGCAAATTGGCACGGGATTTGAACCATGCATGCCACCGCTACCGTCGGGAGATCAGCGGCGCTAACCACTGATCTCCCGATGGTAGCCAAGGGTCATTTCCTGCCGCACGGAGGTCAACGACGACGAAGCCGGGAGATGACCGGCGCTAGCCGGTCATCTCCCGGCTGCTAGCAGCAGAAGTACCCCGACCGCCATATTGGAACACCCAAGTTATGGGTATTCCGATATGGCGACCAGGATTCAAATCCCCGCCAAGCCGCGGGGACAAAAACCAACGACCTCAATACTTACGCCCTGGAGTGACAGGGTCCCAACGACCACCATATCGTTGCTGCATCGCTGGTGAGATCTGACTGTTTGACATCTCACCAGGGATCACGTAGTGACGCTCCAGCGATCCCTACCAGGTCGTATCGTTGTCGGGATCGCTGGAGCAACTACATATATTCTAGAATCAGGCCAACTTCTAGCAACACAATATTTTCCTCTGTGGTATCCAACTTCTTTTTCTCCTCAATTAAAATCAAGTCAATTAATTTAAGGGAACATTCGGAAAGGACATTATTCCATTGTTTAATACAACTTGAATTGAGTAGTTGGTAATTTTTCAATACAAAGACCTCTCGGAATAATTTTATGAGCCGCATACTTGCTTAATGTGGCATGGTCCCAACACAATCATAAATGTTGTAATAATGTCTTCTCAAGATTACAAAAGGCTTTTCCTGTGTCCGAGGCAATGGACGTAGAGTTAGCTCCCCTTAACAACAGGGACTCCACTTTCTGGGTGCGGGATTTATGGCAGAACGACAAATAAATTGAAGCAGAGACCATTAATACTGGATAATATCCGCATGTGAGTTATACAAGGCTTGCAGGCCAAATGCAGGGAAGGGGAAGAGGGAGCAGCTCCTCATCCAATACTCACTTTTTGTATATGTTGTGAAAATGTTAATGTTTCTGTGCTGAAGACTAAGGGGGTTCTCCCTCGAAACGCGTCCAGCGGTCACCCCTATACGTGTTTCCTGATGGTTTTATTTTAACCTAATAAATAATGTACAACATTCCGTGACATCAGTCAGAGCAGCAGCTGTTATAGGGACCCTCCCTTGACTTACCTCTTGTGCTCACTTCTTTTCCTTCCCTCCAAGCTCACCTCCCTCTTGTGTACCCCCAACAGTTTGATAACACAAATCACTTGTTTAAACTGCATTGTAGTCACCACTACCTTACTGTTATGGAAATTGTTTTTTTCTTTTAATAAAAAATGAATTGGTTAAAAACATGAAATGATCTCTAATTAGTAAGTGTTGGGTATTTTTACATCATTAAAAAGAAAGAATAGGAACAAGAAATCTTTCATTTTTGCATTCTAGCATTGACAGTAGTTGTTCTGTGTGACTGGACGGGGAGGGGGGGGGGGAAGGAGGGGAGGCGGTATTCTTTCCACCCTTGGGTGAGTTTTTGAACACCCCAGGACCTTTTTTGCTATGTACTAACCAATCGATACAGGAAATGCCCAACAAGACCTGCCGTATACAGAAAACGCCCCCACAAGACCTGCCGTATACAGGAAAAGCCCCACAAGACCTACCGTATACAGGAAACGCCCCACAAGACCTACTATATACCAGGAACACCCGACAATATTCGCAATATACTGTGTACACCCACAAGACCTGCAATATACAGGGGACACCCCACAAGAACCTTCACATACAGGGAACAACTCACAAGACCTGCCGTATACAGGACCACTCCACAAGATCCCCTATATACCAGGAACACCCGACAATACTCGCAGAATACTGTGAACACCCCACAAGACCTGCTGTATACCAACAACACCCCACAAGACCTGCCACATACAGGAAACACCCCAAAAGACCCTCCGTACACAAGGAACACCCAAAAGACCTGCCATATACAGGAATCACCCCACAAGACCCTTCATACACAGGGAACACCCAAAAGACCTGCCATATACAGGAAACGCCCCACAAGACCTGCCATATACAGGGGACACCCCACAAGACCCTCCGTACACAGGGAACAAACCACAACACCTGCCGTATACTGGGAACACCTCATAAGATCTGTCACTTTGTGATGATTAGGTAACAGGGTCCGAACATCCCCAATTTGGGCCTCATCACACAGATCCTTACACTCGCCCATTTATTCTGCTCATCCTGAATCATCTTCAAGAACTAAATTGATGATCCCTGAGGATTTTCCGCCCAATATTTCCGCCCCATAGTCACCAGATAGTAGGGTCTGTTCACGCTCTCAGGATCGGACTCATTCTTTATAATCACCCTGGTTCATGAATGTAAGGCAGGAAACTAGAATATTCAGGCTGTGGAGGAACATCACATGCGCTGACTCCAGGACGCCGTCTGTGGATTTTATTATTTTATTTTCATATATTTAAAATGGTGACTAAAAACCTGAGAATGGAAACCTGATCTGCAGAGGTCAGGAGATGATATTTGGTTACATCAGTGATTGCGAACCTTTGGCCCTTAGAGACTACAACTCCCACCATGCCGAAGGCAGACAGACATGCTAAGAGTTGTACATAATCCCCAGTGTAGAGTCAAAGATTGGAGGCCATTGACCCATGGTTGGTCCCATTCCCCGTCCAGGTGGGTGTTGATTTGGGCATCGTGAGAAGACCGTCCTCCTGTTCTGGGTGGTGGGGGGCATCTTGGCACATTCTGACATTTCCCATAAGGCCCCTTCTCTTGTATGTGCACATCTCAGCATACAGGTATCACAGCATGAGGGGAAAAAAAAAAAAGAATATGGAGGGAGGAGCAGCCGAGACGCCCAGGTAGATATTTTTGATTTCGATGCAGGTCACCAGCAGACATTGAATATCTCACATGGCCGATCAGACACAGATGCCAAGTTTTAAGGGTGACATGTTATTCCAGAAACCTCCATATCTCCACCGTCTGTCCCCCAGAGGCTGCAGCCACCGTGCGCCCGGACGCACACACCTGGGGGGGAAAGAAATTCGAATATGAATAGATGGCGGTGGGATACAATGGTGAGCACAGAAAATCTAATATCATGGGTACAAGTAAACGTGCAGTTAATCCTCCTCCATAGTGGGGACTCTGGTGACAATCAGGTGGACTCCGGGATGGACACTGGAGCTGTCAGGAGCAGGGGACAGGTGGGGAGCATCTACTGAAGAGAGAGCTCAAGACACTTCAAGGTTAAAGCACAGACACTTGATGTGAAATTAAAGCCTACCTGGACCTTTCCTTCAAAATCTAGGTTGCCCTCACCATCCAATCTAATATGTCCAGGAATTGTACCTATTCTTATGCTATGTGACTGGCAATCCATGTTTTTGTGGGTGGTTTCTCTTCAACAGGATTCTACCAGCAGTATAAGACCTGGAACGTTCTTCTCATTTCATAAAATTGCTTTCCCACTCTTAACTAAGAAACATGAGTGGAGGAAAAGACAAAGATCTGCCCCCACGTCTCCTCGAGAGGGACAAAGACCCGCCTCCCGTCTCCTCGAGAGGGACAAAGACCCGCCTCCCGTCTCCTCGAGAGGGACAAAGACCCGCCTCCCGTCTCCTCGAGAGGGACAAAGACCCGCCTCCCGTCTCCTCGAGAGGGACAAAGACCCGCCTCCCGTCTCCTCGAGAGGGACAAAGACCCGCCTCCCGTCTCCTCGAGAGGGACAAAGACGCCCCCACTACTCCTAAAAAAGAAGGAAAAAAACCTGCCCCACTGCTCCTAAAGAAAGAGGGACAAAGACGTGCCCCACTGCTCCTAGAGAATGAGGGACAAAGATCTGCTTCCACTGCTCCTAGAGAATGAGGGACAAAGACTTGCCCCCACTGCTCCAAGGGGGACAAAGACCTGCTTCTACAGAAAGAGGGGCAAAGACCAATACCAATGGGTATGTCTAGGTGCGGCTGGGGTGGGACTAAACAGCCCCCTAATTTGTCTATACCAGTGTTGGTAAACAAGGAGACACAAGGAATAGAAAACTAAGTATCCCGTGTTGTTTTGTCAGTACAGTAACATCCGGACTGTTCTGTATCAGGTTTTCCCAAACTCACATCAAATTAATTTTCCTATAAAACACCGATTATTGATACCAGCAATGTACACCAGAGGATCTAAGATCGCCTATCCTTGATCCCACCTCATCTACATCGCTTTCATTTATTCACAGCACACCCCTGCAGCTATTTTTCTTTGCCGATACCTCGCTGACCCCATTATAGAATCTACATCAGCTCAATGTCATTCTATCAGGTCAATACTGGGACTGAGAAAGAGGAAAAAAAAAAAAAGAAAAGTGGCCGCGCCACAGGTTCACCACCAAAACAATGTACTGCCGAGCTGTTAGTGCACCAGGAATGGGGACTAGAGGGGGCTGGCTGCCGTACATTATGCCCCCTCTTAATTCTGGGAGTCTGACCGATGATGTTCCCTGGAGGGTGAGGCTGACAAGACACGTTCAGCTTCTCTCAGCTCATGTCTATCTAGAGAAGCCGGATGAGACAAATCGGTATGTGATCGCATGAATGTGATCATGTGGCCGCTGGGGAATCCTGACAGTATGTGCACCGCACACCGTCATACAGAAGCCTGAAGTCACAAAGTGATTGCAGACTTTGTTCTCCAACCTGGACTTTAAACTCATTCCCCCATCTAAAAACTTTTCGGTGATTGTTAGGTCTCTAACTCTTGTCAGGTACCATCAGGTCAATGTGACCCCATGCAGATTGCATATGCATATTCTGGCACCAGACGAAGGTTAAGGAAATTACTCTCCACCTCAGTTATGACCACTTTGTGCCGGACTACAGGGCCCTCAGTGCTCTGCACACCCGTCTTTCCTAACGGCAGGGAACAATCCATGTTTCCATGATGTATGAGGAGAGTGTGCGATGTCCCTACATCTGGGTTTCTCATAACTTGGCGATCATGGCTGCATCATTTTACAAGAAACATTTTCAGATTTTTCTTTGATGGGTAATGGGATATTCAGTAACATAATTGCTTCATTGCGGAAGAATATTATTCACAAGTGAGGAGGTGCCCTAGACGTGTCATTTATCCCCGGCTTGGCAAAAACAGGTAAGAAGATGGAAGAAACTGTCTGCTGCCGCACGGGTATTACGGTATCACTGATCCATGAGCCCGGATCCGTGATAATACCTTGCATCATTCCGGAGGGGTCCGAGGGAATCTGGGTTTTACCCATATCCCCCCGGATTCACAAAAAGGCTAGTGTGAAGCCTGTCATCTCCACAGTAGACAATGCTGAGTATTAGAGGGTTGTCCATTGAATATAAGTTATCACCTATCCTAATGATATGGTGATTGATGGGGTCCGTCCATGGGGACCTGCAGCGATCAGCAGAACAGACTTATTTTTTATCCAGAAAGTTACAGAATGGGGCACAGGTTGGACACCCGACCACTTCACCATTTATTCTCTATTGTGCTGATGGAAAAAGCTGAGTGTGAGAATGAATGGAGCGAGGATACAAGTGCCTAGATCTGCTGATCGGTGCTGGACAATGTGATCAGACCCTCACCGATGTGTTTAAACCTCATCCACGTGCTGGTACTGTAATCCAGACTGGGCTATTCTGCAGCATTTACTGCGAGGACATCTCCTTAGAAGACATCTGCAACTCATTTACAGTTTCTTGCACAGTTCCTTAGAAGCTAATGTAACATTGCAGTGCTACCCCTAGTCGTGAGCACACTCCCTGGGGGTCTGCAATCCTACATCTCTCTTATAGAGATAGGAGGGGATGAAGCAGTGATGAAAATACTACAATTTTACATTAAGCACAAGTCACCCCATACATCACGATGTTCTTACCCCGTTGACTACGTTGCTGTGGTTCTGTGTGCTCAGCGTCTTGGGTGGATCAGTAGGAATGTGGACCTGGAAACAGAATGCAGCGTCAGGATCCATTCACCTGCAGAGAGAATACGACGTAGTACAGGACCCGACGAGCGCCTACCTTCATGGTCTTATCAGTGGACGTAGTGTACAGTGCGCCTGCTGAGTGCCAGATACCGGTGACCTGGGATGCGTGACCAACATCAAAACACTGAGCGGAAGGGGACGAAAAAAGGAAGGAAGGAGGGAGAGATTAGATAGAGAAAGGTCAGGTAGGTAATAGTAATTATACATGCATACACCCTATACACCATATACAGATATAACACTCCAGCCGTACACAGGCTCAGCCGCCGACTGTCCTCCCTTGGGGCACGGATAAGAGGGGACTCACTGACCACCAGGTAGTGATTAGTCACATACTAAAGACACTGGGTATTTTATGGTCCATAGGCCACCAGGAAGCTGCATCTACATGTACTTTTTGCTATCAGTGTTCCAAAATGCAATGGCCTGTACCCGCAGGTGCTGGAATGTCCCTCCGTGGCTCCTGTACACGTGGATCAGGCCTTGGTTATCTCCAGCCCACAGCTGTGGAGCTTCATAGGACATGCAGAAGAGGTAGTTCTCCAGCTGGGGAGAGAAACGAGACATTATTCCCCACCTCCTCACTATACGGGGACATGCACAGGGAGCCTGTTACACGCTAGTGGAAAATTAAGTGTGTAGCGAGTTTCTGTTTAATATTCTTATAATATAATATTGTAATTCCCGCATTTGATTTACATGTTGACAAGACAATGAATGTATAGCACTGCTCCAGCATTTTTTAAATTTCCCCTCTGGAGAGGGGCTTTAAATCCAAGTCCCATTACCCCTTTATTATACTCACCCTATGGCGGCTTTATCTTCTATCGCCGTGGCTTCGGTCAGTCTCTGATTTGTGAAATGTCGGCAGCTCCAGTATTTCATGGAACGCGCTGGAAGTCACAACTCAATACAAGTCTATTGCAACCTCGTTATGACTCTCATAGACTTGTATTGAGACCTTGTAGCATAACTCCCGACTTCTGGCCAGACAGATGCTATGGGCACAAGATGGCGCCATGGGACAGGTAAGGCGTCATAAAATAATGAAAAATACTGGAAGGGGAGTACAAGACCAGGAGCAGGGGAAAGATGTAAAGCACCACTACAGCGCTGAAAATAAAAAATAAAACCACTGGAGTGTTGCTTTAATTTAATATAATAAAAATTACTGAAAAAAAAATGTCTGTGTGTTTTGTTTTTTTAACAATTCTTTAGAGCATTCCCTGCGGTCTCAGTGCAGATAATTGGAATTAAGTATTGAAGTAATATACCGCTTGGATGCCGCTATAGCTATTGACTATAGCATCTCAGGGGTTAAGCTGCTAGGATCAGAGTCATCTCTGAGTTATTGGCTGCTGTACGCTACATAATAAAGCCAAGATCTGAGCATGCTCCATACACCTTCATCCACCTGTCTTGCTTTTTGTGAGACATATTATAGTACATACATGTACAATGTAGGCGATAAGTTGCTGATTTCTCAAGGAATGACTGGCTGCCCTGACCACATGTGCAGCCCTTGTTCCCTGCTAGCAGGACATTATATAGCCGATCTTGGAGAATAGTGGGGGTCCTGATGGTCAGTCTCACAGTAAGTAGCCATTTATTGCCTATCTTGTTGGTGTTGTGCCAATTTGACAAGCTACCATCGTTTTTTTACATTACACCGGTACACTTATGTTTGACTGTACATAAAAATATGTAGTAAGACGCACATCTTGTCGCAAGCCATATCCCCAGCCCATAACTGGATCACGGCAATGAGAGGTTCAACTGCCTGGATCAGAGTTTGCTCCAATCCCACCTGTTACGGATGTGACCCTTGAAGCACAGTGGCTATGCCCGTATCATCAATTTGATACAATACGCCAGGGTGCACCAACTACCCCTGGCCCTTCACGTACTATTACGTCAAGGTGATGGACAACTGGAAGAGGGAAATGGTGCTACGATCTCACCTGTATTCTCTGTAAAACTGCATTAGCCCTGCGATCAAACACAACCAAGGTCCTGTCCTCGCTCCCAGACACGATGTGACGGTCGTCGGCAGCAAGCGATAACACCGGACTGGAATGTATCTTGCGAGACTTTATCAATGGTGAAGAAGCTGAAAAGAGAATTAGCAGAAAAGTCACTGAAACTTTAAGTAGTACAACAAATCTATATCCACTGTATGTGAACAGCACTTGTAATGAGGGGAGATGCTACTGTATTGGTGCTCATGCAAGGTATCGAAAAAGAAGTGGTCAAAAGTGGTACTGCAGGTAGTGGAGTAGACTATACATGTACATACTGCCATTACATGTATGTAATATCCGCAGGACGTGGTCTCTCACCTCTTGGGTCATACACACTCACTCTCTTATCATAGGATCCAGCCACCAAGATGTCCGGCAGATAAGCTAGGCAGAGGATTGCAGCTCGCCCTCTGTATGGAGATAAAGGGGGGGATCATATTAAGGCAGTAAAGCTGCATTCTTGGAGGTTGTTTTACAGAAAATTATTCTCTGTAATTAGAATTTATATTATTTAACAAATAAATCCCCGTCCCACTAACGTCACATATCTCCAGGTCGTGATTATCAGTAATGATTAGATGCTATTTATGGGCAGACGTTTAAAGGGAATCTGTCAGCAGGTTTTTGCTTTGTAAGCTGCGGACAGCGTGCTGTAAGAGTTAAAAAACAAAAATTAACTGTGGTTTACTTATCAGGATCTGTACTATTGTTTACTTAAACTAAAGATTTTATCACCTGGCGATTAACATTACTGGAGTACTTTGTCACATGCAAGGCAGTCCAACTATCCGCCTGCAGTGATTGACACCTCACTGCAATGTACAATCTCTATAGAGAGCCTGGTATGGGCGGCGGCAGCAGCTCTCCCAGCTCTGCTACATGCTTAAAAGACAATTCCTGGATAGTGTCAGAATGGCTGAAGTGAGTAATCTAAAGGTACCGTCACACAGGGAGATATCGCTGGCGATGTTGCCGGCGATCGCGGGAGCGTGCTTTCCTGACAACATCGCCGGGGAGATGTCAGACTGAGCAACTTACCGGCGATGTCGCCGGCTAGTTGCCGCGGCTATCGCTCGCTGGGTTACCCAGCAACCCAGCGAGCGATAACTCGTAATGTTGGAGATAGGCGGAATCGCCCGCAACATTGCAGGTTGCCGCGTTTATACAGGGCGATCAGGCATGATTGCCTGACCAACATCGCCAGGTTTCCCAACATTGTTGGGAAACCTGGCGATGTTACTCAGGCGATTTTTCCCCTGATTATCGCCCTGTCACACGAGGCAACTCTCCGGCGAGGTCGCCGCAACCTGGCCACGCCCCTCAGTTGCCGGCAACATCGCCGGCAATATCTCCCCGTGTGACGGTACCTTAAGGGTGCCTTCACACTGCGGCATGATCCGGGGCTGTCCGGGATGACCCTGACAGCCACGGACTGGATCAGCACACAGGACTGGGGGGCTAATATGCCCTCCGGTCTGGTGTGCAGCCGCATGCAGTTCCTGCTGCTGATAATTCAGGACCGTGGCGCCGTGGTCCTGACCTGTCAGCGGCTGCACACCAGACCGGAGGGCATATTAGCCCCCCAGTCCTGTGTGCTGATCCAGTTCGCGGCTGTCGGGGTCATCCCGGATAGCCCCGGACTGGACCACGCCGCAGTGTGAAGGCACCCTAAGTGATACATCATTGGATACAGGGTTTCTTTGTCTACATTATGTTGCTGTCAGATACGGTAGCAAAAACCTGCAAAGGCTATTTACCTGCTGATCACCATTACATTAGTGGATATACAACTTCTCTGGATGTGATAGATTCCATTTAAAGACACATGACAGGATTAATTAGTGATTGTGGATGATCTCTCCTCTGGGCGTTACTTCCATTAATACAATAAACTTAACCCTACAGGCGAGATGTTAACCTGCAGACCGGTGTCAGATACAACCTAAATCTGCCGAGACTGAGCCACCCGGCTACAAGTCTGTCCGACTCACTGGGGTTAATGCGGCTCTGATTGTATTCCTCGTACTGATCTGTTTTTTTGTAGGAAATCTGATTTTATATTCATTTAATGGAATAGAAAACCTGAACATTGAACAGCAGCGAGATCTGAGCCTTATGTAGGACAAAACTGGCAGTAATCCTGAAGCAAGACAGACGGACAGTATAATATATGTGTAAGAATGCAGAGTGGATGAATGACCAGATACATGTGGACCTGCGCCAGGTTACAGAGGTACCGGAGGAACATATTAGCTCGGTGTATAGATGTAATATGGAGTCTATTACTGCTATGTCCCAGCAGGCAGAAGTCCCAGCCAACCGTCCTGAGGTTATTATCAGAAGCCCAATCACCCAACACCAGAAAAAGCTCCTGCATTGTTCACTGGATCTGGACATCCATCCAAAGTTAATAAAATAAGATGATAAAAGCTATATATGTATTCAAGGAAAACCACACAATCAAAAACCAATGTGGTTTACCAGGACATACATATATCTGATAATAATATAATACAGATTATAAAGACAGCACTCTTATATAACTAGAAGCATAGGTGTCAAATACACATACACGTGCATCGCTGTTCTAGCTTCCTAAGGAAGGACTTTGCTCCAGGCCTTTCCTTTATCTGGATTTTTGCTCTCTCAATCTATCTTTACGCCCCTTCCATAAGACTCTGGGAGCCGCCTTTGTATCCTGAATTCTTTATCCTTGGATTGTCACTAGCACTTTGACATTGTGTCTTGGTGCTAGTTAGTATTATTCATTGCCCTGGCCACTTTAAATGATCTGTCTTTTAAGATTAGGCCTCCCTTATATGTATGGTTCGTGTCTTTAAGTTTGTTGTACAACTGTGCTGTACCATCAGTTCTGAAATATCGGCTTTATTTGGCACACATGCTTCTAGTTATATTACAATGCTGTCCTTATAATCAGTATTAATTATTATCAGCTTTATGTGTCCTGGTGAAATAGTTTGGGTTTAATTATGTGGTTTTCCTTGAATAAATGCATAGCTTTTATTATAACTATTTTGTGTGTACATTTATATGCAGTGGCTTTCTTCTCTTGCTCTTAGCATATACTATTTCTCTTAATTATGCAGCACCTTTATTGTCATTACCCCCTGTACATGCTGTATTTGCTCCTCAGAACCACAAGACATCCACTGAACCCATGAAGGAGTGCGCACATCACAGTGTACAGACCCACAAGACATACACTGAGCCCATGAAGGAGCATGCACACAGCAGGGTACAAACCCACAGGACATCCACTGAACCCATTAAGGAGCATGCACACAGCAGAGTACAGACCCACAGGACATCCACTGAGCACATGAAGGAGCATGCACACAGCAGAGTACAGACCCACAGGACATCCACTGAACCCATGAAGGAGCATGCACACAGCAGGGTACAGACCCACAGGACATCCACTCAACCCATGAAGGAGCACGCACACAGCAGGGTACAGACCCACAGGACATCTACTGAACCCATAAAGGAGCATGCACACAGCAGGGTACAGACCCACAGGACATCTACTGAACCCATAAAGGAGCATGCACACAGCAGGGTACAGACCCACAGGACATCTACTGAACCCATAAAGGAGCATGCACACAGCAGAGTACAGACCCACAGGACATCCACTGAACCCATAAAGGAGCATGCACACAGCAGGGTACAGACCCACAGGACATCTACTGAACCCATAAAGGAGCATGCACACAGCAGGGTACAGACCCACAGGACATCTACTGAACCCATAAAGGAGCATGCACACAGCAGGGTACAGACCCACAGGACATCTACTGAACCCATGAAGGAGCACGCACACAGCAGGGTACAGACCCACAGGACATCTACTGAACCCATAAAGGAGCATGCACACAGCAGGGTACAGACCCACAGGACATCTACTGAACCATAAAGGAGCATGCACACAGCGGGGTACAGACCCACAGGACATCCACTGAGCACATGAAGGAGCATGCACACAGCAGAGTACAGACCCACAGGACATCCACTGAGCACATGAAGGAGCATGCACACAGCAGGGTACAGACCCTCAGTACAGCCACTAACCCATGAATGAGTGTGCACACAGCAGGGTACAGACCCTCAGTACAGCCACTAACCCATGAATGAGCGTGCACACAGCAGGGTACAGACCCAAAGGACATCCACTGAGCCCATGAGGGAGCGTGCACACAGCAGTGTACTGACCCACAGGTCCACCACTTATGCAGAAGCTGAGCACTTTGGCCTTTTGGCTTAAATGATAGATGGGGGTCTCTTCACCTGGATCCCTACAATCAACAGTACTTACTAATGGCTATAAAGTATCAAAAAGTTGTTTTTTTAAGTTGTTTTTACGCTTTAATGATCTGTAAACTCCAGCTTTCACATTATGACATAGGAGAGGGAACTTCTTATTTCATGGGGTCTTACTTGAAATCCTGAACCAGTTGACCTTCAGCTCCAATATCCCAGATCTTCATGGTGCTGTCCCAGGACCCGGAACACACACGATCCTCACAGGCAGCAAGTGACCAGGCCCAGCCCTATGAAGAGAGATAACAAGTCACTATGGGGTACCAGGTCAGGAACTCATAGTAGCTACCACTCTAGTGCTGGTATGAAAGACCTTACACCTTCTACTGCCCTCTGATGTACCAGTGGTGAACTGCAGGCTCCATACCTTATGAGTACCGGTCTTGTCTTTCCCTAAGGGCTTCACTGGGACTTTCTCTTTGTCTTTTCCCAGGTTTCTCAGATCCCATAGACAAACGTTTCTGTCCCGTGATCCCGACACACACAGAGATCCATCCTGAGGAGAGAAGTACAAGAAAGGAGTCAGATCATGTATAAGATGAACAATCACATATGTGATCAGGCCACAGCGTGGACCAGTGACAGCTCTATATGTCCAGCACTAGGTCACTCACAGACCATGCGTCTTATCTAGAGAGTAGGAAGGAGCTGTGAGAATAAAGACTTGTGGTGGAAGGAGACGAGTCAGATACCTGTAAGAGGAGGACCGCGTCCACTGGGGCGTAATGGCCATCTGCCAATGAGAAATGTTCTGTCTTCCCATCACCCATCCAATGGAAGAGCTGCTCTTCTAGTTCAATACAGGCAGACGGCCAATCAAAGCTCTCTTCTGTGGAAAGACAATGAAGAAAAATGCCCTGATGTATGCATAATAGGAGGAGAAGAGGTCTGTGTGTCCTGATGTCTGTGTATTAGGATGAGGAGAGGTCTGTGTGTCCTGATGTCTGTGTATTAGGATGAGGAGAGGTCTGTGTGTCCTGATGTCTGCGTAATAGGAGGAGGAGAGGTCTGTGTGTCCCGATTGTGACAAAATGGACCCCTTTAAATGTATAACCTATGGGGATTTCTTATTTATCCAGACAATATTGTATTTTGGTTTACAAACTTGTAATATGGCACTCATGGGTTACACAAGACATCTAGGAGCCTGCTAGTATTTAAAGTGGGTAATGTAATTATCTACCATGTGATGGCTCACTCATTGTAAATACAAGTCTTGTAGATTACTGGCAGTGTTTAAAGTGGGTAATGTAATTATCTATCTTGTGATGGCCAACTCATTGTTCCTAGAGTCTTGTAGATGACTGGTGATGTTGACCATGTGTAATGTAATCAGCTCTACTCTTTGTCTTAGGAGGCTCAGAGGACTTAGGCTGGCTTCACATTAGCGTTTGTGTCTGCATGCTGATGGCATGCAGACACAAACGCTGTCAGAAGCAGGGACACTTTGATGTGTCCGCAGCGGATAATGTCCGCCTGCGGACACATCACTATGGAGCCCGGCAGCCAATCGGCGCTGTCCGGGGGCGGGCCGGAGGCGGAGATCAGCGCCGGAGATCTCCGCCCCCCGGCCGCCGGTAAGCTCCGGGACTGTCGGCGGGGAGAACAGCTGATCTGAGAGCTGTTTGAATCTTCCCGCGCCGACACTGTGAGGAGATGTCGGCGCGGGAAGATTCAAACAGCTTTCAGATCAGCTGTTCTCCCCGCCGACATCGCTATGAGATTACAGGCGGCGGGGAGAAGGAGGACAGCAGAGGGTCAGCTGATCTCCCGGTGGCCGTCGGTGAGCTCCTGTGACATCACCGGCGGCCACCGGGAGATTTTTCAATGGGTCCGCAGCGTTCTCCTGCTGTGTCATGCAGAGGACACTGCGGACCCATTGAAGACAATGCTTTTTTTGTACGCTTGGGGACGCTTGCTGATTGTCCAAGCTCCCCAAACGCACAAAAAAACCCAACATGCTGCGTCCCGGGTGCGGATGCTGGACACCGGAAGCAGCAGATATCGTCCGCATCCGCACCCGAACGCAGCAAACGCAGGCACCATGCGTTCCTATGTTAAACATAGGAACGCAGTGCGCATGCGTTTAACTGCGTATGGGAACGCAGCAAAACGCTGCCTTCCCATACGCAAATGTGAAGCCAGCCTAAATCCTCTAAAATTCCTTTGTATTAGTATGGGTATTGCTGATACTATGTAAATTACTTCAGCCACCATTGTTTGTGGTCAGGATGTTATACAAAATGTCTAAATGTCTATACTAAACCCTCCATGACCCTTCTCTGTCAATCATCATTTAAATGAACATTATCCAGGCAGCTTGAAAGCGAGCCAATGAGAGAACAGTCTTATTCCACCAATCGTGACGTCCCCAACATCCTGCAATGAGGGCTCAGGTATATAAGGAAACCTGTTCATTAACCAGGGTGATTTTGATTCTGTCTAGTGACCTCAGTCTAGGGGTCCCAGCTAGAGGTGCACTGGATTGGATTCAGGCAGCTAATCTAGGATCTTTGGATCCGATTGGCCGACCATAACCCCAGGTCTAGGCATTTCGGTGCCGACCAAGGGGATCAGAACCTGGATTATAATTCTACAAGGACTTCAGCATCGAATGTTTGGATTCGGCTGGGATAACAAAGACTGCATAAGGACGCAACCCAGGCTCAACCCAATCACCTGCCTACAGACTTTGCTGTGCTATATTCTAAACCTTGGTGAGCCAGCGAAAGGGTGAGACTCTTGCCTGTTACATTGTTGTGTTTTGCTGGTTATAGGTTATATGCTGTTGACTGTTTGGAGATCCAATAAAGCCTTAATATTGTGGTTCCCTCACCCTGTGTTGTCTGAGTAGTGTTCTGCCCACGGGTAAGGAGCTCGGGCGCTCAATTTGGGGATGAGCCCTGGTCCAGGCTGTCTTGTTAAAGGCGGCTGGGCCAGCGGACGAGCACCCACTGACCCACGTGTCTCCACAATTGGCCTGCGTGACAGGCGGAGGAGAGGTCTGTGTGTCCTGATATCTGCGAGACAGGCGGAGGAGTGATCTGTGTGTCCTGATGTCTGCGTGACAGGCAGAGGAGAGATCTGTGTGTCCCCATGACTGTGTATTAAGAGGAGAGGTCTGTGTGTCCTCATGTCTGTGTAGAAGAAGGGCGAGAGGTCTGTATATTAGGAGAGGCTGATTGCAGTATTACTTACGCTCAACCACAGGGTAGCTGGCGCTGACCTTCTTCTGGACCCTCAGCCTCCAGGTTACCTCCTCCGATACAATGTCTCGGAGGGTGCGGCACACCAGTGGCAGCACACCAAGGATGAACCGAGCCTCCAAAAATGACAATATGTGCAAAATAAGCTCCAGAGGAAGAAGTAACAGCAGAGACTTCACCTCTACATCTTCCCCTGATACAGGAGATTTCTTCATATCTAGGCCCCCATGCTGGATTCCATCCTGAGCTTCCATGGGCAGAGTGTGCGGCTGTCGATTGCTCTTGTCTTGTAGAGTTGTGGTACTCAGGACCCTTGAGACATAATCCATTGCTTGTCTTTCAGGGTCTTCTCCGGTTTCCCCATCAGAGTCATTATCAGACTCTGTCTCCCGAGGACTTGCCATGGTGGTTATGAGAGCGGACAAAGACACGATCAGGAACTACCGCCACATCTACAGCAAGGGCAGAAAACAAGACGACAAAAGTAACCAACATAATAGAAGATGAGAGGAAGCACAAAGAACGAACAGTAGATGATCAGGATGATGTCTGCTCAGATCTCTGTACTAAGCATCATTCATATCATCCATCAAAAAAGCCTAAAGAGGCCTCAAATTCACAGAACCCATATTGAATACAATATTGGGGATATTCCTAGTTGATAGAGTGGGGTTTAGCTCCATTTATCGGAGCTACTTGAGTTGCTGCGAATCAACTCTTATGTTCTAGTCTCATCAGTCTCGACAGCAGTCAGTGGCCGATGGTTGGAGACACTGCCTGTCGCCTGACAGCATCTGAATCTTCTCTTTTGATTAGCCGACCTGGTTCAATGTTGCGTTAGTCCGGCTGATGAAAAGACGATCTTGAGATGCCATTAGGCGTTTCCTCTGAAATGTGCCCACAGGCCCCCACTGCTGTCATGGCCGATGCAATAGGATCTGCACTTACTCCAGTAACTACAAAGAGTCTCACAATGGAGGACCCAGCACTTGTGTGTATCACATGTACATCCCTTTGATCTCTATGAGAAATGTGTAACGCTTCCTGTCTCCTGGGATGGTGCTGCAGGGACATTAAACAATTGCCTCTGAGCTCCAGAGTCTTCTCCACTGTTATCTTGATTGTATCAAGCCATCGGGGTGAGGGTCTTCCTCTTGGCCTTGTTCCTTTTCCAGTGATTGCTCTGTACCATGTACCAAAGGATAACAGAGAGCGGCCGTCACTCACCTGTGTGATGTCACTGCTCTCCATCACTCTTTATGCACTTGTCCAACAGTGATGACATCATGTGCTACAACCTACTGCAGTCAGTGGTGTAACCTGAAGCTCACGGGCCCCGATACAAAAGCTCCAACGGGGCCCCAATTATTGCAAATCTTTCATAGCATTAGTCTGTGGCGGACCTTGAGCCCAGTGGGCCCTGGTGCAGCAGCATGCTGGTGAGGCGTGAGGGGGGGTTGCTAGCGGGCATCGGCGAGGAGGGGTATTGGTGATGCGTCTCTCCTACCTGCGCTGAGCCGCCAAATGCAGTCCTGGGAGCCGGGGCGGCAGAGGAGAGGAGGTGCGGGATCAGCCAAGGGAAGGAGGCAGCCTCCCTCAGTTAAAGTCCTCTCATCTGATGCAGGGTCACAGGGGTCGGCTGGGGACCCCCTGCGGGCCTGAGGGGCCCCCTAGCCAGTCGGGGCCCTGGTGCAGCTGAACCACAGTAGGTCCGCCCCTGATTAGTCTTTTTCTATAGACCAAAGAAACTTTTGGGGCCCCGACTCTCCAGGGCCCGGCTGTGATTGCAGCCCCTGCCCCTATTGTAGTTACACCTATAGCTGCAGCCAATCACATCACATGACAGCTGAGGCTGGTGATTGGCCGGAGCAGTCACATGTGTATGTGAAGTCACTGCTCCACCATAGCTCACCGGGGCATAATATCGCAGGACAGTAATGGCCGGTGTGTGATGATGACATGACCTGTAGACAAGCCCTATAAGTCACATAGAGAGACTGCTGTCCCACCACTTACACTAATCCCCTCCATGATGGCAAGAACAGACACTATAGAGACATGTCAGGCTGCAGACACAGAGGCAGGAGCCGGCACTGAGGACAGCCCGGGGTGTACACCGACAAATCCCCGGCACCGAGCACTCACTATCCACCGGCTCTACACACCTGTCTCCTAGGACACCGCCCAACATCAGCGCCTGGCGATGACGTCACCGCGACGCGACACTCCGCAGGCCGGCGACTAACAATAACCATGGAAACCGAGAGACAACCAATAGCAATGAAGGGGCGTGGCTAAAGGACCTGAGGCGGAAGAAGACGGAATGTCAGCTACTATCGGTTGAGTTTTGTTAGAGAAGTGCGCACCCTGCTGGTGAAACTTGGAACAGCATATAGAAAATGAATTAAAAAATATAAATACATAAATAAAATGCATATGCTGAGTCTCTTACTCTGTATAGCTATCCATCTTTATATTATATACACACACATATGTATAAATGACCTGCATGTTGGTATCACACACTGACTTGTAATCAGTGGTGTAACGTGAAGCTTGTGGGCCCCCAATTATTGCTAATCAGTCTTTTTCCATAGGTCAGAGGGACTTTTGTAACCCCCTTAGGCTCCAGGACCCAGGTGCGATTGCAGCCCCTGCTCCTGCTTGTACAACCCCTGGCAAACATTCTGGAATCCCTGGCTCGGAGGATGTCCATTCATTTGTTTAATGTTGTAGAAAAAAGGCAGATCACAGACCTGGCACAAAACTAAAGTCATTTCACATGGCAACTTTATGGCTTTATGAAGCACTAAAAGAATCAAGATAAAATATGTGCTATCCAGTAACGGTT
Source organism: Allobates femoralis (assembly GCA_033576535.1). Classification (NCBI taxonomy): domain Eukaryota; kingdom Metazoa; phylum Chordata; class Amphibia; order Anura; family Aromobatidae; genus Allobates; species Allobates femoralis. Next base: position 67,688,203 of record JARQOC010000004.1, read on the forward strand.
CCTTCTGTAGACCAACAAGGGGGAAAAATTGTGGAATCACTCAATTCTGAGGAAAAACTTATGGAATCATGAAAACAAACAAAACAACACTCCAATACATCACTAGTATTGTGTGGCACTACCTCTGGCTTTTATAACAGCTTGCAGTCTCTGAGGCATGGACTTAATGAGGGACAAACAGTACTCATCATCAATCTGGCTCCAACTGTCTCTGATTGCTGTTGCCAGATCAGCTTTGCAGGTTGGAGCCTTGTCATGGACCATTTTCTTCAACTTCCACCAAAGATTTTCAATTGGATTGAGATCCGGACTATTTGCAGGCCATGACATTGACCTTATGTGTCTTCTTTCAAGGAATGTTTTCACAGTTTTTGCTCTATGGCAGGATGCATTATCATCTTGATAAATGATTTCATCAACCCCAAACATCCTTTCAATTGATGGGATAAGAAAAGTGTCCAAAATATCAATGTAAACCTGGGCATTTATTGAAGATATAATGACAGCCATCTCCCCAGTGCCTTTACCTGACATGCAGCCCCATATCATCAATGACTGTGGTAATTTGCATGTTCTCTTCATGCAGTCATCTCTATAAATCTCATTGGAATGGCACCAAACAAAAGTGCCAGCATCATCACCTTGCCCAATGCAGATTCGCGATTTATCACTGAATATGACTTTCATCCAGTCATCCACAGTCCACGATTGCTTTTCCTTAGCCCATTGTAACCTTGTTTTTTTCTGTTTAGGTGTTAATGATGGCTTAAGTTTACCTTTTATGTATGTAAATCCCATTTCCTTTAGGCGGTTTCTTACAGTTTGGTCACAGACATTGGCTCCAGTTTCCTCCCATTCCTTCCTCATTTGTTGTTGTGCATTTCCTGTTTTGGAGATATATTGCTTTAACTTTAAGTGTCCCTGCTATGTACTGTGTAATGGATGTGTCTGACCATACAGGGACATGGTCTGATTATACCACATCTCCTGTGCTGAGATAATCTTATATATGTGTCCCTGCTATGTACTGTGTAATGGATGTGTCTGACTGTACAGGGACATGGTCTGATCATACATCTTCTGTGCTGAGATAATCTTATATACAGTGCCTACAAGTAGTATTCAACCCCCTGCAGATTTAGGTGGTTGACACATGCGGAATTAACTTGGCATTGTGACATTTGGACTGTAGATCAGCCTGGAAGTGGGAAATGCACTGCAGCCAAAAAGATTTTTTAATTTTTTTTTTTTTTTTAAGCGTTAAAAGTTAATTCAGAGGGTCATTTATTATTCAACCCCTCAAACCACCAGCATTCTGTTTGGTCCCCCTAAAGTATTAAGAAGTAGTTCAGGCACAAAGAACAATGAGCTTCACATGTGTGGATTAATTATCTCTTTTGCCAGCCTTTTCTGACTATTTAAGACCCTCCCCAAACTTGTGAACAGCACTCATACATGGTCAACATGGGAAAGACAAAGGAGCATTCCAAGGCCATCAGAGACAAGATCGTGGAGGGTCACAAGGCTGGCAAGGGGTACAAAACACTTTCCAAGGAGTTGGGCCTACCTGTCTCCACTGTTGGGAGCATCATCCGGAAGTGGAAGACTTATGGAACTACTGTTAGCCTTCCACAGCCTGGACAGCCTTTGAAAGTTTCCTCCCGTGCCGAGGGCAGGCTTGTCCGAAGAGTCAAGGCTAACCCAAGGACAACAAGGAAGGAGCTCCGGGAAGATCTCATGGCAGTGGGGACATTGGTTTCAGTCAATACCATAAGTAACGTACTCCACCGCAATGGTCTCCGTTCCAGACGAGCCCGTAAGGTACCTTTACTTTCAAAGCGTCATGTCAAGGCTCGTCTACAGTTTGCTCATGATCACTTGGAGGACTCTGAGACAGACTGGTTCAAGGTTCTATGGTCTGATGAGACCAAGATCGAGATCTTTGGTGCCAGCCACACACGTGACGTTTGGAGACTGGATGGCACTGCATACGACCCCAAGAATACCATCCCTACAGTCAAGCATGGTGGTGGCAGCATCATGCTGTGGGGCTGTTTCTCAGCCAAGGGGCCTGGCCATCTGGTCCACATCCATGGGAAGATGGATAGCACAGCCTACCTGGAGATTTTGGCCAAGAACCTCCACTCCTCCATCAAGGATCTTAAGATGGGTCGTAATTTCATCTTCCAACAAGACAACGACCTAAAGCACACAGCCAAGAAAACCAAGGCCTGGTTCAAAGAGGGAAAAAATCAAGGTGATGGAGTGGCCTAGTCAGTCTCCTGACCTTAACCCAATTGAAAACTTGTGGAAGGAGCTCAAGATTAAAGTCCACATGAGACACCCAAAGAACCTAGATAACTTGGAGAAGATCTGCATGGAGGAGTGGGCCAAGATAACTCCAGAGACCTGTGCCGGCCTGATCAGGTCTTATAAAAGACGATTATTAGCTGGAATTGCAAACAAGGGTTATTCCACAAAATATTAAACCTAGGGGTTGAATAATAATTGACCCACACTTTTATGTTTAAAATTTATTAAAATTCAACTGAGCAACATAACTTTTTGGTTTGTAAGATTTATGCTTCTGTTAATAAATCCTACTCTCGTTTGCAGTTTGAAGGCTCTAACTTATTTGCATCTTATCAAACCACCTAAATCTGCAGGGGGTTGAATACTACTTGTAGGCACTGTATGTGTCCCTGCTATGTGCTGTGTAATGGATGTGTCTGACTATACAGGGACATGGTCTGATCATACCACATCTCCTGTGCCGAGATAATCATATATATGTGTCCCTGCTATGTACTGTGTAATGGATGTGTCTGACTGTACAGGGACATGGTCTGATCAGACCACATCTCCTGTGCTAATAGAAACACGTCACCACTTCTGATATGTGTCCCTGCATTGTACTGTGTAATGGATGTGTCTGACCATACAGGGACATGTTCTGATCATACCACATCTCCTGTGCTGAGATAATAGAAACATGTCACCACTTCTGTATTTATCACCCACTCCTTGTTTTTTTTCTACAAATCCTGAGGTAAAAATTTCACCAAATACTCAACATGTGCACGTGGTGTAAGACTCTGTAATTCGTGTCCTGGTATTGTGGCTGTACTCAGGCTATGCATGTCAGATGTGTGAAACCAGCCAAAGGGTAGATTCACATGGGGCCATGGATGGCCAAGCAAATCTGCCTCATATTTCACCTTTCCAGGCACTTCATCTGTGAGATTATCTTTCCAACATGGTGGACTCTATACTGTGATATCTGTGGTACGCAAGGTTTATCTACGATTTATCCACCGTTCACACATTCAGTATTTGGTGACATTTTTACCTCAGGATGTGTAGCCAAAACCAGGAGTGGGCGATAAATACAGACGTGGTGACGTGTCTCTATTATACTGAGGTAAAAGAAAACCCTCACCAAATGCTCGAGGTGTACACGTGGCCTCACATTTCTGACTTCCCATTCTTAGACCGTGTGCACACGTTGAGTATTTGGTGAGGTTTTTTTTACCTCAGTATTTGTAAGAGTATAATAGGAACACGACAGCACTTCTGTATTTATCACCCACTCCTGGTTTTGGCTACAAATCCTGAGGTAAAAAAACTCACAAAATACCATGTGCACGGGGCCTTACAGACGTATGAGGGTGGTACGGTTGGGAAATCAGCATCCGGTCTGCACACTTTTCTCAGTGATATTCACATTACACTTATTGTTAGATTTCATGGGAGACATAAACCACTGCCCTGTAAACACTAAGGCTATAGCAGACGTAGACTGTGTGTTGTGAATTTTCGACGTCCAAAATCTGCACCATATTTCAAAGATCGGCACAGAAACGTTGGCGGTGTATTGGTATGTTTTTCTAGCGGCTTTTGCCGCACTTTTTTGCAAATTGTACACCGTTGTCACTGTGAATAAAGCTGGAAATTAAAAAAAAAAGGGTTGCTTGATGGAATATCCCTCTCCAAAAATATTGATATGGTGCTCCGTTTTAAGTTTGGTCATCAGCACAGTAAGGGCGCCTTCACACTGGCGTTCGGCACCGCAGCGTATGGACTGCATACGCATCTGCAGTGCCGAACGCAGACATTTTCATGTGGACGCAACAGTGATGGGTCTGCATGCGGTCACATGAAAATGCCCCTAGAAGGCATTGCCTGATGAGCCCGGCTGTCAAGAGGGGAGACAGGGGACCCAAAGCAGCTCCATTCTCTCAGAGCCCGGGCGTTGAGAGAATGGATTCCAATGTGATCCGCAGAGTTTGTCTGCGGTGTCCTGCGGATGGCCGTGCGGTCTCATTGCCCTCCATGTATGATTTGTACGCCTGCAGAGCCACGAGTACAAATCATACATTCTCGGCCGCACAGAAAATGCAACATGTTGCGTTTCTGAGCGCCGAGAATCAGCGCATGCGGACGTGAACGCGGCCATCCACAGGGCACTGCATACACCATGCATCCCCATGTTAAACATGGGGATGGACGGTGCATGCGGTCTGCTCGCGTTCACCCACCGCACTACGCTGCAGCGGGAAACGCCAATGTCAAAGCGCCCTTAAAGCAGGCGACAGCAGACTGCCACCCACCCCCAGCTCTAGGTTTTCCTGGCTGGTAAAGAAATCAAAAATACTGGAGAGCCAGTTGTTATTCAATTAAATAATTCACAAAAAAAAAAGTCACAGGACTTCCTCTTTTTTTTTGGTTTCCAGCCTGGTAAACCTAGGCATCTGAAATGCTCAGCGTTATTGATTCCCCCACGCTACAAGTTGTAGACTGTCCCAGAAAATGGCACATTTATTGAAGCACCATTTTTTTGGAGCTTTACCCAGACTCTTCCAGCTGTCCTTTGGGGTTGATAGACTGGGTATTAAGGGGTTAATGCTGGCATAACATATTTAGGCATCATTCTAGGCCCCAGCTCTCAGATAGTACAAGCTAATGTTGAGGTCCTGGTGAAAGCTTTGTCGGATGGCATGAGTAAACACCCCCCTACATGCCTTGACATGGATGGCGAGGACGCAGGCGTTTAAGATGATGCTTTTACCTAAGATTCTCTACTGTTTCCGCTGTGTGCCTGTTGCTATACCTGGCAAGTTAATGAACAAACTGCAGTCCCTGACTAATAGATACATATGGGCTGACAAAAAACCGAGGGTCCCCAAAAGAGTTATGTCACTTCACATGAATAAAGGAGGGATGGGGGTCCCAGACTTAAAGTCTTATCATGGGGCAGTCATATTAGAGGAAGTAAAGAGGTTCTGGATATCTGCTGGAGACCTGGGTTGGATGCAGATTGAGTTTTGTTGACGGGGTCGGACTCCAGAGACTTCGGACTATTCTGGAGGCAGAATCCTTGACCAAACTAAAAAGGAAATTTAAACTAGACACGACACGTACCCTGCTTCTCCACTGGAGGGGTCTACCAAAATCCTGGACTAGAATACCGGCCTCTGACATTTCTCTGAATGCACTTCGCCTACATTTACCCTTTTTAGAGATTCCTAAATGGGAAGTGGCGGGAATTCACACACTAGCAGATCTAATGACGGAAAGAGACTTGGTGTCATTTGACACATTGGCGGAATGTGACCCATCCTTACGAACTTTGTTCCTACAATACCTCCAACTGACACATTTCATGGCCACTGAGGCTAGAGACTGGTTGACGGGGAGACAATCTCCTTCTGCCTTCCTGGGCTTCCTTCTGTCCACCCCATCAGATCTGAAGGGTTTATCCCGGATATATAAGGCTCTCTTGGCCAGGGGCGACCCGGAGAAATTGGTTTACATGCAGAAATGGGAGGAAGACCTCCAGTTTACTACAGTGAGAGAGAACTGGGAGAAAGCGTCCCAACGCATGGCTAAACTTACCAGGTGTATCAATCATCTAGAGAACTTAAAGAAATTACATTTTCGCTGGTACCTTCCGCCATCCCGTTTGGCCAGATTTGGGAGACATGCCTCCCCTTTGTGCTGGAGATTATGTGGACAGAAGGGTAATCTTGCCCACATGTGGTGGTCCTGCCCGAGAGTCACCCCTTTTGGTTTCTGGTTGAGCGCCTGATCCAGTCCGTCACGGGTTTTATGATCCCTCTTTCGCCACAATTGGCACTCCTACATATTGGCCTGGAGTTATATCCCCCCATTATGTGGAGGACCCTGACTTATATCCTGGTGGCTGCCAGGCTGGCCTTGCCGTCCGACTGGAAGGCGCAGACCCCACCTAATTTATCGGAAGTGGTGAACAGAGTAAACTCATATTTTTGCTCATGAATATTACCTGGCGCAAAACCTGCCAACTAGAAAACAGACTTTGGATGCATGGCACATATGGGCTTCTCATCCTCTTGCTACACCGATCCCTTCTTAATACCGAATGTAAGGTGTACTATGGAACATGTTGTAGCCGTCGTGTAGACTCGGTACCTTTAAGTTTAATCTTAGTCTGAATGTGAGTTTAGACTTCAGTATAAGCCCAGAAACAGATCCAGAGGTCAGGAACTGTCTGAATGCTCTATATGTTCATAGCCTTATCTCAGAAAGTGTCAAATGTGAATTTGTGACTCCCCCTGGGGGCCCCCCCCCCCGCCTTTTTACCTCCTCTCCCCTTCCCCCCCCCCTTGACCCTTGTTTTATACATGGACTCCTTATAGTATATTACTGATGTCTTGTTTGATTTGTATGAAAACTTTGTTCAATAAACATTTATTGTTTTAAAAAGGGGTTAATGCTTACTCTCAGCCTGTCCTTCTCTATGGAGTATTCATAGGTTCTATATGAAGGATAGTCATCATAATCAATACTAATCCATCATCCAGGGGTGGAGCAGATTGTTCACTTCTCTTTTGCGACTTTCATGGCTTGTAGGCACTTGTCTGCCAAGCTTTGTCCTGGGTCATCCCATATCAAGTGATCCAAACATGAATATTTTTTTTCTCTGACGTCTTTAGATTTTTTTTTCATATTTTTTCTATATGAAGTACAACTTCAGTTAATTACAAATAAACAGTTTAGAATTTTTTTCTTTAAAAAGCTTGTAAAAAAAAATAACTGATTAAATTTTAAAGAAGCGCGAATTTTGGCCTGGTATGGCTTTACATTTTCTATCATGTCTCAGGCTAGAAATAAGATAGAGAATGAAAATAAACACTGGTCTACTCAGAACTGTGCAGGCTTTCACCAGATATGTCACAAGAGGATCTGTTAATATTTTACCCATGCAAATGCAAAACACATTTCTGAAAAAAATGTATAATTTAAAAATTTCCAAAAATGCACATGTCCGCTATACTCTTAGCCACATCTGTACCAAAATTCAAGTTGGGATCGCGATGGGATCATATTTTAAAATATTTAACTATTATAGAGTCAATGGGTCATTCCATATCAAGTGATCTAAATATGAATATTTTTTTTTCTATGTGAAGTACAACTTTAGTTAATTACAAATTAAAAGTTTAGAATTTTTTTCTTCAGTTATTTTTTTTTTTTTACAGATTTTTAAAGTTTTAAAAAAGTGTGAATTTTGGCCTGGTATGACTGTACATTTTTTATTATATCTGGGGCTAAAAATAACCAGGTTAAATATATGCAGTGTTTTTTGAAACACTCAGGGTACCTTTACACACGGCTACATTTGTAGCTTGTCACCAGGTAACTTACTGGTTGCAGTGAAATCATGGAGACATGATTCCATTTGTACACAGCAACAAGATAGAACCATGTATCCATGATTTCACTGCAACCAGTAAGTTACCTGGTGACAAGCTACAAATGTAGCCGTGTGTAAAGGTACCCTCAGAGAGTGAGTAAATCACTGCTTGCACTACTTTTTGATCGCTGCAATAAACGCAGCATTTATCAGTATTTCTATAAAAATAAAAAAAAAAATCTGCCAAAACCGCAGCGTTTATCCGCAGACAGAAAAAGTTGTGTTCTCTAGCCCTAATCGTCACTTTATAGTAACACAGTCCTATCTCAAGTGTACTGTAAATCTTTATTTTTATTACCCATCTTCCTTACTTAATATTAACTGTATTTTTCTCACAGAGCAATGGCTGCTACTTCTCAAGGAACAGCATTTTATAATATATACTGTACAATCCCTTTATAAAACTGGACAGACAACAAGAAAAAAATCTTAGGCCAGTCCAAGATTGGATGTTTGATATAAATCCATCATTCAATGCAGCATGAACATTTGTGACAGTTGTAGAAAGCAACTTGCAAAAGAGAAAAATACTCTGCAGGTAGAACATTAGAAGAACCTGTAACTTCCAACACAGAGGATTTTATAAGTCCTGATTTAACATTAGAGTTTATGAATAAATCAACTTTCTAACATCAAAGCTAATTAAGATAATGAGGAGGGAGAGGCATCATTTTTCTCAGAACGGTACGGGCTTTCATTAGATATGTCACAAGACTATGTTTCTTAATATTGTTATATTTTGTTAATATGTATACTGTACCTTGCAGCACAAAGTGGTCTGAGCTGTGGAGCATTAGTAACGGTTCTATAGATTCCTATTATCTTGTCAGATTGTGTATATGTGATAGACATTTAGTGATTCATACACCAGCTCATTATGTTGATGAGCCTCTATGAACATGCAGATTATTAACAAAATATTAAGAAACAGTCTTGTGATATATCAAATGACAGCCCGTACCGTTCTGAGAAAAATGATGCCTCTCCCACCTCATGATCTTAATTCTAGCCCGAGATATGATAACAAATGTAAAGCCTTACCAGGCCAAAATTCACACTTTTTCAAAACTGTAAAAAATTAACTGATGAAAAAAATTACAAATTAAAAGTTTAGAATTTAACTAAAGTTGTACATCATATAGGAAAAAAAATGTAAAAAAATCTCAAGACGTTAGGTAAAAAAAAAAAATATTCATATTTAGATCACTTGATATAATGACCCATTGACACTATAATGGTTAAATATTTTAAAATATGATCCCATCGCGATCCCAACTTGAATTTTGGCACAGATATGACAGAGCATAGCAGGCACATGGGCAGTTTTTAATTATAGTTTGTTTTTTTTTCGGAAATGCGGTTTAAAATTTTGCATTTGCGTTCGCATGGGTAAAATATTAACAAATATACTCTTGTGACATATCTGGTGAAAGCCTGGACAGTTCTGAGTAGAACGGTGTTTATTTCGTTTCTCCATTTTATTTCTAGCCTGAGTTATGAGGAGAAATGTAAAGGCAGGCAACACCGAAATTCACACTTTTACCAAACTTTGAAAATCAATTAACAAAAAAAATTCTACAATGTTTTTCTGTTCACATCGTGCATTCGCTGACGTGCCATTATCAAATAATAAAATCCAGTGGCGTAACTACAGGCTCAGGGGCCCCGATGCGAAAGCTCCAACGGCGCCCCCAATTATTGCAAATCTTTGATAGTATTAGTCTTTTTCTATAGGTCAAAGGGACTTTTGGGGCCCCCCAGGCTCCAGGGCCTGAGTGCGATAGCAACCCCTGCACCTGCTGTAGTTACGCCCCTGATAAAATCTCAAAAGAATTAATAATATAGAGGCAATCATCATTGGTTCACTTAACATGGAATGACCCTCCCGAGTCCGTCCATCACAGATGACATCATGTGCAGGATAGACTGCTTACTTAGGTTCCCCTCCCGTCAAGGAACGTGTTGTCCCTTTTATATTCAAGTGACACAACGCGCAGCATTATTACCAAACATGTTGTTTAGTTTTTTTTTTTTCACAAATTATACCGCCATCTCATTGACTTTCAATTTAATCCTTGTGATAACATTTCATAGTGTTTGACGCACATTGGTGGTAAAACTAAGCACTCGTGCCTGTATATGGAGGGTGAAGCCCAATTTTGGGTCAGGGGATTTGGGGCCGGTCTGACAGCTGCATAGACCTATACGAGGTAGAGAAAACTTTAGGTCAGGAGAACCATGGCATAGTCCAGACTTGACCAGATAATACAACCCCTGGCAAACATTCTGGAATCCCCGGGCTCGGAGGATGTCCATTCAGTTGTTTAATGTTGTAGAAAAAAAGCAGATCACAGACATGACACAAAACTAGTTATTGCAAATGACAACTCTCTGCCTTGAAGAAACACTAAAAGAAATCAAGATAAAAAATATGCTAGCCAGTGACTGTTTCTTTTTTAGACCAAGCAGGAGGGAAAATGATGGAATCACTTAATTCTGAGGAAAAAATGATGGAATCACCCTGTAAATTTTCATTCCCAAAACTAACACCTGCATCAAATTAGATCTGCTCATTAGTCTGCATCTAAAGGCCCCATTACACGCTGCGATGTGGCATCAATTCACATCGTGAACTGATCGCTGGTGAGCTGTCACACAGGCAGACTCGCCAGCGACCAGTGATATCATGGAAAAGAATAAAATATTCTTTCCATGATGTCTAGCTCCCGCTGCCAGGCTGAGGTAAGCGGGAGCAGGCTGGTAACCATGGTAAGCAGTGGGTATCTAGGCAGAGCCTAGTTACCCGATGTATACCCTGGTTACCAGCCTTTTCCGCTTACAGACTGGTATCCAAGGTACACAGCGGGTAACTAGGGACAGCGCTGCAAGCTGCCTAGATACCCACTGTTTAGCATGGTTACCAGCTCCCAGTGCTTGCTGTGCAGCACTGGGAGCTCGCTCATCATTGGTCTCCCACTGTCACACGCACAGATGCTGGGCGCCCAGCAGGAGAACAATGATAGATTTATGGACAGGACCATAAATCTATGATCAACAACTTATCATTGATACGTGTCACACACAACGATGTAATTTCGACATCGCTGCAACGTCACCAAAATGGTGACGTTGCAACGATATCGTTCACGATATCGTTATGTGTAATGGGCCCTTAAAAAGGAGTGATCACACTTTGGAGACTGTGGCACCAAGTGGTCTGACCTGAATCAAGGCCCCAACACGAGAGATGTCAATTGAAACAAAGGAGAGGATTATCAAACTCTTAAAAGAGGGTAAATCAACACGCAGTGGTGCAAAAGATGTTGGTTGTTCACAGTCAGCTGCGTCTAAAATCTGGACCAAATACAAACAACATGGAAAGGTTGTTAAAGGGTAACATACTGGTAGATGAAGGAAGACATCAAAGCGTCAAGACTTGAAACTTAAAGCAACATGTCTCCAAAACAGGAAATGACAACAACAAATGAGGAACGAATGGGAGGAAACTGGAGTCAATGTCTGTGACCGAACTGTAAGAAACCGCCTAAAGGAAATGGATTTACATACATAAAAGCTAAAATAAGCCATCATTAACACCTAAACAGAAAAAAAACTAGGTTACAATGGGCTAAGGAAAAGCAATCGTGGACTGTGGATGACTGGATGAAAGTCATATTCAGTGATGAATCGCGAATCTGCATTGGGCAAGGTGATGATGCTGGAACTTTTGTTTGATGCGTTCCAATGAGATTTATAAAGATGACTGCCTGAAGAGAACATGCAAATTTCCAGAGTCATTGATGATATGGGGCTGTATGTCAGGTAAAGGCACTATGGAGATGGCTGTCATTACATCTTCAATAAATGCCCAAGTTTACATTGATATTTTGGACACTTTTCTTATCCCAACAATTGGAAGGATGTTTGGGGATAAGAAATAATTTATCAAGATGATAATATCTGCCATAGAGCAAAAACTGTGAAAACATTCCTTGAAGACACATAAGGTCAATGTCATGGCCTGCAAATAGTCTGGATCTCAATCCAATTGAAAAATCTTTGGTGGAAGTAGAAGAAAAAGGTCCATGACAAGGCTCCAACCTGCAAAGCTGATCTGGCAACAGCAATCAGAGAAGTTGGAGCCAGATTGATGATGAATATGTTGTCACTCATTAAGTCCATGCCTCAGAGACTGCAAGCTGTTATAAAAGCCAGAGGTGGTGCAACAAAATACAGTGATGTATTGGAGTGTTGTTTTGTTTGCTTTTCATTATTCCATAATTTTTTCCTCAGAATTGAGTGATTTCATCATTTTTCCCCCTGCTTGGTCTACAAAAGTAACCGATCCTGGCTACACATTTTTTATCTTGATTTTTTTAGGCTTCATAAAGCCATAAAGCTGCCATGTTGAAATGACTTTAGTTTTGTGCCAGGTCTGTGATCTGCTTATTTTCTATAACATTAAACAACTGAATGGACATCCTCCGAGCCCGGGATTCCAGAATGTTTGATGGGGTTGTAGTACACTCTACGTGCAGTTAGCGGTCAGCTTTTCTTTTTCTTACACATAGAAGTAATGTTACGGGTATGTAGGCTCTTGTCCCCCAATGAGAATAACTTTTCGCATATATCTAATTTTTCAGTCAAGAGACAGGGTGCAATATGGGCATGTACAGTACCTAATGCACAATTTAAATTTTTACGAGTGCATCAACACCCCCCCCTTCCTCACTTACAGGAACTTTAGAAGTTTGTTTTTTTTACTCTATTCCTGGAGAACTGAACACCCTCCCTTAAAGGGATCCTATCACCTCCAAAACGCCTCCTAAGCTATCAAATCATGTCCCTGCAGCATCCTATCACTAATCTCACACTCCTTTTGTCTCCTAAACTCTGTGAAAGTGGATAAAAACGTTTTAATACTCACTCATTAGTGATTATAATTAGCAGAAGCCATATTCTTTAGTCACCAGGGCATGTTGTTTAGCAGCTCCAGGATCCACCCTCTCTCTGTGCTGCTGTGAAACTGAAGGCAGGACTAATGATTTGCATTCTGTGAGTGATAGAGAGGGGGGAGGGCAATGCCTGCACATCACAGCAGAACACACAGAGACAGGGTGGATCCTGGAGCTGAAAAACAGCCCGCCCCGGTGACTAAAGAATATACCTGTAATTATGTGCCTATGAGTATTAAACTTTATGCACTTTCAAGGATGCATTAGGACAAAATGTAGATGTGATGGATGCTGCAGGGACATGTTTTGCTAGCTTAGGAGGCGTTTTGGAGGTGACAGGATCCCTTTAATAGAGGTTTCCACTTCGTATCCTTATCTTCTATACAGAATAGTGAGAGCCTAATTTTCTCGTCCTTGTACTATCTAAACCATATGTAATTCCTTACCGCTCCTGCGGAGGCACTGCACCTATATTTAACACTTATTACCAAGTGAATGTGGAGCCGATGCTATTGCATCATGAGGCGGTGATGTCATGATGTGGGGAGGCTCTGTGGCCGACAGCGTCTCCCCCGCAACTGTCAGTTCCCTCTCTGACCCAGTCTCCCACGTGAGCCATCTTCTCCACTCGTGTCCTCTCCTTTGAGTTGTCTCTGCCCTGTGAACTCTTTTGCTCCCCTGTACTTAGTCTCTCCTTCTCCTTGATGTCCAATAATGGCAGTGTGAGTGTGCATGCATCCAATGGGTCAAGCCACCATCATCTGTGTATACCCAATGTCCAAAGATGGCAGCTGGCTGAGTTTGCGCATGCGCACTTAATCAGGCAGTGATGTGTCAACGACTCTGGCATTGCAGGTGGTACTGCGCAATGAGCCAGCAGGCACTATATTTGCACACCTATCACTTGCCCATCCCCCATGCACCACGCTGCCATCTTTGGACGCCCACCTGGGTGTCTACCATGACTAAGACCCACAATAGCTAACTGGGTATACACCTACCCGACGTGTACATGTGCAGTCGGTGTCCAAAGATGGCGGCGGTTTGACTAACTGCACCTGTGCTCTGGTAGGCGCACGCAGTTAGTCATTGAGCGGTGATGTCGGGTGAAGCCTGCGGGCGGCGTGAGCAGCAGTCTTTGCGGCAACGGTGTTGGCTTCAGGTCCAGTGGTCAGCAACACCGCTGGCGGCACTGTGAGAGGGGCCACTACCACTAGCGTGCGCCATATTTGCATACCCATTACCTGGGTGTGCAAATATGGCTGCCGCGGCGAGTAGTCGGTGGACATCAGGGCGGAAGTGGATGACAGCTGGGACTTCGCAATTATGTAAGTAGATGTTGGCCATTCTGAGTGATAGTCTCCTTTCTTATTTTTACCATCAATAACAGGACAGTAGACAAGTAGAGTCACAAAAAAAACTGCATTTTAGTTAAAGAAAAAAAATGAAAATAAAAATATACATAAAATGAGAATATAATTCTCATCTGAGCAAAGGTGCAAGCAGACGGCTTTACACTAAATACACTGCAGTTTTACCATAGGAAACATTACATCACAAATACCAATATACAGTCCCAGAATTTGCCTGGAGCCTAGTGGTGTGCCCTACTATACAAAACAGGAAGGGAGGATGCTAATGAACCCTCGGCCCAGGAGCTCACACTTCACGACACGTACCAGGACGCCATCTAAACCGCAGAAACCCTGCTCTACCTATTAAAATTGATCCCCCTCCCCCCTCACAGCTGGTTTAACCCTTTCCTAGGTCGCGCTAAGCCCTAAAGCCACGTTACACTCTCGTCTCCCTTTTCACAGTGTCAGTCAAGTCTCAGGACCCTTCTTCTCCTTCTTCATCTGCTGGAAATGGCTACAAATCTCTATACATATATATATATAAAAAAAAAAAATACATATATATACGTTTTCTGTCGGTATGTAAACTGGAATGTTGGTGGCAGACTGTCTGATGCCTCCAGATACGGGTTTGATAACACCACACTGCACCCTATAAGCAAAAGTGGGGGACAAAATGGAGCATGTGCCCTAAGCAGTGCCCCCCAAATCTCCCTGCACAGGGTAAGGAAACCTTTGTTGATATGAGGCCTCACCTGTGCGAGATCTGGAGCCAACTACCCTGTGGAATGAGCCAGTGCGGCAAGCATCACCCATGGCACTCAATGGTAGGGCAGTGCCAAGTAATATGCCCAGCCACATCTTTACCACCATCGTTGCTTACATGCTGGCACAACCCCCCTAGTGAGGATGAGACATGACACATAGGGTCGGTATCTGTCCCGTTGCAAACACTGAGGAATTTCAAGTGGGGTGCAAGGTGTTGAGAGATTTTATTGGTGGCATCTACCCCCCTACCACTGATATTAAATAAAGGGAGTGTACCCTCATGCAAAAGGGGTAAAATATGATCCAAGTACCATCATTAGGGGGGCACAATGGCTGCAGAGGGCACCAACATCTATAGCTGGCGATTTCTCTTTACTGATGAATGGAAACACTGCCCCCTACAGGCCACGCTGGGATACTGCCACATGCTGCCCCCGACAGGCCATGCCGGGATACCGCCACATGCTGCCCTCGACAGGCAGTGCCAGTATAGCGCCACACCCCTGCCCCCGACAGGCCGCTCCATGAGATCACAACACATTGCCCTCTACAGATCGCTCCAGGATATCATCGCATGCTGCCCCCTATAGGCCGCTCCAGGATATCACCACCATCGCAGTTTCATCCCACATACAATCTATAGAAACCCTTTACTGTTCCCATCTTTAAATCAAGATACATAAAGCTCTTCATTATTGCTAATGCCCATCGTGTGCACCCCAACTGCCGGCAGAGACGTCACACGTCCGCTGTAATCTATGGTTACAGATACAAAAACTCATTAATTCGCCATTACCCCACTTTGCACTGGAAACTCAAATTCATTTTTTCCCACTAGGTAGCCCCTTCCCCCTTTTCACATAAGCACCTGTGCTCTAGACGGGTGGACTGAACTTTGCAACAACAACAAAAAAAAATGGAAATGATTTCGGATACAAATAATAAAAGAAAAAAATTAAAAAAAATAAAATAAAAACAATACCCCCCCTCGTCTGAGACTCTTCCTGCCGCAGCGATACTGAACTTGTGAACCATTTACCTCTTGTGCAAATTAGCAAGGGAGCAAAAGTAGTAAGACGCAAAAAAAAAAAAAAAACGATCTCTTGACTTTACAATCACTTCCTCTGGGCCTTTTAAAGATGGCAGACCTTCCCGTCTCCGGTTACAACCCTATTCTGCTGTGATTATAGATATTTGTTGTCGTTTTATTAATGCTTGACCCTAACCTGCTCCGAACTGTCTCTATAACCGTAGATCCCCTTCCTCCCTCCCGCTCTATAGTCTAACCCTCCAACCCTCCTTCCCTGACCTGGGACCAGCTCCTCCACCCCCCACCCTACAAGGGTTAACATCTCAATCCTAAGACAACTCCCCCCATCATGCTCTGTTACTAGAAAATAAAAAAAAAATAAAAAGAAGATCTCCGAGGGCAGGAGGGCGGCGTAGTGATTACATCCTGCTGTTCTCCGCTGAGGTGTCTTGGGAGTCGGGTGGAAGGAGTCTGGAATGGAGGGATGTCGCTGACCAAGGACACTGTTCCCTGAAACCCGCTAAAGACTGGATGTGTGGGGTGTAGGACACCAATCCCAATGACCTCATGGACCTAACAGGAACCTGGAGGAAAAGAAAAACGACAATGTAACCACAGCCTCCTTCAGCGGTGCCCTCTCCCCACAGCAGAGCCCTCCGCCTGTTACCTCCCACGCTGGGTATGTGAAGACTTGCCCATGATCACATTACACTCCGTAGAACGCAGCCAGTCGCTCCTTCAGCAAAGGAGGAAACTGCTCAGAGAACTGGGTCCAATTCTCCTCCCCGACCTGCTCCTTAAAACCGTGCAAAATCTGAAAAATAGAAGGTGACAAAATGGATCAGAAACAGGACAGGAGCACATCCTCTGGTCCGAGCACTCAATCCATTCCCTGCCTTAAAGGGAACCGGTCAGATAATTCAAACTGCCTGAACCATGGGAATCAGAGAACGGCTGCTTCAATACAAATATCTATGTTTTACTGTAAAAAAGACGAGGCAAGGGCGGAAGGCAAGGCGGGAAGGCAAGGGCGGGGGAAGCAAGGGCGGCGGAAGGCAAGGGCGGCGGGAAGGCAAGGGCGGCGGAAGGCAAGGCGGCGGGAAGGCAAGGGCGGCGGAAGGCAAGGCGGCGGGAAGGCAAGGGCGGCGGGAAGGCAAGGGCGGCGGAAGGCAAGGGCGGCGGGCCACCTTTCCGAGACTAGTTGTATTGGGACGAAGTGTCTCAGGATCTGCGCTGCTGAATGAAACCAGAAAGTGGAACACTGGTTTCAACAAGTGTTCTTTATTCCGATGCGTTTCAGAGCGTTACCGTGCTCCTTCCTCCTAGTCCCTGACTAACGCTGTGAAACGCATTGGAATAAAGAACACTTGTTGAAACCAGTGTTCCACTTTCTGGTTTCATTCAGCAGCGCAGATCCTGAGACACTTCGTCCCAATACAACTATTGTTCGCCATGTCATTCGTGGATGTGTGGGTCCTGCAGCAGCTGTATCCAGGCGCGCACACTTGTTGTGTGTAACACGACTTTTCCAGGTGAGCAGCTTTCAATAAGGTTCTTGCCGATATCTGAAAGGAGATATGACCCTGTTTGTGCATGTCTCACGCCCTATAGACCTTTCCGAGACTAGTCATCTCAATCACGATATTACTAGCTCCTATCTCCTAAACATAGACAATAATGATGGCACTATTCAGGCATTAGGAATCAGATGGCAGTTTCTTTCAAAAGGTTCTTTTAGACGTCCAAGCTGTTCTACCTTAGAAATATCCTATAAGTATTAATGTCCTGGAGAATTCAATTAAAAAGGGACATTTCTAGTAACCAGAAGTTATCGCCTATGAACGGGACTAATTCTAAATCTGTGGGGGTCTTACCGCCAAGACCCCTTCCCCCATTACCAATCCACAGTACAGAGCACTTATATCTCCATTATGACTTGTGCGGCTCTAGCCTTCCAGAGTGCTGGTGTAGCACTGTTTCCCCTTCACCATCGATCCCTGATCAGTGGCCTCCAGCTATGCGGAAAACCTCAGTGAGATCCCGCTCAAGTGTCCTGGTGGAAGAAGAGGATGCAGCGCTGTGGCTCCATCTATCTCAGGATCGGTGGGGATAGCAGAACGTGGATCTCCACTGGATCATAAAATGAAGGGTTATCCTAATGACAGACGACCCCCTTTTAAATCTACCAAACCCCAAAAGGGCAGAAACAATGACAGGGTCAGCCCTAATAAATGTGCACTGACATTCTCCATACAGAAATCTCTTAATGAAGAATCACATCATTCTAGGAAGTAACAAAAGGACTCGACAAGCAGCAACAATGGGAAGATGATGAAGGGCGCAGTGCTCAAAAAAGCGTTGTGCCAGTTATCAGCCTCAGTGAGTAGATGGACTGGTGTGATGAGGTGTATAATGTCATATCTGAACATAACAGGAGCGGTGACTGGGTGCAATGTCACAGCCAGACTGACCTTATAGAACATATCTCGCAGGTCATCCTTGGGGCTCACCCAGGAGGCCACAGCGTCACAGAAAAAGATGAAATCCTGCAAGATAAAGGAGATGAATGTGAATAGAAAGATGGCACAGGGTAGACCCATGTTATAAGAGACCCCGGCGCGTCTTATAACCTGCACTACTCCTCCAGGGTTGACGCCGATCATTATGCAGATCCCTCTGAAGGCCGAGTCTTTCTCTTCATTATCGCGGATATTTCGCAGGGACGTGCACCTGATAAATGAGAAAATGGTGAGGAAAAAACCCCAAATAAACTAGAAATACAGATCAGGATGGGGAACGAGTGCCAACAACTCACCAGGGCCGGATGAACTGCTGCAGCATGGGAGCGACCTCCTGGGGACATACACAGCCGAGGCGCCCAATAGTGATAGCTGGAAATCAGGAGGAAAGGGGAGATGCATGTTAACACTGGAGCACAAAAGAGTCAACGATATAAACCAGAGTTATAGGAAAATGGCAAAGATTCATAGAAAGGAAACATTCAGGTTTGGATTCAAGACCTTGTCCTGCTCCAAAATAGCACAATGACATGCTCACAAAGCTGAGAATTTGCTACTATGTAAAAGCACAGAGAGGAAGCAGTGTGACTTACACTATACTGCATACACAAGCCAAATCGTGCCAGGTGTGAGCACGAGGTCCCACTTTGTCAGATGTGAAGAACTGGCTTCCCCCCACAGTTGGTATCTTCCAAAGAAAAGAATCTCAACATTCCGAACACACTGGGAAAGTGAAAGTGAAACCTGCGCCGCTGTGATAGAGGGAGTCGTCTTATTGGCTGAGGATATATACTGGGGGGAAAAGCTTGTAATAACCGATAGGTTCACTTTAACCACTTTAGGACCAGGCAATTATTAACTTAATTTTTCCGTCAATATAACTATGTGAGGGCTCGTTTTCTTTGCGGGACGAGGTGTAATTTTGGAGGACATCATTCATTTTATCACATAATGTCATGGTAAGTGGAAAAAAAATTCCAAGAGTGACAAAATAACTAAAAAAAAAAAAAAAGGGAAATTCTGCAATTGATTTTAAATGACAGCGTTGTCTTTACCATGTAACTGAGCTGGCAGTGTGATTGTGAAGAAACCAAATGTCTATAGTTTGGCTCTATTTAATCTTGTGACTTTGAGGTCTGTAACGTTTTCAATGTTTGGGATCTGATCTGGGGCTGTGTGAGGGCTTGGTTTTTTCTATGCACCTCACGATGATGTTTCTCTTGGGGTACGTGATGTTTTGATCGCCTGTTACTGCATTTTTTCTGTTTGGCGGCCGAAAAACTGCAATTCTGGCGTTTGATTTCTTTTATTACATCATTTACAGATTGATTTATTAAAATATAAAATATATTAATCCAGACTATTACAAATGCAGTGATACCAAAAAGTGACATCATTAGTTGTTAAGGCTTTGTTTTGCAGTATTATCAAAAGATGCCAGTTGAATGGTGACCAAAAGGACAGATAAATCTCCAAAGTGATAATGGAGCCTCAAAACCAAGTACATGTGAGCCCTGCCTAAATCTAACTAGCTATGGGACCCCTCTATGGCAAGTCACTAAGCAGACAGTCCGCCGGCTGCCACTTGCTTAGATGACAAAAGGTGGAAGAGGATCGGAGACCATTTCCAGCCTCTGACAGTACGTTACTATAAATGCATAATATCAAACACAAAAAAAACAAAAAGCCGAACAGAAAATATCAGGATGTAACTAACCAGTGTTTTCAAGCAGCGTCTTGGGGTATTCGGTCGGTTGATTATTTCTACCAGGTTATTCAGGACCATGGGAACGTATGGTTGCATCTCAGCCCCTGTCAGAGAGAAGAGATGTCAGACAATGCCGGCAGAGGCCCACAGTGCACAGAGAGGAGCTGTGCACAGAGATGAGGTGCAGGACTTCCTCTATACTCACCCATCTGCATGCAGATCTCCCCGATTGCCCAGGTGGCATTATTACAGACAGAGATAAACTCGGGGTTTAGGTTGGTACCGAGAATGGGCATAAATTCAGCTGTAAAGAGAAGAAGCAAAGGGACACTTTAAATATATAATATCTAGGAGGGGATGTTGCCATGATAGGGGCTGGCTCTGTTGTCCTGAGGGCGGTGGCTGCTCTCCCCGTGCTCTCTCCTTTGAGCTTACTCTCCTCATGTGTTCGTCCCTCCCCTTTGAACTCTCTAGGGATAGCGCAATTATGTGACTGCCCCCCCTCCCCCATGCCGTTTTCATCTCTGTATATACACAAGTATTCAAAGATGCCAGCAGCTGAGAAAATGCGAACGACGTACCCTGGGTGCACATGTGCAGTTACACAGGCCGCGCCATCTTTGGACATCCAGTTGTCCAAAGATAGCGGTGGGCTGAGTAACCACCTGCCAGTACGCGCATGCGCAGTTCCTCATTCGGCGAGTATACATCAGTGATGTCTGGCAACAGCTGTGGGCGGCGTGCTGTGTCTGTACTGCTTGCTTGGCATGGCCAGTACCACCAGCGAGTGCCTTATTTGCACACCAATCATTTGGGTGTGCAAATATAGCTGCTGCAGGCACGTGATAGAAAGGACAACATGATGGAAGTGGATGACTGATTCCAGAAGACAATTATGCAAGTAGATTATACACACACACACACACACACACACACACACACATCATGGTTCAGTATGGGTAGGAGACCATTACTTACAGATACAAGGTTTCACGTGCAAGAAACAAGCCTTCGTTAGGTCACCCAAGAGAGCAAAGGAGCTTTGCCGAACCTCCGGCATAATGTCCTACAAGTAAAAAGAAAAGCCTCAGAACAAGGTCGTGTTCCCTAAGGTCACTGTCGCACCTGGCGACGGGTGGGAGGCGCACCTTTTTGGCGCTCCGCCAGCGTTTGCCGCCCCCAATTTACACGGGGAGACATCTCCGGCGATGGCCGGTGAGCTGAGAGGCGGCACCGCCGCCGGGGTGTCTCAAAACCCCAGGGGGATGCAGTACAATGGGAGCATATGGCTCCCATCACTGTCAGCTTGCCGTGCGGCAGTTTACATGGGGCGATGTGGACACATTGCAACACACCGGCCGCCTGGTTTCAGAGCACTGCTCTGAAACCAGGCGACCAGTAAAAGGCGTCGCCATCGCCCCTTTACATTAGGCGACCTAGGCTCAATGTCGCCGCAAATAGGCGATGTAGGGGCGTCGCCTATGAATCGGCGGCGATGTCGCCACGTGTGACTAGCCCTTAAGGGTTTAACCAAGAGTAAAGCCACCTCCCTCACCTGCATGCACTGGAACAGAAGGGTCATAATGTTGCTTCTGGCTACTAATTGCTCCACGTGGCCACCCAGACCCTCGGCCAGGCCGCTGAGAAGATCCAAAGCCACGATCATGAAGTCTTTATCGGGAGCCTCGTACTGGTCCGGATGCTGACTGTACATCTGCAGATGTATAAGATGTAACTTAGATCTGTGGCCCCTGATAGGAAAGGGGGGGGGGGGGGAAGGGGAAGAGACATAGCCGTGATATGGTTATCTCACCATAGCTTGAGCGAGGGTCTTCTGCACCAGAGTTACACAGCGCTGATACACCGGCTCACAGTACGGGAGGAATCCGCTCTGCAGGGCGGTGGCGATGGAGGACAAGCACTAGAGGAAAACACTGGGTTACACAGATAGTTGAGCGGCCCTCCTGACCCTTATACCCTGCGCCAGTCCCCAGGGGTCAGACAGTATGAATACAAAGTACCAACATGTGGAATTCAGACTCATGATTCTACATCACACCCCTCACACATCCACCACCCCCGCCATGCAGACAATGGACCAATCCTCACCTCCAGAAGGGGGAAAAGATCCTTATCTTCATCCTTCAGCTCGTTCCACTTCTGGATCAGAGGGGGCATCAGTTTCTGAATGTATTCCTGAATGTATTGGGGATGGGAGAGATATATCAGATATAGCATGACCTTGTCCTTTTATACAGGACTCCTCCATACAGGTCTCTGAATCAGACACTATGAATACGAGACATCATGGACATTTCATGTTATATGTATAATCATCACCTCCAGAGATTTCACAAATTGTAATCAGTCTGTTTCTATACAATTCGTTCCACTCACCGGCTGGTTTAGATGATGCCCCACCGAATCCGCCAGGGTCCCGATGGCGTCGTACAGGATCAGGAGATTCTTGTGCTGATATTTTCCGAAGGCAAAAACCAAAGTGTCCAGGATAAAACTCAGATACGGTACAAGCTCCGTGCAGGCCTCTTCCTCCAGGGTAGCAAATGCACTGAAACAGATAATCTGTATCTCAGCAGGAATATTCAGCTCAATGTAAGCTATTGTTCTGCTCCATCAGCCACTGCAGAATCATGAGAAATACTAATGGACATAATACAGTATCTGGCAATATTTGGGGTTAATTCCAGTCTTAAATGGATCTGACAACTGTCGCCCTATTAGTATAAGCCATGACTAGAGAGGAGGGAAACGATCCGCAGGACCCCAGTGGCCACATCAGTAACGTTGCAAATCTCCAGCAATTCTTCTGACTTCTAGGCCTGGCACAACATCATCTTTTGAGTGATGCCTCTAATAAGTTGCTTCGGGACAACTTATCACTTATCGATGACCATCAATTAATGAAAATGAGGGGGACCAACATCTAGCACAGGCCACAAAGTCATTTTTGTCGCTGTACTGCAGCTGGTGATCAGAGGTGGCCCCCTTTGAGATGCTCCATCCCCTTTACTCTCGGATTTGATGAGGGCACAAGAGGTTGACCGTTAAATGAAGTGTTCAACCAATATGGCTTACCAAGACCGGACGACTCCTTTAAAATGTTAGACCTGCAATCTATTCCCAGCCATCTGACGTTACCCCTTTACTCCAGTCAGATTTCTGGTGATCCCCTGGAAGCCTCCAGATCCCTCCCTGTTGCCCTGGAGGATGTAAATTATCCCCTGAACCCACCCCCTACATCTCCCTACCTGCACTGCACCGTTTGACCTCCACATTAAATGGTGGTGCAAGATACAAAAGAGGAACTCCGCATAAAATACCACATCCCCCATTAATACCTGCACGCTGCCTCCTGCACTCGCTTGTTGCTGTCCAGAATTCGTTTCAGTAGCTCTGTCATTAGGGGCTTCAGATACTGATCGGGGGTTGGCTGACCACCCAGTGGGCGTATCGGCTCAGGGTCCAGCAGGCGATGGAGCGGACCAAAGCCTTCTTATCAGACAGGCACTGGATGAGGTGAGGAATCAGCTCTGGCAGGTAGGGCACCATGCCCTGCATACAGCCTGCAGCCAAGAAGAACATGAACTCAGTATACAGGGGTTAAAAGAAAATGCACCTTATAAACAAAGTAGATAAAATGTGCTACCTTCAGCGATGGCCCCGAGCACCAGGATACCGGACTCCTTTATAACCCATTCTGGGTGGAACAGTAAACCCTTCAGAAGTGGGAGAAGGTGAGGAAGTAGCTCATCACGAAAAACATTAGCCAAGACGTCCAGGGCGGCAGCCGAACACTTTCCTGAGGAAAACACAATGCCCCATTATTTTGAGCAGAGCCCAGAACCTCGAACCCAAAGGCCAGAGAACACCGATCAGACAGTATGAATACAAGAGACCCTCAGTGTAACTCAGGGGAGAAGTATCTGCATCACTTCGGGAGGGTGTTAATGTAAAAAGCTTTATGAAGGAGCAGAACATACTCAGATTCCAGTCAGATAATGTATCATCGTCGTCATCTTCATCATCGCCATCGTCCTCTCCTTCCACGCGCTCTTCTTCGTGTTGTAGGGTCACAGTGCGCGACTTGTGGAACCGCGGCTTAATGTCCTGTTCACTGTCAGGGACTGTCTCATCCTCCTCTACATCCCCCTAAGGAGAGAACCCAAGATCATATGTGGGCTGGAGAGGCGAGCTCACTACAACATACAGATATGAGGGACAGTACACAGATCTGTATAATGATCTTTTCACAACTAGGCCTGCAACAGGGACAAGGGGCATCCTCAGTCTGGAGGAGAAATTAAAAATGTAAACATAATCTTAAATATAGATTTGTTACCAGGTGGGCAGAGAGACACACGGGAGGGCCCGCGCCTGGGCAGGCAGAGAGGCACACGGGAGGGCCCGTGAATGGGCAGGCAGAGAGGCACACGGGAGGGCCCGCTCCTGGGCAGGCAGAGAGACACACGGGAGGGTAAGCGCCTGGGCAGGCAGAGAGACACACGGGAGGGCCCGCGCCTGGGCAGGCAGAGAGACACACGGGAGGGCCAGGCCACCGGGCAACTAGAGGCACGGCCATATTGGAGTGGGGAAGGAAGCATTCCCCAAATGTGGGGCAATTAGCATCTGCCTCATGGGGGGGAGGCCAATGCTTTCCTCTGCATTAATCCATTAGGTTATAGGTTGGACTCTTGACATAACACCAGCTCTTCACAATAACAGGAATACATGTGCTCACCTTTAAGAGGATGATGTCTATCTCATTGTATTTCATCCCATTCACAAGGATTGGAATCAGCCTGTAAGACAAAGAGCAGATTTTTGTCTCTGTACAGCAAGGAGGGGAGGGAGCCGCCTTATGAGGAGGCCTGGATGATGGAGCCGCCTTATGAGGAGGCCTGGATGATGGAGCCGCCTTATGAGGAGGCCTGGATGATGGAGCCGCCTTATGAGGAGGCCTGGATGATGGAGCCGCCTTATGAGGAGGCCTGGATGATGGAGCAGAAATGTTGGATACTCACTGCAGCAGGTGATTGGACAGAGCGTCTTTACAGATGGGTTGATCCGCCAGCGTCAACCAGAACTCGCAGGCTTCCAGCGCCACGTTCTCGTCGGTGTCCTGCGTCCGCTGCAGCATGTACTGGAAGAGAAAGAGGAAGACATGACTGAGCGGAGCGGCTCTAATCCACCAAAATCGAGGAAGAGACCTTCACAGACCTGGATGATGCTGTGCATGTGCGGTAGCAGCCGGTCTATCCGAACCTCCAGCAACATGACCAGCGCACGGCACACGTTCTTACGGACCTCGGGGTCTTCATCCACCGCAAGTGCAAAAAGGTGCTGAGGGAAAGAGAGGGTTCATTATTCTCACCTCTGACTGGCACCTGGGGGCCACATTATTCCTCAGACTTTGCACCCACAAGAATACAAACCTCGATGAAGGTGTCGATATTATCCATGAGTGCCTGGGCCCTGTCCGTGATAAACTGGTTTACACAGGCAATGGCGTGGGACCTGGAAACAAGAGGACAGATGGCATCAGAGATGGGCATAAGCGGCTCCTTTATGGTTGGACGCTGCCGGGAGTCACATGGAGAACCTGATTTTGGGGCTGCAGTGTTTGAAGAACTGGAGAAACTTGGGGATCATGATGTTCAGCGGTCGGTTCAGAGCGTCGCTGTCCAGGAGCTCGGAGGAATCCTCACAGATTTTCTGAAGCGCGCCAAATGCTCCCTAAAGAAAAATAAAGGAGAAAATCCAGGAATATTAGATCAGTGGAGGTCGGACCATCAGACCCCTGTACTGCACTGATGATCAGACGGGTCCGGAGACCCCAGGGATTGAGGAAGACGGGTTTGGGCTTCTACACTTATCTGTCTGCTCACCTCTCCCTGCATGCTGGGCCTCTTAAATCACTGGCAATACTCAGAGTTGTAGTGTCACAGACCACCCACGTTACATGACTGGATTGGATTGGGGGTCCCACATATTTATCGACCTCTCACCTCGCAGGTGTTGTAGTCCTCAGAGTTCAGCAGGTTGCAGAGCTGAGGTAGTAGTTCTGGCCAGGTCTGCAATTCTCCCTTTGATGCGATGGTGGTGATGAGAATTCCTGGGGAGGAAACACACAAATGAAACCAAAACAAAAATTGCTTTTTAATGCACACAACGCCCCCAGAGGATAAGGTTAAGCATTAAGTCTGTGCAGAGTACGGGTCTGTAGGGAGATAACCCGGTGACTGCTCCTCTCTGGATCAGACAGTATGAATACAGGAGCCCTCACTGAATGTCAGGTCTTCAGATCTGCATCATGTCCAGAACTCGCAGCAAACGGGGCGACAGCGGGAACATCCCGAGCTGGACTCACCGATGGTGGCTCTGATGAGCGAAGACGAGTCTCCGATGCTGTTCAGACATTCCTGCTTTATGAATTCAGACACGGGCTGGGGGAAGTTCTGGTAATGAGCCTTCACATTGTTCTTCAGGATCAGACCACTCAGGGAGCGTGTGGGCTCATCTGTAATACAGATATGGGATATTACACTGCGACCTCAGACAGGGACTCACCGAGGCTGGAGTGCGGAGCGGAAAGAAATGAGATCACAATTAGATGTGACCCTGCAAGATCCCCAACGCATCCACGCGGATGCGCCCAGACCGCCACAGAGGGCATCCACGCGGATGCGCCCAGACCGCCACAGAGGGCATCCACGCGGATGCGCCCAGACCGCCACAGAGGGCATCCACGCGGATGCGCCCAGACCGCCACAGAGGGCATCCACGCGGATGCGCCCAGACCGCCACAGAGGGCATCCACACGGATGCACCCAGACCGCCACAGAGGGCATCCACGCGGATGCACCCAGACCGCCACAGAGGGCATCCACGCGGATGCACCAGACCGCCACAGAGGGCATCCACGCGGATGCACCCAGACCGCCACAGAGGGCATCCACGCGGATGCACCCAGACCGCCACAGAGGGCATCCACGCGGATGCGCCCAGACCGCCACAGAGGGCATCCACGCAATCATGGTGCAGTGAATATCCAGATGTAGCGACCCAGTCCAATATACCATGTGTCCACACATATTATGGACTGTAACACGGCCCGGTGAATACAGACTATACCCTCTACGACGTACTGTGTTTCCACGGCTGACAACCAACTCCCTACTTTGTGACTAGAGTGTCCGTACTGCAGACATGCCAGGTTAGACACGTTACCGTCCCCCTCTCACCTTCAGACTTGAGCCGCGTCAGCACAAAGATGAGATAATTGTTGAAGTCGGGATACTGGTTCAGCTGCTTTAGTTTCTGAGAGACAGTTCAGGAGAAGAGAGCGATCATCTGCTGAGAGTGCTGGAATATATTTACCCCCCACTCCCTCATAGTATATAGCCGCGGCTCCCACATCTAGAACACTACAAGGTGAAAGCAGCCCTGCCGCAGGTATAACAAGAGAGACATGGACCGGCCAGACTCAACATAAAGTGCAAGAGCTGACAATACTGGTGATGTGAAGGATACATCTTGGACGACTCTCTGCGTGGCTGTGTCTGGGGACTGAGAGTCCTTTAGGAGCTGCAGGACTTGCTGTAATCCTTCCTCATCTGGACGCCAGTCCATCTTCACAACCACAGGCTGCAAAGAAAAAAACAAAAAAAACTCAGTTATCAATGTGCAGTACCTCGTCTCTGCCTGCTGGGGGCACTGCTGTACTGTGAAGATATAGGCCTGCTGTCCATTCTACATCACTGCCAGCACCAAAATACCCAGTGTCACTTCGCGCTGCAAAAGCCCAAGAGCTCCTAAAATACTCTGTGCTGCAGTCACAAGATCAGTACGGACATCTCCGGAAACTCTCTGTGCCGTTAGGTAACCTGTCTTCCCCAGCAGCTTAATATTCGGATCAAAATGCTTAATCTGAAATACTCTGTGCTGCTGGAGAATCCTGCTCTTTCCACACTTGAATTTGTAGGCAGTGGAGCACTGGGATCAGACACTATAAATACAAAGACATCATGGTGCCTATGCATCATCTCTGGGGGGCTCACAGCCCCCCACACCTGGTCCTGCTCTGCAGAGTGCAATCCTTGTATCAGTCCCACATCACAGGCATAAAAGACAGCGCTCGGCTCTTCCGACTAACAGACATTTCTTCTAATCCCCCCCACCACTCATACACATGTATAGTGTGCGCATGCGCTCTTAATAGGGAAAGGTATGCAGAACACTGCCAGACATCTCCCCTGACAGCAAGATATTGGGCATCTCAAACTCTACCCTCCCCCAATCCACCCACAAGAGTCAAAAAAAAATCCCCCAAACAGATGAAATGATGGATTCATCAAAATGTGTATAGAGGCATCTAAAGACTCCCCACCCCACCCCCCAATAGATACTCATGTATGACATCAGCTGAACCTGCAGATAGTCTCATGTGCATGGCCACCCAACACATGACAGAAATGTAGAAGAAACACCCTTGCCTTCATTGAGACACTAACATATGATGTCAGGGGAGATAAAGGGCGCGGGGGAAGCCGGCAGGGGGGATGGGGCGGGGGGAAGCGGCAGGGGGAAGCCGGCAGGGGGGATGGGGCGCGGGGGGAAACCGACAGGGGTGGATGGGCGCGGGGGGAAGCCGGCAGGGGGGGATGGGGCGCGGGGGAAGCCGGCAGGGGGGGATGGGGCGGGGGGCGAGGAGAGTGGGTGTAGAGGAAGCCTTCTTTGTATGGAGGATTCAGAAGAGGTTTTATCAAAACTACAGCCAGCAGCCCAGTAAGTGACACATGGCTGGAATCAGGGTCTCTGCCTGACATTATGCTGCCCTCAGAAAGGGGAGGCAGAGACCCGGTGTCAGGAGCTTCCTCATCTTCTCCCTCAGGACACGGTTCGGCCATTGCACAGGAGATCTTAGATCCAGTTCAGCAGCAGCTGATAATTTCACTGTAAAGGCAGGACAGGCAGGGACTGACACCATGGATTTAGTCTAGTTGAGGTTGTCTCTTCCCAATCACTGGGGCCAGGAAAGTCCTTGTGAAATCTATCACCTTTTGCAATTTACCGGTTATTAAACATGGTCTGTTCTAATGAATGGAGGGACCTTTAATTGTATCATGTATTGCCTGTTGCCTAGGTGACGGCTTCCTCTGCCTTCTATTAGAGGTGATCAGTCTCCTGAGCACAGCACTTTGAATCATTGCTCTGAAGCTTGGGGAGATCACCAGATCCACAGAGTGAGATCTGCACCGGTCTGCAGCAGACAGGCCTGGACAGACGGACAATCATCTGGAGTGAAGCTGATGATACAGGACCGAAGCCCCAGCTGTAGAGATCAAGCAGCTCTCTGCAGGGAAGGATCTGTGCAGGCACAATTACATTCAATCTGGAAACAGCCAAGGTTTAGTCCGCTAAGACATCCATCTCATCTGGTCTGCAGCCTGGTCTAGTGGATCCCAGATTTCCCTCCCCCCCCAAATAAAAATCAGACCTAGTGGATCTCAGAGCCTGCCACTTGATCTTATAGATCCCACAGCCTGGTGTCTGGTCTAGTGGATCCCAGACACCACCACCCTCCCCGATAAAAAAAAAATCAGGTCTAGTGGATCCCAGAGCCTGCCACTTTATCTAATAGATCCCATATCCCACAGCCCGATGTTTGGTCCAGTGGATCCCAGATCCCAAACACACCCCCACCCCCATGGTCATGATCCACCTGATCTAGTGAATCCCAAATTACACATCCCCTTCAAAAAAAAAAAAAAAAAACTGGTCTAGTGGATCTCATGGTCCATCTGATCTAGTGGATCCCGGATCTCACCCCCTCATATGGTCTAGTGGATCCCAGATCCCATCCCCTATATCTAGTGGATCCCAGTTCACACCATCTGGTGTAGTGGATCCTGCAATCTTATCGGTGTGGAAGTTCAACATGCTTATTCCATGCAGAGTGGTAGATCGCAGCTTTTCCATCGATGGTGAGATCCCGGCCCTCCGCCTCCACCACTGGATCCCATGTCCCAGTCCTCCGGCCCGGCCGGCTCCCACCTGTAGCTGCCGCCAGCCTCCACTGCTCCCGTGCAGCAGCCGGTCCTCCCCTCCCCTGCTCCCGGTGCAGCAGCCGCTCCGCCCTCCCCCGGTCTCCCCTCCGGTGTCGCTTCTCACCTCGCAGGATGGAGGAGACTCGCAGGCGGCGGAGACACAGAAAGAGAGAGAGCGCGGGCTGATGACGTCATTTGCACCCTTCCAACCAACCAATAGACTGCCTTCAGATGGGCGGAGTCAGTTGCACTGTGATCCCTCTCGGCCGCCGTCTTCGGCCTGGGATATTTCAAATGCCGCCATGCCAACTGCGCTGCACCACGTGACTGTGAGCGGCGGCGGCGCCATCTTTGTTTCGGGCAACTCCGAGGAAAAAAAATAAGTGTGAGACGGTCGGCCAATCACAGCGCTGCTCATTGTGAGAGCTGGGATCTGATTGGCTGCGGCTGTTCATTCATCTGCACATGGCCCCAGTGGAGGCGGGTGGAGAATACATGATTATTTAACTATTTGATGGTTAGACATTTTTTGGCCATTAAGGGGTATAAAATAAAGTGTTGTCCTATGGATAGTAGATACCTGGGGCCCTGGAGGACGAAGCTGCAGCCCTGACTGGAATACAGCACACCTGTGCCTGCTATATCCTCCAGTCTCATAGACAATGAACGGGCCCCTCACTGGGGGCCCAAACAGGCCTTGAATACACTATAAGGGTTATTACCCAATAACCTGAAGGGTTAAACTGCTGGGACCCATCAATCCTGCCAACCAGGCCCAGAAGTGCCCATTAGCAGAGCAGTGGGCTCCGTCCTGCGGTGGGTGGGTGTGTGCCCACTGACACACACAGGGCCCCTCTGATCTCTGCCGCACTAATACACCCAGAAGAGAGCGGTGACGAGCAAATACATGTGAAGATTGAGGAGAACGCAACACGTGTGCGCCTACAGTCAGGCACAAGCAGTGTCAGTGCGCAGGCATACACATGTAGCGCCCCGCTAGTCAGCGCGCTACAAAAGGGTACTGCACCCCTGACTGAAGGTGCCTATGCTTTGTTCTGGTAACGGAGTAGTAGAAGCCTGAAGCTCCAGCACCACACACACACCTAGTGATAGGGGACCAATCAGACGCCTGTTACCAGGGTAACCGGTCCGGGTGGGAGGAGAGGCTAGGTTATAAAGTGAGTGGGGAGAGCAGAACAGAGTTAGGAGATCAGTCAGAAGGGAGCTGCAGAAAGAGTGAGAAGCAGCAGATGAAGCAGAGCTGGAGAGCGACAGAACAGCAGAGAGAAGGTAACAGGGAGGGCACCGCAACCTGGTGACCCAGAAGAGAAAGGGAACAAGAATAGAACGGGTAACCGAATACCCTAGCCCAGTCCACACCGAAGTACTGGCTCCGAGGTGGCTCAGTCGGCTACAACGCTGCCGTACTCCACCATTCCTATTTCTAACACCCCGGGGACATCATCCTACCTGTCGAGGGCTACTACATCTGGCTGCCGTCCATCACCCCAGAGGTTCGCGCAGCGCCGCTGCCATCACCGGGACCTACAGGTGGAGTCACAAACTAATTTATTTTATTTTGCAAACATCATTTTTATTATTTAATTTTTCACTTTTCATTGTCTGCTCAAGGGCACGGTTTTGGACTCCAACACCCTGTACCAGTACACCCGAGATCCAAGTACCCAATCCCTTGTGGCTAGACACAAACGCCGGCAGCATTCAGACAGCGCGCGCTCTGGGAAGTGAGCACTGTCAATCAAAAGCGGAGGAAGGCCCCCAATATCCAAATGAGCCATGTCACATACCCACTTCTCAGCACGTGACTTGGGTTTGCGCCTGCAAGGATTAATCTACCTCCTCTCACTCAATCCAGCACTCAACCTCTGTCCTATGCTGAAAGGGAGCATCAATCACACCCCGACTCAGACCATGCACCCCGCTTCACACACGCTGCCACCACTCACTGGATATGGGGGGGGGGGACGATGAAGTCCCCATAAACTAATAGTATCAGACAATCAACAAAATTACACCCTCCCTAGGGTTAGGGGTTCTTTAGTAAGTAATCTTTATTTATATGGCACCAACATATTCCGCAGCGCTTCACAATTCAGAGGGTATACAATACAATAATATGATAAAACATGACACAATACAAAAACAATACAATACAGTTATCAGAAAATACAATACAAAGCATAATATTTTGCAATAATTAGAGCAAAATAATGACAGCCCTGCTCATAAGAGCTTACAATCTAACAATGAGGTGGGGGTGACACAAAGTACAGGGGCTTATTTACAATGATGGTATAGTTGACTTGAGGAGATGGGGAACAGATAGGAGCAGCATAAGTGGTCACCAACCATTATTTGTGATCCACTTGAGACTGGTGGAGCTGATGGGCTATGTCTAGATGACTTTGACTAGGGATCATGTTAACCTGTCCTAAAAAGATGTGTTTTTATGGATTGCCTGAAAGTATGTAAGTTGTGGATACACCTAATTTGTTGGGGTAGAGCATTCCAGAGAATTGGTGCAGCTTGGGAGAAGTCTTGAAGACGGGAGTGGGAGGATCAGATTAATGTAGAACTGAGTCTCAAGTCACTTCCAGAGCGAAGAGA
Organism: Allobates femoralis; assembly: GCA_033576535.1. NCBI lineage: Eukaryota > Metazoa > Chordata > Amphibia > Anura > Aromobatidae > Allobates > Allobates femoralis. The sequence goes on from JARQOC010000004.1 coordinate 67,720,968, forward strand.
ACGGGTGGGGTGATAGACAGAGACCGTTGAGAGTGCGGTCCCTGCAGCAGCTGCTTGTACGCTATTCTACCAGTTGTGGGTTTCACAACTGACTAAGGTGAGCAATTCCACATCGACAAGTGAGAGTTTTTAATTGAGATAAGACCCTATATGCGCATTCTTTCTTTCACAGACAGAGATAAGGGAAGAGATGTAGGGTGGTGCTGCATTCTGAAGAGCTTTGTGGGTGAGAACAAGCAGCTTGCTATAGAGCACACAAGGTTCAGACTTATTAAAGTTTTAATCTTTAATATACAGTTAGGGCCAGAAATATTTGGACAGTGACACAATTTTCGCAAGTTGGGCTCTGCATGCCACCACATTGGATTTGAAATGAAACCTCTACAACAGAATTCAAGTGCAGATTGTAACGTTTAATTTGAAGCGTTGAACAAAAATATCTGATAGAAAATGTAGGAATTGTACACATTTCTTTACAAACACTCCACATTTTAGGAGGTCAAAAGTAATTGGACAAATAAACATAACCCAAACAAGATATTTTTATTTTCAATATTTTGTTGCGAATCCTTTGGAGGCAATCACTGCCTTAAGTCTGGAACCCATGGACATCACCAAACGCTGGGTTTCCTCCTTCTTAATGCTTTGCCAGGCCTTTACAGCCGCAGCCTTCAGGTCTTGCTTGTTTGTGGGTCTTTCCGTCTTAAGTCTGGATTTCAGCAAGTGAAATGCATGCTCAATTGGGTTAAGATCTGGTGATTGACTTGGCCATTGCAGAAGGTTCCACTTTTTTGCACTCATGAACTCCTGGGTAGTTTTGGCTGTATGCTTGGGGTCATTGTCCATCTGTACTATGAAGCGCCGTCCGATCACGTTTGCAGCATTTGGCTGAATCTGGGCTGAAAGTATATCCCGGTACACTTCAGAATTCATCCGGCTACTCTTGTCTGCTGTTATGTCATCAATAAACACAAGTGACCCAGTGCCATTGAAAGCCATGCATGCCCATGCCATCACGTTGCCTCCACCATGTTTTACAGAGGATGTGGTGTGCCTTGGATCATGTGCCGTTCCCTTTCTTCTCCAAACTTTTTTCTTCCCATCATTCTGGTACAGGTTGATCTTTGTCTCATCTGTCCATAGAATACTTTTCCAGAACTGAGCTGGCTTCTTGAGGTGTTTTTCAGCAAATTTAACTCTGGCCTGTCTATTTTTGGAATTGATGAATGGTTTGCATCTAGATGTGAACCCTTTGTATTTACTGTCATGGAGTCTTCTCTTTACTGTTGACTTAGAGACAGATACACCTACTTCACTGAGAGTGTTCTGGACTTCAGTTGATGTTGTGAACGGGTTCTTCTTCACCAAATAAAGTATGCGGCGATCATCCACCACTGTTGTCATCCGTGGACGCCCAGGCCTTTTAGAGTTCCCAAGCTCACCAGTCAATTCCTTTTTTCTCAGAATGTACCCAACTGTTGATTTTGCTACTCCAAGCATGTCTGCTATCTCTCTGATGGATTTTTTCTTTTTTTTCAGCCTCAGGATGTTCTGCTTCACCTCAATTGAGAGTTCCTTTGACCGCATGTTGTCTGGTCACAGCAACAGCTTCCAAATGCAACACCACACACCTGGAATCCACCCCTGACCTTTTAACTACTTCACCTGATTGCAGGTTAACGAGGGAGATGCCTTCAGAGTTAATTGCAGCCCTTAGAGTCCATTGTCCAATTACTTTTGGTCCCTTGAAAAAGAGGAGGCTATGCATTACAGAGCTATGATTCCTAAACCCTTTCTCCGATTTGGATGTGGAAACTCTCATATTGCAGCTGGGAGTGTGCACTTTCAGCCCATATTATATATATAATTGTATTTCTGAACATGTTTTTGTAAACAGCTAAAATAACAAAACTTGTGTCACTGTCCAAATATTTCTGGCCCTAACTGTAAACGGTACAGTGCTTACAAGAGAAGATATAAAATGGAAATAAAGAGTGACATACAAATATGCAAAAGTTATAAAATAAAAAGGGAGAAACTTACAGAAACCTAAACTTTGCAGCTTGCCTTCTGTAGCCCAATGGTGAGGGCGGAAAAATGAATGTGGATCACAGCAGTGTTTCAGCTGCCCCAAATCTGTGAACAAAGAACTCCTGGCTTGTCTGGGTTCTCATAGTGTTTTGAGTGAGGTCCGATTCCCAGCCCAACCTCCCAGTTTACTATACTAATTCTGGAACTATGATTGGAGCCCACTCTAATGTAGCCATGCATACATTATTTTTTTTAAATGGTCTTTGTCTTAATCCCTTTCTCTTTCTCAACAGTAAGTACAAACTGTCCATCTGTATTAGGTCCCTTTGATGGTGGTCATAAGAGGTGTAAAATGGTTCAACTCTGTGGTTTCTCATGATGGCCCCCTGGAGAGACCTGTAGTCACTGTGATGAGAGAGCTAGCTTTGTGCTTAGATAACATAGGTTGTGACATTTTGTGTAGTGACACAGAATTTAGACATTAACTGCTGGGTCCATTCCCTCAGATACATATTTCACTACAAGCCAGTGTAAGGTTACACCTAACTCTTGGCCACACCAAGGGTACACCAAACTGTTGGCCACACCAAGGGTATACCAAACTCTTGACCACACCAAGGGTATACTAAACTTTTGGCCACACCAAGGGTGCACCAAACTCTTGGACACACCAAATGTGCACCAAACTCTAGGCCACACCAAGGGTGCACCAAACTCTTGGCCACACCAAGGGTGCACCAAACTCTTGGCCACACCAAGGGTATACCAAACTCTTGACCACACCAAGGGTATACTAAACTTTTGGCCACACCAAGGGTGCACCAAACTCTTGGACACACCAAATGTGCACCAAACTCTAGGCCACACCAAGGGTGCACCAAACTCTTGGCCACACCAAGGGTGCACCAAACTCTAGGCCACACCAAGGGCACACCAAACTCCCAAACATTTAGCCACATCAGGGGTGCACCAAACTCTAGGCCACATCAAGGGTACACCAAACTCTAGGCCACACCCAGGGTGCACCAAACTCTAGGCCACACCAAGGGTGCACCAAACTCTAGACTAACCAAGGGAACACCAAACTCTAGGCCACACCAAGTGTGTACCAAAGCCCCTTCCTTTGCATACAAAGTAAAAGTTATTTCCTCAGCTCAGTATCCAGTCACAGGCATAGTGCCAGTATGGTTCTTATAGGGGATCCCTTATATCACTTTATAGCTCATTTAAATGCATTCTGGGGTTGATGGACTCCCTTAAGTACTGGAAAAACCCCTTTAATTAGAAATTAGACTCGGCTATCCCCATCTTGTCAGTGCTCTAGTGACTTTAAATAGCCTATTATATGAAAAGGGACATTTATATTGTGTTCCCAATGGAAAAGAAAAGAACACTGAGCGGACCAGGAATGTTATTATCACCAAGCGCAAGCTGTCAAAAAGGGTGTAAACTATCTGCAAAGACCTATGGTCACTGCAAGACCCCACTGCTTAAAGGGGTTGTCCTGGTTAACCCCTTTAAAAAAAAGAGTGACTGAATTGTACCCAAAATTCACAGGACAAACTAAAATGCTTCTTTAATAGTGTCCTATGGACAGATGAAATCAGATTAGAGCTATTCTGTAATATATACCAGCAATATGTTTACCTGTAAAGTAAAGAGGCCCTAACCTATAGCGACAAACAGCGGCGGAGTGTCTAGAGAAAAGTGTCCACCTATAATGCAGGAACCCATAGGGAAACCTGCCCCCGCATACATTGACACATGGCGGAGGAGCATTATCAGCTGATCTAGTGTGTGTGTGTTTAGATGGGTTATCCCAGATGGTACAGTGCGAGTGTCCATAGAAAGGGCGTCCTCAATGGTTCTTGCCCTGGGGGACTTATAGGGGCGAAGTTATTTAATGGGGGGTCCCTCAGGTCTCCTAAGGAATGTCACTCAGGTGATCTACAGTGATTGATCTTATGAGGGTGATCTAGTGCAATTGTTCCAATTGTTAGAGCAGGTATCCTCAGGTGTTTTAACATGAGTTTCTTCAGAGGGAGATTCTGTAGGTGTTCTAATCCTATGGGTACTTAAAGGGGGCATCCTCAGTTGATCTAGCCCTAGTGTACATAGAGAGGGCATCCTCAGTTGATCTAGCCCTTGTGTATCTAAAGGGGGCATACCTAGGTGTTCCACCCCTAATGTACATAGAGGGTGCTCCGTCAGGTGATCTAGTCCTAGTGGGTATAGAGGGAGTATCCTCAGGTGTTCTAACCCCAGTGTACATAGGATGTCCTCAGGTTATCTAACCCTAGTTTACCTAGAGTGGGGGTCCTCAGGTAACCAAGTCCTAGTGTATATAGAGGGGGCATCCTCAGGTGTTCTAACCCCAGTGTACATAGGATGTCCTCAGGTTATCTAACCCTAGTTTACCTTGAGTGGGGGTCCTCAGGTAACCAAGTTCTAGTGTATATAGAGGGAGTATCCTCAGGTGTTCTAACCCCAGTGTACATAGGATGTCCTCAGGTTATCTAACCCTAGTTTACCTTGAGTGGGGGTCCTCAGGTAACCAAGTTCTAGTGTATATACAGGGGGCATCCTCAGGTGACCTAACCCTAGTGTACATAGAGAGGGCGTCCTCTGATGATCTAACTCTAGTGTATATAGAGGGGGCATCCTCAGGTGTTCTTACCCTAATGTATATAGAGGGGGAATCCTCAGGTGATCTACCCATAGTGTATATAGATGGGGTGACCTCAGGTGGTCTACCCCTAGTGTGTATACAGGGGGAATCCTTACGTGCTCTAACCCCAGTGTATATAGAAGGGGTGTTCTCAGGTGATCTAATCCTAGTGTACATAGAGGATGGGGGTCCTCAGTTGATCTAAATCCAGTGTATATAGAGGGGGCATCCTTAGGTGATCTACCCCTTGTGTATATAGGGGGGTGTCCTTGGGTGATCTACCCCTAGTGTATATATAAGGAGTATCCTTAGGTGATCTAACCCTAATGTATATAGAGGGGGTGTTCTCAGGCTGGAGCCCTCGGTATCCTCAATCAGCTTGCTCACTGGCCGGGTCGTCTCATTGTCTTCTGGAGAGGGTGTGATGCCTGCCTCCACGGAAGAGCCGGAAGTGAAGCAGCACCGACCCTCCCAGCCCAGCCCCCTCTGCCTCAATGCTGCTGCTCCACCAGCAACCCCCCCTCCCTCCCCCCCTTCGTACTGATAGCAGCACCGCCCGCAGCCAGCACTTCCCCCCGGGACTCAATGTAAGAAAATAGCCGCGGGTGTGCAGCGCGACGCTGCTGGCACACGACACAGCACCATGGGCGCAATGCCAGCACATCAGTGCCGCGGGTGCGCAGCGCTGCTGACACCCGACACAGCACACCCACCCCGCGGGTGCGCAGCGCTGCTAAAACCAGATAGCACCATGGGCACAATGCCAGTACAGCCACAGCAGTGCCGCGGGTGCGCAGCACTGCTGACACCCGACAGCACCCCCCCCCCGGGGCCACACATTAAAAGCTATAGACAGTACCACCACACTACTGCCGACTGCAACCTCCTTCTGTATGTCAGGGGAACGGACCTACCGCTGGAGCCTCAGGGACCCCTAGGTGGACGGGGCCCTGGTGCAACTGCACCAGCTGCACCACGGTAGTTCCGCGCCTGTTCTCAGGTGTTCTAACCCTAGTGTACATAGAAGGGGCATCCTTAGGTGTTCAAGCCTTAGTTTTCTTATTGGGGGCACCCTCAGGTAATCTAGCACTAGTGTACTTATAGGGGGTGTCCTGTGGCGTTCTAACCCCAGTGTGTACACTGTGTGCTGACTTATTAGGCAAATGAGTATTTTGATCACATGATACTTTTTATCCATGTTGTCCTACTCCAAGCTGTATAGACTTGAGAGCCAACTACCAATGAAGTAAATCAGGTGATGTGCATGTCTGTAATGAGGAGGGGTGTGGTGTAATTACATCAACACCCTATATAAGGTGCGCTTAACTATTAGGCAAATGCCTTTCCTTTGCAAAAATGGGTCAGAAGAGAGATTTGATGGGCTCTGAATAGTCCACAATTGTGAGATGTCTTGCAGAGGGATGCAGCAGTCTGGAAATTGCCAAACTTTTGAAGCGTGATCACTGAACAATCAAGCGTTTCATGGCAAATAGCCAACAGGGTCGCAAGAAGCGTGAGGGCAAAAAAGGCGCAAAATAACTGCCCATGAATTGAGGAAAATCAAGCGTGAAGCTGCCAAGATGCCATTTGCCACCAGTTTTGTCATATTACAGAGCTGCAACGTTACTGGAGTATCAAAAAGCACAAGGTGTGCCATACTCAGGGACATGGCCAAGGTAAGGAAGGCTGAAAAACCACCACCTCTGAACAAGAAACATAAGATAAAACATCAAGACTGGGCCAAGAAATATCTGAATACTGATTTTTCAAAGGTTTTATGGACTGATGAAATGAGAGGGACTCTTGATGGGCCAGATGGATGGGCCAGAGGCTGGATCCGTAAAGGGCAGAGAGCTCCACTCCGACTCAGACGCCAGCAAGGTGGAGGTGGGGTACTGGTATGGGCTGGTATCATCAAAGATGAACTTGTGGGACCTTTTCGGGTTGAGGATGGAGTGAAGCTCAACTCCCGGACCTACTGCCAGTTTCTGGAAGACAACTTCTTCAAGCAGTGGAACAGGAAAAAGTCGGTATCGTTCAAGAAAAACATGATTTTCATGCAGGACAATGCTCCATCACATGCATCCAATTACTCCACAGCGTGGCTGGCCAGTAAAGGTCTAAAAGAAGAAAAAATAATGACATGGCCCCCTTGTTCACCTGATCTGAACCCCATAGAGAACCTGTGGTCCCTCCTAAAATGTGAGATCTACAGGGAGGGAAAACAGTACACCTCTGGGAACAGTGTCTGGGAGGCTGTGGTGGCTGCTGCACGCAATGTTAATCGTAAACAGATCAAGCAACTGACAGAATCTATGGATGGAGGCTGCTGAGTGTCATCATAAAGAAAGGGGGCGATATTGAGCACTCATTTTTGCGTTTTGTTTTTACATGTCAGAAATGTTTATTTCTACATTTTGTGCAGTTATATTAGTTTACCTGGTGAAAATAAACAAGTGAGATGGGAATATATTTGGTTTTTATTAAGTTGCCTAATAATTCTGCACAGTAATAGTTACCTGCACAAACAGATATCCTCCTAAGAGCCAAATCTAAAAAACCCCACTCCAACTAACACAAATATTAAGCTTTGATATTTATGAGTCTTTTGGGTGATTGAGAACATAGTTGTTGATCATTAATAAAAATAATCCTCTACAATACAACTTGCCTAATAATTCTGCACACAGTGTATAGAGGGGGCGTCCTGTGGCATTCTAACCCCAGTGTATAGAGGGGGCGTCCTCAGGTATATTTCAGTATTTCTAAGCTAAAACCAGCAGTGGGTGATAAATACAGACGTGGTGACGTGTTTCTATTATTTTTTCCATTTTTGGTTTTGGCTAGAAATATTAAGGTAAAAACTCGCCAAATGCTCAACATGTGAAGATGGTCTAAGGCTAGGGTCACACTTAAAAGCCATTACCGGATGTGGTTTTACCGTGTGCCTTCATACTATCTTATGATAGTAAAATTGCAAACCTCATCCTGCATCTGGATGCATTAACACATCCGGTTTTGGAATGTGGGTTTTTGCAATTTTGAAAACTGCATCCGGATCCAGTTCCCATAGGCGCCCATGTTAAAAAACACCGGATCCGGTTTTGCAACTGCTCCGAAAAATGCAGCCTGCATGATTTTTGCCGCAGGCTGCAAAACCGGATGCAGTAACCGGATTGCAAATAGTGCAATCTGTTTTTTTCTATTGAAGCCTATGGGCTGCGGATGCAGATGCGGTTTTGAGCATTTTTAATGCTGAAAACCAGATCCGGATGTAAAAAAATACCGCAGGTGTGACCCTAGCCTAAGGATAGAAGCAGACAACCAAGTACAGTTGTGGCCAAAAGTATTGACACCCCTGCAATTCTGTCAGATAATACTCAGTTTCTTCCTGAAAATGATTGCAATCACAAATTCTTTGGTATTATTATCTTCATTTAATTTGTCTTCAATGAAAAAACACAAAAAGAATTGTCCTAAAGCCAAATTGGATCTAATTCCACACCAAACATAAAAAAGGGGGTGGACAAAAGTATTGGCACCCTCAGCCTAATACTTGGTTGCACAACCATTAGCCAAAATAACTACGATCACCCGCTTCCGGTAACCATCAATGAGTTTCTTACAATGCTCTGCTGGGATTTTAGACCATTCTTCTTTGGCAAACTGCTCCAGGTCCCTGATATGTGAAGGCGCCTTCTCCAAACTGCCATTTTTAGATCTCTCCACAGGTGTTCTATGGGATTCAGGTCTGGACTCATTGCTGCCACCTTAGAAGTCTCCAGTGCTTTCTCTCAAACCATTTTCTAGGGCTTTTTGAAGTGTGTTTTGGGTCATTGTCCTGCTGGAAGACCCATGACCTCTGAGGGAGACCCAGCTTTCTCACACTGGGCCCTACATTATGCTGCAAAATTTGTTGACAGTCTTCAGACTTCATAATGCCATGCACACGGTCAAGCAGTCCAGTGCCAGAGGCAGCAAAGCACCCCCAAAACATCAGGGAACCTCCGCCATGTTTGACTGTAGGGACCGTGTTCTTTTCTTTGAATGCCTCTTTTTTTCTCCTGTAAACTCTATGTTGATGCCTTTGCCCATGACTCACCGTAGCCGGGGGGTACACGTAGCGGGCGTTGATTCTCCTCCTGTCACGGAACCGCGCCTGCGGTAGTGTAGGCCCGGTGGTCCAGATCAATAGGGGAATGGCGGAACAGTGGGGTGATTTGTCTTCGTGACGCCACCTGCGGGTGTTCTGGTAACTTTACCAGCGCTGTTCGGGTCTCCGGGGGATGTTATACAGCGAGATGGAACGCTCCCCACAGGATGAGTGGGAATCCCCGGAGCCGGGAGCTGCGCAAGATGTTGTGAGGCAGCTGAGGGACGCTGCGCTGAATCCAGGAATAATGCACAACCACGCACAGTCTCTTTTAGGTACCTTTACTGGATGATAGTCAGGTACACTCGGACCGGGATAGTGAAGTTGGCACTTATGGAGTTTCACAGCAAGCAGTGTTAGGCTTCCTTTCTCTACTTCTGGTGCTAAGGTCGGGTGGATGTGGAATCCAGCCGGACCAGGCAGGGTGTTCAATGGAACTTGCTTCACCTGGTTAGCAGCACTGAGGGCACTGTAAAAGGGTCTGAGCAGGATCAGTACTCTTCCCTGGGCTCTCGTGGGTGGGTGCATCAGGTGTAACAGGTGGCTAAACCTCCTGTTGGATGTGCTGGTTCTCTGTGAGGGCTTTGTAGCTTCCACAGCTTCGGTTCCAGTAACCGGATGATTTGGAAAGAGTCGGATTAACTCTGTATTCCTGAGAGGTGATCTCCTTCTTCCTCTTATCCCAATTGCAGGGATCTCCACGGGCTAACAGGCTGGTCGGGCCTAGTGTGTCCCTCATAGGGTGGAGGTGTCACACAGGCTGGCAGCTCTTGTAGCGTCTACCACACTCTGAAGTTTCTCCCTCCAAGACTCTTTTTATAGGGGGAACTGGTTAGAAGTCACCAGTGTAGCTCCCCCTAGAGGCTCGGGGTGAAACCAGGTGTTCTAAGTGTTGTTTGTGTTGTGGTTTTGCTGTGCTGTTACTTACTCCATTTGTACTTAAGGATTTCTGTGGTGCCCAACAGGTGCCAGGGTGCCACATTCCCCCTTAGTTAACCTCAGTTCTCCCGGCTGAGCAAAAAGTTATTTTTACAACTTAACACTAAGCATATATAACATTCAATTTACAAAGTCTTAAAGAAAACACAAAAATCACTGAAAAGGAGTGAAAAATGTGGAAAAAGTGAAAAGCAGTCCGTACGGCACTAGTCCATCTACCGCAGGCTGGAAAAAGGTAAAGTTAGTGGTCACACAAGTCCCGTGACTATTGTCCAAAGTTTGTGAAAAGGGGAAAGGTAAAGTCCAGGGATACACGGTAAACTTTTTTACATTCCCTATGGGCGTCTCTGCTTGGGAGGCCGGTACTAACCCTCTATACCTTACCAGGCGCTTTCTGTCCCCAACTTAGTATACTTGGGACATAGCCCAGTTCCTCCACCCTTCTGTACACTACTTTTTACAGGTTTTTGAAAACTGGTTACTATATACAACACTTACAGGTTACATTTTTCCACTACATTTTAAACCCATTCTCCAAGCTTTTGTGGGGGTTGACCTAATGAACTACGTGTGGATCTGCGTAGTGTGGGTGTTTCCAAAACTGTCTGTGTAGTGTACGAAGTGGTTGGTACTTCTCTATGTCTGCTTTGTGTAAGACCATAGTAAGTGCGGAGTCTATCAACTGGACTGACCTCTGTAGGTAGTTGATTAGGAATGGCTTCTCTTACTGTGGGACTAGCAGGCTGACCGATTACAGGAATCTCAGGTTCCATGATAACAGGCTGCAATTCTTGCACTTGGACTTCTTCTTGTTGGACTTGTGGAATTGGATTTGGCTTTGGCTGACCTTCTGTAGGCTGGTAGAAGTGCATAACTGGTATAAGGAATGCATCACCTATTTGTGGCCAATCAGCTGGTAAGTATCCAATTTCTGTAAGGACAAGATTTTCTTTTGTTTCTTCATCTTGAGTTACAGTAGGGTAACTGGTTGCTTGTGGGATTAACTGTGGCGGACATTTCTTCAAATGATCCCTTGAAACAGTCGCAATAGTATTCCCATTATCTTTGCTAATAACACAAGTTTTTGAGTTATCAAAGTGTGACGGCATAACGGTGTAGGGTACGGATTCCCAACTGTTATCCAATTTGTTGGTTTTTCGCTTTCTTTTCAGCACTACATCACCTATAGCTAGCGGTTCAGCTGAGGCGTGCTTGTTAAAGTCTTTTTCTTGTTTGGTCCTACTGATTTCAAGGTTCCTTTCAACACTCTCTTGTACTTTCCTGTACTTTTCTTGGCGTTGGCTGACCCAGTCTTCATCAGAAGAATCTTCTGTGGGTTCAACGGTTCCCATCTGCAAATCAATAGGCAGTTTACCTGGTCTTGCTCTCATCAAGTAAGCAGGTGTGTAATTTGTCGAACTGACAGGTATGTGGTTGTAGATGTCCACGAGATCTGGAAGTTTCTCTGGCCATTGATTTCTCTCTTCAACTGGTAAGGTCTTGAGCATGTCAATGACTATGTGGTTCATCTTCTCACATAAACCGTTCGTCTGAGGATGATAAGGTGTTGTGCGGATTTTCTTACACCCATACAGCCCTAAGAATTCTTGGAACAGAGCTGATTCGAAGGCTGGTCCTTGATCAGTTAAGACCTGGTCTGGATACCCATGGGGGCGACAGAAGTAACTCTGGAACGCTTTGGCTGCTACCTCGGCAGTTAAATCCTTAACTGGAACGACTACCAGGAATCTTGAGTAGTGATCAACGATGGTGAGAGCGTAGGTGTACCCGGTTCGACTTGGGGTAAGCTTCACATGGTCGAGAGCAACTATTTCAAGAGGTTTGGTGGTAACAATTGGTTGCAACGGAGCTTTCTGAGTTAAGTGGTCTTTTCTTCGAAGGTGACATGGTCCACAGTTTTTACACCATTTGTCAATAGAGCCTCTCATACCGACCCAGTAGAACCGATCCTTCAGGAGTCTCTCCAGCTTCTTCCATCCAAAGTGTCCGGCATCATCATGGTATGCTTCAAGGATCATTTGGACTTCAGTCTTGGGAACTACAATTTGCCAGATGAGTTCATGGGTTCTCGGATTGAGGTATCTTCTGCATAGTTTACTTTGGTAGACGAACAACCTCCCTTTCTCCTTCCACAGGCGTTTAGCATTTGGTGAGGCATCAGAGTCCATATTGGCGTGTTCTTGAGTGATGAGATCCCTTACCAGGCTGACATCTGGGTCGTTGGCTTGAGCCTCCTTCCAGTCATGGTGAGGTAACGGGTTCACGGTCCTCTCTACACGTGTCTGGTTTCTCTGATGACATGTTGCTGTACCGGAACGGTGGAAAGCAGGTAGTTCAATCTCTTCCAGGTCGTCTATGTCTTCTCCCTCTTCAGGAAGGTGGGGCATTCGGGACAGGGCATCAGCATTGCCATTTTTGTGACCTGCCCGGTACTTTACAGTGAAGTCGTAGTTGGCGAGTCTTGCTACCCAACGCTGTTCTAGGGCTCCCAGCTTTGCAGTCTCTAAGTGTGTTAGAGGATTGTTGTCTGTGAAAGCTGTGAACGGGGCGGATGCCAGGTAATGTTTGAAACGCTCTGTGATCGCCCAGACCAGGGCCAGGAACTCCAGCTTGAAGGAGCTGTAATTCTCCGGGTTCCTTTCGGTGGGACGGAGCTTTCTGCTTGCGTAGGCTATCACCTTCTCCTTGCCCTGCTGACGTTGAGATAGGACTGCTCCTAAACCTTCATTGCTTGCATCTGTGTAGAGTAAAAACGGTAGATTGTAGTCAGGGTAAGCCAGGATTTCTTCTCCAGTTAAAGCATCTTTTAACGTTTGGAAGGACTTGTCCTGCTCTGGGCCCCAGTGGAACGGGGGTCCCCTGATCTTGCCGTTTTTGGATTGACCCACTAAGAGATCTTGCATGGGGGCGACTATCTTGGTATAGCCTTTGATGAAGCGTCGGTAGTACCCGACCAGTCCTAGAAATTGACGTACCTCTTTGTGATTGATTGGTGCTGGCCAGTCCTTGATGACGGTGACCTTATCCGGATCCGGTGCTACGCCTTCGGCGCTGACCACATGTCCTAGGTATTGGACCTTGGGTTTCAGCAGGTGGCACTTGGACGGTTTCAGTTTCATCCCGTACTTGGACAGTGACTCGAACACTTCACTCAGGTGTTGGAGGTGATCTTCATAGGTCTGAGAGTAGACAATGACATCATCAAGGTATAGCAAGACAGTCTCAAAGTTCTTGTGGCCCAAACAACACTCCATAAGTCTCTGAAATGTTCCTGGGGCATTGCACAACCCGAATGGCATACTGTTGAATTCGCATAAGCCCATAGGAGTAGTGAAGGCTGTCTTCTCACGATCCTCCTCTGCAACGGCAACCTGCCAGTACCCACTAGTAAGATCTAATGTGGAGAAGTAATTGGCAGATTTGAGTGCAGCTAGTGACTCTTCTATGCGGGGTAACGGGTATGCATCCTTGTGTGTGACTTTATTGATTTGCCTATAATCTACGCACATCCTCATACTACCATCTTTCTTTTTAACCAGGACTAGTGGTGCGGCCCAGGGACTACAGCTATCCCTAATGACTCCTGCATTCTTCATGTCCTGAAGCATCTCTTTTGCTTTCTGGTAGTGAGTGGGTGGTATAGGCCTGTACCTTTCTTTGATAGATGCATGGTTGCCTGTGGGGATATGGTGTTGTATCCCTTTAATCCTCCCAAAGTCAAGTGGGTGTTTGCTGAACACTTGCTCATACTCCCGAACCACCCGGTATACTCCATTTTTCTGATGAGAGGGTGTATTGTCAGTCCCTACACTGAGGTCTTGACACCATTTCTCTAACTGATCTTTGGAGTGAGGGGGTTCATCAGTGACTGTTTGGTTTGAGGATTTTACATCAATCACAGCATCATCTTTTACTTGGTACAATTTTGCTACAGTTGCATATCTAGGTAGTCTGACTTCGTCATCACCATAATTCAATATGCGTACGGGGACTCTCCCCTTTCTTACATCGACTAACCCTCTGGCTGTCAAGAGCGTAGGACTACTGTCGGACATTACAGGTTCTACTACAGCTTGGTAGTCCTGCCCTCTGAGGCCTATGGCTGCTCGACACCAGATCATCATTTCACTTCTGGGTGGTACCACAATTGGAATGGGATCTGTGACTCTTACTCTGCCAATCTCACCATTTGACAAGGTTACCTGTTGTTGATACACCAGAGCTCTGATCTGCTTTTGGATAGCCCTCTTTTCTCTGGGTTTACCGGCTTCAGCACTCTGTTGGAGTAAAAACAACACTTCATCGAGGCATTTGATCATTACATTGGTACCCAATATGACATATGGATCCTTGTGGTTAGGCTTATCCTGGACCACTAAGATACCCTGGTTTTTCAACTGCACCCTCCCCACCTTTACTGTAGCTTCCCACTGTCCCTCTATGGTAACCGGTTATACCATTAGTGGCTTCAAGGTTCATCTCGGGATTTGGGGGTTCTAGCTTAACATCTGGCCAGAATTGCTTGTAAAGGGTACTGGGGATGGATGTCACCTGGGATCCAGTGTCTATCAAGGCGGAGATAGCGATGCCATCGATGACGATTGGTAAGTATGGACAGTCTCCCACATACTTGTGTTCCCAGCTGGACGTAGGGCCTGGACAGTCTACTCCTGGGGTTGGCCCTTCTCGCCCAGGGGTCGCTCGTTTAAAGGACGGGATTGCAGATTGCGTCCTCCCAAGTCGTTCTGCTGACTGTTGCGGCGTCTGTCAGGACTGCGGCGGTCTGCAGGTTTTCCTCGCGACGGCTGTGTCTTTCTCCTCATCCACGGGACGTCGTCTGGACTGTCGGCGAGTTGAATCTTGTCCGATGGCCTTGCATCTGTCTTGGGTTTTCTCCCAGCTTGTAGCTTGGCCACGTCCTTCATCAGCTGCTCGACATTAGCACACAGTTGATCAAACCGGTCAGGTGTTACAGTCTGTGCGCTGGACTGGATCGCAGGGATTGGAGATGCTGCTGCCGGCACGGAAGGGGTGTCAGTGTACTGCTGCTGCGGTGAAGCGGGATCAGGTACTTCAGCGAGTCGTTGTCCCCAAACTGTTAAGTCTCTCAAGGTATCAAACTCTGCGCCTGGATTTTGTATGGACCACCAGCTTGCTTGCTTCCTATCCTCAGACAGTTTAAGGCCCACAATAAATTGTCCAATTAACGCTTTGTTCTCATCTCGAGCACTATCAGGATCGACTTGTTTTAACAGTCTGTATGCTTCTTGCAAGCGCAGTGAATAATCAAGGACAGTTTCTTGTGCCCCTTGGTTACAACGATAGAATGACAGTCTTAATCCAGCTTCGGTATGGCACTCAAAGACCCGGGTTAATCTAGCGAATATCTGCTCCACAGATTCCTGAACTTCTACAGGCCAGCTGCGGCTCTGCAGTTCGGCTGCACCGGTTAACTGTCCGATAATAACTGAAGCTCTTTGCTTACCGGTCATCGGGTACATGTCCAGGGCTTGGCATATCTTCCTCTGGAAGTTCTCCAAGGTGCTGGGTACACCGCTGTACTTGGGTAACCAGGTCGCACTAGGAACGTAGGGTAGAGACATCGGCATAATCGGAGCGGGTTGTGGTAGCATACCGCCGACTTGTTGCTGTCCATCAAAAGGAATGTTTTGAGGTACCGCTTGGTCTAGCGGGGGTGCCGCGTGATCGGGAGCCGGGTTACTCATGGTCGCTCCCCCTTAGTTAAGCGTAGCCTTTCCCTCGGTTGCAAACGGAAGTGTCGGCCTCGCGGTGAGGAGTGAGGCACCACGGGAGTTTCCGGTTCCTGCTGCGTACAGGGGAAGTAGTCAGAGCGTGGGGGTGGGGCCAATCTTCGCGCCCTCTGCACAGTCACGCCCCTTCTTTTCCCGCCTTTTCGCGCAGCAATGGCGGAGCAAATGTACAGTTCGATATTTACAGTCAATAAATAGCACACAATACCCGTGATAACGGGCCTGCTCGTATCCTGTTCGTGACGCCAAATTCTGACTCACCGTAGCCGGGGGGTACACGTAGCGGGCGTTGATTCTCCTCCTGT
Source organism: Allobates femoralis (assembly GCA_033576535.1). Taxonomy (NCBI): domain Eukaryota; kingdom Metazoa; phylum Chordata; class Amphibia; order Anura; family Aromobatidae; genus Allobates; species Allobates femoralis. The sequence continues at coordinate 67,736,856 of JARQOC010000004.1, forward strand.
CACGGAACCGCGCCTGCGGTAGTGTAGGCCCGGTGGTCCAGATCAATAGGGGAATGGCGGAACAGTGGGGTGATTTGTCTTCGTGACGCCACCTGCGGGTGTTCTGGTAACTTTACCAGCGCTGTTCGGGTCTCCGGGGGATGGTACACAGCGAGATGGAACGCTCCCCACAGGATGAGCGGGAATCCCCGGAGCCGGGAGCTGCGCAAGATGTTGTGAGGCAGCTGAGGGACGCTGCGCTGAATCCAGGAATAATGCACAACCACGCACAGTCTCTTTTAGGTACCTTTACTGGATGATAGTCAGGTACACTCGGACCGGGATAGTGAAGTTGGCACTTATGGAGTTTCACAGCAAGCAGTGTTAGGCTTCCTTTCTCTACTTCTGGTGCTAAGGTCGGGTGGATATGGAATCCAGCCGGACCGGGCAGGGTGTTCAATGGAACTTGCTTCACCTGGTTAGCAGCACTGAGGGCACTGTAAAAGGGTCTGAGCAGGATCAGTACTCTTCCCTGGGCTCTCGTGGATGGGTGCATCAGGTGTAACAGGTGGCTAAACCTCCTGTTGATGGTGCTGGTTCTCTGCGGTGGCTTTGTAGCTTCCACAGCTTCGGTTCCAGTAACCGGATGATTTGGAAAGAGTCGGATTAACTCTGTGTTCCTGAGAGGTGATCTCCTTCTTCCTATTATCCCAATTGCAGGGATCTCCATGGGCTAACAGGCTAGCAGGGCCTAGTGTGTTCCTCATAGGGTGGAGGTTTCACACAGGCTGGCAGCTCTTATAGCGTCTACCACACTCTGAAGTTTCTCCCTCCAAGACTCTTTTTTATAGGGGAACTGGTTAGAAGTCACCAGTGTAGCTCCCCCTAGAGGCTCGGGGTGAAACCAGGTGTTCTAAGTGTTGTTTGTGTTTGTGGGTTTTGCTGTGCTGTGTCTTACTCCATTTGTACTTAAGGATTTCTGTGGTGCCCAACAGGTGCCAGGGTGCCACACCCATAAAGCTCTACTTTTGTCTCATCTGACCAGAGAACATTCTTCCAAAACGTTTTAGGCTTTCTCAGGTAAGTTTTGGCGAACTCCAGCCTGGCTTTTTTATGTCTTGGGGTAAGAAGTGGGGTCTTCCTGGGTCTCCTACCATACAGTCCCTTTTCATTCAGACGCTGACGGATAGTACGGGTTGACACTGTTGTACCCTCGGACTGCAGGGCAGCTTGAACTTGTTTGGATGTTAGTCGAGGTTCTTTATCCACCATCAATAGGAACGCATGAGGGTTAACAAATCACAACTGAGGAGGCGAGACCACAGATGAATACCCGCCACGCCTACGTGCTGGATTTCAACATCGCTCACTACAGATTTCGAACGATATCCTTCGTTTACACACATCAATTGTGCTTATCCAGTGAGCCGACATCGTCTGATATGAGGTCCGGATCTGATATCTGGATCTAACGATCTGATCATTTCTCGTTGGTCGTGTGGTGCCGTCACACGCACAGACATCGTTCGAGCGATGTATAATCGGGCACGTGCAAGCGATATCTAACCATATATCGTTGCGTGTGACGGCTGCCATACAGTGATCAATTGACCTGTGATCGGACTGTGATCAGAGTGTGATCAGAGTGTGATCAGAGTGTGATAGGAGTGTGATCAGAGTGTGATCAGAGTGTGATCAGAGTGTGATCAGAGTGTGATCAGAGTGTGATCAGAGTGTGATCAGAGTGTGATCAGAGTGTGATCAGAGTGTGATCGGTGTGTGATCGGAGTGTGATCGGAGTGTGATCGGAGTGTGATCGGTGTGTGATCAGAGTGTGATCGGAGTGTGATCGGTGTGTGATCGGTGTGTGATCGGTGTGTGATCGGTGTGTGATCGGAGTGTGATCGGAGTGTGATCGGTGTGTGATCAGAGTGTGATCGGAGTGTGATCGGAGTGTGATCGGTGTGTGATCGGAGTGTGATCGGTGTGTGATCGGAGTGTGATATTTGTGTGATCGGTGTGTGATCGGAGTGTGATCGGAGTGTGATCGGAGTGTGATCGGTGTGAGATCGGAGTGTGATCAGGGTGTGATCAGGGTGTGATCGGAGTCTGTTCATGGTGTGATTAGAGAGTGATCGGAGTGTGATCGGAGTCTGTTCATGGTGTGATTAGAGAGTGATCGGAGTGTGATCAATTAGTGTGTGATTGGACTGTGAGCAGAGTGTGATCAATCACAGAGTGATCTGAGTATGATCAATTAGAGTGTGATCGGTGTGTGATTGGAGAGTGATCGGAGTGTGATCAGGGTGTGATCGAAGTGTGATCTGAGAGTGATCAGAGTGTGATCAAAAAGGGATCAGAGTGTGATCGGAGAGTGATCAGAGTATGATCGGATATTATGATCGGTGTGTGATCAGAGTATGATTGGTGAGTGATCATACGGTGATCAATCGACCTGTGATCGGACTGTGATCAGAGTGTGATTGGGACATGATCAGAGTGTGAGCAGAGTGTGATCAGTCACAGAGTGATCTGAGTATGATCAATTAGAGTGTGATCGGTGTGTGATTGGAGAGTGATTGGAGTGTGATCAGGGTGTGATCGAAGTGTGATCAGAGACTGATCAGAGTGTGATCAAAAAGGGATCAGAGTGTGATCGGAGAGTGATTGGAGTATGATCGGCGTGTGATCGTAGAGTGATCGGAGTATGATTGGTGAGTGATCATACAGTGATCGGTGTGTGATCAATCGACCTGTGATCGGACTGTGATCAGAGTGTGATTGGAGTGTGTTCATGGTGTGATTGGAGAGTGATCGGAGTGTGATCAATCAGCATGTGATCGGACTGTGATCAGAGTGTGAACGCAGTGTGATTAGTGTGTGATCAGAGTGTGATCAATCGGAGTGTGATCGGAGAGTAATTGGAGTATGATCGGCGTATGATGGGAGAGTGGCCGGTATGTGATCGGCGTTTGATCGGAAAGTGATCGAAGTGTAATCGGAGCGTGATCAAAGTGTGTTCACAGTATATTCATTCAGAGTGTGATCAGAGTGATTGGAGAGTGACTGGTACTTGATCGGCGTGTGATCGGAAAGTTATTGAAGAGTGATCAGAGTGTGGTCGGAGTGTGGTCGGAGTGTGGTCGGAGTGTGGTCGGAGTATGATCAGAGAGTGATCAGAGTATGATCAATCAGCGTGTGATCGGACTGTGATCAGAATGTGATCAGTTTGTGATCGGAGTGTGATCAATCGGAGTGTGATCAGTGTGTGATTGGAAAATGAATGGAGAGTGATCAGAGTGTAATCTGAGAGATCTAGTGTGATCAGAGTGTGATTGGAGAGTGATCAAAGTGTGATTGGAGTATCATTGCTGTGTGATCAGACTGTGATCAGTGTGTGATCGGAGAGTGATTGGGGTGTAATTGATCAAAGTTTGATCGGTTGACGTGTGATCGATTAAAGTGTGATCTGATTTTCTTAAATGAGAAGAAGATGGAGAAAAATAATTGTTCCATTTTCTCCATTCTGTCATCCAAGTGCAGTCTGCTGTTTTCAACAACATAAAAGAACTTAGCACTTGTTGAAGGTTTCAGTTGAATGGGTTTTATTTTCAGGTATAATCCACAGTTTAATGCACAATGTTTGTCAGACCCCTGACCGGTATCAGATGCATGAACTGCTGATAAAAAAATGAGAACATGCGCTCTAAGGATGACGTGTCACCGCTGGAGGAATGGATGTTTGCACCAAACTCATTGACTTGCATGGCCGAGTGCGATCAGATAATCGGATCAAATTCAGACATTAAACGATTTTTGGTCCAAGGAAAACATCAGATACTAGTGCATCTCAATGAATTAGAATATCATCGAAAAATGTATTTATTTCAGTAATTTAATACATAAAGTGACACACATATATAGAGTCATTACAGAGGGATCTATTTCATGTGTTAATTTCTGTTAATGTTGATGATTATGGCTTACAGCCAATGAAACCCCAAAGGTCATTATCTCAGAAAATTATAGTAGGGAGGATGAAGGGTCTGAGAGATAAAATATGACCTAAATAGGTATCAGATGCTTCACCTTGTGTGGTTGTGAGGGTCACAACCACTATAAAAGCAGATCACGGCTGCTGCAGTCCCCAGTGTGGTGCATATAGAGTAGGGAGGAAGAAAGGTTAAACACTGCGCTGCCGTATTCCACGAGACATCAAAGGGTGAATATAATATTGATTTATTAGTCAATACGTTTCAGGGCTCCTGACCCCTTCCTCAGGATGAACCAGTATCACATTGCCATGTTTCAGGGAGCCCTGAAACGCGTTGACTTATAGATCAATATTATATTCACCCTTTGATGTCTCATTAAATACGGCAGCGCGGTTTTTAACCCTTCATCCTCCCTACTTTAATTTTCTGAGATTTTGGGTTTTCATTGGCTGTAAGACATAATCATCAACATTAACAGAAGTAAGTACATGAAATAGATCCCTCTGTGTGTAATGACTCTATATAATATATGTGTTTCACTTTATGTATTGAATTACTGAAATAAATTAACTTTTTGATGATATTATAATTAATTGAGATGCTCCTGAGTGTGCAAGAACCCAGAGAATACCATTGGTCTGGCTGCGATGAGATGTTCTTTTATTTTTTAACATGTAATGTGACCAGTAAAGGCCATACCTCCTGTTATTGTCTCTGCGCGTTTCACATCTCAAGCATCCTTAATAATAATACGACATGATGATCATGACTAAGGATTCTTGACATCTGAAACGCGTAGAGACAATACCAGGAGATTTGGCCTTTACTGTTCCCATTAAAGCTGTTTGTACAGCTGATTCTGGATTTTTTGCTTCCCTTGTGCTTTTTTCCCTTTTCCAGTCCTTCCTGAATAACTCTTGGATGTCCTGAGTATTTTGACTTTTGCACTCCTTTCTTCCTATTTATTCTGATTGACTTTGTGGACTCTGACCCGGCTTCCCCTGAACACACATTCGGATACATTTTTGTCTTCGGCCCCATCCGGATTTGGGTCAGCAGCTACTCTATAGATGCAACATAGGGGCCCCGGCAGACCCCTGTATAGGGATTAAAGGCTAAGGTCCATGCTATGTGGAGCTACTAAGGACAATCTGACCATGGATGTCATACAGCTGACAAATTGGTATAACCTCTAAATCAGACGGGTATCGGCACAAGATAATAGGTAATAATTAACCAGGGAATAAGGAAACATTGAGCGGGAGTAGGAAAGACATGGGTGTCTGGATCACATGCGCTTCAGAAGGATTACGAAGAGCAAATAAGATAACTTAGGCTAGAGTTGTGCATATGTAGGAGTAGAAAAGGGCACTGACCTGTGTTGATGCAGCTATTAGTTCCCGTGGATGATGGTGTTGATGATCCCGGTGCTCCAGCTTGTAAAGGATCAAGTGCAGGATTGTTTCAATGGAAGAAGCGGCACTCACGGATCTGGTTCCAAGCTATTTATTTTTCCAAATTTCAGGATACATCCATCAGGGAGGGTGTGTAGGGAGGGGAAGCATGAGCAACGGAATCCGTTTCGAGGACAATTCCTCTTCTACGGGCTCTAGAGCCCGTAGAAGAGGAATTGTCCTCGAAACGGATTCCGTTGCTCATGCTTCCCCTCCCTGCACACCCTCCCTGATGGATGTATCCTGTAATTTGGAAAAATAAATAGCTTGGAACCAGATCCGTGAGTGTCGCTTCTTCGATCAGGCTAGAGTTGCCCAATCATTGGCCCCAATGAGGTTGAAGTGATCCGGCATTTTTGAACAGGAATGTCTTTACCGTACATTTGTCTGCGGTGTGGTTAGTGGTACTGTCTACATGCACCACCCAACATCGCCTCCCTCCATGACTAGGCTCCAGGGGCCTCCTTATGGCTCAATATCTAGACCTTACTGGTACAGCTGGTTTCCCACTTCTGACATTCACAGTCCCAGTATGGACGGACCGTGATGTCCCAGCTGGCCAGGGGGTCTCCTGACTTGTACAAAAACTACTAGAAAATAAGCAGCATCAAAAACCTTACCATCCATGCCAAAAACAGAAACCAAATGCACTTACAGGATGCAGTCAGAGCCCATATGTGAAGCAAGCTCAGGTGCAGGCTAATAAATCACCTTCAACCAGCTAGGTGTGGGAGGCAACTTGCCATGCATACAATGGGCCTGCATAGAGCACCATTCACACTGATACATATGATGCAGAGTGTCTGAAAGCGACCCAACCGCTCTGCTGCCTAAGCATTGGGCCGCACAGTACAATACTTCTGTCCACTAGATGAATGGCGCCCCTAGGGGCCCGACTGCACCCTGGATGGATAAAAAGGTGCAAAACGTTTTTTTATATGATAAACAAAAAACTTTTATAAATGGATTATTGGTTCATGTATTGGCCAAGACATTTAAGCTGATGATCCACGTCACGGATTCCCATGCTTATCAGTCCTATCTAAATTGTACAAAAACTACTAGAAAATAAGCAGCATCAAAAAAACCTTACCATCCATGCCAAAAACAGAAACCAAGTGCACTTACAGGATGCAATCACAGCCCATATGTGAAGCAAGCCCAGATGCAGGCTAATAAATCACCTCTACCAGCAATGCAGACCCATTGTATGCATGGCAAGTTGCCTCCCACACCTTTGCTGGTTGAGGTGAGTTATCAGCCTGCACCTGGGCTTGCTTCACATATGGGCTGTGATTGCATCCTGTAAGTGCATTTGGTTTCTGTTTTTGGCATGGATGGCCAGGGTGTCTCCTGACTGAAATTCAGCAGCCTCATATATGTCTATCAGGTTAAGTTCTGGCAAACCTGTGACGGGACCAGAGTCTGCCCCATTGATGTCTGCTTCTGTATACCATATTCACACTGTAGGTTGTGATGGAGAAGTCAGAGGCTCTGGTGAGCGCGGGCTTTGCCCATCCACAGAGGTTGGAGTAACTGGGACCTGCTGTACTTCAGTCTGACTATTGGAGGTGTGTGTTGTCCAGCTGAAGTCATGATCTCCTAACTTTAGCCTATTAGAAAGCACCGCACCCTACTAATACCTTCAGCCAGTGGCATAACTTCAGGCCCATGGGCCCCGGTGCAGAAGCTCCAACGGGGCCCCCAAGTATTGCAAATCTTTAATAGTATTAGTCTTTTTCTATAGGCCAAAGGGACTTTTGGGGCCCCCCTAGGCTGCAGGGTGGGGATCGCAACCCCTGCACCTATTGTAGTTACACCCCTGCCTTCAGCTTCTTGCTGGAAGCTGCCAGAAATAGCTTTCAGTTCTCCTGGCTAGTCTCCCGTCTTGTATTGGGGTTTTCCTCTGTCTGTTTTTTGGACGCTTCTTCTGCCTCACTATTTTGTACCTTGCTGCCATCTTGGTTGTGACCCGGCTCCTGACTATTCTTCAGATCCTGATTTTGTCCTCTTCTCTATGACCCTGTTTGGTAACTTTCCTATCTCTGGACTGCAGCCCTTCCATAGGCAGCAATCTCCTGGACCCTGTTGTATATCCAGATCCCTGTATAGGGGTTAAAGGGTGTCAGGGTTTCTCAGGATTCTATCGGAGACAGCCCCTTTGTACCCGTAGCCTCGGACGGATGTCACAGGTCCATACTGCGACCACGAATGTCAAAAGAGGGAAACCAGAGCTATGACTTGTGATCACGACTGATTTGTAGCGCGTGGAAATAAACAATGATGTATTACCATGCAATGACAGCAAGCGGAGATCTTGAAAAAAGTTAAAAATTGATGTGAAAAATTTACATGAAAAGCGTATACAAAAATAACATATATTTGCTGAGACCGGAACGTTCCTGGGTGTGAATATTGCGAGTCCCGAAATCGTATAAAATGAGTGAGGACGGAGGCTTGTGCGGGGTAACGTCGTGTCTCGGTGCTGGTGGCAGCTCTTAAGCTTTACAAATCCCTGGTGATACCGGCTGTGCCGTCCCCCTGCGCCATCTGCTTATCCCTCATCCTAATGCCGTGTGACAGATCTGACAGATGGACACAAGGGGTTACAGGCTTCTTTGTCTAATGATGAGACATTTCTCTAATTAAATGCAGTTCAAGCGGAAACATCACCCAAATGAATGAAAAGTATGCAAAGAGCCTGCTCCGCCGTGACATTACGTGACGGCTGCCGGTGCCGGCCCACCACCTTGATGTACGGGCTACCGTATATACAGTATATGTATGTAGATTTTTCAGGACTGTACACGGACGGCCTCATCTGTCTAGTGTGCACATGAGGAATATCAAGATTTCATGCCATTTTTCTCCAATTTGTCATTGAGCTATTGGATCTTGGCTATTATGATGTCTCCTGTAGACAGCACACACAGAGACGTGAGGGATTCCTGCTCACCTGCCTCTACACTGCATAGGAGAAAAAGCAGCAGCATGGAGGGCATTATACAGCAGGACTGAGCAGTGAGGATGTGAATCCAGCTCTGGGGCGAGATGAATGCTTACTATAAAACCTTAACATTATTTATTGTCTGTGTTGATCACCCATCGGTGAGTGCTGCGCTGCCTCTCTCCATTGGCCGGTTTCATCTGATTCTGGGAGTCAGTTTGCTGTTGTATCCTATCACACTCCAGTGATGTGACTCGGTTAGGATATATAACCTGGATCAGTCCATGGGATCCTGCTTGATTATTCTGAGCTCTGAAACTACTTAGTGCTGGAATTTTTCTGCTTATTTTGATTCAACTAATACAACTTTGCTGTGTTCCAGCTCTGCTATCGGCCTCCGCTGTCATAACTCTGCTACAACCTTGTTCCAGCTCTGCTATCATAACTGTGATACATCCTTGTTCCAGCTCTGCTATAACTCTGCTACATCCTTGTTCCAGCTCTACTATCAGCCTCTGCTGACATAACCCTGCTACATCCTTGTTCCAGCTCTGATATCAGCCTCCGCTGTCATAACTCTGCTACAACCTTGTTCCAGCTCTGCTATCATAACTGTGATACATCCTTGTTCCAGCTCTGCTATAACTCTGCTACATCCTTGTTCCAGCTCTACTATCAGCCTCTGCTGACATAACCCTGCTACATCCTTGTTCCAGCTCTGCTATCAGCCTCTGCTGTCATAAATCTGCTACATCCTTGTTCCAACTCTGATATCAGCCTCCGCTGTCATAACTCTGCTACATCCTTGTTCCAGCTCTGCTATCACCCTCTGCTGTCATAAATCTGCTACATCCTTGCTCCAGCTCTGCTATCAGCCTCTGAAGTCATAACTCTGCTACATCCTTGTTCCAGCTGATATCAGCCTCCGCTGTCATAACTGCTACATCCTTGTTCCAGTTCTGCTCTCAGCCTCCGCTGTCATAACTCTGCTACATCCTTGTTCAAGCTCTGCTATCAGCCTCTGCTGTCATAACTCTGCTACATCCTTGTCCCAGCTCTGCTATCAGCCTCTGCTGTCATAAATCTGCTATATCCTTGTTCCAGCTCTGCTATCAGCTTCTGCTGTCACCTCCAGCTCTGCTATTATAACTCTGCTACATCCTTGTTCCAGCTCTGATATCGGCCTCCGCTGTCATAACTCTGCTACAACCTTGTTCCAGCTCTGCTATCATAACTGTGATACATCCTTGTTCCAGCTCTGCTATAACTCTGCTACATCCTTGTTCCAGCTCTACTATCAGCCTCTGCTGACATAACCCTGCTACATCCTTGTTCCAGCTCTGCTATCAGCCTCTGCTGTCATAAATCTGCTACATCCTTGTTCCAACTCTGCTATCAGCCTCCGCTGTCATAACTCTGCTACATCCTTGTTCCAGCTCTGCTATCACCCTCTGCTGTCATAAATCTGCTACATCCTTGCTCCAGCTCTGCTATCAGCCTCTGAAGTCATAACTCTGCTACATCCTTGTTCCAGCTGATATCAGCCTCCGCTGTCATAACTGCTACATCCTTGTTCCAGTTCTGCTCTCAGCCTCCGCTGTCATAACTCTGCTACATCCTTGTTCAAGCTCTGCTATCAGCCTCTGCTGTCATAACTCTGCTACATCCTTGTCCCAGCTCTGCTATCAGCCTCTGCTGTCATAAATCTGCTATATCCTTGTTCCAGCTCTGCTATCAGCTTCTGCTGTCACCTCCAGCTCTGCTATTATAACTCTGCTACATCCTTGTTCCAGCTCTGATATCAGCCTCCGCTGTCATAACTCTGCTACAACCTTGTTCCAGCTCTGCTATCATAACTGTGATACATCCTTGTTCCAGCTCTGCTATAACTCTGCTACATCCTTGTTCCAGCTCTACTATCAGCCTCTGCTGACATAACCCTGCTACATCCTTGTTCCAGCTCTGCTATCAGCCTCTGCTGTCATAAATCTGCTACATCCTTGTTCCAACTCTGATATCAGCCTCCGCTGTCATAACTCTGCTACATCCTTGTTCCAGCTCTGCTATCACCCTCTGCTGTCATAAATCTGCTACATCCTTGCTCCAGCTCTGCTATCAGCCTCTGAAGTCATAACTCTGCTACATCCTTGTTCCAGCTGATATCAGCCTCCGCTGTCATAACTGCTACATCCTTGTTCCAGTTCTGCTCTCAGCCTCCGCTGTCATAACTCTGCTACATCCTTGTTCAAGCTCTGCTATCAGCCTCTGCTGTCATAACTCTGCTACATCCTTGTCCCAGCTCTGCTATCAGCCTCTGCTGTCATAAATCTGCTATATCCTTGTTCCAGCTCTGCTATCAGCCTCTGCTGTCACCTACAGCTCTGCTATTATAACTCTGCTACATCCTTGTTCCAGCTCTGATATCAGCCTCCGCTGTCATAACTCTGCTACATCCTTGTTCCAGCTGTGATATCAGCCTCTGCTGTCATAACTCTACTACATCCTTGTTGCAGCTCTGATATCAGCCTCCGCCGTCATAACTCTGCTACATCCTTGTTCCAGCTCTGCTATCAGCCTCTGCTGTCATAAATCTGCTACATCCTTGTTCCAGCTCTGCTATCAGCCTCTGCTGTCATAAATCTGCTACATCCTTGTTCCAGCTCGGCTATCAGCCACTGCTGTCACATCCTTGTTCCAGCTCTGCTATCATAATTCTGCTACATCCTTGTTCCAGCTCTGCTATCAGCCTTGAAGTCATAACTCTGCTACATCCTTGTTCCAGCTGATATCAGCCTCCGCTGTCATAACTGCTGCATCCTTGTTCCAGTTCTGCTCTCAGCCTCTGCTGTCATAAATCTGCTACATCCTTGTTCCAGCTCTGCTATCAGCCTCAGCTGTCATAACTCTGCTACATCCTTGCTCCAGCTCTGCTATAACTCTGCTACATCCTTGCTCCAGCTCCGCTATCAGCCACTGCTATAACTTTGCTACATCCTTGTTTCAGCTCTGCTATCAGCCTCTGCTGCTATAACTCTGCTACATCCTTGTTCCAGCTCTATCATATTTATCATATTATTATGTAGCTCACTGAATGATAGGCCACTCTATACCTTTATTTATTAAATCCACAGCTGCGTATATAAAAAGTCCAGATCATTTACATATTAAAAAAGATGTGGAATTCTGAGGAATAGGCATCAGATCACAGATATTGAGGTATCATTGTATTCCTCTACCTATGACATACACACTTATATAGACAGTTTAGGAGGGTAAATACCACTGATTCCCTTTAATTTGCATCTTGTTAACCCCTTATCAATTTCTGATGTTATTCAGGTCATAAATCTTTCCCTGCCTTTAATGCCAGCTTGCATACCACAAGCCAGCATCTTTTCCGGCAGATGATGTCTGAATTATTCAGCCATCATCTGCCTCTAACAGCTGTGGGAGGATCGGCTGTTAACCTGTTAAATGCCGCTGTCAATCTCTACCAGCGTCATTTAACGCTCTCTGACAGTGGACCATGATATTCTGAGCCCTCATCTGTGTGGCCACGACATGATTGCGGGACGCCAATATGTTGTTATGACAGCGGGGGTCTGCTGAAGACCCATGTGTCTGACATTACAGTACTCCTTTATAACCAGCCCCTGTCCAGGGTTCATTGGAGACTGTGATTTCTTCTATATACAGAACAAGTGATTAGACCAGTACAGGTTCAAGTGCCCTAAATACACTCAAAAGTAGAAAATTATTGTTTAAAAAAAAAAAAAAATATATATATATATATATATATACCCCTTAAGGTTAACCCTTTCACCCCCTGGATGATTTTCCGTTTTTTCCCTCCCCTTCTTCCAAGAGCCATAACTTTTTTATTTCTCCGGCGATATAAACATATGACAATAATTAGAATACAATAATTCTCCTATTTTATCATTTGTATCATTTACCGTATATACTCGTGTATAAGCCGAGTTTTTCAGCCCAAAATTTGGGCTGAAAAGTCTCCCCCTCGGCTCATACACGGGTCATATACGGTACATGGTGAGGTGGGGGCTTTGTCCGGGGCTGTGGAGGCTGCAGGAGGCGGGGGGAGGCTGCTGTATGAGCGGCCCCGTCACGTGGGGCCGCTCATTAAATATGCACTGCTTCCCCCTGTCAATCAGCGGCAGGGGGAAGCAGTGCATATAGCCCCCAAATGCCGGCACTCGCCCCCCCTTGTAAGGGCCCCCCCCCGCTGGTTATATTACCATCCTGGTCTTCTGATCAGCGCCGCTCCTCGGTGCTCCGTCCGTCCGTCCTGCTACATCCGGGATCTCCGGCCTTCGCAGGCATATGACGTCATCGCGCGACGGCCGGGGATCCCGGATGTAGCAGGACGGGAGCAGCGAGGACGGAGCGCCGAGGAGCAGCGCTGATCAGAAGACCGGGATGGTAAGAGAAGCGGGGGGGGGGGGCCCTTGCAAGGGGGGGCGAGTGCCAGCATTTGGGGGCTGCTGGGTACCCCCTGGGGGCTGCTGGGTACCCCCTGGGGGCTGCTATATGTACCCCTGGGGGCCTGCTGTATACCACTGGGGCTGCTGTATACTACCACTGGGGCTGCTGTATACTACCACTGGGACTGCTATATACTACCACTGGGGCTGCTGAATACTACCACTGGGGCTGCTGTATATTACCACTGGGGCTGCTGTATACTACCACTGGGGAGGCCTGTATACCACTGGGGGGGGGGCCTGTATACCACACTGCTGGGGGCTGTATACCTGTGCTGGGGTCCACCCTCGGCTTATACACGAGTCAATAGGTTTTTCCAGATTTTTGGGGCAAAAGTAGGGGGGTCGGCTTATACACGGGTCGGCTTATACACGAGTATATACGGTACCTTTTAAACTCTTAAAGATTGTCATTATTGATGTCTTCACATTTTACCCATGGGATTTTAACACAATTTACATTGGTTTTATCCATTCACAACATAAATATAATATTAATGTACTGTAAATGCTTTCAGATATAGTGCCCAGGTGTATTCATTATATCTTTTATAACTGTTATTATTGAAGTATTACCAAGAGATTTTTTTTTACTATTTTTTATTTTATTTAATAATTTATTTTTATATTTATTATATATTTGCTCAATTGGTTAAGTACATAAGGATGTAGCATACTATGACTCACCCTAACCTCACTAGGAACTTGACATACAGGTGGAGCCGCCTAATTAATTAGGAGGAGCTCCCTCTGAGATAATCCCATTCATCTGACCTATATATGGCTGCCTGTTCACAAATGTCTGACACATCATTGACATGTACCTGAGGAAGGCTTAGTCTGTAATATAAAGCCGAAACACGTTGTACTTACTCTGAATACTACTATTCTGATGGTGGATATGGTGGGTTATAGTTTACTGCATTTTACAAGTGTCGTTCCTATACTGTGTATTCAACCCTTCCCTACTTCCTGTGTACACTCCAGAGAGACTGATTATTGAATTACTGTGGACATGTCCTTACTTGATCATTCTAGTCCTCTGCCTGACAATGTGTGTACTTGCCCCCTGGAGTGTGTCAATAGCCCTGGGTTTGGATATGGGAGGTGGTTGGTGAAAGGAGAGGCAGTGTGTTTTCAGTCTTAGTTTGTGTAGGACACTGAAGCTGATGTGAGCTTTCCAGAGGCACAGGGGAGACACTTGGATTACCTGGATGTACAGTATACTGCTGGATTGTTTTATGGATTTTTATGTTTTCAAGCAATAAAGGTCCTTGGGCTGTTCACACCTCTCTCGCTCTGTTGATTGTGGGATACCAGAGAAGGACCCCGTGAAAATTACACTGAAGCATATTAATAAAAAGTTCACCCTTGGAACGCATCTTGTCCTGTCTGGAAGCGCCACAGACCTTTACTCCGGATATTATCATCTACACAAAAATTAAAGTGCAATTGCACAATGGTTTTTGATTATTTTCATCTATCATGTTCACTGAAGCTGAGGTGAGCTTTCCAGAGGCACAGGAGAGACACTTTGATTACTGGATGTACAGTATACTGCTGGATTGTTTTATGGATTTTTATGTTTTCAAGCAATAAAGGTCCTTGGGCTGTGCACACCTCTCTTGCTCTGTGGATTGTGGGATACTGGAGAAGGACCCCGTGAAAATTACACTGAAGCGTATTAATAAAACGTTCACCCTTGGAACGCATCTTGTCCTGGCTGGAAGCGCCACAGACCTTTACTCCGGATATTAACTAAACTTAAAGTGCAATTCCACAATGGTTTTTGGTTATTTTTATTTATCATGTTTGTTCACTATATGGTAAAAACTGAGCGGACAGTATGATTTCCCAAGTCAGTACGAGTTCACGGATACCAAAGATGTATAGTTTTTTGTTATTATTTAATTGATGAAAAACTTTTTTGGGGAAAAAAATTGTGCATTTATCGCTATTTTTCTGCAACCCCTAGCATTCTCATTTTTCGGGATCTGGGGTGTGTGACGGCTTATTTGTTGCGTCTTAAGCTGACGTTTTAATTATACAATTTTGGTTCATATTTCGATGATTTGATCGCTAGTTATTGTATTTTATTGAAAAAAAAAAAAAATCTAGTTTTGGTGTTTTTAATTTTTTTCTGCTACACAGTTTACAGATCTGATTAACTGATTTTATATTTCTGAATGCAGCAATATCAAATATGTATATTTTTATTGTTTTATTTTTAATGGGGCAAAAGGGAGGTGATTTGTTTTTCTTCATATTTTTTAAAAATGTGTTTACTTTTTTTTGCATTTACTAGTCCCCTTGGGTGACTTGAAGCTGCCACTGTGTGATCGCTTCTGCTGTAAAGAGCCCTGTCAGCATCAGCACCGCTCTGTACAGCACAAAATATGATCTCCTGTAAATGGCGGCATGCAACGTTCACAGGACGTTCATCATCACAGACACAGAGGGTCTCAGCTGATCCCTGACTGCCATTCAACTTATCGGCGCCCCACAATCACGTCATTGTTCCTCAAATGGGAGCAGGGAATGGCGCGTTTCCCTCTGGCGTGTGTTAAATCGCGATGTCAGGAATTTAACTAGGTAACAGGCATGGTTGGCTCTTTAATCCACGCTCGCCTGTTAGCTGCATATGTCAACTGATCAGATCAGCCGATATGTGCAGGGAATGATGCAAGCTCAGCTCAAAGGCAAGGAGGTGATCAAGGACATCCTTGGACGTTAGGAGGTTAAACTCACCCCCCTTTAGCCCCATTAAAAATAAAACAATAAAAAATACACACAGATGGCATTGCTGCATTCAGAAATGTCTGATCTATCAAAATATATAGACCAATTTCTCTTAATAAATCAAGATGTTAAAGTTTTAGCTAAAATAATGGTGGATAGGTTGTCTAGAGTATTACCACGGATAACATCAAAGCATCAGACTGGCTTCATAAAGAAAGAGATCTGCGATTACCAACATCAGGAAGGCCATGCTCTTGTTTGATGTTGTGAGACACAAGCAACTCAAGGAGGGAGAGGACCCAGCCATGGTCACGTTGGATGCCGAAAAGGCGTTTAACAATGTCAAATGGTCATGGTTGTGGCAAGTTCTAGATAATATTAAATTATTCGGTACCTTTAGGCAATTTCTTATGACGCTATACTCTAACCCACAAGCAAGAATTTACACACCGGGATTCTTATCAGATGCATTTAAATTGGGTAAAGGAACAAGGCAGGGGTTGCCCGCTGTCCCCTCTTCTGCTTGATCTTGCGATTGAGCCCCTGGCAAGGTATCTGAATGATCACAGCCGATATAAGGGTATTAAAGTGAGGTTAATAGAGGTCAAAGCTGCTTTGTTCGCAGATGATGTAATATTGTTTATGAAAGACCCCAAAACAGACCTCCCGCATCTGTTGAAGGTGATTGATGAGTTTGGAGCTTTCTCTGGATTCAGATTGAACAAGAGCAAATGTGAGATCCTGTTCATGAAGAACAATATCAGGCGAGAGCGGGGGAATAGAGTAGCGGGTATTCCTAAGGCGAAAATGCATATAAAATACCTAGGTATTAATTTGTGTAACACGCAGAAACACATTTATGATCTGAATTATAAGTCCATCATAGATAAAATGGAATGAGAGTTAGAAAGATGGATGGATTTACCCCTTTCTTTGCTAGGACGCTGCCATTTGATTGAAATGGTGAGCTTCGCAACATTATTAGATCCATTGCAAACCATCCCCATGCTAATTAGACATGCCGACGCTAATAGATTAAACAAGGCATTTTCCAAATTTATCTGGAGAGGAAAGAGAGCGAGGCTTGCCATGAGAACTGATGCTTACCAAGGAGGAGGAAGGGGTGGGATTCCCGAATCGGAGGGGTTATAATCTCTCCTGTCTGTTACGGAACATCATTGATTGGATTAAAAAAACAGAGAGATCCACTGACCATGATCTAGAAAGAGAATTCTGTAAACCGTGGGACTTAGCGGCTTTATTGCATACACCGCTCTCTCACATCCCGTCTGACATCAAACATTCGGTAATTTGCCGGGACACAATTGCGTGCTGGAAGGCGGTGAGAAAGAAATTAAAAATGTCTTGGAAGACATCTAAACACCTGACTCCTTGGGCGTATCCGGCCTTTAAGCTAGGCAGAGAAAATAAACTGTGTTTGAAATGGGCTAGCAGTGGAGTGCACACTTAGGGAGATCTGATTAATATACACAGTAAGAGATGGTTATCGGGACCGGAGGTGCTAGAAAAGTATGGGCTCCCTGAATTTCATCTAATGTTATATAGCCAGTTACGATATTATGTTCTGGATAATCTGAGGGATTTGAGGAGTGAGGTGGGAAATGTTATTTGGGATGCTTTAATTGAAAAGGACATTAGTGAAGTGTCAATATCATCGATATATTGGATGTTAAGAGACACACTGCGTCCACGGGGCAAGACCACAACATTTCACGGTTGGGAAAAAATATATTAAAGGGAACCAACCACCTCAGATCACCCTAATACACAGTTAGTACATGTCCCTGCACCCTAAGGATACCTTTCCAGCACTGTTTTTGTGTAAAATCTTGCATTAGTATAACTGATATAAAGAGTTTATAAACTTACTAGCCTGAAGACTTCTGGGCGTATCCCTCCTTCTGTTATACTTCAGGGCTGTGCATTCATTGCATGGCTGTGCTCCCCTCCCTCTGTGCAGAGGAGATAACGATCACGCCCATCAGGGCAGGGCAGCAGGCACGGAGGGAGGGGGAGCGCAGACATGCAATGCACAGCCCTGAAGTATAACAGAAGGAGGGATACGCCCAGAAGTCTTCAGGCTAGTAAGTTTATAAACTCTTTATATCAGTTATACTAATGCAAGATTTTACACAAAAACAGTGCTGGAAAGGTATCCTTAGGGTGCAGGGACATGTACTAACTGTGTATTAGGGTGATCTGAGGTGGTTGGTTCCCTTTAAAGACAAAGATCTCGACCTAAAAATCCTACAGGGCTGGAGACTGATTAGACAACATGTTGTCAATGAGAGGTGGAGGGATAGCCAGTTCAGAATCATGCACAAAATAATATGTGGTTTCATCAATTGTCCAACCCCCGCAGAACTCAGATAGACTGATGAGCTGCCCCAAATGCGACACACCTAAGTCAGACATGGAACATGGGGTATGGTCGTGTCATAGGATGCAGGACTTTTGGGTTGAGGTGCAACACATGACACATCAAGTATGTGGGATTTGGGTTGACATCGATCCATTGTCCTGGATTTTCCACTACACGACGGATAGATGCGCGGCGCCATAGAGGAGAACGGAGGCGCGCGTTCATGCTAGACTGTGAGGAGAGGCAGCAGCAGGCGACCAGGATGAGTGACAAGAGGGGGCGGGTCGGAGGAGCGCAAAACCCCACCTCCCGGTCTTAGGTCTTCTAAACTGTAAGCAGTTATATAAGTGAATATTTAACTGTATATAGGGCATCAAAAGCCTATTGCCACCTTCCCTGAATGCAGCCTTAGTGCTGCAGAAGGTGGCTATTATAGCTTTTGATGTCTGGGGGGGGTGATAGGTTCGCTTTAAATGCATGAGTCTCTATGAGTGTCTGATTTAAAGGGGTTGTCCAGAATTCTATAAACATGGCCGATTTCTTTCAAAAACAACGCCACCCTGTCTACAGGTTGGATGTGATATTGCAGCACAGATCCATTTAAGTGAATTGGCCTATGTTGTAATACCACATGCAACCTGTAGATAGGGATGGCGCTGTTTTTGAAAGAATACAGGAAAGTTTTATTAATCCTGGATATCCACTGTTAACCTAGCTTACCACCTGTGAGTGTGTTAGGTGGGATATCTGGTGACTGGTTCTGGGAAGGAGAGTCTTCCACGATCCTAAAAGGTGTAGGACATACTATGCTGAATCTGTGAGACTGGATGAGAAACTGCAGAGCAGGCAGTGTGAGAGGTGGCTGGGAGCGGCTGAAGAGCCCAGTGTCAATATCTAGTGAGAGATAAATGGACTTTGTCAGAGGTCTCCAACTCCAGTCCTCAAGGTCCACCAACAATGTATGTTTTCAGGATTTCCTTATCATTTGACAGTTGTAATTGGACTGTTGGTGGACCTTGAGGACTGGAGTTGGAGACCTCTGGACTATGTGCTATATGGGCATTTATGTTATGTTAAAGGCTGAAGGAAAGCTCCTGTTTAAGTTATTCCATGAGGTTTATGAGAATGTGAATTAACCCTAATGAACTTTTAAAGAGAAAACTGTTGCTGTGTGCGTCAGTAGAGTTCCCCAGTGCGTTAGCATGTTGTTACAACCCCAAAATAATACCATAAAAACATCAGCTGGGGGAGCAGAAAATAAGCCCCCACACTGCCCCAAACCCCAAAAATTGAAAACATTGCAACTCTTGGAAGGTCGCAACACAAACAATAATGTTTTTTTTACCAATTAAAGGGAATCTGTCAGGTCAACAATCCATATGTAACTGCTGTCATTTTCTAATTCCTATCTCTAAGCTCTCTCTATTCATGTATTTCTTTTATTTATACTCACCCCCATCCTCTGTGAATTCAAATAAAATGATTTAATTCCATCTGTCAATCACAGTGTATGATCCACTTAGTTCTCTGCTGTCCACTCCTGATAGGATGAATATTCATGTCACATATTCACATCACTGCACAGGAGATCAGAAGAAATCAATGAATTTGGGGGGGGGGATGAAGGGGCTGTATCCTACCCTCTGTTGTCTTTGTTTGCAGTAAGACAAGAGGTCAAATAAAACAGACAGACAGACAATCTTTCACAGGACAGCAGGGATACCTGGTTAGAGAAACAAATGGAGTAAGACACCTTATCTAGATCAGGTAAGGCAGATGTGTGCCTGTAATCTCTCCCTCCCTTCATCTCGTTATTAGAAGCTCCTAATGATTTTACATGTTTTTAAAAGGTCTGCCCAAGCACTATTCAAGGGTAATATTAGGATTATACTGAAAAGTGACCTGACAGAGTCCCTTTAAATAAAAAAAAAGGCTATATATGTTTGGTGTCTATGTAATCCTACTGACCTGGAGAGATCAGTCTATGAAAATTAATGCTGCAAATAAAAAACACCCAAAAAATACCGTAATTGCAGAATTGTTTCTTTGCTATTTTGCCACATTTGGAATTTTTCTTCACGCTGACCATTACATCCTATAATAAAATGAATGATATCATTGAAAAATACAACTCATCCTGCAAATAACAAGCCCTCCTATGTCTATATCGACGGGAAGATGAAAAGTTCTGGCTCTGGGAAGAAGGGGAGGGAAAATGTAAACAAAAATTCCATGTATTTTTTGTGGTTGTTTGTTTGTTTGTGATTTTTCAGATGTTTTCGGCCGATTCATCGATTTGCGACTTCAAGAGAAGTTGCAAAATTCGACGTAAATGATCTCCAGTCCTCCCCAGACGGATCTTCTGTAGGAAATGTTGGTGGAAATTTTGCACATTTATTGTACTGGGATTAGAAGACAGAGACCAGCTTTATATTTCACAAAGTTCACAAACTGCGCGCCATTGTGTGAGAAAAGTAAAAAAAGAAACAGACGGAGAAGAACACCGGGAATATGGGGGTGAGGAACACTGGGAATGGGGGGGGGGGGGTGGAGACCACTGGGAACAGGTGGGGGAGGAGCAGTGGGAATAAGGGGGGGGGGGGGGAGTACACTGGGAATGGGGGGAGAGAGGAGCACTGAGAATGAGGGGGGGAAGAGCACTAAGAATGAGGGGGGGGAGAACACTGAGAATAAGGGGGAAGCAACACTAAGAATGAGGGGGGAAGAACACTGAGAATAAGGGGGGGGGAAGAACACTGAGAATAAGGGGGGAGCAGCACTAAGAATGAGGGGGGAAGAACACTGAGAATAAGGGAGGAGGAAGAACACTGAGAAGGAGGGGGGAAGAAAATGAGAATGAAGTGGAGGGAGGGAACACTGGGGAAGACGAGAATGGGGAAGAACACTGAGAATGAGGGGGGGAGAACGAGACACTAATAGGGGGGGGAGCAACACTGAGAATGGAGGGGGGGAGAACACTGAGAATGAGGGGGGGGGGAAGAACAACTGAAGAATGAGGGGGGGGGAGAAGAACCTGAGAATAGAGGGGGAGCAACACTGAAATGAAGGGGGGGTGAAGAACACTGAGAATGAAGTGGGAGAGGAACACTGGAATAAGAGATGGGGAACACTGAGAATGAGGGGGGGGGGGAACACTGAGAATAAGGGGGGGAGCAACACTAGAGAATGGAGGGGGGAGAGAACACTGAGAATGAGGGGGGGAAGAACACTGAGAATGAGGGGGGGGAAGAACACTGAGAATAGGGGGGGAGAACACTAAAATGAGGGGGGGAGAAACACTGAGAATGAAGGGGAGAGGAACACTGGAATGAGGTGGGGAACATGAGAATGAGGGGGGAAGAACACTGAGAAGAGGGGGGGAAGAACACTGAGAATAAGGGGGAGGAACACTGAAGAATGAGGGGGGGAACACTGAGAAATAGGATGGGAGGAGGGGAAAGAACACTGAGATGAGGGGGGGAGAACACTGAGAATGAGGGGGGGGGGGAGGAGAACACTGAGAATGAGGGGGGGGGAAGAACACTGAGAATGAGGGGGGAAGAACACTGAGATAGAGGGGGGAACAACACTGAGAATGAGGGGGGGAGAACACTGAGAATGAAGTGGAGGGAACACTGAGAATGAGAGATGGGGGAAACACTGAGAATGAGGGGGGAAGAACACTGAGAATAAGGGGGAGAAACACTAAGAATGAGGGGGGAAACGATAGGGGAATAGGGGGGAAGAAACACTGAGAATAGGGGGGAAGAACATGAGAATGAGGGGGGGGGAGAACACTGAGAATGAGGGGGGGGAAGAACACTGAGAATGAGGAGGGGGGAAGAACACTGAGAATGAGGGGGGAGAACACTGGGGAATGAGGGGGGGAAGAACACTGAGAATGAGGGGGGGGAAGAACACTGAGAATGAGGGGGGGGGAAGGAAGGAACACTGAGAATGAGGGGGGGGAAGAACACTGAGAATAAGGGGGGGAGAACATGATGAGAATGAAGGGGGAGAGGAAACACTGAGAATGAGGAGGGGAAACACTGAGAATTAGGGGGGGAGAACACTGAGAATAAGGGGGGGGAACACTGAGAATGAGGGGGGGGGAAGAAGCACTGAGAATGAGGGGGGGAGAACACTGAGAATGAGGGGGGGGAAGAACACTGAGAATGAAGGGAGAGGAACACTGGGAATGAGGAGGGGGAGAACACTGAGAATGAGGGGGGAGAAAGATAACACTGAGAGTAAGGGGGGAAGAACACTGAGAATGAATGAGGGGGGGGAAGAACACTGAGAATGAGGGGGAGAGAACACTGAAATAAGGGGGGACGAAACACTGAGAATGAGGGGGGGAGGAAGAACACTGAGAATGAGGGGGGGGGAGAACACTGAGAATGAAGGGGGGGGGAAGAAACACTGAGAATGGGGGGAGGGGAAGAACACTG
Organism: Allobates femoralis; assembly: GCA_033576535.1. Taxonomy (NCBI): domain Eukaryota; kingdom Metazoa; phylum Chordata; class Amphibia; order Anura; family Aromobatidae; genus Allobates; species Allobates femoralis. The sequence continues at coordinate 67,759,306 of JARQOC010000004.1, forward strand.
AGAATAAGGGGGGGGAAGAACGATGATGAATGAGGGGAGAGAGAACACTGAGGAATGAGAGGGGGAGAACACTGAGAATGAGGGGGGGAAGAACATGAGAATGAAGGGGGGAGAACACTGAGAATGAGGGGGGGGGAAGGAGAAACTGGAATGGGGGGGGGAAGAACACTGAGAATGAGGGGGGAAGAACACTGAGAATGAGGGGGGGAAGAACACTGGAATGAGAGGGGGAGAACACTGAGAATGAGGGGGGAGAAGAAACACTGAGAAGAGGGGGGGGGAGAACACTGGAATGAGGGGGGGAAGAACATGAGAATGAGGGGGAGAAGAACACTGAGAATAGGGGGGGGAGAAGAACACTGAGAATGAGGGGGGGGAACACTGAGAATGAGGGGGGGAGAACACTGAGAATGAGGGGGGGGAAGAACACTGAGAATGAGGGGGAGAAGAACCTGAGAATGAGGGAGGTGGGAGAACACTGAGAATGAGGGGGGGGAAGAACACTGGAATAAGGGGGGAGAACACTGAGAATGAGGGGGGGAAGAACACTGAGAATGAGGGGGGAAGAACACTGAGAATAGAGGGGGGAAGAACACTGAAATGAAGGGGGGGGAAGAACACTGAGAATGAGGGGGGGGAAAGAGAAGAGGAAAACACTGAGAATGGGGGGAGAACACTGAGAATGAGGGGGAAGAAACTGAGAATGAGGGGGGAGAACACTGAGAATGAAGTGGGAGAGGAACACTGAGAATGAGGGGGGAGAACACTGAGAATAGGGGGGGGAAGAACACTGAGAATAAGGGGGGAGAAACTGAGAATGAGGGGGGGGAAGAACACTGAGAATGAGGGGGGGAGAACACTGAGAATGAGAGACATGAGAAGGGGGGAGAAGAACACTGAGAATGAGGGAGAGAACACTGAGAATGAGAGGGGGGAGAACACTGAGAATGAGGGGGGAGAAGATAACACTGAGAATAAGGGGGGGAAGAACACTAGAATAGGGGGGGGAAGAACACTGAGAATGAGGGGGGAGAAGAACATGAGAATAAGGGGGGAAGAACACTGAGAATGAGGGGGGGGAAACACTGAGAATGAGGGGGGGAGAACACTGAGAATGAGGGGGGGGAAGAACACTGAGGAATGAGGGGGGAAGACGAATCCTGAGAATGAGGGGGGGGAAGAACACTGAGAATGAGGGGGGGGGGAACACTGAGAATGAGGGGGGGAAGAACACTGAGAATGAGGGAGATGGAAAGGGGAAACATGAGAATGAGGGGGGGGAAGAACACTGAGAGATGAGGGGGGGGGGAAGAACACTGAGAATGAAGGGGGGGGGAAAGAACACTGAGAATGGAGGGGGGGGGAAGAACACTGAGAATAAGGGGGGAGCAACACTATGAATGAGGGGGGAAGAACACTGAGAATGAGGGGGAGAAGAACACTGAGAATAAGGGGGGAAGAACTGAGAATGAGGGGGGGAGGAAGAACACTGAGAATGAGGGGGGGGGAAGAACACTGAGAATGAGGGGGGGGGGAGAACACTGAGAATTGGGGGGGGGGAAGAACACTGAGAATAGGGGGGGAGACAAGCTGAGAATGAAGTGGAGAGGGAAATGGGAATAGAAGTGGGGAACACTGAGAATTAGGGGGGAAGACACTGAGAATAAGGGGGGAGAACACTGAGAATGAGGGGGGGAAGAACACTGAGAATGAGGGGGGAGAGACACTGAGAATGAGGGGGGGAAGAACACTGAGAATGAAGTGGAGAGGAAACACTGGGAATGAGGATGGGGAAACACTGAGAATGAGGGGGGAGAAGTGAAATGAGAGAAGGGGGGAGCAACACTATGAATGGGGGGGGGAAGAACACTGAGAATGAGGGGGGGAAGAACACTGAGAATGGGGGGGGGGAAGAACACTGAGAATGGGGGGGGGAAGAACACTGAGAATGGGGGGGGGGAAGAACACTGAGAATGAGGGGGGGAAGAACACTGAGAATGAGGGGTGGGGGACACTGAGAATGAGGGGTGAGGGGGATCACCGGAAATGTGGGGTGGGGGACACCAGGAACGAGGGATGGAGAACATTTGTCCACTGAATGTTTGGACTTTTTAGAAAGTTACAATTGATAAATTAGCCACAATGATGTGAGACACCAGGCCCTCCCCACACTATCTAATCAGCTGCGAGGACTACAACTCCCAGCATGCACTGACAGTCAATGGCTGCTAGGGTATGCTGGGAGTTGTAGTAGGGCAGACATAACATGGGATCAGGCTGCAGACCAGGACAAGTAACGCCCTATACACGAGAATCATAGCGGCTGCTCCATCCCGGAAGAGTTCACACCACGTGACCATACGTGCTGCCGGCGGCGCAGGATGATGACGTCACCACGCCGCCGTTGCCAAGGAGGCTCTCGGGAGATGTAGTTTTTTCCCCTCTCACACACAGACACTTCCCGGACGTGTAAACAGCCCTGGAGCCGGAGTCCTGGGGCGGGGGATGGGGAACTGTCTGTCCTCCCAGACTGCAGACGATCTGTCCCTGCTCAACGACTCAGACGGTGCCAGCCTGCCCGGGGAGCCCCGCCGCCATACCAGGTGATGTGTATGTACACAGAGGAGCAGGGATCCCCTCCATCATGATACACAGAGGAGCAGGTGATCCCCTCCATCATGATACACAGAGGAGCAGGTGATCCCCTCCATCATGATACACAGAGGAGCAGGTGATCCCCTCCATCATGATACACAGAGGAGCAGGGGATCCCCTCCATCATGATACACAGAGGAGCAGGTGATCCCCTCCTCATGATACACAGAGGAGCAGGGGATCCCCTCCATCATGATACACAGAGGAGCAGGTGATCCCCTCCATCATGATACACAGAGGAGCAGGTATCCCCCTCCATCATGATACACAGAGGAGCAGATGATCCCCTCCATCATGATACACAGAGGAGCAGGTGATCCCCCTCCATGATGATACACAGAGGAGCAGGGATCCCCTCCATCATGATACACAGAGGAGCAGGTGATCCCCTCCATAAAGATACACAGAGGAGCAGGAGATCCCCTCCATCATTATACACAGAGGAGCAGGTGATCCCCCTCCATCATGATACACAGAGGAGCAGGTGATCCCCCTCCATGATGATACACAGAGGAGCAGGTGATCCCCCTCCATCATTATACACAGAGGAGCAGGGATCCCCTCCATCATTATACACAGAGGAGCAGGTGATCCCTTCCATAAAGATACACAGAGGAGCAGGTGATCCCCTCCATCATGATACACAGAGGAGCAGGTGATCCCCCTCCATAAAGATACACAGAGGAGCAGGGATCCCCCTCCATCATGATACACAGAGGAGCAGGTGATCCCCCTCCATCATGATACACAGAGGAGCAGGTGATCCCCTCCATCATTATACACAGAGGAGCAGGTGATCCCCCTCCATCATTATACACAGAGGAGCAGGTGATCCCCCTCCATCATTATACACAGAGGAGCAGGTGATCCCCCTCCATCATGATACACAGAGGAGCAGGTGATCCCCCTCCATCATGATACACAGAGGAGCAGGTGATCCCCCTCCATCATGATACACAGAGGAGCAGGTGATCCCCCTCCATCATGATACACAGAGGAGCAGGTGATCCCCCTCCATCATGATACACAGAGGAGCAGGTGATCCCCCTCCATCATGATACACAGAGGAGCAGGTGATCCCCCTCCATCATGATACACAGAGGAGCAGGTGATCCCCCTCCATCATGATACACAGAGGAGCAGGTGATCCCCCTCCATCATGATACACAGAGGAGCAGGTGATCCCCTCCATCATGATACACAGAGGAGCAGGTGATCCCCCTCCATCATGATACACAGAGGAGCAGGTGATCCCCCTCCATCATGATACACAGAGGAGCAGGTGATCCCCCTCCATCATTATACACAGAGGAACAGGTGATCCCCCTCCATCATGATATACAGAGGAGCAGGTGATCCCCCTCCATCATGATACACAGAGGAGCAGGTGATCCCCTCCATCATGATACACAGAGGAGCAGGTGATCCCCTCCATCATGATACACAGAGGAGCAGGTGATCCCCTCCATCATGATACACAGAGGAGCAGGTGATCCCCCTCCATCATGATGCACAGAGGAGCAGGTGATCCCCCTCCATCATGATACACAGAGGAACAGGTGATCCCCCTCCATCATGATACACAGAGGAACAGGTGATCCCCCTCCATCATGATACACAGAGGAGCAGGTGATCCCCCTCCATCATGATACACAGAGGAGCAGGTGATCCCCCTCCATCATGATACACAGAGGAGCAGGTGATCCCCCTCCATCATGATACACAGAGGAGCAGGTGATCCCCCTCCATCATGATACACAGAGGAGCAGGTGATCCCCTCCATCATGATACACAGAGGAGCAGGTGATCCCCCTCCATCATGATACACAGAGGAGCAGGTGATCCCCCTCCATCATGATACACAGAGGAGCAGGTGATCCCCCTCCATCATGATACACAGAGGAGCAGGTGATCCCCCTCCATCATGATACACAGAGGAGCAGGTGATCCCCTCCATCATGACACAGAGGAGCAGGTGATCCCCCTCCATCATGATACACAGAGGAGCAGGTGATCCCCCTCCATCATGATACACAGAGGAGCAGGTGATCCCCCTCCATCATGATACACAGAGGAGCAGGTGATCCCCTCCATCATGATACACAGAGGAGCAGGTGATCCCCTCCATCATGACACAGAGGAGCAGGTGATCCCCTCCATCATGACACAGAGGAGCAGGTGATCCCCCTCCATCATTATACACAGAGGAGCAGGTGATCCCCTCCATCATTATACACAGAGGAGCAGGTGATCCCCCTCCATCATTATACACAGAGGAGCAGGTGATCCCCTCCATCATGACACAGAGGAGCCCACACAACAGATATGTATAACCCCGCCCACACCACATATGGGTTTTTGTGTAACCCCGCCCACACCACTGATTGACAACTTTGGGTGTATAGCACCGTTCACACAACTGTATAACCCTGCCCGCACCTATGATTGACAGCTGTGTATAACCTCACCCACACCACGGATGGGTTTCTGTGTAACCGCGCCCACACCACTGATTGTTGGGTTTCTGTTTACACTGTGCATAGACATAGAGCTGCCAATCCGTGGTGGAGGCAGGGTTATACAGATCTCATGAATTGAGGTCTACCTGGCAGCAGGGTTACTAGTTCTTCATTCATAATCTCCTGCTGTGATTTTGTGGAAACTGAAGCACTCAGCCCAGTAAGTGACACATCGCTGGAATCAGGGTCTCTGCCACTACATCATGCTACTCTCAGATTGCGTGGAAAAAAAAAACTGATGACTGCTTCCCTTAAAATGATTGGAGAGGTTGTCTACTACCTGGATAACCCTGTGAATGCTGTAGTTCTTGAGTAAAATGTATAAAACCCTTTTGCTGCAGCACACTGGTAAACCTAATCAATGGCCGCTGATCAGCTGCAGGGTTCACAATGTCACGAGTGCACTGGGGGACATCTCTGTAATGGTGTCCGTGCGTTAAAGGCTTTTTTCTATCTTACTCGCGGTACTACAGCGCCGTAATAGCGGACACCATCATTAAGCATTTAAATGCTGCTGTCCGCCTCTGATGGCCATGACAGCCGGGATCCTACATGGACAACCCCTTTATCAGCAGTAACTCTGATCATTGCTGTTAGAGGGAAGTACTAGATGTACGGATGACATACGTGTACGCTACACATTGGGAAGGAGAGAACGGGCATCAGTGGTTTAATTAGGTTGTTATACACATTGGGGCCCAGAAAGATCTTTGCTAACTTGTGAGCAATATGGAGTCTCCACACCTGTCATAGTAGTGTATGCGGACAGTATATACTACGTGACAACCGAGTATAGATGTATACATACACACGGTGGGTGATATAATTATTCAACATGTCACATATGTTCTATGTACCATATTGTTTGGGCCATAAGATGCACCACAAATTTAAAGGAGGAAATCGGGGTCTGTATTATAGTCCTAATGTAGCTTACAGGAGTGGGTGAGGGGCTTGGCGGTGGTGGAGCGGAGTCACAGGAGGCAAAAGTGGGGCGATGCTGCGGGCCCCGTGTTGGGAGGGGGTGTCCCGGCGGTGGCATAAGTGGGCCATGCTGCGTTCCTCGTGTTGAGAAGAGGTGTCCCGGTGGTGGCATGAGTGGGGTAATGCTGTGTGCCCCATGTTGAGAGGGAATGTCACAGCGGTGGCATGAGTGGGGCGATGCTGTGTTCCTTGTGTTGGGAGGGGGTGTCCCAGTGGTGGCATGAGTGGGCGATGCTGCGTTCCTTTTCTTGGGAGGGGGTGTCCCAGTGGTGGCATGAGTGGGCGATGCTGCGTTCCTCGTGTTGAGAAGGGGTGTCCCAGTGGTGGCATGAGTGGGGTAATGCTGTGTGCCCCATGTTGAGAGGGAATGTCACAGCGGTGGCATGAGTGGGGCGATGCTGCGTTCCTTGTGTTGGGAGGGGGTGTCCCAGTGGTGGCATGAGTGGGCGATGCTGCGTTCCTTGTCTTGGGAGGGGGTGTCCCAGTGGTGGCATGAGTGGGCGATGCTGCGTTCCTCGTGTTGAGAAGGGGTGTCCCGGTGGTGGTATGAGTGGGGTAATGCTGTGGGCCCCATGTTGAGAGGGAATGTCACAGCGGTGGCATGAATGGGCGATGCTGCATTCCCCGTGTTGGGAGGGGATGCCCCGTTGGTGGCATGAGTGGGGCGATACTACGTTCCCCGTGTTGGAAGAGGATGTCCCGGCGGTGGCATGAGTGGGGCGATGCTGCGTTCCCCGTGTTGAGAGGGGGTGTCCAGGTGGTGGCATGAGTGGGCAATGCGGCGGGCCTCGTGTTGGGAGGAGATGTCCAAGCAGTGGCATGACTGTGCGATGCTACGGGCTTGTGTTGGAAGGGGTGTGTCCCGGCAGTGGCATGAGTGGGGCGATTCTGTGGGCCCTGTGTAAGGAGGGGATGTCCCAGCGGTGGCATGAGTGGGTGATGCTACGTTTTCTGTGTTCAAAGGGGGTGTACTGGCAGTGGCATGAGTGGGCGATGCTGTGGGCCCCGTGTTGGGAGGGGATGTCCTGCTGGTGGCACGAGTGGGGCGATACTGTGTTCCCCATGTTGGGAGGGGATGTCTTAGCGGTGGCATGAGTGGGCGATGCCGCGTTTTCCGTGTTGAGAGGGGGGAGTGTCCCGGCAGTGGCATGAGTAGGGCGATGCTGTGGGTCCCATGTTGGGAGGGTGTGTCCCGGCGGTTGCATGAATGGGTGATGCTGAAGGATACAGGTGCCATTGATCTGCCAGTAATGGACACGATAGACTTCAGGAAAATAGTGCTGGAGGTGACACGTGCAGATTGAGCTCTTGGAGATCAATGGTGCCTGCCTCCCGAGCATCGCCAACTTGTGCCGCCGCCAGGACAGCCCCTTCTCCCAGCTTGGGGCCCCAGCATCACTCCACTCGTGCCGCTGTGGGTTCCTGCAGCAGTAACCCTGCCTCCTGTGAGCCCACTCTATTGCCGCCGCAACCCTGGTAAGCTACATTTGGGCTATAAGATGCACCCCAATTTTCCAACCTTTTTTTTTGGTTAAAAAAGTGTGTCTCATAGTCCGAAAAATACGGTAAATGTATTTCTGAAGCTGCTATTGATGTGGGTTTCTCACCAGATGTCGATAACGGCACATACAATCAACACAGGCAAAAACATCAAAACCTAGACATCCCTAAATTATGTAATAATGAGAAATGACACAGGGAAGAAGTATTGAACATATGAAGAAAGAGAGGTACAAAAAGCCATGGAAGTTCCTGACACCAGCTGAAATCAGTAATTAGAAAGCAATCCTGCTACATAGTGAATATTAATATCAGCTGATTCAACTGATGGTTAATAAAAAGGCATCTCATTACCAAGGTGCCACACAAGAAACATCTCATGATGGGTAAACCAGTGAGCTATCTCAAGACCTTCACAACTTTATTGTTGTAAAACATACTGTGAGGTAGCGTACGCCTAGGGGGGTCGCTTGGCGAACCATGTGTAGTGTAACATAAAAAAATAATTAATAAACTGCTGTTTATCATAAACCGCGTACTACTCACATTTTCATAATCACATGCATGGTATACATAAAACACGTTACATAGAACGCTATACACATAGTAACATAACATCACACAGTAACCACCTCTCCATAGAATCTCAGGAGCACTAATGACAGCTGCTATGGTGCTTACAGCCACCTGACCTTTAGCTATTTCTTACACTTATACTAGACATAATCATATAGACATCACAGACTGTTCTATATGGCAGCTATGCCTGTCTAGCATCATCTACATTACATATGATCCCCAGAACCTTAAGGCGTCCCTTACAGACCCAGTCTGGTTCTAATGGCGGCTATGCCCACCTGTCATCATTTACATTATAGTCTACTGTGCCCTCGAGATATCCTCAGCATCTCACATGGCGCACACACATGGACTCCAGCCCCTCACAGGGCCCATACAGCTTACAGAGACCATCCCAGTTTCATACAGGCTGCTACACTGCATACAGCTTCCACACACTTCACACGAGGTCAACGGGACCCTCACGACCTGACAGTCGATCTCAATGGCGGTTACATCTTCAGTCTCACATGCTACACAGCATCGCTCATCTCATACATAGGTCAACGGGACCCTCTCACAGTCGGTCCCAATGGCGGCTACAGCCGCCTGGCCTTCGTGGGCTCCAACCCATCATAAGGCCCACATCCACAGTCCAGCATGGACTACACCCTTCTCAGAACCAGACCAGGTTGTGAGCCACCTGAGCTCCCGGGCAGTTAAAGTATCCCCCAAGGTCTCCTCAACCTGCCCATGATGCCTGGCTGCCTCCAAGCCTCACCAACATGGACAGAATGAGCCCCTACAAGTTCAGCCAGGACCCCCATATACTCAGGTGCTCTACCAACCTCTCGGTCTGGCCCCAGGTTCCATGCGGCTCAGAGGGACCGGCGTCTCCAGCAGGGAGAGCCAGGCGTCCTCTCTCTCTCCAAACACAGGCCTAAGCAGCTATTATCTTGCCTGCCACACCCACACCTGCAAAGCAGTGCTTTCAATCAGCATCCACTCACACACAGACATGGCTGCAATTAACACTCAGACCTGGGTGCCATTAACCCACTGTGTACCGGTCAGGTCTAACATCAATCACACCCAGTGAAACAGGCTCATGTGAACAAGCACCTGTGCTGCAAGCCCATGTGATGCACCCTGGCCATGGGACACCATGCCGGCTGTGCCTCACAGTACTGATGGCATTGGCTACAGAAGAATTTCTAAACTACTGAAGATTACAATGACTGTTGGGGCCATAATCCGGAAGTGGAAAGAAAATGATTTCACCATAAACCGCCACGACCAGGTGCTTACCCCAAGATTTCAGACAAAGAGGGAAAACAATTATCCGAAGAGTTGTCCAAGAGCCAAGGACACCTGTGTGAAGAGCGACAGAAAGACCTGGAATCAGCAGGGACAAGTGTTTCATAGAAAACAATAAGTAATAAACTCTCCCTCCATGGCCTGTGTGCACTCCTCCTGTATGCACTCCTCCTGTATGCACTCCTCCTGTATGCACTCCTCCTGTATGCACTCCTCCTGTATGCACTCCTCCTGTATGCACTCCTCCTGTATGCACTCCTCCTGTATGCGCTCCTCCTGTATGCGCTCCTCCTGTATGCGCTTCTCCTGTATGCGCTCCTCCTGTATGCGCTTCTCCTGTATGCGCTCTTCCTGTATGCGCCTTCCTGTATGCGCTCTTCCTGTATGCGCTCTTCCTGTATGCGCTCTTCCTGTATGCGCTCTTCCTGTATGCGCCTTCCTGTATGCGCTCTTCCTGTATGCCTCTTCCTGTATGCGCTCTTCCTGTATGCACTCTTCCTGTATGCACTCTTCCTGTATGCACTCTTCCTGTATGCACTCCTCCTGTATGCACTCCTCCTGTATGCACGCTCACTACGCAAGACTCCATTGCTGAACAAAAGCCTTTAAGTTACTGAACAACATTTAAACAAGACTGTGAAATACTGTAGAATATACTCTGGTCAGATGAGACCAAAGCTGAGCTTTTTTGATGCCATAAAACACACCAAACATGTGGAGGCCAAAAGACAAATCACCCCAACAACAGTGAAATTTGGAGGTGGGATCATCATGGTGTGTGGCTGTTTTTCGGCATACCGCACTGGCAAGCTAAAGCTCAGAGTTCATAGAACGATCCACGGACCTGCAGGATGAGAAGAGTGTTTGTGTGGAAGAATGGGCCAAAATAAGACTTGAGCAATGCAGGGACGAGTGTCTCTATACAGGAGGCGTCTGGAGGTTAAAGGGAACCAACCACCCCAAATGACCCCCCGGACTGTTAATATGTGTCCCTACACCCAGCACACACATTTGGGGCAATCGTTTTTGCTAAAAAAAACTTTAGTGGAAGCTAAGATATAGCTTTATGAAGTTTAATAAATTGAAACGAATGGGTGTTACCTAGCTTTGTCTTCGTGCCTGTCAGCCTCCTCTCCCCTCCTCCCTTCAGTGAAGCCCTTCTGTGCAAGCCGAAAATGCCCCGCCTGTCTGCTGCTGCCTGAAAAATTATGCACGCCCATCTCTGCTTGTAAGAGCCTGGCCGCGTCATGAAAGGGGGCGGGGCTCTGGCATGACGCGATCTAGCCCCGCCCCCTTTCAGTTTCGGCTTGCACAGAAGGGCTTCACTGAATGGAGGAGGGGAGAGGAGGCTGACAGGCACGAAGAAATGCACGAGGACAAAGCTAGGTAACACCCATCCGTCTCAATTTATTAAACTTCATAAAGCTATATCTTAGCTTCTACTAAACAGTTTTTTTAGCAAAAACGATTGCCCCAAATGTGTGTGCTGGGTGTAGGGACACATATTAACAGGCCGGGGGGGTCATTTGGGGTGGTTGGTTCCCTTTAATCATCAACAAAGGCATATGTATGAAGTATTAAATAGAGTTCAGTAACGTTTTCAATACTTTTTTTTTCTGGGTCATTTCTCATTATTACACAGAATTTATGGACCCGCTCTGCTTTGATTTCTTTGCCTGTGTGGATTGGATGGGTTGTTACTGACATCTGGTAAGAAATTTATATTAATAGTATCTTTAGAAATAGATTTACATGTGATGTGATCAATACTTATTTCCTCGCTGAATACGCAGTGATGTCATTTAACACATTGACTCATCAGATGCAACACACATGGAATAATCTCTCCAGAGCAGTACTGGGGGCCGCAGTCTATAGGAGGTGGGGGGTAGAGCGCAGTCTGGACTTTAAAACAAAGAGCCGTACAGTCACCTGTTGGATTCTGGGGTTTGCTATGGAGATTTCAGGTAACAGGAGTCTTTTCCGGTCCGAGCGTCTTAAAAGATTCCGATTCTGGACCTGCCCCAGCGTTCACTTCTCAGATGTTTCTCCCTAGGAGATTTGGTTTGTTACCTTTTTATATTTTTATTTTATAATTAGGAGCGAGAGCCGGTCCCAGTCTACCACCCCACACCCAGCCAGACCCGGCTCGCTACACAGCTGACTGAAGAAGAACAGGTGTGGATCGCCCAGAGGATCGGCCTCATACAGCACTTACCGAAAGGCAGATACGATCCAGGGTCCGAGCTATCCGAGAAGAAACCAAAAGAGTGAGTGATACTATCGCTGATATACTAGTATAATAACTACCGTACTATAATACTGCTCCTATGTACATGAATATAACTACTATAATACTGCCCCTATGTACAAGAATATAACTACTATAATACTGCCCCTATGTACAAGAATATAACTACTATAATACTACCCCTATGTACAAGAATAGAACTACTATAATACTGCTCCTATATACAAGAATATAACTACTATAATACTGCCCTCTATGTACAAGAATATAACTACTATAATACTGCCTCTTTGTACAAGAATATAACTACTATAATACTGCCTCTTTGTACAAGAATATAACTACTATAATACTGCCCCTATGTACAAGAATATAACTACTATAATACTGCCCCTATGTACAAGAATATAACTACTATAATACTGCCCTATGTACAAGAATATAACTACTATAATACTGCCCCTATGTACAAGAATATAACTACTATAATACTGCCCTATGTACAAGAATATAACTACTATAATACTGCCTCTATGTACAAGAATATAACTACTATAATACTGCCCTATGTACAAGAATATAACTACTATAATACTGCTCCTATATACAAGAATATAACTACTATAATACTGCTCTATGTACAAGAATATAACTACTATAATACTGCCTCTATGTACAAGAATATAACTACTATAATACTGCCCCTATGTACAAGATATAACTACTATAATACTGCCCCCTATGTACAAGAATATAACTACTATAATACTGCCCTATGTACAAGAATATAACTACTATAATACTGCTCCTATGTACAAGAATATAACTACTATAATACTGCCCCTATGTACAAGAATATAACTACTATAATACTGCTCCTATATACAAGAATATAACTACTATAATACTGCTCCTATGTACAAGAATATAACTACTATAATACTGCCCCTATGTACAAGAATATAACTACTATAATACTGCTCCTATGTACAAGAATATAACTACTATAATACTGCCCCTATGTACAAGAATATAACTACTATAATACTGCCTCTATGTACAAGAATATAACTACTATAATACTGCTCTATGTACAAAATATAACTACTATAATACGCCCTCTATGTACAAGAATATAACTACTATAATACTGCTCCTATGTACAAGAATATAACTACTATAATACTGCTCCTATGTACAAGAATATAACTACTATAATACTGCCCCTATGTACAAGAATATAACTACTATAATACTGCCCTATGTACAAGAATATAACTACTATAATACTGCTCCCTATGTACAAGAATATAACTACTATAATACTGCTCCTATGTACAAGAATATAACTACTATAATACTGCCCCTATGTACAAGAATATAACTACTATAATACTGCCCCTAATGTACAAGAATATAACTACTATAATACTGCTCCCTATGTACAAGAATATAACTACTATAATATGGTCCCCTATGTACAAGAATATAACTACTATAACACTGCCCTATGTACAAGAATATAACTACTATAATACTGCCCCTATGTACAAGAATATAACTACTATAATACTGCTCCTATGTACAAGAATATAACTACTATAATCTGCTCCTATATACAAGAATATAACTACTATAATACTGCTCCATGTACAAGAATATAACTACTATAATACTGCTCCTATTACAAGAATATAACTACTATAATACTGCTCCTATATACAAGAATATAACTACTATAATACTGCTCCTATGTAAAGAATATACTACTTAATAGCTCTATTACAGAATATAACCTATATGCTGCCCCATATACAAGATATAACTGCTAAAATACTGTCGGATTCGTTGTAGTATGGGTTGTATCTGGTGGGGTCATTGGCTCCTCGGTGTTGATCTGTATGCTGGATTTCGTGGTGTAGTGGACTGTCGCTCCTGTATCACATTACCACTGGAGTGTATAGAAGTGGACTGATGCGTTCCTTCACATGTCCGTCTGTATGGAGCGGTGGAGCTGCTCTTCCTCCTTTATGGACGAGCTGAACGACGGCAGCAGAAACGCTATGCTTGTCCAAATATACAGTACATCTCGTGTGACTCTGCTTCTTCTTGAGTGGTGCGATGATGGAGCAGCTGCTTGTAGAGACGGGATACTGGAGATCGGAGCTTCCCGCTGGTGTGACATGGACACGCCTCTGTATATAGACCACAGGTGACTAGGGGCTCCGGCTTTAGCTCATCAGCCCTTGTATTATAGGTGTCGCTTCATCTCGGAGAGGAAGACATGGCGGCAACGCAAGAGATCGCATCTCTGCCAACCACAGAGGGACATTGTGGTTTTTATGATACCAAATAGCTTGTGTGATGTGTGCCTGCAGGGCGGAGGACGGGCTGGAGGAACAAGAGGCTGGTATGTAGGACGTTTAAGAGGCACCTGTCCCCGAGTAAGTCCCTATAAAGAGAACATACCCTGCCAAGAATATTTCAGAACACCAGTGTACAGCTGGAGGTTTACATCATAATATAGCACTGGTCCTACCTTACTCCTATATACTCCAGAGCTGCACTCACTATTCTGTTGTCTACATGCATTACATTACTGATCCTGAGTTACCTCCTGTATTATACTCCAGAGCTGCACTCACTATTCTGCTGGTGCAGTATTGTACATACATACATTACTGATCCTAGTCACCTCCTGTATTATACTCCAGAGCTGCACTCACTATTGCTGCTGGTGCAGTCACTGTGTACATACATTACATTACTGATCCTGAGTTACCTCCTGTATTATACTCCAGACTGCTTGGACTCACATCAGTGGTGCAGTCCTGTGTACATACATTACTTAAGATCCTAGTTTACCCTCGTGTTATTATACATCCTAGCCCTGCCTTCACTATTTGCATTGCAGATCACTTGATAATACTTATTCTGATTCTGTGAGTTCCTCCTGAGCAATAACTCCCGAATGAGCTGCACTCATCTAATTTGCTAGGGCATCACTGTACATGAGCTTACATTACTTGATACCTGAGTTAGCCTCCTTTATTATTCAGTCCACAACATTTCGCTGGTTGATGTTATGTTTCTACATTACATTGTTCCTGATTCCGTCCTTTTACTCCAAGAGCTGGCACTCACTATATCTGCTTGGTGGTGCAGGTGGTACTGTTATACATACTTACATTACTGATCCGGAGTTACCTCCTGTATTATACTGCAGAGCTGCACTCACTATTCTGCTGGTGCAGTCACTGTGTACATACATTACATTACTGATCCTTAGTCACCTCCTGTATTATACTGCAGAGCTGCACTCACTATTGTGCTGGTGCAGTCACTGTGTACATACATTACATTACTGATCCTGAGTTACCTCCTGTATTATACTCCAGAGCTGCACTTAGTGACTCCACCAACAGAATAGTGAGTGCAGCTCTGGAGTATAATACAGGGTGTAACTAAGGATAAATAATGTAATATATAGGTCGGATCGTTGTTGGGATTGATGTTACATCGCTATGTGCAACGTGGCCTTTACACTGGATTGGACATTTAACTCTAAAATCTCTTGATAATTCTCTGATTTCATGATTCCTGTGATATGGTCAAGGCCTCCAGTACCAGACCCAGCAAAGTAACCGCACAGCATTATAGAGCCTCCACCATGCTTAACTGTTGGTAGGGAAAAAATCACCCTACCATGAGCTTCATTGTGTCGTCTGTAAACAACCTGTTGCTTTGCCAAAAAGGTCTATTTATTGTTTCTCCACAAACATTTTCCCAGGATTGTGGTTTGTTTTTGGCAAAGATCAGTTGTTCCTCTTTCCGTCTTTTCTTCAGCAATGGTTCTTCCTTGGCCTTCATACATAGAGCTCTGCTTGAGATCGTGTGCAGCGTATGGTACTTGTTGAAACTATGACCCAGACTGTTCGAGTTGGCCTTCATATGTTTGACGCGATGTTTTTTTTCCACCAACCTTTAAAGACATCTCTTGTCAATCCTCCCTTTCCCCCACGTCCAGGGAAGTTCTTGATGCTTCCATGCAGAAAACGTAATAACATTGCCCCTCTGTTGAAACTGGGATACCATGGTCTTTGGAGATGGCCTTATACCCTTTTGGAAGTCTTGTTTTTTGCTAATAAAAAGCAGTTCTGATGTCCTCAGACGGCTCCTTTGTCTTCACCATTGTGACAAAGGAACAGGGCCTAACATGTGGTTGTTAAAACACTGAAGTCATCATTCATTGACAAATTCATGTCACATGAGCACCGACAATTTATCACGATTCTCATTTGTGATTTACCACAGTTGAATGACAATGTGTTTCCATACTAATTTACTGTCAAGATGCCAATCCCAGGGTCACAGCAGCTTTAGGTTTTTCTAATTTTCCCTTCTTTGTTTTATTTTTAATTTAAATGGTTGTTTATCATTTGCTGTTTTGTATTTAACACGAGTCTCTATACAAAAAAGCTGCTTCATTCGATCATTTATTTTTTTTTCTCAGATTTTGCACATTGTGTACTGAAATGTCATGGTGCCAGTAATGATGAGCCGGACTGCACCAGCAGAATAGTGAGTGCAGCTCTGGAGTATAATACAGGAGGTAACTCAGGATCAGTAATGTATGTACACAATGACTCCACCAGCAGAATAGTGAGTGCAGCTCTGGAGTATAATACAGGAGGTAACTCAGGATCAGTAATGTAATGTATGTACTCAGTGACTGCACCAGCAGAATAGTGAGTGCAGCTCTGGAGTATATTGTATTCATTTTTAATGTAATGTTGTTACACTGTTTGATTACCAGTCTCTAACAAGAATAGTGAGTTGCAGCTCTTTGAGTATATTTTCCTCAGAATTTGCACTTGGATGAATGTAATGTAATGATCAGTGACTGCACCAGCAGAATAGTGAGTGCAGCTCTGGAGATAATACAGGAGTAACTCGGATCAGTAATGTAATGTATGTACACAGTGACTGCACCAGAGAATAGTGAGTGCACTCTGGAGTATAATACAGGAGGGTAACTCGGATCAGTAATGTAATGTATGTACACAGTGACTGCACCAGCAGAATAGTGAAGTGCAGCTCTGGAGTATAATACAGGAGGTAACTCAGGATCAGTAATGTATGTACACAGTGACTGCTACCAGAAGAATAGTGAGTGCAGCTCTGGAGGTATAATAGAGGGGAGGTAACTCGGGATCAGTAATGTATGTAGTAAACAGTGTGACTGCACCAGCAGAATAGTGAGTGCAGCTCTGGAGTATAATACAGGATATGTAATGTATGTACATATGACTCCACCAGCAGAATAGTGCGAATTTAGGCATCTTACTTATCCCCCCCACTAGATACGATAGAAATTGTTCTGGTCATTGTCATCCAATCTTAATCATTTTGATCTGACACTTGGATCATCAACTGACATGTATTTGTGATGACCATTCAGTCTACAAAAAAAAATGGCCGTGTGAACAGCACCATGGACTACTGGGTACAGGTCTCTGCTTGTATCATGGTAGCACACATCTGTGATATATGGTTGCGAGTGATCCCTCATGGGTTGTACATAAGGAACATTGGTGGTCACCGCCTGCTCCTCTACATCAGCTTTGATGGCTCCTGGTCTGAGTCTTAAGCTACTGCTTTATTTTTTGTTTTTCTCGTAAAGTAGAATTTGCAGATATTTTGGCGCCGATCCCGTCCACCAGTAACAATGCGATGTAGATGAATGTAACAGGTTATTCCAGGTGGATTTGTTCCTGTGTGCGGGCGTTACTCGCAGCTGCACCCACTCTAGTTCGGCTTCTCATTAGGTGTGACCTGTCACATATAATATAATAAAGTGCGTCGCCATTACAAGCGTATCGTCATTATTGAGTCACTGGGTAGTTGGAAGATTTAGGACACACATGGTAGAGATTCGCTCCAATACTCAGCTTCATACAGTCCAAACTCCCTATACTGCACGTATTATAGTGGAGGATCCCTCGATATGAACAAAGAAAAAATAACTAGTGGTCAAGCGCTGCCTGTAGCATTGAATAACTATGACGTGTGCTGCATCCACATCCTTCACTTCTAAAATTTCTGCCCCAAGATCTTCATAATCACAATCCATGAGTCACAGACGCCTGGACAGCGAGAGAAATAAGAAGCGGCTGAGGGTCTGATCACTGATACCTAGGCTGGGCATTTTGTAAAAAAATCAAAATCTCGATTTTATTTAAACCTATGGACGATTTTCGATTTAAATCTCGTTTTTTTTTTTTTGCTTTTCTTTGATGAATAAAGAGAAAAAACTAAGAGGTACCGTATATACTCGTGTATAAGCTGACCCCCCCTACTTTTCCCCCAAAACTGGGAAAACCTATTGACTCGTGTATAAGCGAGGGTGGACCCCAACACAGGTATACAGCCCCCAGCAGTGTGGATACAGCAGCTCCCCAGTGCTATATACAGGCCCCAGCAGTGTTACAGCAGCAGCCCCAGTGGTATATACAGCAGCAGCCCCCAGTGATACAGGGCTCCCCCTTGCTGCCTTAAAACCTGTAAAGTAAAAGATCATTATACTTATCCCTGACGCGCTCCTACGGCCCTTCTTCCTCCGATGGGCGCAGGCAATGACGTCATTGTCTGTGCGCCAAAGGAGGAAGCCGGAGGAGCACAATGTGGCGGTGATAAGTATAATGATCTCTTACTGTTACAGGTTTTAAGGCAGCAAGGGGTTGGGGGGGGCCCTGTATACCCATGGGGTGGGGGCTCCGCCATTTTAAATCGAATTAGATGATTTTGGTTAAAACCAAAATCGTTACCACACCAGGGGGCGAATTAATTCGATTAATCGCCCAGCCCTACTGATACCCCAAAACAGGAGGAGGGAGCCACTGCTCCAGCAGGTGGGATAAGGCACCAGCTGCTTACTGGGGTGTAATATTAAGGAGGGGAGGGGTAAAGGGCAATAGCAGGGGGCAAGTATTTATATATAGAATGCAACCGCAGTGTATAGTCGATGCCAAGCTTCGGTACAAGCCTCCTCAGGGATCTGTCAACTATTAAGGATTAGATTTCTCTTAATAGGAACAGAACGTCTTATCAGGCAAAGACATACAAACTCTAAAGGTACCGTCACACATGGTAATAATGCTAGGCAATTTCACTGGCAATTTGCTGGTTGCAGTGAAATCATGGACACATTGTTCTATTTTGTTGCTGTATACAAATGTAACAATGTGTCCATGATATCACTGCAACCAGCAAATTGCCAGTGAAATGCCTAGCAATATAAGTGTGTGAGGTACCTTTACAGCCAACCATAGGAGACAATTTTGGCGGCGATATTTCTTGCTGCAATTATTGCCGCAAATTGCCTCCTTATTGCGGCATGTAATTCGGGAATATTCCCAATTTACACGCTGTAATAAGGAGGAAATATGGCAGCGATATTTCCAGGTCGCAATAATGCTGCCAATATTTCTCACCGCAGTTGCGGCGTGTAAAGGTACCCAAGGGTACCGTTACACGTCACAACATTGCATGCAATTTCACTTGCAACTTACTGGTTGCAGTGACATCATGGACACATTGTTCTATCTTGTTGCAGTGTACAAAATGGAACAGTGTCCATGATTTCACTGCAACCAGTAAGTTGCAAGTGAAATTGCATGCAATATTGCGACATGTAATAGTACCCTAGAGGTTTTCTAATATGCAAGTTACATAGTTTTGAGAATTAAAATTCTGTTCCTATTAAGGAGAAACCTAATCCTTAATCCTGAATAGTTTGACAGATCCTTGAGGAAGGCTTGTTAGCGGAAACTTGTTCAGTGTGTGATAAAAGAAATAAAAAAATTCATTTGGAATATAAAGATTTTTTTGAGTTTTCATTAAGGTGTGCCAGGGTATTCTATTAATTAATACATTTGAGCACCCGTTGAGTGGTGAGCCAAAGCCGCATACTCACACTGTATATTCGGTGCCAGGCCATACACACACCCTGTATATTCGGTGCAAGGTTGTTGTACGGGTCACACACCCACCCTATATAATCTTTAGTACGGGTGGTACACTCGCCCTGTATATTCAGTGTAAGGCTGTGTACAGGTCAAACACCTACCCTGTATAATATGTGCCAAACTGTGGCACCGGTCACTCACTCACTGTATAGTCGGTGAAAAGCTGTGATATGGGTCACACACCCACCCTGTATATTTGGTGCCAGTCTGGGTTACAGGTAACACACCTACCCTGTATATTCAGTGCCAGGCCTTAGTATGGCTCAACACCCACCCACCCTATATACTTTGAGTCAGTCTGGTATGTGTCACACCCACCTAATTCGGTGCAGTCTTGGTACATTCATGCACCACCCTGTATATTCAATGCCAGGCCAGGGTATTTGTCACATACCCACCCTGTATAATTGATGCCAGACTGTGGTCAGGACCACTCCAGACTTTCTCTAGCAGGGGAAGGTAATTGGAGACAACTTATAGTTTAATAAAACAATCTATGCACAGCTAAAACAAAGGATTCTTACAAAACTGAAGTGGAAACAGATCCATGCCCCTCACAGGGGGAAAAAAAAAAAAAAAAAAAAAAAAAACATAGGATGAATTCCTTCTTGCGGTGGCAGCAGACCGGTTGGGTCAGTGCTGCCCACTGTAGGCTTGGAGGGCAGATATCTGGTGAGGATTAAGACTTAGTCACCACCGACTTGGGGTGAAGAAGCCACAAGGAAAGTCTCTCTCTTTATAAGGAGTCCATTATATAATCCATAACAAGGTGGAGGGTCTGGTGATAAGATACTTCTAGGCCAGGCCATTCCCAGCACAAGTCCATGGCGGTCTCCGTGTTATTTGACCAGCGGCCGTGTTTTGTCATCATCACTGCACTGATGAGCTTTGTACTTTTTCACCTCGGCCATGTACTGTGCCCACGCTCCACCCTTATGTGTCAGCACCTGGAAGACGGAGTAGAAAACACAGGTTACCAAGCGGAGGCTACAACCCCAACACAAGGGAACAAGCAGCCCCCCCCCCCTTCCCCCACTATAGAAGTGCTGATCTAGGGAGGTCTGTGTGGAGGACACCAGAACGTGAGCCCAAAAGCAGACAAGGAGTGATGCAGGTCTGGTCATCTTTTCTATGGTGCTCCAGCTGGTTACTAGCCACTTCAGAACTGTACTAGCCAGGTACCTCGAGTATCGCTACACACAATTGTATCAACCTGATCAGCAATAAGTGTAAACAGGCACTAGCCAAAACAAACAAGATAACTACAAAAGGTTAGCCAGCGGCACTGAATGATACTAAAGGTAAATAGGAATACTTTGGCACAATAGTCTTATTAAACTTTAGTATCACCGAGTGCTGCTGGATAACCTTTTCTAGTGTACATATAGTACAAGATGGGTGGCCTGATGCCATCGTATCGGGTAGGCGGTGACATGATTATGGGGGCGGGCTCTATGGTGCTGGCATGCATCTCTTTGGCTCCCCCAGTGCTACTCTTGGCTCCCACCATGCTGTGTCTCTGTCCTCCCCCTGTGGCCGCTCTCTGGTCCCCACTTTGTTGTCTCTCTGCTCTTCCCCTGTAGTCACTATGCATTCTCCCCCCCCTTCCCGTGCTCCCTCTCATGCTGTGAGGCAGAGCGGTGGGCAGGCAGCAGTACCTGGCTGCTCTCTGTCTATGGTTACAGGGCGTGTGATAACATCACGGTCATGTTACGTAGCTTCACTCGTGATCATGACATCACCACAGGTCCTGTAAGTCAATCTCAGTCCATTGGCGGTGGGAGTGTTTTATGGCTGGAATTAGGCTACAGAGATGGTTTAGTGGGGGAGCATTTTTGGGCTCAGGTGTTTCGGGGCAGCTGCTGGTGGTACTGCAGAAGCCACTTGTACCAACAGTGGGCTCCATATTAACACACCCATCACCTTAGTGTGCTAATATGGCTTCCGGCACGTTGCACTGCATTCTGGGATTTCTGGACACCTGGACAGACGTCAGGAACAGACAGAACAGCACAATTAGATAAGTACAGTGCCTACAAGTAGTATTCAACCCCCTGCAGATTTAGCTGGTTGACACATGCAGAATTAACTTGGTATTGTGACATTTGGACTGTAGATCAGCCTGGAAGTGGGAAATGCACTGCAGCCAAAAAGATTTTTTTAATTTTTTTTTTTTAAAGCGTTAAAAGTTAATTCAGAGGGTCATTTATTATTCAACCCCTCAAACCACCAGAATTCTGTTTGGTCCCCCTAAAGTATTAAGAAGTAGTTCAGGCACAAAGAACAATGAGCTTCACATGTGTGGATTAATTTCTCTTTTGCCAGCCTTTTCTGACTATTTAAGACCCTCCCCAAACTTGTGAACAGCACTCATACATGGTCAACATGGGAAAGACAAAAGGAGCATTCCAAGGCCATCAGAGACAAGATCGTGGAGGGTCACAAGGCTGGCAAGGGGTACAAAACCCTTTCCAAGGAGTTGGGCCTACCTGTCTCCACTGTTGGGAGCATCATCCGGAAGTGGAAGGCTTATGGAACTACTGTTAGCCTTCCACGGCCTGGACAGCCTTTGAAAGTTTCCTCCCGTGCCGAGGCCAGGCTTGTCCGAAGAGTCAAGGCTAACCCAAGGACAACAAGGAAGGAGCTCCGGGAAGATCTCATGGCAGTGGGGACATTGATTTCAGTCAATACCATAAGTAACGTACTCCACCGCAATGGTCTCCGTTCCAGACGAGCCCGTAAGGTACCTTTACTTTCAAAGCGTCATGTCAAGGCTCGTCTACAGTTTGCTCATGATCACTTGGAGGACTCTGAGACAGACTGGTTCAAGGTTCTATGATCTGATGAGACCAAGATCGAGATCTTTGGTGCCAGCCACACACGTGACGTTTGGAGACTGGATGGCACTGCATACGACCCCAATAATACCATCCCTACAGTCAAGCATGGTGGTGGCAGCATCATGCTGTGGGGCTGTTTCTCAGCCAAGGGGCCTGGCCATCTGGTCCGCATCCATGGGAAGATGGATAGCACGGCCTACCTGGAGATTTTGGCCAAGAACCTCCCTCCTCCATCAAGGATCTTAAGATGGGTCGTAATTTCATCTTCCAACAAGACAACGACCCAAAGCACACAGCCAAGAAAACCAAGGCCTGGTTCAAGAGGGAAAAAATCAAGGGGATGGAGTGGCCTAGTCAGTCTCCTGACCTTAACCCAATTGAAAACTTGTGGAAGGAGCTCAAGATTAAAGTCCACATGAGACACCCAAAGAACCTAGATAACTTGGAGAAGATCTGCATGGAGGAGTGGGCCAAGATAACTCCAGAGACCTGTGCCGGCCTGATCAGTTCTTATAAAAGACCATTATTAGCTGTAATTGCAAACAAGGGTTATTCCACAAAATATTAAACCTAGGGGTTGAATAATAATTGACCCACACTTTTATGTTTAAAATTTTTAAAATTCAACTGAGCAACATAACTTTTTGGTTTGTAAGATTTATGCTTCTGTTAATAAATCCTACTCTCGTTTGCAGTTTGAAGGCTCTAACTTATTTGCATCTTATCAAACCACCTAAATCTGCAGGGGGTTGAATACTACTTGTAGGCACTGTAGATGTATATCCTCACTGGATCAGACAGTATGAATACAGTACACCCTCAGGAGGAGTCAGGCCAGGGTTTGTCATCATTTCCAGGAGTCGCGCTCCAGTGTTACATCTTAGTATCTCATTACAAATGTTTCTCACCTCTTCGTCAGTCTTTGGCTTCTTGGTGACCATGCCTGTCTTCAGGGCCAGCTTTCCTCCTCCTCTACGCTTGCCCACCTGGGGGTGGAAAGGACAGAAGACTGCAACCGTTATACGAGCCCTGGCAGCCTCTCTGAGTCCCTCTATATGGTAGAATATAAGGGAGGCCTGGGTTAGACGGGCACAAGACACTCCCCACCTCCAGACAGCGCCACCCTTCCTTCACCAGAGACCACACATTAGGATGGGCTGTGTCCTCCACATGTACAAACACAGACACGTATGCCGCCCCTGAACAAAATTGCAGAAGCGGAGCATGGCGGCACTAACCTTACCACCCCCAATAAATGCCTCACACCCACGTTACCCTGTATGTACTAAGCAGGTTTGGTGCATATAAAGCATTTAAATCACCTCAATGTACAGTTGTGGCCAAAAGTATTGACACCCCTGCAATTCTGTCAGATAATACTCAGTTTCTTCCTGAAAATGATTGCAATCACAAATTCTTTGGTATTATTATCTTCATTTAATTTGTCTTCAATGAAAAAAAACAAAAGAGAATGAAGCAAAAACATTGATATTTCACACAAAACTCCAAAAATGGCCCACACAAAAGTATTGGCACCCTCAGCCTAATACTTGGTTTGCACAACCTTTAGCCAAAATAACTGCGAGCAACCGTTCCGGTAACCATCAAGTGTCTTACAATGCTCTGCTGGAATTTTAGACCATTCTTCTTTGGCAAACTGCTCCAGGTCCCTGATATTTGAAGGGTGCCTTCTCCAAACTGCCATTTTTAGATCTCTCCACAGGTGATTCTATGGGATTCAGGTCTGGACTCATTGCTGGCCACCTTAGAAGTCTCCAGTGCTTTCTCTCAAACCATTTTCTAGTCCTTTTTGCAGTGTGTTTTGGGTCATTGTCCTGCTGGAAGACCCATGACCTCTGAGGGAGACCCAGCTTTCTCACACTGGGCCCTAACATTATGGTAGTCTTCAGACTTCATAATGCCATGCACACGGTCAAGCAGTCCAGTGCCAGAGGCAGCAAAGCAACCCCAAAACATCAGGGAACCTCCGCCGATGTTTGACTGTAGGGACCGTGTTCTTTTCTTTAAATGCCTCTTTCTTTCTCCTGATAAACTCTATGTTGATGCCTTTGCCCAAAAGCTCTACTTTTGTCTCATCTGACCAGAGAACATTCTTCCAAAATGTTTTAGGCTTTCTCAAGTAAGTTTTGGCAAACTCCAGCCTGGCTTTTTTATGTCTCGGGGTAAGAAGTGAGGTCTTCCTGGTTCCTACCATACAGTCCCTTTTCATTCAGACACTGACGGATAGTACGGGTTGACACAGTTGTACCCTCGGACTGCAGGGCAGCTTGAACTTGTTTGGATGTTAGTTGAGGTTCTTTATCCATCCATCCACACAATCTTGCGTTGAAATCTCTCATCAATTTTTCTTTTCCGTCCACATCTAGGGAGGTTAGCCACAGTGCCATGGGCTTTAAACGTCTTGATGACACTGCGAACGGTAGACACAGGAACATTCAGGTCTTTGGAGATGGACTTGTAGCCTTGAGATTGCTCATGCTTCCTCACAATTTGGTTTCTCAAGTCCTCAGACAGTTCTTTGGTCTTCCTTATTTCTCCATGCTCAATGTGGTACACACACACAGGACAGAGGTTGAGTCAACTTTAATCCATATCAACTGGCTGCAAGTGTGATTTAGTTATTGCAAACACCTGTTAGGTGCCACAGGTAAGTTACAGGTGCTGTTAATTACACAAATTAGAGAAGCATCTCATGATTTTTCTAACAGTTTCCAATACTTTTGTCCACCCCCTTTTTTATGTTTGGTGTGGAATTATATCCAATTTGGCTTTAGGACAATTCTTTTTGTGTTTTTTCATTGAAGACAAATTAAAATGGAGATAATACTACCAAAGAATTTGTGATTGCAATCATTTTCAGGAAGAAACTGAGTATTATCTGACAGAATTGCAGGGGTGTCAATACTTTTGGCCACAACTGTATGTACTGGAGCAAGGACCTGCCATTCCTCTACCTCCAAAATTGATTCATGCATCTTATAGAAGAGTCAACTCCCTTCTGCCCAGTAATAGTGGAGAGTATTTGGCCAGCCAAGACGTGAAAACATTCCTGTGTCACTCTTGAACGGTGCAAATTAGGTGTCCAGTCCTCAATAAGGCCCACACTGCGATTCCCACTCAGTCTTACATTACTATAATAAATATGGACGGGCCATGGACACCGTGTGACGCTGCTGAGCAGAGAGCACAGTCCCGGGATCAGGATGTAGAACACTGAGCTGTCAACCAAGATCAAGGGGGAAGGAGACTTACTGACTGGAGACCGAGCACTTGTCAGGATCGGACTGTTCACTTGATTTAAAAAATTTCAGCACCTTTAACCACCACATAAAGGTCTTCACATCTGACATTGCCAACTGCACAGGGCGACCATCAGCCTAAAGGCCCCGTTACACTGCACGCCATCATTAAAGATGTCGCTGATACGTCACGGGGTTGGAGTCGTTCCAGCGACATCGTTAGGACGTCGTTGCGTGTAACACCGAGATTCAACAACGATAAGCTGTTGGTTCGGTGATCGCAGGTTTGAGAACATGTTCTCAAACCTCACGATCAACGACCCGCCAAGCTGCTATATCGTGTGTGACACCGCGATAACGATGTCGTGGACGAATTCGCCCATTCACAACAATGAGCAGGGATCGTTCGCGGGGTCTGCGAACGATATCTCCTCATAACATCGCTGGTGAGTTGTCTACGATACCTAGACGTGTGACATCTCACCAACGATGTCAAAACAATGTCTGCAATGACCGCGCGCCCACGAGATCGTTGCGGATATCGTTCCAACGTCGTGCCGGGTAACGGTACCTTTAGACACACTAAGAAAGATACATACAAGTCTCACATGACTCAACAGAACGGCCGCCGACTCTGGATGGGAGCACATCAGCTGCTTGTGTTTATATGGAGCTGACTCGCTCCTATTCAGAAGAGGGCGTGCTGGGTAAGTCATGCGAGAATCATGCGAGTATCTTGCATGCATCTCGCATAGTGTGTCTTCAGCCTTAATCATCAGAAAGAGATGGACTGTCATAATGGACTTTATTCCCAATATTAAAACTTACTCCACTTTCCCCGGGATTGCTGTGATTCTCCTCCCACCCACTCCCAATATACCACCAGGGACCCGGAAATGCTTCATTCTTTGCATATGGCATGAAAGCAAAGTGGTGCATCCTGCAACTAAAGGCCCAGTTACACACAGATAATTTTGCAGATTGTTCGCAGATCTCTGGTTGCAGTGAAATCATGGACACATTGTTACATTTGTACACAGCCACAAAATGGAACAATGTGTCCATGATTTCACTGCAACCAGAGATCTGCGAACAATCTCTGCACAAATATCTGTGTGTGTTACTTGGCCTTAAGAAAGAGGGGGGCGAGGGGACACATGCTGATTTTATTCTATGGGGGTATTCCACTGCCCCAGCAGTTACACCTGCACTGATCAAGTCCTTGTTTCCCCTGTGTACAGATGCTGACTCTACATTGAGCTGTTATTTCTTCTAGAAAGATATAAATGATTTGACAACTGTGTATTACTATTCTAGAGATGAGTGAAACTATGTGCAGGACCCTGGACAGGACCTGGGCAAATCTCCCCGAAGCTACAGGAATCTGATGTCTTTTCTAATCTGTGATGCACAGAAATAACGCAGTTCTGAGCGGACTATTCAGAGGACTCACCAGGGAGTCTGGCAGGGATAAGGCAGCTCGCCGAGCACACTGTCACACTCTAGTCAGCGCACACTGTAATGCTGCATTTATACCAGAAGATAACTGGTGAATACTTGTTCTGAATTATATGCTGTTCACATGTCTGGATGATGACTGGACACGTGGACTCAGCCCCCCCCATCATGGAGAGGCCGGTTGGATGCAGACTGCTGCAAAAACCGGGCTTCAGCACTCAGCAGCCCCAGAGGTGTATGGAGCGCGGGCCGCACATGTGCATGGTGCATTCATCGATCAATATCTGATCACTACAGGGACCCCGTATTGGAGCTATGACACCACCACATGAGATGTACTGTAGTGTCAGGCCCTAATCACAAGAGGAAGCGGTAATGCCCACTTATCTGGACATTATCAGGAGAAATAACAGAGGGACCGCCCACGAGGAGCCTCCGATGATGCTACAGCGGCTCCTATGGGCGAGATCACCCATCCGCTGTAAGGTCAGGCCCTAATACCAAGGGGAGAAGGTAACACCCACTTATCTAAACAGAATAAGAGTGACCACCCACGAGGAGCCTCCGCAGAGGATGGATGACAGCCACTCCTGCAGGGTGAGGTCACCCAGCCACGATAGGGTCAGGCGCTAATAACTAGGGGAGAATGTAATGCCCACCTATTCAGCGGAATAAGAGGGGCAGCCCACGAGGAGCCACCCCTGCATAGGACGGATAACACGGTCACCTCCTATGGGACAGGCACTAATAACTAAGGGGAATGTAATGCCCACCTATTCAGCAGAATAAGAGGGGACAGCCCACAAGGGGCCACCCCTGCATAGGGCAGATACCACAGTCACCCCGGGCCCCTCCTATAAGATGAGGTCACCCAGCCACTGTAGGGTCAGGCCCTAATAACTAAGGGGAATGTAATGCCTACCTATTCATCAGAATAAGAGGGACAGCCCACGAGGAGCCACCCCTGCATAGGGCAGATAACAGTCACCCCAGGCCCCTCCTATAGGACGAGTTCACCCAGCCACTGTAGGGTCAGGCACTAATAACTAAGGGGAATGTAATGCCCACCTATTCAGCAGAATAAGAGGGGACAGCCCACAAGGGGCCACCCCTGCATAGGGCAGATACCACAGTCACCCCGGGCCCCTCCTATAAGATGAGGTCACCCAGCCACTGTAGGGTCAGGCCCTAATAACTAAGGGGAATGTAATGCCTACCTATTCATCAGAATAAGAGGGACAGCCCACGAGGAGCCACCCCTGCATAGGGCAGATAACAGTCACCCCAGGCCCCTCCTATAGGACGAGTTCACCCAGCCACTGTAGGGTCAGGCACTAATAACTAAGGGGAATGTAATGCCCACCTATTCAGCAGAATAAGAGGGGAAAGCCCACAAGGGGCCACCCCTGCATAGGGCAGATACCACAGTCACCCCGGGCCCCTCCTATAAGATGAGGTCACCAGCCACTGTAGGGTCAGGCCCTAATAACTAAGGGGAATGTAATGCCTACCTATTCAGCAGAATAATAGGGGACAGCCCACGAGGAGCCACCCCTGCATAGGGCAGATAACACGGTCACCGCGGGCCCCTCCTATAAGATGAGGTCACCCATCCACTGTAGGGTCAGGCACTAATAACTAGGGGGAATGTAATGCCCACCTATTCATCAGAATAAGAGGGACAGCCCACGAGGAGCCACCCCTGCATAGGGCAGATAACAGTCACCCCAGGCCCCTCCTATAGGACGAGTTCACCCAGCCACTGTAGGGTCAGGCACTAATAACTAGGGGAGAATGTAATGCCCACCTATTCATCAGAATAAGAGGGGACAGCCCACGAGGAGCCACCCCTGCATAGGACGGATGACACTGTCACCATGGGCCCCTCCTATAGGACGAGGTCCCCAGCCGTAGTCCTAGAGCCCTGACACAGGACACTGAGGCACTACTAGTTGCCGCTGGGGCCTGTAGCTCGGCGCCGTTTGTGGCTCTTACAAAGCTGTGCGGCCTCCTCTTGTCCGGCTCCTTCTCCTCCTTCCTCTCCTCCGGCTCCCTGCTCTCCTCCCGGCTCCCGGTGCTCGTCGCCTCCATCTTCTTCTTGAACAGCTCCAGGAAGCTGCCGTCATTAACGAAGAGGTTCACCCCGGAGCCCGAGGGGAGGCAGGCGGAGGAGGAGGCTGGGGCCATCCCGGGGGGCGGAGGAGGAGGAGAGTCCGGGGCCTCGTCCGCTTCTTCCCGCTCTCCCTCTGCGGCCTCCTCCGCTCCAGGCGGCGGATGGCTTCTCCGTCTTTCCGCCATGTTCACACGCTCAGTGACCGCCTCAGAGAGCGCGCAGCGTCTTCATGACCCCGAAAAGAAACAAAACAAACGGCGGACACCGGGCTGGCGAGAACAAAAATGGCGGCGGCCCGCTCCTACTTTAGGCAAAAGAAATCGGTGTTGCTGGGGGCGGGAATATTTTTTTCTGCTTAGAAACCTGATAGCCAATGGCAAGGCGCAAGAGTTGTGACGTTGTCCAATCAGGGACGCTCTCATCATGATGGACAGCTTGATTATCCAATGAGTCAGCTGCATTTCTGCTGTGACGATCTTAAAGGCTATTGGTTGTCTCATTCCTCCTCTCCTTCCGGTTGTGGACTGACGTGCTAATAAGCCAATCAACAATTGGAAAGAAACTGGTTATCCAATCACATTTTTCCGCCTGCAGTTTGACAGTGATAGGCATTACACGTAGCCAATCATAAATAAAGGTGTTTCGTGCCTGCTATGATTGACATGTCAGCTAACCAATAGAAGAAGAGATGCCGCCCACAAGCCTCGCTTGGATTGGTGAGAGGAGATGGCTGCTGGAATAGCGACTCTGTAGGGTTGTGCGGGGGGAGGAGTTGTCGCCGTCACGTGATAGTCGGAGAAGATGGCTGCGCCGGTGGATGATGAGTTTGAAGATGCTCCAGACGTGGAGCCGCTAGAGCCCACCCTGCTGAATGTGATCGAGCAGCGCTCCCTCAGGTGGATCTTCGTAGGAGGGAAGGGCGGAGTGGGCAAGACCACCTGCAGGTGAGGACCGGGGGTGGACTGAACCAAGAGAGGGGTGGACTGAACCAAGAGAGGGGTGGGGCGTGTTTTGGTGATTCTATTTTATAAGGAAGGGAAATGTGAAAGGCTATTGGATGATCAGTGTCACATGACTGCAGGATCTGACTACACAATGTTTGTAGTCTGTATCCATGGAGACCAGTGAAGGCGAAATGTTTCCTTGTGCTCCCCCCCCCCCCCCCCATGCTGGACTGCAGTGTAAAGAATGGGGGAGACACAGCAGTGATTTAAGTGTGTGCATCCCACAGGTGAGCGAGCGGCTGGGGGTGATGAGACCAGATATCCCCTCCATCTCCTTATCATGTCCTGACAGTATCTGCAAGAGGAGGGCGCTGCCATTGGGGAGTACGGCCGCCATGTGGGGGTGCCGTCCTCAGGATACTGCCGCCATGTGGGGGTGCCGTCCTCAGGATACTGCCGCCATGTGGGGGTGCCGTCCTCAGGATACTGCCGCCATGTCGCTATCCATCGTCGTCAACGACTGCTCTCTCTCCCCAGTCCCCCACACCAAGTGCCTCGGGGTTATCCTTGACTCTTCCCTTTCCTTCAAGCTCTACATCCAGGTCCTCGCCACCCCTGCCGACTCCAGCTCAAAAACATCTGTAGGATCTGCACTTTCCTTGACCATGACACCGCTAAAACCCTTATTCATGCTCTCATCATCTCCCGCCTCGACTACTGCAACCTCCTGCTCACCGACCTCCCCAATACTCCCTTGCACCTCTCCAATCTATCCTAAACTCCGCTGCATGTGAGGGCGCTGCCGTCAGGATCCAGCCGCCATGTGAGGGCGCTGCTGTCAGGTTACGGCCGCCACGTGAGGGCGCTGCCGTCGGGATCCGGCCGCCATGTGAGGGCGCTGCCGTCGGGATCCGGCCGCCATGTGAGGGCGCTGCCGTCGGGATCCGGCCGCCATGTGAGGGCGCTGCCGTCGGGATCCGGCCGCCATGTGAGGGCGCTGCCGTCGGGATCCGGCCGCCATGTGAGGGCGCTGCCGTCGGGATCCGGCCGCCATGTGAGGGCGCTGCCGTCGGGATCCGGCCGCCATGTGAGGGCGCTGCCGTCGGGATCCGGCCGCCATGTGAGGGCGCTGCCGTCAGGGTACGGCCGCCATGTGAGGGCGCTGCCGTCAGGGTACGGCCGCAGTGGGCGCTGCGTCAGGGTACGGCCGCCATGTGAGGGCGCTGCCGTCAGGGTACGGCCGCCATGTGAGGGCGCTGCCGTCAGGGTACGGCCGCCATGTGAGGGCGCTGCCGTCAGGGTACGGCCGCCATGTGAGGGCGCTGCCGTCAGGTACGGCCGCCATGTGAGGGCGCTGCCGTCAGGGTACGGCCGCCATGTGAGGGCGCTGCCGTCAAAATACGATCACCTGATGAAGGCTGTATCAGCTGACGAAACATGGAATGACCAGTCCACATTTGAGTAAGTAAAGAGAAGGCACTACATAAGCTGTCTCTGTGGTTTATCTCCAAGCGCCCACTCACAACCGCTAAAGCTTCTTTAATTGCTATCAGATAATCAGTGCTGTTCTCCCCACCCCCCCTTCCTGTTTTGTACAGGACTGACCAGTGTGTCTGTCTCCACAGTTGCAGTCTGGCCGTCCAGCTGTCTCGGATTCGGGAGAGTGTACTGATCATTTCCACAGACCCCGCTCACAACATCTCCGACGCCTTTGACCAGAAGTTCTCCAAAGTCCCGACCAAAGTACGCGGCTACGATAACCTCTTTGCCATGGTGAGTGGTCTCTCTTCTTCCAGTGTCTGTCTGTCTCTCTCTCTATCCCAATAATTCCCCTTCCCCTGTGTCTCGTGCAGGAGATAGACCCCAGTCTGGGGGTGGCTGAGTTACCCGACGAAATTTTTGAGGAGGACAACATGCTGAGTATGGGCAAGAAGATGATGCAGGAGGCGATGAGCGCCTTCCCTGGGATAGATGAAGCGATGAGCTACGCGGAGGTGATGAGGTGAGGGGTTGGCACACGTGTTCGCAGCATCGGCCGTCTGCCCGTTACCGGAGCAGACGCTGGTCAGACACGGCCTATGAGAAAGCTGCTAAACTTGTCCCAGTGTACGGATCACTGATTATACCTGTCTTCTTCAGGCTGGTAAAAGGGATGAATTTCTCAGTGGTTGTCTTTGATACGGCCCCTACCGGGCACACACTGCGACTTCTCAATTTCCCGACTATTGTGGAGCGAGGCCTGGGAAGACTCATGCAGATCAAAAATCAGATCAGCCCATTTATATCCCAGGTAAAGCCGCTCTCATTTATCAGCTGCTATCAGTCATGTGCCCTCTATGAGGCCTAATAATCACCTTCTGCCTTCAGATGTGTAATATGTTGGGTCTCGGGGACATGAATGCCGATCAACTTGCATCCAAGCTAGAAGAGACTCTGCCGGTCATCAGATCCGTCAGCGAACAGTTCAAGGATCCGGTGAGATAATAATACTGCTCCATATTTATAAGAATATAACTACTAATATTCTTGTACATAGGGGCAGTATTAAACTACTATAATACTGCATCTATATACAAGAATATAACTGCTATAATACTGCCCCTATGTACAAGAATATAACTACTATAATACTGACCCCCTATGTACAAGAATATAACTACTATAATACTGCCCCTATGTACAAGAATAGAACTACTATAATACTGCCCCTATGTACAAGAATATAACTACTGTAATACTGCCCCTATGTACAAGAATATAACTACTATAATACTGCCCCCTATGTACAAGAATATAACTACTATAATACTGCTCCTATGTACAAGAATATAACTACTATAATGCTGCCCCCTATGTACAAGAATATAACTACTATAATGCTGCCCCCTATATACAAGAATATAACTACTATAATACTGCTCCTATATACAAGAATATAACTACTATAATACTGCCCCCTATGTACAAGAATATAACTACTATAATACTGCCCCTATGTACAAGAATATAACTACTATAATACTGCCCCTATGTACAAGAATATAACTACTATAATACTATCCCTATTTACAAGAATATAACTACTATAATACTGCTCCTATGTACAGGAATATAACTACTATAATACTGTCCCCTATGTACAAGACTATAACTACTATATACTGCCCCTATGTACAATAATATATCTACTATAATACAGCCCTCTATATACAGGAATATAACTACTATAATACTGCCCCTATGTACAAGAATATAACTACTATAATACTGCTCCCTATGTACAAGAATATAACTACTATGATACTGCTCCTATGTACAAGAATATAACCACTATAATACTGCCCCCTATGTACAAGAATATAACTACTATAATACTGCTCCTATATACAAGAATATAACTACTATAATACTGCTCCTATATACAAGAATATAACTACTATAATACTGCCCCTATGTACAAGAATATAACTACTATAATACTGCCCCCTAGATACAAGAATATAACTACTATAATACTGCCTCTATGTACAAGAATATAACTACTATAATACTGCCTCTATGTACAAGAATATAACTACTATAATACTACCCCTATGTACAAGAATATAACTACTATAATACTGCTCCTATATACAAGAATATAACTACTATAATACTGCCTCTATGTACAAGAATATAACTACTATAATACTGCCCTATGTACAAGAATATAACTACTATAATACTGCCCCCTAGATACAAGAATATAACTACTATAATACTGCCTCTATGTACAAGAATATAACTACTAGAATACTGCCCCTATGTACAAGAATATAACTACTATAATACTGCCCCCTAGATACAAGAATATAACTACTATAATACTGGCTCTATATACAAGAATATAACTACTATAATACTGCTCCTATGTACAAGAATATAACTACTATAAAAC
The DNA here is from genome assembly GCA_033576535.1 of Allobates femoralis. Classification (NCBI taxonomy): domain Eukaryota; kingdom Metazoa; phylum Chordata; class Amphibia; order Anura; family Aromobatidae; genus Allobates; species Allobates femoralis. Next base: position 67,793,669 of record JARQOC010000004.1, read on the forward strand.
TGCCCCTATATACAAGAATATAACTACTATAATACTGCTCCTATGTACAAGAATATAACTAATATAATACTGACCCTATATACAAGAATATAACTACTATAATACTGCCCCTATATACAAGAATATAGCTACTATAATACTTCCCCTATGTACAGGAATATAACTACTATAATACTGCCCCTATGTACAAGAATATAACTAATATAATACTGACCCTATATACAAGAATATAACTACTATAATACTGCTCCTATGTACAAGAATATAACTACTATAATACTGCTCCTATATACAAGAATATAACTACTGTAATACTGCCTCTATGTACAAGAATATAACTACTGTAATACTGCCCCTATGTACAAGAATATAACTACTATAATACTGCTCCTATGAAACAAGAATATAACTACTATAATACTGCCCCTATGTACAAGAATATAACTACTATAATACTGCCTCCTATGTACAAGAATATAACTACTATAATACTGCTCCTATATACAAGAATATAACTACTGTAATACTGCCTCTATGTACAAGAATATAACTACTATAATACTGCTCCTACGTACAAGAATATAACTACTATAATACTGCCCCCTTTGGTGAGGACTGGTACTACTTGCCTTTTATCGTACACAGGAGCAGACCACCTTCATTTGTGTCTGTATTGCGGAGTTTCTGTCCCTCTATGAGACGGAGCGACTGATTCAGGAATTGGCGAAGTGTAAAATAGACACGCACAATATTATCGTCAATCAGTTGGTGTTTCCTGACCCCGAGAAGCCTTGTCGAATGTGTGAGGCCAGGCACAAGATTCAGTCTAAATACCTGGACCAGGTAGGTGCCACGTGAGGATTGGACATCGTCTTTTTTTTCTTTCTTTTATTTATTTACGTGTAGGTGGGTGATGTAATAGATGGGAAAAGTGCTGTTCCCCACCACATCTTCTGGGGGGGGCTTGATTTATAGTGGGCACATATAGAAGGTTTTCAGGTTTTCTGTTCAATCACATTAATCTTAGGCTGGCTTCACACCGCGATTTTTCACTGTCAGGTTCTGTCCGGTGTTTTGCAGGATGCATCGGACAGAAACTGACAGTAATGGACGAGCAGAACCTCTGCTTTTTGCCAGCTTCATTGCTGGCGCTGTCCAGTGCTGAAATTTCAGTACCGCAGGAGTGCTGGCCGCGGTGCTGAAATTTCAGCTGTGGAGCTTTCCAGGTGCTGAAATTCAGCTCTTTCAGCACCCGGCGTCCAGGAACCGGCACAGTTTTCTGCCGGATCTAGCGCGATCCGGCGCCCATAGGCTCCCATGCTACGGGCGCCCGATCCTGGATGATCTGGTTTTGTCAGATTTTTGCCCCGGATACAAAAAATGGTGCAGACTCCGGTTTTGTGTTCGATGCAGAAATCGGACAAAACCTGATCCTGCTGGAAAAGCCCCAAACCGGATGGCAAATAACAGCCATCCGGCCCCATAGGGAGACATGGGGGGCAAATTCGGATCCGTAGGCTGTCCGGTCCCCGGACCCAAAAAATCGTGGTGTGAAGCCGGGCCTTATACTTTGTTTAGCTGGAAATGTGACAAATGTGTGGGTGCAGTACCTGTCTCTACTACTAGGTTCACTGTAACCATATCCAAGTGCAATACCCCTCTGTACCACTAGGTATCACTATGTAACCACATCTGGATGCAGTACCTCTTTGTGCCACTAGGTGTCTCTGTAACTGTATCCTGGTGCAGTACCTCTCTGTCACTCTGTAACCATATCCGGGTGCATTGCCTCTGTGTCACCAGGTGTCTCAAGATTCAATAGAAGCTTTATTGGCAGGACTAAATCCACAATAGTTTTGCTAAAGCAAGTGTACAAAAGGGAATAGAGATAGGGACTGTGGGGATGATGGGTAGGGGCAGAAGGGAAGGTGGATGGGGGCAGATCCAGGGTGGGGGCTATAGAAGTCCATAGCATAGGGAAGGTGGATGGGAGCAGATCCAGGGTGAGGGCTATAAGAACAATGGATGGGGGCAGATCCAGGGTGGGGGCTATAAGAACAATGGATGGGGCAGATCCAACGTGAGAGCTATAAGAACAATGGATGGAGGCAGATCCAGGGTGGGGGCTATAAGAACAATGGATGAGGGCAGATCAGGGTGAGGGCTATAAGAACAATGGATGGGGGCAGATCCCGGGTGAGGGCTATAAGAACATTTATGGGGGCAGATCCAGGGTGAGGGCTATAAGAACAATGGATGAGGGCAGATCAGGGTGAGGGCTATAAGAACAATGGATGGGGCAGATCCAGGGTGGGGGCTATAAGAACAATGGATGGGGGCAGATCCAGGGTGAGGGCTATAAGAACAATGGATGGGGGCAGATCCAGGGTGGGGGCTATAAGAACAATGGATGGGGGCAGATCCCGGGTGAGGGCTATAAGAACATTGATGGGAGCAGATCCAGGGTGAGGGCTATAAGAACAATGGATGAGGGCAGATCAGGGTGAGGGCTATAAGAACAATGGATGGGGCAGATCCAGGGTGGGGGCTATAAGAACATTGATGGGAGCAGATCCAGGGTGAGGGCTATAAGAACAATGGATGGGGGCAGATCCAGGGTGGGGGCTATAAGAACAATGGATGAGGGCAGATCAGGGTGAGGGCTATAAGAACAATGGATGGGGGCAGATCCAGGGTGAGGGCTATAAGAACAATGGATGAGGGCAGATCAGGGTGAGGGCTAGAAGAGCAATGGATGGGGCAGATCCAGGGTGAGGGCTATAAGAACATTTATGGGAGCAGATCCAGGGTGAGGGCTATAAGAACAATGGATGAGGGCAGATCAGGGTGAGGGCTATAAGAACAATGGATGGGGGCAGATCCAGGGTGGGGGCTATAAGAACAATGGATGGGGCATATCCAGGGTGGGGGCTATAAGAACAATGGATGGGGGCAGATCCAGGGTGGGGGCTATAAGAACAATGGATGGGGGCAGATCCAGGGTGGGGGCTATAAGAACAATGGATGGGGGCAGATCCAGGGTGGGGGCTATAAGAACAATGGATGGGGGCAGATCCAGGGTGGGGGCTATAAGAACAATGGATGGGGGCAGATCCAGGGTGGGGGCTATAAGAACAATGGATGAGGGCAAATCCAGGGTGGGGGCTATAAGAACAATGGATGGGGGCAGATCCAGGGTGGGGGCTATAAGAACAATGGATGGGGCAGATCCAGGGTGGGGGCTATAAGAACAATGGATGGGGGCAGATCCAGGGTGGGGGCTATAAGAACATTGATGGGGGCAGATCCAGGGTGAGAGCTATAAGAACAATGGATGGGGGCAGATCCAGGGTGAAAACCCTAGGAACAATGGATGGAGGCAGATCCAGGGTGGGGGCTATAAGAACAATGGATGGGGGCAGATCCAGGGTGGGCGCAGATCCAGGGTAGGAACCCTAGGAACAATGGATGAGGGCAGATCCAGGGTGGGGGCTATAAGAACAATGGATGGAGGCAGATCCAGGGTGGGGGCTATAAGAACAATGGATGGGGGCAGATCCAGGTTGGGCGCAGATCCAGGGTAGGAACCCTAGGAGCAATGGATGAGGGCAGATCCAGGGTGAGGGCTATAGGTCCATGGCATATGATAGTTCTTTTTCTCGCAGTCTATGAGATTCGCTCACATACCGCGTTGCTATCTCCACTGCTCTCTCTTCTTCTCCCAGTAGGATAGATGTTTTCTCTTCCTGGTACTAAAATCCGGGAAGAGATGTGAGAGTCTCCTGAAGTGAGTGTCCCTCACTGCTGAGTATTTGGAGCAGTGTAGCAGGAGGTGGCTCTCCTCCTCCTGGTCACAGTGTTGGCACAGTCTTTCCTTCCTGGGCTTGTAGCTCTGCCTGTGTCGGCTGGATTCGATGGCCAGACTGTGGGCACTGAGTCTATATCGGCTCAGGATCTTGCGGTCTCTGGGGTCCAGGAGTTTCTCCAGATATGGGGCCAGTCTGTAGTCTCTGGGGTCCATGAGTTTCTCCAGATATGGGGCCAGTCTGTAGTCTCTGGGGTTCAGGAGTTTCTCCAGATATGGGGCCAGTCTGTAGTCTCTGGGGTCCATGAGTTTCTCCAGATATGGGGCCAGTCTGTAGTCTCTGGGGTCCATGAGTTTCTCCAGATATGGGGCCAGTCTGTAGTCTCTGGGGTCCAGGAGTTTCTCCAGATATGGGGCCAGTCTGTAGTCTCTGGGGTCCAGGAGTTTCTCCAGATATGGGGCCAGTCTGTAGTCTCTGGGGTCCAGGAGTTTCTCCAGATATGGGGCCAGTCTGTAGTCTCTGGGGTCCAGGAGTTTCTCCAGATATGGGGCCAGTTTGTAGTCTCTTTGTAGACTCCGGTACATGGTCAGTTTCTGTGAGTTGATGATATCGTTCTTCCAGTCACTGACATACCTCTCCTGGCCTTCATCTACCATCTTCCTGATACCGGCTTTTGTCAGGTTGTTGTGATTAGTGTTCTGGTCGGATTGGGTTGGGGTGGGTTGTTCCGAGGATCTTGGTTTGGCTGGGCTGTTTCGAGGGTCCCGGTTTGGCTGGGCTGTTTCGAGGGTCCCGGTTTGGCTGGGCTGTTTCGAGGGTCCCGGTTTGGCTGGGCTGTTTCGAGGGTCCTGGTTTGGCTGGGCTGTTCCGAGGGTCCTTGTTTGGCTGGGCTGTTTCGAGGGTCCCGGTTTGGCTGGGCTGTTTTGAGGGTCCCGGTTTGGCTGGGCTGTTTCGAGGGTCCCGGTTTGGCTGGGCTGTTTCGAGGGTCCCGGTTTGGCTGGGCTGTTCCGAGGGTCCTGGTTTGGCTGGGCTGTTTTGAGGGTCCCGGTTTGGCTAGGCTGTTTCGAAGGTCCCGGTTTGGCTGGGCTGTTTTGAGGGTCCCGGTTTGGCTGGGCTGTTTTGAGGGTCCCGGTTTGGCTGGGCTGTTTTGAGGGTCCCGGTTTGGCTAGGCTGTTTCGAGGGTCCCGGTTTGGCTGGGCTGTTTTGAGGGTCCCGGTTTGGCTAGGCTGTTTCGAAGGTCCCGGTTTGGCTGGGCTGTTTTGAGGGTCCCGGTTTGGCTGGGCTGTTTTGAGGGTCCCGGTTTGGCTGGGCTGTTTTGAGGGTCCCGGTTTGGCTGGGCTGTTTCGAGGGTCCTGGTTTGGCTGGGCTGTTCCGAGGGTCCTGGTTTGGCTGGGCTGTTTTGAGGGTCCCGGTTTGGCTAGGCTGTTTCGAAGGTCCCGGTTTGGCTGGGCTGTTTTGAGGGTCCCGGTTTGGCTGGGCTGTTTTGAGGGTCCCGGTTTGGCTGGGCTGTTTTGAGGGTCCCGGTTTGGCTAGGCTGTTTCGAGGGTCCCGGTTTGGCTGGGCTGTTTTGAGGGTCCCGGTTTGGCTAGGCTGTTTCGAAGGTCCCGGTTTGGCTGGGCTGTTTTGAGGGTCCCGGTTTGGCTGGGCTGTTTTGAGGGTCCCGGTTTGGCTGGGCTGTTTCGAAGGTCCCGGTTTGGCTGGGCTGTTCTGAGGGTCCCAGTTTCTGTTTCGCCTATATGTATCAGGGCTTTATGGTGATGGGAGCTTGGATTGCTCCTGTGTAGGTGAGCCCGGAATGACACCGCCCTCTCCAGAACCGTTAGGTGTAGAGGGAATCTGCCCAGCTCGGCCCGACAGGCACTGTTAGAGGTCTCCGATGAACCTGGAGAAGGGGCTTACAGAATTCCAGGTGGAATATTTCTGTTGGGCTGGAATCCCACCTTGACCAGTCTGGGTAGATGTGAGGACCCCAGACTTCACTGCCATACAGGAGGATTGGGGTGATTATAGAGTCGAAGATTTTTAGCCAGACCCTCACTGGTGGCTTCAGATGGTAGAGTTTCCTTCAGATGGCATAGAAGGTTTTGCAGGCCTTGTCTTTTAGGGTCTCTATGGCTTGTTTGAAGCTCCCTGACCGGTGAATCTCCAGGCCCAGGTAGGTATATTTGTCCGTTCCTGTAAGGGCGCAGTTGTTGAGGACAAATGTAGGGTGCTGGTCTCCCTGTAACCATATCCAGTTGCACTACCTCTCTGAGCCACTGGGTGTCACACTCACTGTCTTTAGGTGTCATGCTGTAACCATACCCAGGTGCAGTACCTCTTTGCCACCAGGTGGCATTGTAACCATATCCAGGTGCAATACCTCTGTGCCACTAGGTGTCATTGTAACTATATCCGGGTGTAGTACCTCTCTGTGCCACTAGATGTCACTCTAACTGATCCTGATGGTGCTGTGAACTGACGGCTGTTTCTTTCCCCATAGATGGAGGATCTGTATGAAGATTTCCACATTGTGAAGCTTCCTCTTCTCCCTCACGAGGTTCGTGGGGTGGAAAACGTCAACACCTTCTCCAACCTTCTCCTGGAGCCGTACAAGCCCCCCAGCGGGAAGTGAGACCTGAGGGTGCTGGGCTGTAACCTTCCTTTGTGTTTGAGGCACAAGACACGACCCCCTGTGACTGACAGATCAGGGTGCCCCCCAGGTCCGCCTGTCTTTTTCCCTCACCCCATCCTTTTTTTTTTTTTTTTATTTTAATTTTGGGAGGGGTGTATTTATTTTCGTTGTTTTGGGAGCCGTGTGCTCCGACCATCTTGTCCCTCGCCGCCTCTTCATCTCACGTCGCCCATGACACTGCACCAGGAGTCTGTACAGAGCATGACCGCCCTCCCGGACTGAGCAGGACCCCCCTACACGCCCCTGTCCCAAACCTTCCCCTCCCTGTGTAGCGCTCGGGGGCAGGAGGGGCATTAAACTCTGTTTCTATAAAATGTTCTGTGTTGTGTCCTCATTATTGATGATCAGCGATGGCCGCTATCCTCTTCTGTAGGTCCAGGCCACAGATGGGCAATGGTGTACGTCAGATCACAATCAGCATTAGAAAGTCATTGCTCTTTTGTTCCCCAGAACAGCGCCACCAATGTCCACAGGTTCCTTGTGGTACTGCAGACTATTAGAAATTAAGGTGACCGTGGTGTAATACCAGACAAAACCTGAGGAGAGGTGGTGGCGCTGTTTGAGAAGTAGATCATTGGTGACGTCTCGCCAAGGTCTGACGGCCGTGCCCCTTGTGGAGTGCTGGAAAGATGCAGTGGAGGTCAGGGGGTCTGGCTCTGCTCCAGCATGGTCTCGGGGCTCTTCGTGCTCAGTACTGAGGCCCCCTATCTCAGCACACACTGTGCCACCATCTCTCCCTCCTCCGCCCTTCTATGTTTTCATTTTTCTGCTTCATTTGTGTTTAACAAAGCAGCAGTGGGGGGTGGCGAGGAGCTGGAAAGTTCTGGAGTCCTGCAGCGCCCGCGCCCCTTACATAACCCAGTGCCAACCCCAACCGGAGCCTCATTACCAGGGGCAGAAGGCAGACACATACATGCAGTGCCAGGGAGAGGCTGAGATACACTGTGCAGATGGTGTGACACACGAGAGGCTGAGATATAGTGTGTTCAGACTGTATTACATGAGAGGTTGAGATACACAGGGTGTGCAGACGGTGTCCCACATGAGAGGCTGAGATACACGGAATGTGCAGTGTCCCACATGCGAAGATGAGATGGACTGAGTGTGCAGACAGTGTCACATAGGCAAAGATGAGATACACAATGGGCAGATTGTATCACATGAGAAGCTGAGATACACAATGTGCAGACGGTATTACATGAGAAGCTGAGATACATGGAATGTGCAGACGGTGGCCCTCATGAGAGGCTGAGATACACAGAAATGTGCAGATGTTATCACACACGAGAGGCTGAGATACATGGAATGTCCAGTGTACCACATGAGGCTGAGATACATGGAATGTCCAGTGTACCACATGAGGCTGAGATACATGGAATGTCCAGTGTACCACATGAGGCTGAGATACATGGAATGCCCAGTGTACCACATGAGGCTAAGATACATGGAGTGCCCAGTGTACCACATGAGGCTGAGATACATGGAATGCCCAGTGTACCACATGAGGCTGAGATACATGGAATGCCCAGTGTACCACATGAGGCTAAGATACATGGAGTGCCCAGTGTACCACATGAGGCTGAGATACATGGAATGCCCAGTGTACCACATGAGGCTGAGATACATGGAATGCCCAGTGTACCACATGTTCGTAAGGTTGGGGGCGGCCGTATCGGATAGTGTTCGGAGCAGTGTTGGAGCCCCTCAGGGAACCGTGCTGTCGCCATTCCTTTTTACGTTATACACAGCGGATTTTCAGTATAAATCAGACCTTTGTCCCCTTCAGAAGTACTCTGATGACTCAGTGATAGTCGGAGGTATTGAGAGAGGCCGGGGGGAGGAGGAATACAGGAGGGTGGTCTCGGACTTTGTTGACTGGTGCCAGGCTAACCATTTAGAACTCAACGTAAAGAAAACCAGGGAGTTGGTGTTGAGTTACGGAAGGTGCAGGAAGGATTGCTTACCTATCACTATTGATGGTCAGGATGTGGAGATGGTGGAGAATTTCAAATATTTGGGGGTTCACCTGGACAGCAAGCTTGATTGGAGGAGCCATATGGAGAAGGTTTGCAAGAAAGGGATGAGTAGACTTTACTTCCTAAGGAAATTAAGGTCGTTTAATGTCTGTGACTAAATGCTTGAAATGTTCTACCAATCTATTGTGGCGAGTGCAATCTTTGCTGCAATAATATGCTGGGGTAGTAGTGTGCGCACAGCTGACGCTAATAAGCTGAATAAACTTATCAAGAAGGCTGGTGCGGCGGTGGGTCTACAACTTAGGAGTTTCGAGGAGGTATTAGAGGATAGAATGAATAAAAAATGCAAGGCTATAATGAGCAACAATACACACCCGCTCTCTAAACTGTTTGCGAAGCAGAAGATCACATTCAGCAAGCGTCTAATACAACTAAGGCTGCTTTCACACAGCGTTTTTATGCTGTCCGAGGGGATCAGACTTTTTGCTGCTCCCCTCGGACAGCATCGGATCCAAACTGATGTCTACAATCGGATGCCAAATAGGCATCCGATTCCGATATTTAACAGCATCAGCTGGATCCTGTCCCTGCTCCTCCTGTCATCTCGTCCCCCTTCTCTCTCCCTCCTGTCACCTTTGTCCCCCCTCTTTGCACCCCCTCTTTGTCCCCCTGTGTCTCCCCTGTGTCTCCCCTCTTTGTCCCCCTGTGTCTCCCCTGTGTCTCCCCTCTTTGTTCCCCTGTGTCTCCCCTCTATCTCCCCCCTCTTTGCTCCCCTGTTTGCAGACCTTAAAAAATAAAAAAAACTTCATTCTCACCTCTCCGCGACACCCGCGCTGCTTCCAGCTTCCCAGCTTCTTCTGAGCAACAGGACCTGGCGTGATGTCACAGTCACATGACCGGTTACCGCGGTAACCGGCCATGTGACTCAACTGTGACGTCAGGCCAGGTCCTAAAGGCACAGAGCGCAGGAGGCATCGCTGGATCGTGGAGAGGTGAGAATGAAGTTTTTTTTATTTTTAACCCTTTATTTTCAGGAGATGTCACTTCTACAATGTATGAATATACATTGCAGAAGTGATATTACATGGGACAGAGCGGTGTTAGTGTACTGAGCATGCTCAGTGCACTAACATCGGGTCCGAGGAGACATCAGCTGTTTCCTCGGATCCTCGCTCCATAGGGCCCCATGTTATTTGGCGCGGATCAGGTCGGATCCAATTCGGTCCGATCTGACCCGCTGTGCCAAAAATCGCAGCAGGCTGCGATTTTGGGCACAGCAAAAAATCGGCCAGGATCGGATCCGACCAAAATCGGATGCCAATAAGGCCAAATCCGATGTGATCCGTGCCCATAGGATAACATGGGGCCAAAATCTGATCCGTGGCTGTCAGTTTTACAACGGACAGCCACGGATCACAAAAAAAACGCTGTGTGAAAGCAGCCTTATGTGTAAAAAGGAAAGATACAGAAAATCGTTTGTTCCGACAGCTGTGGGATGTTTAACAAATGTATAAGTGTAAAGCATCCCAAGACTATGTGAAGTTCTATGTGTATGGGGGGAATAGGTGAGGTACATGTACCAGTCTACCCACATCTGCTGTCCATATAGACTTATTTTGTAAAGTGTGAAATGTTCTTGATCTTTGTTCTGCTGCTGTAATACTGTCATTTCCTCCGGGATCAATAAAGTTTATCTTATCTTATCTTATGAGGCTGAGATACATGGAATGTCCAGTGTACCACATGAGGCTAAGATACATGGAATGCCCAGTGTACCACATGAGGCTGAGATACATGGAATGCCCAGTGTACCACATGAGGCTAAGATACATGGAATGCCCAGTGTACCACATGAGGCTGAGATACATGGAATGTACAGTGTACCACATGAGGCTGAAATACACAATGTGAAGGAAGACTGTGCCACATGAGCGGATGAGATTCACAGAATGTGCAGACGGTATCGCATGAAGCTGAGATACACGGAATGTGCAGATGGTGCCCCTGGGCCACGTGAGAGGCTGAGATACATGGTGTGCAGACAGTATAATACATGGAAGGCTGAGATACATTGGGTGTGCAGACAGTATCATCATAGGCTTAGATATAAAAATAAACAGCAACCCACATCCATCCTAGACACACAGACTCCTTAGTTTGTGTCACATAACTTGGATACAAAGGGTCTTCACTCATAAGCTTTATGTATAGCAGCTCAGATGTCATCATACGTGAAAGGCTTACATACAGTGCGTCTGATGCCAGTATCACAAGATAGCCTTAGATACAGAAGCTCAGCAGACATCATATATGATACATTTAGATGCATCAATATCATACAACTGTCCTGTATTTATGAGCTATGCAGACATCCCCCAGGACAGGCACTGGAGCTTATGGCAGTAAGAGTCATGATGTGTTTAGATACAGCATCCCAATAAACAATATCCTTTATGATGGAACTACATAGTTCAGACAGCTGATATCCATTGAGCAAAGTAGTGAGTTCTAAAGAGGATGAGCTGCAGTACCACACTCTGCCACACTTGGATGAATGTCGCTGTTTTAGTGAGCACCTCTGCCTCGTAGATGAACCCCCTCGATCACACACTGAGCGCCAGTTTTAAGTCATTATTTCGGGTCATATTATGACTGTGTACATCAAACATTGGGTGTTGTACCCGAAACTCTGCTCTGTGCATCTCCTTAGCTGGTATTCTATGCAAATGGCAGCGAAACCAGATTAATGACGAGAAGATAATGTCCCAGGTGATGATGGCCGCCTCCTCTCAGTCATTCATTATATCCTCATAATTTACAGAATGGTATTTGGATTCACTTTATACAAATAGATGAAGACCCTGGGGGAGATTTATCAAATATGGTGCCAAGATAAAATGGAGCAGTTCCCTAGAGATTTCAGGTCCAAGATCCTTTAAAGAAAAGGAAAAAAAGCAAAAATGATGATATGAGTTATCTCCTGTATTATACTCCAGAGCTGCACTCACTATTCTGCTGGTGCAGTCACTGTGTACATACATTACATTACTGATCCTGAGTTACCTCCTGTATTATACTCCAGAGCTGCACTCACTATTCTGCTGGTGCAGTCACTGTGTACATACATTACATTACTGATCCTGAGTTACCTCCTGTATTATACTCCAGAGCTGCACTCACTATTCTGCTGTGCAGTCACTGTGTACATACATTACATTACTGATCCTGATGTTACCTCCTGTATTATACTCCAGAGCTGCACTCACTATTCTGCTGGTGCAGTCACTGTGTACATACATTACATTACTGATCCTGAGTTACCTCCTGTATTATACTGCAGAGCTGCACTCACTATTCTGCTGGTGCAGTCACTGTGTACATACATTACATTACTGATCCTGAGTTACCTCCTGTATTATACTGCAGAGCTGCACTCACTATTCTGCTGGTGCAGTCACTGTGTACATACATTACATTACTGATCCCGAGTTACCTCCTGTATTATACTCCAGAGCTGCACTCACTATTCTGCTGGTGCAGTGACTGTGTACACACATTACATTACTGATCCTGAGTTACCTCCTGTATTATACTCCAGAGCTGCACTCACTATTCTGCTGGTGCAGTCACTGTGTACATCATACATTACATTACTGATCCTGAGTTACCTCCTGTATTATACTAAAGAGCTGCACTCTCTATTCTGCTGGTGCAGTCACTGTGTACATACATTACATTACTGATACTGAGTTACCTCCTGTATTATACTCCAGAGCTGCACTCACTATTCTGCTGGTGCAGTCACTGTGTACATACATTACATTACTGATCCGGAGTTACCTCCTGTATTATACTCCAGAGCTGCACTCACTATTCTGCTGGTGCAGTCACTGTGTACATACATTACATTACTGATCCTGAGTTACCTCCTGTATTATACTCCAGAGCTGCACTCTCTATTCTGCTGGTGCAGTCACTGTGTACATACATTACATTACTGATCCTGAGTTACCTCCTGTATTATATTCCACAGCTGCACTCACTATTCTGCTGGTGCAGTCACTGTGTACATACATTACATTACTGATCCCGAGTTACCTCCTGTATTATACTCCAGAGCTGCACTCACTATTCTGCTGGTGCAGTCACTGTGTACATACATTACATTACTGATCCCGAGTTACCTCCTATATTATACTCCACAGCTGCACTCACTATCTGCTGGTGCAGTCACTGTGTACATACATTACATTACTGATCCTGAGTTACCTCCTGTATTATACTCCAGAGCTGCACTCACTATTCTGCTGGTGCAGTCACTATGTACATACATTACATTACTGATCCTGAGTTACCTCCTGTATTATACCCAGATCTGCACTCACTATTCTGCTGCTGCAGTCACTATGTACATACATTACATTACTGATCCTGAGTTACCTCCTGTATTATACTCCAGAGCTGCACTCACTATTCTGCTGGTGCAGTCACTATGTACATACATTACATTACTGACCTGAGTTACCTCCTGTATTATACTCCAGAGCTGCACTCACTATTCTGCTGGTGCAGTCACTATGTACATACATTACATTACTGATCCTGAGTTACCTCCTGTATTATACTCCAGAGCTGCACTCACTATTCTGCTGCTGCAGTCACTGTGTACATACATTACATTACTGATCCTGAGTTACCTCCTGTATTATACTCCAGAGCTGCACTCACTATTCTGCTGCTGCAGTCACTATCTACATACATTACATTACTGATCCTGAGTTACCTCCTGTATTATAATCCTGAATTAACAATTCTGCATCTTTCATAGTTCTCAGCATTATCTCCTTGTACAGATATTATGCCCCAGTGATTTGCATCCTTTGTATAACACATATCCTTACAGACATTGTCTAGACCTTGGTAAATGAGTGTAATCATCTGGTATAACCGTTTTCCAGGGTCATGTCTTCTAGATTCTGCTCTAGATCCACAATTCTTCACCTGATGATCTCTATGTTCTTAGGCCTGTTTCACACCAAGGTGTGATCAGGTTCGGGGCCGTCCAGTGTGAACTTGATGGCCCCGGACCCGATTTTGCACTAATGGATGCCTATAGTGCCGGACAGAGCCGGGTGGCAGCTGTTTGCCATCCGGTTTTGTCCCTGTGCGGCAGCATCAGGCTGCATTCGGTTTTCGTCCCGGACACAAAAAGGCAGCTTGCAGCGTTTTTGTATCTGGGGCAAAAAGTTTAGTTAACCGGATCCGGCGCCCCCTAACATTGGAGTCTATGGGGCGCCGGACCCAACAGATAATCTGTCAGATTCCCAGCGACGAGTGGTGAACTTCAGCACCTGGAGCTGTCCCCTGGTGAGATTTCAGGACCGTGGCTAGCTCGCCGCAAGCCGCGATCATGACATTTCAGCAGGGACAGCTCCTGAACCCTGTGATCTGCTGATTCCGGCAGAAAACAGTACTGGAGGGCATATTTGCCTTCTGGTTCTGTTCTATACGAGGCTGTCAGGTTCTGTCCGGTGTTTCCTGCAAAACACCGGACAGAACCTGATACACCACAACCGTGGTGTGAAACCAGCCTAACATCCAGAAAGTTTTAGATCATTGGGAGATGGTGGGTTTATATAATATTTGGGCAATGGCTTTGTCTCCCTGATAAGAGGACTGAGTCATCATGTTTCCATTTGATCCCTGCACTGAAGTGTAGCACCTGGTCCTGGTGCCAGAGAGTGGCTACTGGCTCCTCTGCTACATAGGGGGCACTAGAACTGTAAATGGCACTAAAATTATAATCGTGTCCCAGGACTAGTAGTGCTGGAGGAACACTCTGCCTGGACCACACTGCTGTGCTAGAAGCTGCAGGTAAACCCAGTGTCTCATTGAAAGAGACAGTCAGTGCCAGGACAATGCTGGCAGAGCCACATCTAAGGGGAACGCTAGGGGTATATGGACAGTTTGGGCCTGAAGGCTGGGACCACCACTAATATCTAGAAATTGGGTCCCACTACAACTTAATGACACTGAGTAGTGTTTTTATGTTACACAGTGGCGTTGACCTCTTTTGATATAAGATTAAAATATGATTAGAATATGTTGGCGTACTAAGCAGTATTGTCTCACATTACACAGGCGGGTTGATTGCTTCTGATATATAGTTATAATATATTAGTGCACCTGTGCAGTATTTGTATGCCACACAGGTGGTGTTGACCTCGTGTGATATATGGTTATATGTCTGTGTACATGTGCATATGTTTTAGTTACACAGGTGGTGTTGACAGCTCCTGATACATAGTTATGATGTTAGTGTACTTGGGCAGTATTTATTTAATTACACAGTGGCGCTGACTGCATCTGATATATTATAATATGTTAGTGTACCTGTGCTGTATTTTTTTTATATTACATTCTTATATGGTTGTAATATTTTTGTGCACCTGTGTGTTATATTTTATGTTACATAGGTGGCGTTGACCTCTGCTGATACATACTTACGATATATATCTGCACCCGTATGGTTGTGTGGAGCCTCATGTGCAGGTTGGTTCAGGTTTGCTCAGGTTGGATGATGATATTGCAGAGTGTGAAGGATCTATGAGACCTAATGGGGATGTCACACGGCTCCAATATCGTGTGCAATATCGCTGCTGCACATGACGTTGCAGCTATATTGACGTGTTGACAGGGCGCATCAACCAGCGAACTGCTCTAAAACTTGGCGATGGTCGCCCGGTGGACACAAAGCATCGCTGCGTGTGACACCGGGAGATGAGCGCGAAGCCAGATCCCAGCGCCTCTCAGCAAGCGCTGGGAGCTGGTATCCAGATAAACATGCGGGTAACTAAGCGCCGCACGGCGATTAGTTACCCCGCTTGTTTACATGGTTACCAGCGTTCTCGCTGGTACTGATCGCTGGTGAGTCTGCTTGTGTGACAGCTCACCAGCGATCAGCCTTCAATGTCGTCAGCGATTAGACGCGTGTGGACGTCCCCATTAGGGTATTTTTTTTTCCCGTCCTTGCAGTAAGAATGCTGGGAGTTATAGTTCTTATCTTTATATTGTGTGGCAACAATTGAATCCTAAGCTGAGGAGTAACATGAAGCTCTTTGGCCCCAATGCAAGATCTCCACGGTCCCCTGATGCAGGACTTTGACTGGTTTTCATATATGACCCAGAGAGTCCTTTTGTGCCCCCCAAGCTCTAGGTGCAACTGCACCCACCATAGTTACAGAATTTGGGACACAGATACCACAGGACAATGGCAGGAGTGGGCAGGGCAAGTCCACGAGTGCAGTTGAAGACCTTAGCCTGTGGGGGTCCATTGTTTGCCCCTTCCCCCTACACCTGACAATTACATGCTGGGGAGGGAGGAGGAGCAGAGGTGTCTGGAGGGGTGAGGTTTAGGGGAGAGACAGGACATGCTGGGTTAGTTAGGAGAAAGTTTATTCTTGTGAGAGAGAGAGGAGGAGCTTGGACGGGTGAGTGTGACATTACATTGGTATTACATTATTGGTGGGGGGTCCTATAAATTTACCATCATGTATGGCAGGACGGGACAGGTGAATAAGCTGCTTCCACACTGCAGTGTTTTTCACTGATCAGTGTCCATCAGATTTGTGTGCCAAAACCCGGAGAGAAACCAGGAGAGGAACTTGCAGAGAAAAACTATAATTGAAAGATTGACACCTGTTCTGAGTTTTGGAGACACTCCTGGTTTTGGCACCCAAATCTGATGGACACTGATCAGTGAAATACTGCAGTGTGGAAGCAGCCTAAGCCCTTAGCAAAATCGCGGCTTTTGGTATTGCGCTGTAAATGTAGGGCTTCTGTCTTTATTTTAGTAGTGTGCAATCAGGACTAATTGGCTGCCCTCTCCGATATGGCGGCATTATTTACCATTAATAGGTTACCGCATGTATACAGTTCTTATTCAGTATGATTGTATTATGTGAACACGGTATGGTGGTATGTGAGTGAGGTATGGTGGTATTTATTGTTGAGCACCCAACGTCAATGGGGGCTGTACACCTCCGTCCTCGTTCAGACATCAGTGTTCTCCATCTTTTATCTGTTATAATTCATGCTGCTATTCACATGATCGTGTGTTTTTCATGTGCTGTCTCTGTGCAATAATCATGGAGATGTGTCCATATTTTTTATAATCCGACAGCACAGACGAAAAATGCCAAAACAAGTCTCTGCATCCATTAAAATCATGGGCAGCACACGTGTGATGTCTGTGCACAGTCCGTGATTAACCCTGTCATGTATAGGAGACTTTATTTATTCACACATGAAAAACACTGATGGTAAAAACTGATGGTGGGGTTACACGTCCTGATATCGCGGCGATATCGGAGGCAACGGCGCGGGAGCGCACATTTTTTCAGCCCTTTTCCCGATATCGCATCGGCGGTTTACACGCTGCGATATCGGGAAACAACGTCCCTCCGATGTGTACGCCCACCAACCCAGTAACGACCATTTAACATGGGAGTTAATGGGTGAGGTGCGAGTACAGATCGAAGTTGGGCTGTCACACGCTGCGATGCTGCTACAACGGCCATGCGATATCGGGAAGTTGAATAGCTCTGCTATTCAACTCCGATATCGTTTTGGCATCGTTCCAGCATCGCGTTGTACGCTCAAACCGTACAACGCGCACACGATATCGGCTCCAACTCGCGACCCACGTGACTTTTGGTCGGAGTTGGACGCCGATATCGCGGCGTGTAAACCCACCATGACACTTGGAGCAAACACCGATGACACTTAGATCATTTTTTTGCAAATGTGAAAAACACTGACTCTGACTGTGGCGCCTTGGACTACACATGTTGGGTATTTGGTGACTTTTACCTCAGGATTTGTAGACAAAACCAGGAGTGGAGCAATCAGAGGAAAAGTATAATAGAAACATGTCACCTTCTGTATTTATCACCCACTCCTGGTTTTGGCTACAAATTCTGAGGTAAAAATGTCACCAAACACTCATAAGGTTCGTGGCCTTAACTTTTGGCCGACGGCTAAAGATTACAGACCGGACTCTGGCGGCCGCTTATCTCCTGTGTGAACAGACGGATAATTATTGGGTGTGTTGAAATCCATATCTGCCCTGGACGAAAAAAGGAGCCCCCTCCCATAAATGGTACATTATATATAATATATGGGGGGAGTCTGCACTACTGAACTCGGGTGGCTGCACACAAAGGGGCTCATGACAAATTTTGTGGGACTCGGCTCAGATGCCGATAATCCTACTAGTCCAGCCCTGGTGGCCTCTGCAGCCACAATGGATTGTCTTGGTTACTTACACCTGTATCTAGGATAGCAGAGTGACGACAACAATGGCCGCCATTATACCTCTCACAGAGATTGGGTTCCAACTTCTCTAATTTGCTGAATGACCTCTGACTTTGGGGGTACTTGTACGCTTAAATCACACACACAGATATCCACAGATAACCGCCTCACAAGTGCACTGTCTGTAACTTTCTGGGATTAGGGCCTACCTCGGTTGCTATGGTTTCTGCTCTCATATTACTATATGTGAAAAGACAGATTTGTAGGTCAGGACTCCAAGAAAGTTGGGTGACGCTGTTCTCTTGTTGCCCTCATCATGACCTTTATAATGTGGGCTCGTTATTAGTCTAGACTAGTGATGTGAGCACTTCAATGCTCGGATAGTTTCGGACACTCGTGTACTCTGTATAGTGGAAGTCAATGGGAAATATGTTTTCAGAACAGTTTTCCCACTAACTCCATTATACTTAGTACTGGAGTCGGGCCCCTATCTGACCTGCTCATGTGGCGCCCCGCTATGCAGGCGTCACAGAGGGGTACTGCACCCATAAAAGAGGTGCAGATACTCCAGCTGCAAGCAGATTCTAGGATGGTGGGTGGGACCCATAAACCAGCACCCCACACTAGATCACATGGTGGGAGGTACCCGGGAGGGAATAAAACCACTTCCAGGGGAATAAGGAGGTCTTTGCCTCCAGGTCTGGAGAGAGAATGGAAAGTTAAGGGCCTGTCACACGCGTCAATATCGCCTGCACGATATCGGCTGCACGTGACGTTGCAGCGATATTGACGCGTGTGACATAGTGAATCAACCAGCGATAAATCGCTGGTTGATGATCGCCAGGTTTTAGAATCAGTCCTAAAACCTGGCGATTGTCGCCCGGTGGACACGCAGCATCGCTGCGTGTGACACCGGGAGTAGCGATATTCCAGCTCCCAGCGCCTCTCACAAGCGCTGGGAGCTGGTATCCAAGGTACACTGCGGGTAACTAGGCAGCGCGCGCTGCCTAGATACCCGACGTGTACCTTAGTTACCAGCCTCCTCCGCTCACCGGGTGAGCGGAGGAGGCTGGTAACTAAGGTACACGTCGGGTATCTAGGCAGCGCTCGCTGCCTAGTTACCCGCAGTGTACCTTGGAGACCAGGCTGCTCCCGCTTCCAGCAGGCTGGCAGCGGGAGCAGGACATCGTGGAAACGATATTTAAATCGTTTCCATGATGTCTCTGGTCAATTGATCGCTGGTGAGTCTGTCTGTGTGACACCTCACCAGCGATCAGCCGTCAATGTCGTCAGCGATCAGATCGCTGACGACATTGACGCGTGTGACAGGCCCTTTAGGAACAAGGTCTCTCGGCTGAGGGACCGGGTGAGTGGGAGAAAGGATCTCAGGCGCAGACAGCCAGTTGGGGAAGGAAGGACTTGAGGAGGTCTATCCTCCTATCCTTGACAGCTTACCGGGTCCCAGATCCTATAGGACGACAGAAAATCCGGAGCCCTGGGGAGTCTACAGGCGACCCCAGGCACCTAAGCAATCAAAAGAGGGTACCAGGCACCGCTTGATAGTTCGGCAGTTGGCAAGCAGAAGGTTATCAGACGTGAGCAAGAGTGAGAGGAAGAGCAGAGGTCCGGCTGATTCCAAGTCACTGGACTTCATACAAATTACTGGGAAGCAGGAAGGAATAGACGGGAAAGAAAGCACACACCAAGGGTTCCATCATACCACCTGGGATCTGCTTGCAGCCACCTGTTAGCTACCTGTTATAACATCTGAATGCTGAACTGAGAACTGTAACCAATGTTGCTAAAGTTTCAAGTAAAGTACCCGGAGTGAAGTAAATTTGACTGTGCTGCATCTCCTTTTGCATGAACTTGTTCTTTCACAGAATCGCTGCCCCGGAGGACCCAGTCCTATCTGTGGAGGACTATACCATCTTAGCCGCGATACCACCTCCCTCCGGCGGACTGTGGCGGCACTGGTGCAAATCACCAGACACTACAGGTGGCGTCAAGACAACAAACTCTGTAAATAGTCCCCTGTACATATCACCCCCCCTTTTCAAAGATAGGCCCAGGACACGGGTTCAGGCGCGGCCGCCATTCCCCGTGACACCGTTAACCCTTTGCCGCCTGACACCCGAGTACCCCAAAGCCTGGGTACTACACTCATTTCGAGTAGCGAGCACCCAAGTATTGAAGTGCGAACTCATCACTAGTCCAGATAAATTATCAGGACGGATGTTTACTCAGTTACTTGTGAAACTTTCTCTGAAAAACCCCCAAGATTGAAGTCTGTGGCGCTTTGACATAATGACGTGCCATCATTCAGTGGCATAACTTTTCGCTCATGGGCCTCCAGTTATTGCAAATCTTTAATAGCATAAGTCTTTTTCTATAGGGCAAAGGGACTTTTGGGGCCCCCCCAGATTCCAGGTCCGGGTGCAATTGCACCCCCTACACCTATTGTAGTTACACCCCTGCAGCATTATATTCACACACACAGTCCCGGATCGATGTTCTCTTGGGCCCCTCATTACTTTTGTTTTGTTTTTTTCCCCTCCTCGTCTTCTGAGACTTATAATCTTTTTATTTTTTTATTGTATGAAGACAATTTTTGTGATGTGAGCTGTAATTTTTATCATCACCATTTTGATTTTCAGATGACTTTCTGATCACTGCAATAATGTAATATTATCTATCTCCTGTGAAGAGTGGACACAGGCTGGTCTTCATAGTAGTAGGAACATGGCAGTCATGAGGGCCTACAATAGAGCGTTTCCTGTGATGGCGAGAATTTCTGATTTATGAAGATGGATTGTAACTGCTCTGTGGCTGTGTTTATTGGATGTTCCTGCTATATTCCTGACACCCTGTCATGTCGGCTTCACACATATTGTCCTTGAAAATGGGATAGGAATTTGTGCTTCTCCATTGTTCTCAGGAATGTCTCCAAACACAGGAAATCTATAGAGATGGTCTGTGTGCAGAGAGATAAGATGAACATGGCTGCTTCCACCACAAACGGTGCCCCCTCCCCATGCACAGGTTGTGTCTGGTATTATCATTCATATAAATACCAGATTTATGATTATCTATACCTTCAATCTGGCTTCCACCCCCACCATTCCAACAAAACTGCCTTAACCAAAATTACTAATGACCTACTTACCGCCAAAGCTAATAGAGAATTCTCGATCTTCCTCCTTCTAGACCTGTCCTCAGCCTTCAATACAGTCGATCACTACCTCCTACTACAGAACCTCTCATCCATTGGTATCACTGACCTTGCCCTATCCTGCCCTATTTCCTTATATCTTTCCGACCGAACATTTAGCATCTTCCACTCTCACACTACCTCTCCCCCCCCCCCCCCCATCCTCTCTTCGTTGGAGTCCAGCAAGGCTCCATCCTAGAATCCCTACTCTTCTCCATCTATACCTTTTGGCCTGGGACAACTCATAAAGTCCCATGGCTTCCAGTATCACCTCTACGCTGATGACTCTTAGGGTACCGTCACACGTGGCTACGGCACCGCCAATTTCGTTAGGCGATGCAGGGGCATGGCCTTTCAGCACCAATATCGCCCCTGCATCGCCTAATGTAAATAGGCGATGGCGACGCCTTTTAGTGGTCGCCTGGTTTCAGAGCACACATGTACACATCTCCCCATGTAAACAGCCGACAGCGATCTGACAGGCCATGGGAGCCATAGGCTCCCATTGTACTGCATCGCCGCTTTTTTAGACACCCGGCGGCGATGCAGCCTGTCTGATCGCCGGAGGGGTCGCCCCATGTAAATGGGGGATGGCGACGCTGGCGGGGCTCCAAAAACGTGGACGCTCCCGCCCGTCGCCGCCGACATCTCTGGCGGCGGCGCACCATGTAATGGTACCGTTAGATCTACCTCTCTGCTGTCCAGAATCCTGGAGTGTCTATCAGTCATATCCTCCTCCTCCTCGCTTCCTAATACTCAATATAGACAAAACCAAACTCATCATCTTTCCTCCACCTCATGTATCTTCCTTACTTGATCTGCACCAATAAATGATATCACACTTTTCCCTGTACCTGAAATCCACTGCCTCGGAGTGATCCTTGACTCTGCCTTATCTTCACACCGCACATCCAAGCTCTAGTCACCTCCTGCCGCCTCCAACTCAAAATTATTTCCAGAATCCATCCTTTCCTTAACCCTCAATCTACTAAACTACTAATGCATGCCCTCAGCATGTCCCACCTTGACTACTACAACCTCTTTCTCTGTGTTCTCCCTGCTAACACTCTCGCACCTCTCCAGTCTGTCCTTAACTCTGCATCCCCACTAATCCACCTCTCTCCTCCTCCACATCTTCCCTCTGCAAATCCCTCCACTGGCTCCCAATTCACCAGCGTATCCATTTTCAACTCCTAACATTGACTTACAAAGCCGTCCACAATCTGTCCCTCCATATATCTCTGAACTAATCTCCCGATATCATCCCAACTCGTAATCTTTGATCCTCCCAAGACCTCCTTCTTTCCTCTACACTTGTACGTTCCTCATCCAACTGCCTGAAAAACTTCTGAGTATCCCCCATCTTCTGGAACTCTGCACCCAAACATGTCCGAACTGTCCCTACACTCAGAACTTTGGAGCGGAACCTGAAAACCCATCTCTTCAGAACAGCCTGCAACCTGCAGTGGCCCTACCACCACCAGACCCTGTGCTCCACCATCAGAGCTGACCCAACCTACTGTCTCCCTCCCCATTGTCCCATAGAATGTAAGCCGGCAAGGGCAGGGTCCTCTCCTCTCTGTACTATCTGTCACTGTTAAGGTCGGTTTAACTGTAGCGATATCGCTAACGATGTTCGCTGCAACTTGTGACGTTGGTTAACACACCATGGTAAAACCCATGGTAAACACCGGGTTACTAAGCCAGCGCTTTGCTTAGATACCCGCTGTTTACCCTGGTTACCAAGCGCAGCGTGTTGGTAACCACGGTAAAAAACGGGTGCAGCACTCTGCTTAGTTATCCGGTGTTACCAGCGCGCTGTGCTTGGTAACCAGGGTAAAGAGCGGGTATCTAAGCAGAGCGCTACGCTTAGTAACCCGGTGTTTACCGTGGTCACCAGCGTTCTCCCGCTTACCACAGCGTAGTGGGACCTCCACATCGTGGAAAAGAATATTCTATATTCTTTTCCACGATGTCGAGGTCATTGCAGGGGTCGCTGATCACTGGTGAGTCTGTCTGTGTGACAGCTCACCAGCGGTCAGACAATGATGTCCCAGCGATCCCCATCATTGGTGGGGTCGCTGGGACATTATGTGTAAACCTACCCTTACTATGTTCACTATCTTTTTCACTAGTTTGTATGTATCCCTTTCTCATGTACAGCACCATGGAATCAATGGTGCTCTATGAATATTAATTATAATCTCCCAATTTTGTGTGTTCCCATTTACACTGCATGAACCACACAATTGGCTGTATCCTAATCTCCATGTATTCCTTCTGGCTGTTATAATGTGACTGGTTTAGATACTGTTGGCTGAGCCTTGTTTGTCACCCATTAAGGGATTAGGTACACATACAGTCAGTTTAAGATTACACCAAACTCAGCAGACAGTATTAGATTAGGTACACCATTCTAAACAGTGTCACACTTTATAGGCATGGATACACTGAATCAGCAGGCACTTAGATACTGAGGCTCGAGTATCACACATGATTGTTTTTGATACACATGCTCAGCACATAGTATCACATATGATAGGCTTGGACACACAAGCTCATCATAATGTATCATGCACACAGGGTCACACTTGATGGGCTTGAATACACATGCTCTCCACATAACATGAGGTGATCAGCTTAGATACCCATGCTTGGTGCACGGTACCACACATGTAATGGCTGTCATTTCTTGGTATTTTTCAGGCACCCGTGCCTATCTGGGCATTATGACGGTGACCTACACCGCTCGCGTGGCCAATGCCCGCTTTGGGGGCTTCTATAAACTGCTGCTGCTGTGGCGGGGCAGTATATACAAGCTGTTATACAAGGAGTTTCTGGTGTTCTTCGTCATGTACGCCGCCCTCAGTATCACATACAGGTAAGATGGCTGCCGTGGAGTCATTCACTGATCGGGGGACGGGATCTGGTATTGAATTATTTTTCCTGTTTTCTCAGGTTCTTTCTGTCTGAAGATCAGAGACGCTGCTTCGAGAAAGTGTCACTTTATTGCAATAATTACGCCAATCTCATCCCCGTGTCCTTCGTGTTAGGTGAGCGACCTGAGACCACTGCGTCCCAATGCATGGCTTATACACAACCAAGCAATATTTAGCCATGGCGTGGAGACATAATTGAGGCATGGGCACACGGTGCCTCCATTATATCCTTAAGATATTTTGTTGCTGTGTACAAATGGAAAAATGTGTCCAGGATTTCATGATTTCACTGCAACCATAATTTGCCAGTGAAATATGCAAGCAATATTGACACGTGTGACGATACCTTAAGTGTTCATTGAAATGTATTTTGCGAAAAATCATTCCTAGGGGGCGCTCTTGACACATCCCACGTTTTTCTCCTCTTAGGTTTCTATGTCACACTGGTAGTGAACCGCTGGTGGAATCAGTACCTCTGCATGCCAATGCCGGACAGGGTCATGTGTGCCATCTCTGCCACCGTAACCGGGTCAGACGAGCAGGGGAGAATGTACCGCAGGACCTGATGCGTTACTGCAGTATGTCCGGTCTGCTTATTCTGCGCTCTGTCAGCACGGCTGCATTCAAGAGATTCCCAACTATAGATCACGTAGTGGAAGCAGGTGAGGCTTTTTTCTGTCGCTGCCGCACTCCTCCTCCTCTTGTCGCTGCCGCACTCCTCCTCCTCTGGTTGCTGCCTCACTCCTCCTCTGGTTGCTGCCACACTCCTCCTCCTCCTCCTCTGGTTGCTGCCACACTCCTCCTCCTCCTCCTCCTCTGGTTGCTGGCCCACTTCCTCCTCCTCCCTCTCCATCCTCCTCCTCCTCTGGTTGCTGCTGCCCATCCTCCTCCTCCTCCTCCTCTGGTTGCTGCGCACCTCCTCCTCCTCCTCCTCCTCTGGTTCTGCTGCCCTCCTCCTCTCCTTTCTGCTCACTCCTCCTCCTCCTCCTCCTGGTGCTGCCCCACTCCTCCTCCTCCTCCTCCTCTGGTTGCTGCCCACCTCCTCCCCTCCTCCTCTGGTTGCTCGCCTCCTCCTCCTCCTCCTCCTCTGGTTGCTGCCACACTCTCCCTCCTCCTCCTCCTCTGGTTGCTGCCCACTCCTCCTCCTCCTCCTCTGGTTGCTGCCGCACTCCTCCTCCTCCTCCTCCTCTGGTTGCTGCTGCACACCTCCTCCTCCTCCTCCTCTGTTGCGGGCCTCTCTTGGTGCTGCACATCTCCTCCCTCTCTGTGCTGCACCCCCCTCCTGTGTGCACCCCTCCCTCCCCCGTGGCACTCTCCTCCTCCTCTGGTGCTGCCACACTCTCCTCCCTCTTGGTTGCACACTCCCCACCTCCTCCTCCTCTGTTGCTGCACCCCCCCCCCCTCCTGTCCCCTCCTCTCCTCTCGGTGCGCCTCCTCCTCTTTGCTGCCCTCCTCCTCCTCCTCTGGTTCGCTCTCTCCTCCTCCTCTGTTGCTGCCCCTCCCTCCTCTCTGGTCTGCCCTCTCTCCTCGTCTGCCTCCTCCCCTCCTCCTCTGGTTGCTGCCCCTCCTCTCCTCCTCCTCTGTGCTGCCCCCTCCTCTCCTCTGGTGCTGCCACCTCCTCCTCCTCCTCTGTTGCTGCCCACTCCCCTCCTCCTCCTCTGGTTGCTGCACACTCCTCTCTCCTCCCTCTCTCCTGGCTGCCACACTCCTCCTCCTCCTCCTCTGGTTGCTGCACATCTCCTCCTCCTCCTCTGGTGCTGCCACCTCCTCCTCCTCCTCCTTGTGCTGCCACACTCCCCTCCTCCTCCTCTGGTTGCTGCACCCTCCTCCTCCTCCTCCTCTGGTTCTGCCCCTCCTCCTCCTCCTCCTCTGGTTCTGCCCCTCTCCTCCTCCTCCTCTGGTTGCTGCCCTCCTCCTCCTCCTCCTCTGTCTGCCCTCCTCCTCTCTGTTGCTGCCCCTCCTCCTCCTCCTCTCCTCTGGTTGCTGCCACTCCTCCTCCTCCTCCTGGTTGCTGCCACACTCCTCTCCTCCTCCTCTGGTTGCTGCCACCTCCTCCTCCTCCTCCTCTGGTTGCTGCCCACTCCTCCTCCTCCTCCCTGGTTGCTGCCCACTCCTCCTCCTCCTCCTCTGGTTGCTGCACACTCCTCCTCTCCTCCTCCTCTGTTGCTGCCCACTCCTCCTCCTCCTCCTCTGGTTGCTGCCACTCCTCCTCCTCCTCCTTGGTGCTGCCCCTCCTCCTCTCCTCCTCTGTTGCTGCTGCCCTCCTCCTCCTCCTCTGGTTGCTGCCCCTCCTCCTCCTCCTCCTCTGTTGCTGCCACTCCTCCTCCCTCCTCTGGTTGCTGCCCTCCTCCTCCTCCTCTGGTTGCTGCGCCCTCCTCCTCCTCCTCCTCTGGTTGCTGCTCCTCCTCCTCCTCCTCCTCTGGTTTGCTGCCCTCCTCCTCCTCCCCTCTGGTTGCTGCTGCCCCTCCTCCTCCTTGGTTGCTGCTGCCTCCTCCTCCTCCTCTGGTTGCTGCTGCCCTCCTCCTCTCTGGTTGCTGCCGCCTCCTCCTCCTCCTCCTCCTCTGGTTGCTGCCCACTCCTCCTCCTCCTCTGGTTGCTGCCCACTCCTCCTCCTCCTTGGTTGCTGCCACACTCCTCCTCCTCCTCCTCTGGTTGCTGCCACACTCCTCCTCCTCCTCCTCTGGTTGCTGCCACACTCCTCCTCCTCCTCCTCCTCTGGTTGCTGCCGCACTCCTCCTCCTCCTCCTCCTCTGGTTGCTGCCACACTCCTCCTCCTCCTCCTCCTCCTCTGGTTGCTGCCACACTCCTCCTCCTCTCCTCCTCTGGTTGCTGCCACACTCCTCCTCCTCCTCCTCCTCTGGTAGCTGCCACACTCCTCCTCCTCCTCCTCCTCTGGTTGCTGCTGCCACACTCCTCCTCCTCTGGTTGCTGCTGCCACACTTCTCCTCCTCTGGTTGCTGCTGCCACACTCCTCCTCCTCCTCTGGTTGCTGCTGCCACACTCCTCCTCCTCCTCTGGTTGCTGCTGCCACACTCCTCCTCCTCCTCTGGTTGCTGCTGCCCTCCTCCTCCTCCTCGTTTGCTGCTGCCCTCCCTCCTCCTCCTCCTCTGGTTGCTGCTGCCCTCCTCCTCCTCCTCCTCTGGTTGCTGCCGCACTCCTCCTCCTCCTCCTCTGGTTGCTGCCGCACTCCTCCTCCCTCTCCCTCCTCCTTGGTTGCTGCCGCACTCCTCTCTCCTCTCCTTGGTTGCTGCCCACTCCTCCTCCTCCTCTCTGGTTGCTGCCACACTCCTCCTCCTCCTCCTTCTGGTTGCTGCCGCACTCCTCCTCCTCCTCCTCCTCTGGTTGCTGCCACACTCCTCCTCCTCCTCCTCTGGTTGCTGCCACCTCCTCCTCCTCCTCTGGTGCTGCCCCCCTCCTCTGTTCTGCACTCTCCTCCCTCTGGTTGCTGCCCACTCCTCCTCCTCCTCCTCGGTTGCTGCGCACCCTCCTCCTCCTTCTGGTTGTGCCACCTCTCCTCCTCTGTTGCTGCCCCACTCCTCCTCCTCTGGTTGCTGTGCACTCCTCCTCCTCGGTTCTTCTCCCCTCCTCCTCCTCTGGTTGCTGCCACCTCCTCCTCCTCCTCTGGTTGCTGCCACTCTCCTCCTCCTCCTCCTCCCCTTGGTTGCTGCACACTCCTCCTCCTCCCTGGTTGCTGCCACACTCCTCCTCCTCCTCTGGTTGCTGCCACCTCTCTCCTCCTCCTCTGGTTGCTGCCCCTCCTCCTCCTCCTCTCTCTCCTCCTCCTCCTCGTCTGCTGCCCCTCCTCCTCCTCCTCCTCTGGTTGCTGCGCACTCCTCCTCCTCCTCCTCCCTCTGGTTGCTGCCGCACTCCTCCTCCTCCTCCTCTGGTTGCTGCCCACTCCTCCTCCTCCTCCTTCCTCTGGTTGCTGCCGCACTCCTCCTCCTCCTCCTCTGGTTGCTGCCCACTCCTCCTCCTCTCGTCTCCGCACTCTCCTCCTCCTCGGTTGCTGCGCACTCCTCCTCCTCTCTGGTTGCTGCGCACCTCCTCCTCCTCCTGGTTTGCTGCCCACTCTCCTCCTCTGGTTGCTGCCGCACTCTCCTCCTCCTCCTCTGGTTGCTGCCACACTCCTCCTCCTCCCTCCTCTGGTTGCTGCCGCACTCTCCTCCTCCTCCTCTGGTTGCTGCCTCTCTCCTCTCCTCTCCTCTTGGTTGCTGCCGCACTCCTCCTCCTCCTCCTCTGGTTGCTGCCGCACTCCTCCTCCTCCTCTCCTCCTCTCTGGTTGCTGCCGCACTCCTCCTCCTCCTCCCCTCTGGTTGCTGCCGCACTCCTCCTCCTCTCCTCTGGTTGCTGCCACACTCCTCCTCCTCCTCCTGGTTGCTGCCGCACTCCTCCGGTTGCTGCCACTCCTCCTCTGGTTGCTGCCTGCCTCCTCCTCTGGTTGCTGCCGCACTCCTCCTCTGGTTGCTGCCGCACTCCTCCTCCTCGGTTGCTGCCCACTCTCCTCCTCTGGTTGCTGCCATCCTCCTCCTCCTCCTCCTCCTCTGGTTGTGCTGCCACTCCTCCTCCTCCTCCTCTGGTTGCTGCTGCACTCCTCCTCCTCCTCCTCTTGGTCGACTGCTGCACTCCTCCTCCTGTGCTGTTCACATATAATTGTAACAAAACCCTTTTTTTCCCACTGACGGTAAGAAGATATTTTGAAACATATATCCGAGTATTAGACAATTGCAGAACTTTTCATTATATAATAATTTACTTTAAATTTTAGCATGAAGAGTCCTTCATATTAGGAATGGTGGGGTCTATACATTACACAGGGAGTATGGGGGTGATTGTGGGAGGTTCGTAACACTTTATTTTCCCGCAGGGTTTATGACTCGTCACGAGAGAAAGAAGTTTGAGAATCTGCGCTCCTCCTATAATAAGTACTGGGTCCCGTGCGTCTGGTTCTGTAGTCTGGCAGGTCAGGCGCGGAGCGAGGGCAGAATCCGGGACGACCACGCATATAAAATGCTTATAGAGGTGAGTGGACTGGCTGGTGTTCTGGGGTGATGCACTGCAGGATCTTATTACAGTAATACACACCCAGCATCTCCTCTATTATTACAATTATCTACAATTATATCCAGTAGATAGGGAATAAAATGCTTTAAATATATTTAAAATTCTTTCCAGGACCACTAGAGGGAGCTCACTGCATGAAAGAAAGCTGTGTAGGCCATACAGTTTTTAAATCGGAAGCTGGATGGCGGTGTTTTCAAGTGCCCACCACAAGGTGACGCTGTTAGCATGTGGTGAACACTAAGTGGTGCAGCTATTATATGGGGATGAACACTAGGTGGCGCAGCTGTCAGTGGGGATGAACACTAGGTGGTGCAGCTGTCAGGCGGGGATAAACGCTAGGTGGCGCAGCTGTCATGTGGGGATGAACACTAGGTGGTGCAGCTTCAGGCATGGGATAAACGCTAGGTGGCGCAGCTGTCATGTGGGGGATGAACCAGGTGGCGCAGCTGTCGGGCGGGGATGAACGCCAGGTGGCGCGCTATCATCTCATGCCTCTAAGTGGGACTAGGGTACCACCCTTTGTTGCTGATAAGGGAATGACAGATCATGCAGTGAAATCTCCATGAGCTGCACCACTTCTGTTTTCTATACCCTTTGGATAGAATTAGGACGTTATTACATGTTTTGCCTTTATCCTCCATTCTACATTTGCAGGAACTGAACGCATTTCGCGGTAATTGCAGCATGCTCTTTCACTACGACTGGATCAGCGTTCCACTTGTTACACTCAGGTACAGACGAGCTGAGTTCCAAACATGTCTTTAACTGTATTACTCTAAAAACTTTATATGCATCTCCCCAGAAATAGTGCCACTCCTGTGTGCATGTGGTATTGCAGCTACTGTAATTCCCAAAGGCTGCTTCACACTGCATTTTTGTGCAATCCGTAGCTGTGCGTTGTAAAACGACAGTTACGGATCCGATTTGGCCCCCAGCATCCCTATGGGCCACGGATCACATCAGATTTGCTCTTAATGGCATCCATTTCTGTCAGATCCAATTTTGTCAGATTGTTTCCTGCACCCAAAATTGCAGATTTAGGCTGGCTTCACACCACGGCGCGGTTCGGGGCTGTCAGGCATGAACCTGACAGCCCCGGACCGGATCAGCACACGGAATCGGAAGGCCAAATGTGCCCTCCGGTCCTGTGTGCAGCCGGATGGCTGTAATTGCAGCCGCAACTGCTGATTTTTCAAAATCGCGGCTAGCATGGAGCTAGCCGCGCGGTCCTGAAGCAACAGCGGCGTGCAGCCGCCAGTATCCGGTTCCCGGATTCGCCCGGACCGGGGCAATCCGGCCCCATAGGCTCCCATGTTAGGGAGAACCGGATTGCCCCGGATCCGGGACAATCCGGGCAAATTCGGGATCCGGCTTTTTGGGGTGATTTTTCTCCCTGGTGAGAATAATCCAAATTCTCCTGGATTCCACCACAAAGATGAAGCCGGATGGCAGAGAGCTGCCATCCGGCTCCATCCGGCCCCATAGGCTACTATGGGGCCAAAAACTGGCCCGGGGACTGTCTGGTTTACACTGGACAGCCCCGGACCGGACCTTGCTGTGGTGTGAAGCCAGCCTTAGGGAGCATCGGACAGAATCTGACAGGATCGGATCCAACATGATCCGAGGCCTTTCACATGGGGGCCTATGGAGCACGGGTCCAAGAAATCAGCTGATGGTTTCTCGGACCCGATTTTAGTGTACTGAGCATGCTCAGTACACTAAAACTGCTCCTAACTGTGTAATTCACTTCCGCAATGTATATAAATACATTGCGGAAGTTAAATTAAGTAAATGCAAGGGTTAAAAATAAAAAAATCTCTATTCTCACCTTCCAGCGATCCCCCGGTCTCTCCAGCTATCTTCTGATCCTTACAGGACCTGGCGTGATGTCACAACCCGTCACATGACCGGTTTCCGCGGTAAGCGGTCATGTGACTGTGACGCAACCACAGGTCCTAAGGATCAGAAGATAGCTGGAGCCACCGGGGGATCGCTGGAAGGTGAGAATAGAGATTTTTTTATTTTGTAAGGTCCGGAGGAGAGGGAGAGAACATGGGAGAGACTGAGGGAGCAGGAAAGAGGAGGTGGGAGAACAGGGAGGGAGACTGAGGGAGGGGGAAAGAGGGAGGGGAGAGATGATGAGGGAGGGGGGAAAGGAGTGAGGGAGGGGAAAGAGGATGACTGAGGGAGGGGGGAAAGAGGGAGTGACTGAGGGAGGGGGGAAAGAGGGAGTGATGCTGAGGGAGGGAGGGGGAAGAGGGGGAAAGAGGGAGTGACTGAGGGAGGGGAAGGGGAGAAAGAGGGAGATGATGAGGGAAGGGGGGAAAAGGGAGACGAGGGAGCTGAGGGAGGGGGGAAAGAGGGACTAGATCTGAGGGAGGGGGGGAGAGGAGATGAGGAGAGAAGAGGAGACTGAGGGAGGGGGGGAAAGAGGGAGATGAGAGGGGAAGAGGGAGAGACTGAGGGAGGGGGGGGAAAGAGGGAGAGAGAGGACTGAGGGAGGGGGGAGAGGAGAGATGGGGGGGGGGGGAAAAGAGAGGGAGAGGAGGCTGAGGGAGGGGAATGAGGGGGGGAAAGAGGGAGAGACTGAGGGAGGGGGGGAAAGAGGGAGTGACTGAGGGAGGGGGGGAAAGAGGGAGTGACTGAGGGAGGGGGGGAAAGGGAGGATGAGGGAAAGAGAGGACTGAGGGAGGGAGGGGAGAATGAGGGAGGAAGGCTGAGGGAGGGGGGGAAGAGGGAGAGTCTGAGGGAGCGGGGAGGAAGGAAGGAGGAGAGACTGAGGGAGGGGGAGAGGAGGGGAAGGGGAAGAGAGGGAGAGGAGATCGAGGGAGGAGGCATGGAGGAGAAGGGGGAAAGAGGGAGAGGATCCAAACTGATCCTGCAAAATATCGGAATCGGATGCCTATTTGGGATCCGATTGCAGGCATCAGTTAGGATCCGTTGCTGTCCGAGGGGTCCTGAAAAAGTCAGATCCCTCAGACAGCACAAAAACGCTGTGTGAAAGCAGCCTAGGAGGATAGTGCCCAGCTGCAATATCACAGGCAGACTATAGAGTAGAGTGGCGCTGTTTCTAATTCCAGACACACTTGTAGGTAGTGACCATCGCTGTGTACAGCTACTTTCTGACGTGTCTGATCGGACGGCAGTTCTTGGACCCCTCCCAGGGTTATGGTGGCCACGACCTGGATCTCTACGTCCCCGTCTTCACTCTCCTGCAGTTCTTCTTCTATGCCGGCTGGCTGAAGGTGATTCACTCTAGTCCTTTTGGAAGGTTTTTTGTCATTGCACTTTGTCTATATGGATTACATGGTATCTCTTCTTCCCCCCACGCTTTCTAGGTGGCGGAGCAGCTCATCAATCCTTTCGGGGAGGACGATGATGACTTTGAAACCAACTTTCTGATTGACAGAAATTTCCAGGTAATTATGGTTTCACAAAAGACCTATACAAGTTAAATGACTTTCCAATTTTTTTTTGTCTAATGTTTGTTTATGCATAGAGGTTAGTAATGTATTCGTAATAACGTATCCTATCCTTTTAGAGAGGTAAAAAATGTTTGTACTGTGTCAGCCAGTAGATAGAAAATTATTAGAACCTGAGAGTCCTCAGTGGTTGATACCTTTTAATGGCAAAATGAAAAGATGGTAAACATAGCAAGCTTTCGAGACACTATGACCTCTTCATCAGGCCAGTAATGACACAGATTCTTAAGATACACACATATATACATTGACAGGGTAGGATGGTGCAGTGAATACGACAGGTGAATTAAAGCAGAGTCAGGCCAGGGAGGGGGAGAGGGGCTGGGGAGGTGAAATCAAAATTCGAGATAAGAGCAACAGATTGTGGAGATCTGAAAATTTCTCAGTGAATGTAATTTGCACTTCAGTAAGGAAGTGGAAGAACTCCAGCGCCACCTTTAAGTAGCTCAGTGAATGTAGAAATCATCCATGTCAACAGTTCATTGTCCTCTAAGGCTACCTTCACATTACGATTTTTAAGGGAGCCGATGCTGTCCGATAAATTCGGGCAGCATCGGCTCCCTTCTGATGCCTGGAATCGGATGCCAAATAGGCATCCGATTCCGCCATAAAATCGCTGCCTCCGGCTGAAAAAAGCAAAACAAAAACAATGTATACTCACCTGTCCCCGAGGCCCCCGCCGTCTCCGCACGGTCCCGCCGTCTCCTGGTGTCCTTCCGGTGTCTCTGGAGGTCGTCTTCTTCTGAACAGGACCTGCCGTGATGTCACAATCACGTGACCGCCCGTTAACTGGTTAACCTGCGGTCACGTGACTGTGACGTCACGGCAGGTGCTGTTTAGAAGAAGAAGACCTCTGGAGACACCGGGAGGACACCGCGAGCCTGCGGAAGACGGCGGGGCCTCGGGGACAGGTGAGCATACATAGTTTTTTTTTTTGTTTTTTTTTTAACCCCTGCTGTCCCAGTAGGAGCAGTTTTACTGTACTGAGCATGCTCAGTACAGTAAAATCGGGTCCGAAGACACATCAGGATGTATCCTCGGACCCTGCTCCATAGGGCCCCATGTAAAAAACATCGGACGTGCACTAAATGCCACGATTTGGTCCGATCCGATTTTGTCCGATTTTATTTTCGGTGCAAAAATCGGGGCATGCTCTGATTTTTGCACCGATAAAAAAAATCATACAGAATTGGATCGGACCAAATCGGATGGCATTTAGTGCATTTTTATCGGGACAGCATCGGAACTGAAAAATCCGTAGTGTGAAACCAGCCTAACTGAACCATCCTCGCCAAACATGGATGTGGATCTCTGTACAGCAATATCCCACACCAGGATGGATTAAATGCCTGCAAAACCTTCTGGAAAACACAGGGATTGATGCTGACTCTGGTGGAAGCTTAAAATTCATCATCACACACAACGACTTTACATTTGACGACAACCTATATTTACAGGAGACTGGCACAGCAATGGGAAGCAAAATGGCACCACAGTATACAAATCTTTTCATGGCCAAGCTTGAAGGTGACTTTTTATCCTCTTTTTATACTACCGGTATATTGATGACATTTTAATATCTGGACAGAGTCTGAGCGACAGCTGAAGACGTTCCATGAACACTTTGATCAGTTTCATCCCACCATCAACTTAGAGGATCGCACCCCTCCCCCCCATGGATGTGAATCTAAGTGCAGCACTGAATGTTGCAATCAATCAAGGGGTCCCCCATGTGTTTGTGAAGCTTGTACCCCAAGATATAAGCTTTTTAAAATTTAAAGTTAGACGCCATGGAGACTGGCCTGGTGCTTGGAGCCACCTCGCTCCACGGCTGCATTTGACGCCCCCTGCGTCTCTTTGCCGCCTTGTTTACAGCCGTTGCAGCCTCCCTCCTGCCAGTCAATTCTTCCTCCTCTGCGCCTCCTTGTGAAGCTTGATGCAGGCGTAGAGCGAGGTATCGCTTCTTGCGGTTCCCGGGCACCTGTCCTGCCTCCTGCGGTGAAGTCCTCTCCTTTCCCCACCCTGCTCCGTTTTATGTTTACGGAGCAGGGCAGGGAAAGGAGCTGATATCAGTGCGCCTGTCCCGCCTCCTGCGGTGACGTAATCTCCTTTCCCCGCACTGCTCCATGTTATGCTATGGAGCAGGGCTGGCAAAGGAGATGACATCAGAGCGCCTAGTCCCGCCTCCTGCTCTGACGTCGGCTCCTTTGCCTGCCCTGCTCCATAGCATAACACACAGCAGGGCGGGGAAAGGAGAGGACGTCACTGCAGGAGGCGGGACAGTCACCCGGGAACTGCAAGAAGCGATACCTCGCTCTGCGCCTGCGTCAAGCTTCACAAGGAGGCGCAGGTGCAGAGGAGGAAGAACTAACTGGCAGGAGGGAGGTGGCAACGGCTGTAAACAAGGCGGCAAAGAGACGCAGGGGGCGTCAAATGCAGCGTGGAGGGAGGTGGCTCCAAGCACCAGGGCCAGCCTCCTTGGCTTCAAACTGTAAGTTTTAAAAAGCTTATATCTCGGGGTACAAGCTTCACAAACACATGGGGAATCTTTGATTGAATGCAGCATACATGCATGCTAGTCACTTATGGGGCCGATCACATGCGTCAATATATCGCACATGCGATCAAAATTTTCCATCGCACACACGACGCTCAATTTACATTGCAGCGTGTGACATGCACGCTCTGACCAGCGATCAGTCGCGTGATCGCAGATTGCATGGTTTAGTTCCAGACCTAAAACCTAGCTATCGTTCATTGTCTTTTGCAGATCGACGCATGTGACATCTGTGTTACAACCTGTTTGATGTTCGCGTGCTATGTAGCTAATCTTGTTAGACTGCCTGATTTGGTCGCGGCCTCGCACTTCTGATCGTTCTAGCGTCTGATCGGACAGTTATATGGAAGAAAGTCTTCCCGTGTGACTGTTGCGTTGCGATCATTGACCATCACTCGGACGATTCAAAAAAATTACATCGCAAGTACAATTGCACGATATATTGACGCGTGTGACGGCCCCATTAGATTCACATCCATGGGGGAGTGACAGGTCCTCTTTAACATTCAACTACTCCTACACTGAAATCGGCTTTCTGGACACCATCACTTAAGCTACAGAACAATGAAGTAAAGACGTCCCTGTACCGCAAGCCAATAACCGTCCAACATATGTACGATGAGACAATTTTCATCCAAAACACATAAAAACTCTATTGTGTACAGCCAGGCCATACAGGATATGTTCCAACCCTACAGATAGAGACAATCACCTTGATGACCTCAGAAAGAACTTTTTGAACCAGGGCTACCATCCAAGAACAATCAAAAACCAGATTACAAGAGCCACTAGATATCGAGGAATCATCTCCTACATTACAACTAGAGAAGAAAACAACCGGGTTCCTCTCGTAGTCACCTACAATCCAAGTCTGGAGGTGCTAAGAGGAGCCGCACGGAAACTGCAACCACTCCTACAAAAAGATGCTCGCTAAGATCAATATTTCCGGAACCCCCAATCTTGTGTTTTAGACAAGCTCCGAATCTAAAAAGCATCATTGTCAGAAGCGGCCTGTCCTCTCCAGCAGCAACAGGAACCTTTCCCTGCAACCAGAACAGGTGCAAAACCTCCATCTATAATGACAACCGACAAGATAAAGATTCCCAGGACAGATCAGGACTACAAGATCCCAGGTAACTTCAGCTGCACCACAAGCAATGTGGTGTATTTAATTATATGTACCAAATTCAACAGGTGGCTGTAATAAGGGAGACCGGACTACAATTCAAAGACAAGAATGAATTGTCATCGCCACACAATAACAGAAAAGCGTATGGATCTACCTGTAGTAAAGCAGTGTTGCAGCTCTGACCACAGGGTAACAAACATGAGGCTGCTCATTCTAAAAAGTAACTTCAGATCTCAGAAAGAGAGAAAGAATTTGGGAATAGAAATTGATAACGACCTTTGACACATATAAAACAGGATTAAATGTCTCACATGGATTCATGCGTTTTTATATCAATTGAAAGGGTATTTGGGGATATCACATCTTTGAACAGACTTCAGTTAGAGGACAATGAACTTTTGACACATCTTACGTGAACTGTCTCACATGGATTTATGGATTTCTACACTCACTCAGCACTTATGTCTCCACAATCTGTTCCTCTTATCTCAGAATTTTGATTTCACCTCCCCAGCTCCTCTCCCCCTCCCAAGACTGACTCTGCTTTACATCACCTGTTGTATTTACTGCATCAGCCTACCCTACATATGTATATATGTATGTGTCTTCAGAATTTGTGTCATTATTAGCTTGATGAAGAGGTCATAGTGTCTCGAAAGCTTGCTTTGCTTCCATCTTTTCAATTAGCCATTAATAGGTATCAACCACTGAGGACTCTCAGATTCTAATGTTTTTCTATTATTAGAGGAGGTTACTCCGCACCTTTTTGAGCTCCAAAAAAAACATTTCCCATCATGCAGTTTAAATTTTATGATTACATTCTGTCTACCTGTTGCCACCACTAGGAGGAGCTCACAACATAAGAATGTATACACTTCCCATATTAAAAAATCTCATGTGGTATGCTCCCTCCAGTGGCAGCAAAGAGTTTTATCATTGAATTTTACTTCTCATCAAATGCTCAGAAAGGAATTTACTGCACCCTGAAAAAGGGGAATATAGCTGACCCAACGTCACACTTCTGAGCACATGATGTGGGGTGCGCCTGCAAAGGTTAATTTATCTCCTCTCACTGAATCCAACACTTAACCTCTGTTCTAGGCTATAAAGTGAGCATAGATCACACCCCGACAGGGTCCACACACCCCGGCTACACAACAGGCTGCCACAACTCATCAAACACTTGGGGTGATGAGTCCACGAAATATACTATGTCAGATAATCAACAGGGTTGCATACACTCTAAGGCTATGGATTCCTTAGAGTATACAAGGATCAAACTCAATACAGTTTTAAGCTTTAATATAAAAGTTACAGTGCTTACAATAAAAAGATAAAGATAAAGAGATAAATGTTATATAATAAAAAGGGAGAAATAATAGAAAATACCTAGCTGTCTTCTGTTTCCTTGGGGGAGGAGAAAATGGAATTATGGATGAAAACCAGCATAGGCTGACCCTGTATGTGAACAACTTTCTTTTGTGCTGCCAAGCTTTTATATGCTTCGTCCTGGGTTCATGTTTCCAGGACGGCCTAGATTGGAATATTAAAATTGCTTTGTGTGATTGGACTATGGGCTAATTAGGCAAGTTGCTTGCATATTAACTATCTTGTGCTTCCCCCACTCCTCTCTATACAGTAAAGGGGACATTTTCTGCCCAGTTACAGATCATTTGCTAACTCCTTTGCAGCTTATACCTGAGAAGGCAGTTGTCCTCCTCTGTGTAAACGAATCTCAGTCTTGCTCTCTTCTTTCACAAGCATTCCTCTGCCTTAATTACCTGTCCACACCAGGTGGTCTGACATCAATGAGGACGAAAGTGTCATCTCTCACTCTCTCTTCCCGAATTATAAATAATCCTAGGGTGGGGGTGGATATCTCCTCTCTAAACCAAAGAGATATTTTAAAGGATTTTAATTTCTCTCTGACAACCAATTTGTACCTTCAGAATCTCCCTCATTATACCATCACTCTACCCTCTGGCCGTGTGTAGGTGTCCATGTTGGCTGTTGATGAGATGTACAGTGATGTTCCCCATCTGGTAAAGGATCGATACTGGAATGACTCGGATCCTCGGCCTCCATATACCGCCGCCACCTTATTCCAGAAGCACCAGCCTTCCTTCCAAGGATCCACTTTTGACATGGCGTAAGTATTCAGTCATTTATTGTTTGCAGTAAGCTGTGATATAGAGGTCTGTCTGTCAGGCATTTTCACACCTTGGAGAGATGGACGAAGCCCTCCTCCCTTAAGGGGTTAAAAAAAATGCTACTTGCACGTCAGAGATAACTAAAACGTCTGAGAATCCATCAAACAACTTCTAATATCTCAGCTTCCAGGACCTCTGTGGGTAAGGCCAGGGGATCTTGCTTTGTCAGTAGTCACCTCTGAATTTTTAGGTTTGGAGCGAAAGTTAATATTAACTTTACAGTATAAACTCCATCAAACAGCACCTCATATCTCAGCTTCCTGGCCCCTTCTGGGTGTGACATAGAGACAGTCATTCCCCCTGAATTTTGAGGTGTCAAGTGGAGTTGACTGAATACCAACAACCTCCTCCCAAAACCTCTTCATTTTTAGGTTTTGAGTTTAAGACTAAAATGTAAGGATCCCATCAAACAGCTCCTCATACCTCAGTTTCCTGTACCTTTTCTAGATGTGACACAGGGAAAGTCACTCCCTAAATATCATCTTCACATCTCACCCAAAAATGTTTAGGAAACTGAGATAAGAGGAGCTGTTTGAAGTTCTTGTGCTGAGGAGTTTAATATGAGGAATCCACCATTCTGGATGTGATATAGGGGCAGTCACCCCCAATGTTTGATGTAAGTTGAAAATACTCTCACTTCGCACCCACTAATGTCCAGAAAGCTGAGGTATGGGGAGCTGTTTGATATGATTCTGAATATACGAGTGGGCCGTTTATATGGATACACCTTAATAAAATGGAATGGTTGGTGATATCAACTTGCTGTTTGTGGCACATTAGTATATGGGAGGGGAAAACTTTTCCAGATGGGTGGTGACCATGGCGGCCATTTTGAAGTCGGCCATTTTGGATCCAACTTTATTTTTTTCAATGGGAAGAGGGTCATGTGACACATCAAACTTATTAAGAATTTCTAAGAAAAACAATGGCATGATTGGTTTTAACATAACTTATTTCTTTCATGAGTTATTTACAAGTTTAAGACCACTTATAAAATGTGTTCAAAGTGCGCCCATTGTGTTGGATTGTCAATGCAACCCTTTTCTCCCAAGACTGCTGGAACACAAACATTGATGGTATGGTGTGGTATATGGGGCACAAAGTAGTGGGGTCAGTTGATATCACCATCATTCCCATTTTATTAGGTGCATCCATATAAATGACCCACCCTGTATAACTCTTCAGTGTAAGAACCTCATCAAACAACTCCTTCTATCTCAGCTTCCTAAACATTTTGGGTGTGATGTAGAGTATTGTTATTTACAGTCAACTCCACGCAACGCCTCAAAATTTAGAGTGACTGTCCCTGTGTTATATATAGAAAAGTCCAGGAAGCTGAGGTATGAGGAGCTGTTTGATGGCATCCTTACTCTATGTCTTATAAACCCAAAACCTACAAATTAAGAGATTTTGGGTGACGTTTTATTCTGCAGTGCAAGAACCTTGACCAACAGCTCCTCATATCTCAGCTTCCTGGTCTGCTGTGGGTATGAACTGGGCAGGGGGATTGTTTCAGATTTGGAGATTTAGGCCACGTGCACACACTCAGTATTTGGTGAGATTTTTACCTCAGGATTTGTAGACAAACCCAGCAGTGGGTGATAGAATCACGTCACCACTTCTGTATTTATTATACTTCTCCTCTGATTGTTCCACTTCTCCTGGTTTTGGCTACAAAATACTGAGGTAAAAAAGTCACCAAATAATACCCCGTGCACGTGGCCTTACATATACTGTGGTAAAAAATGCATCAAATACTCTGTAGCTATACTCTATGTGAGCACGTATACTCTATGTGAGCACATGGCCTAATATCAACTTGTATTCCGCTCAGGCTGACTAAGGAGGACATGCTGGTCCAGCCCTCCCTGACATTGAGGAGATGAATGAAGAGACCACCACACGGCCGCCCCCGCTCTTCAGCCGCCTGTTCCCAGGAGTGGGACCCTCTCCTCTATCTTCCTCTGCTGTCCTCTCAGCCCCGCTGGTGGCCCCCGAGAGCCAAATGACTCTACTGAGAAGATCGACCAGCTCTTCCTCAGGATCTTCAGGCAGTGTGTATCTGGAGAGTCCTGAAGACTCGACACAAGCAGAGACTCTCCTCACCCCGAGACGCGCCCTCCTGACGTCCCGCTCCAGTCCTTATTCCAGGCTGAGCCCCCTCCTCGTCCTCCAATGAGCGGGGAGCCCCCAAAGCGGATATCACTGCTCCTGCCCTATAGGCCGCCCCTGATGTGAGGCCTCCAGCGGCAGACTGTCATGTCTGCATCGCTGCAGAATATCTCTCTCCTGTGCCATAGCGCTGCTGCTAGCGTCTAGATGAGAACGCATTATAGATGAGGTTTTTCTAATTTCTCTACTACTTAAAGGGATGTGTGGTCAGAAAATGGCTGACTTTAAATCAGGTTTTTTGTGGTCAATTTATATTTATTTAATTATTTTTGCATATCACAATCTTTATTAAGAATTTAGGAAGATTGCTATTTTCATATTGGCTGTTGAGCTCCTGTTGTGACTGGTCAATCCAGTGTTATCAGTCATTGTAATCCTGCCTCTGCTGATGAGGAAATTGCTGGAAACTACTCTACTTCCTGTCCTTTAGTCTGAATCCAATGTGAAAAGTGCTGGTGTGTGTGTATATAAATATACATATATATAATGCAATATATGTAAATACTTTTATGCAAAAAAAAAGACTAGGTATTGCTACTACAATTCTTTTGTCTTGGTATAAAAGTATTATTGCTTTATTATTGCTAAGATGGTACCATAATACCATTTTTTTAATGGTAAATAATAAAGAAAAATCACAAAAACCTGATTTAAACAAAAGGATATTTTCTTATGACCTATTCCCTTTACTAATAAAAAAACTTTTTATTACCATTTTTGCTGATGTGTGCCCTGGAATTGTCACTGTAAAGATGTTACTCTGTAATAGAGAAGGGCAAATAATAGTAATACACAACAGTAGTGATTACATTTACTATACTAGTGCTAGTTATGTTTCTGTACATAGGAGGCAGTATTATAGTAGTTATATTCTTTGTACATAGGGCAGTATTATAGTAGTTATATTCTTGTACATAGGAGCAGTATTATAGTAGTTATATTCTTGTACATAGGAGCATATTATAGTAGTTATATTCTTGTACATAGGGCAGTATTATAGTAGTTATATTCTTGTACATAGGGGCAGTATTATAGTAGTTATGTTCTGTACATAGGAGCAGTATTATAGTACGTTATATTCTAGTACATAGGAGCAGTATTATATTTTGTAGTTATATTCTTGTACATAGGAGCAGTATTATAGTAGTTATATTCTTGTACATAGGAGCATATTATAGTAGTTATATTCTTGTACATAGGAGCAGTATTATAGTAGTTATATTCTTGTACATAAGGGGCAGTATTATAGTAGTTATATTCTTGTACATAGGAGCAGTATTATAGTAGTTATATTCTTGTACATAGGGGCAGTATTATAGTAGTTATATTCTTGTACATAGGGGCAGTATTATAGTAGTTATATTCCTGTACATAGGAGCAGTATTATAGTAGTTATATTCCTGTACATAGGAGCAGTACTTTTAGTAGTTATATTCTATACATAGGGGCAGTATTTAGTAGTTATATTCTTGTACATAGGAGCAGTATTATAGTAGTTATATTCTTGTACATAGGGAGCAGTATTATAGTAGTTATATCTGTACATAGGAGCAGTATTATAGTAGTTATATTCTTGTACATAGGAGCAGTATTATAGTAGTTATATTCTTGTACATAGGGGCAGTATTATAGTAGTTATATTCTTGTACATAGGGCAGTATTATAGTAAGTTATATTCTTGTACATAGGGGCAGTATTATAGTAGTTATATTCCTGTACATAGGAGCAGTATTATAGTAGTTATAAATTTCTTGTACATGAGCAGTATTATAGTATATCTGTACATAGAGCAGTATATAGTAGTTATATTCTTGCACATAGGAGCAGTATTATAGTAGTTATATTCTTGTACATAGGGGCCGTATTATAGCAGTTACATTCTTGTACATAGGGAGCAGTATTATAGTAGTTATATTCTTGTACATAGGAGCAGTATTATAGTAGTTATATTCTTGTACATAGGAGCAGTATTATAGTAGTTATATTCTTGTACATAGGGGGCAGTATTATAGTAGTTATATTCTTGTACATAGGAGCAGTATTATAGTAGTTATATTCTTGTACATAGGGGGCAGTATTATAGTAGTTATATTCCTGTACATAGGAGCAGTATTATAGTAGTTATATTCTTGTACATAGGAGCAGTATTATAGTAGTTATATTCCTGTACATAGGAGCAGTATTATAGTAGTTATATTCTTGTACATAAGAGCAGTATTATAGTAGTTATATTCTTGTACATAAGAGCAGTATTATAGTAGTTATATTCTTGTACATAGGGGGCAGTATTATAGTAGTTATATTCCTGTACATAGGGGCAGTATTATAGTAATTATATTCTTGTACATAGGGGCAGTATTATAGTAGTGTTATTCCTGTACATAGGGAGCAGTATTATAGTAGTTATAATACTGCCCACTATGTAAAAGAATATAGCAGTTATAGTAGATGTAAAAATGACCTGGCTGTAATAATGCTGTTCTACAGATTGATACTCTTTGGTGTAGTACCGTAATTTGCTTTTGCGGTTGTTTTTTAATCAGCATTTGATGTTTTCTGCTAATGAGATTACGGTGCACAGGGGCAGGAGTGTGCATTGAGTCGTCTTCTCTTGCCC
This sequence comes from Allobates femoralis, assembly GCA_033576535.1. Classification (NCBI taxonomy): domain Eukaryota; kingdom Metazoa; phylum Chordata; class Amphibia; order Anura; family Aromobatidae; genus Allobates; species Allobates femoralis. The sequence continues at coordinate 67,836,818 of JARQOC010000004.1, forward strand.
CAGCCTCCAGTCTTTGAATGCCAGGTCACTGCCTTCTGAAGTCTCTCGTTGGCTCTGCCATTATTACCATGGGTGGTGCATGTACCATCCATGGTGCCATTTTATTGTATTCCAGCCAGGATATTAATCTGCACATGCGACCACCCAGGGCAATAATGGTAGTGCCAACGAGAGACTTCAGGAGGCAGTGACCTGGTATTCAAAGACTGGAGACTAGGGCAAGACAAGACGACCCAATACACACTCCTGCCCCTGTGCACCGTAAAGTCATTAGCAGAACATCAAATGCTGATGAAAAAACAACCACAAAAGCAAATTACTACACCAAAGGAATTTATCTATATCACGCGTCAGTACAGCCAGTTCTTTAATTTACATTGTAAAATTGCGCTGACAGGATCTTTTTGGCTATTATAACTACTATAATACTGAATAAAAAAGTCACTTTTTGCGCGCTTCGTTTTGTATGCTATTCTATTTGTCTTTACTGTGATTGATCTAGGCCGCTGTACACACATACAGCAGCCACACCCTGCTCATAGGTCTGCATGATTTTTGCACATGTGTCCAGGCCTGTTCCACCCTCATGTATGGTTGCTAGTCTGGCAGTGTGGGGGCCAGATCTGATAATGTTTAGATCTGGTCGGCCTTTATCTGTGCTTGCTTTCTGGCGCCGTGGGATTGGTTCAGAAATGGTTCAGGTACGTGTGCATTTAATATAGTCTTGCTTTTCATGCATTTAGGAAGCCGTAATGGCACAGCGTATATAAAACACATAGAGCAGGACTGCCCCATCTGAGAATGCTGTGACGTGGGGGGTAGCTCAAAGAATTGATCACTTGTTTGCCAAATGTCTATTTTAAAGTACAGTTAGAAATTAAATATGTGCATATGCACTTTTGTCTGCATGCTAACCAGAGACAACGCTGGCATCTTGGATTTTTTATTTTATATAATACTGCTCCTATGTACGATGTGGATTTGATAGTTCAGTTCCTTCCTGGAAAACCACAATGAATGTTTCGGTCTCTTATCCTTCCAACCTGTTACCTGTATGGCGTATTACGGCGCCATTTGCAATTTATATGCTATTAGACAAGATGATACAGACCTATCCTCTGCCACCACTACTCTGCAGATGATGCCCAATTATACCCAACATTCAACATAGGGATTGGTGAACCCATCTACAACTACATACTCCTACTCAGTCAAGCTACAAGAGTGGATGAATGCTGGCCGGCTAATACTGAGGCTCCTTTGGTTGGAGGCCTAAAAGCAAAAGGGAATATCTGCAAGTCCAACATCTCTGGGAAACCTAATCCTCCAAAACTCAGCACAGGTCCAACCCCATTGTGGTGTAGTTACTGATGGAGAACTGCGCTCAGGTTAAATAATCCGTCGTTAAGTTTTAATTTTTGCCATTTGAGAGACATTGGAAAAATTAAAGATCTTATTCCAACAGATAACCCATCAACCCTGGTCAGACCCTCATGATTGCCCAGCTGGACTACTATAATACCGTATATGTGGAACTTTCTGGCAAAACATGCCGACTCTAGTGAGACCAAAATACCGCAGCTAGGTTCATGGTGATTAAGTCTCATCAGTCCTCAACACACTTCTCTGGCTACCAATATAATTGAGAACATACAAAAGGAGCCTGACGTCCATTGCAGAGGACAATTCAGTGCTGGTTACACATTAATCTGGGATTGTGGCTGCAGAGCTGAATAAAACAGTTTTCACTTTATAATTTCTCGTCTTCACTGTGGAGATATTAAGTTTATATTTCACTTTCCATTATAACAACTCTGGTGTCTACTTCTTGGGTATCTATTTCTATTTCTTCCCCTGCATGATGTTGACCAATCAAAAGCATCAAGAACAAAGGGGAAAGAAAAGAGTAAAACGCCTCCATGTAATGACACACAGCCCTGCTCTTATTACTGATCTCAATACTGGCAGCTACTGGGCGGAGTACAGCAGAGCTGTGTGTCATTACAAACACCTCTTGCTGCTTTCATCTCAAGGCTCTATCGGGTCCACTTTACTTCCCCTCAGCCAACTCTGACAGTGACATGAGATGAGAGCTACAAGAGGTGTTTGTAGTGATACACAGCCCTGCTCCTCATCACTGATCTCATTACTGGCAGCTACTGTGCGGAGTACAACAGAGCTGTGCGTTATAACAAACACTTCTTGCAGCTTTCATCTCAACTCACTGTCATAGTGGGATGAGGCAAAGTAGAGTGGAGGCTACAGAGCCTGGAGATGAAAGCAGCAAGAGGTGTTTGTAATGACACATACCCCACTCTCATCAGTGATCTCAAGGCTCTGTCGGGTCCGCTCTACTTCCCCTTACCCCACTATGACAGTGACTTGAGATGAGAACTACAAGAAGTGTTTGTAATGATACACAGCTCTGCTCCCCATCATTGATCTCACTACTGGCAGCTACTGTGTGGAGTTGTGTGTCATGATAAACATTTCTTGCAGCTTTACTCTCAAGTCACTGTCAGAGTGGGGTGAGGGGAAGTAAAGCAGAGTTCACAGAGACTTGGGATGAAAGCAGCAAGAGTTGTTAGTAATGACACACAGCTCTGCTCTCTTTACTGATCACAACATCAAAATCTACCCAGCAGAGTACAGCAGAACTGTGTGTCATTACAAACACCTTTTGCTGCTTTCATCTCAAGGTTATGTCAGCTCTGCTCTACTTTCCCCTCGCCACACTCTGACAGTGACATCAGATGAAAGCTGCTAGAAGTGTTCGTATTGGCACACGGCTCTGCTCTCATCAATTATCTCACTACTGGCAGCTACTGTGCAGAGTACAGCAGAGCTGTGTCATTACAAACACCCTTTGCGTCTTTCAAGGCTTTGTCAGTTCCACTCAACATCTACTCACTCCTCTCTGACAGTGACATGAGATGAGAGCTGCAAGAAGTGTTTGTACTGACACACAGCTCTGCACGATAGCTGGTGACCGTAAGATCCAGACTGTATGTCATTACATGTCTCATACAGTTAAAGCTGGCTCTGATATGGTCTAGGGGGAACTGATTCTTTTCTGTTTTCTTCTCCCTCTGCTTATGATTGGTCAGCATCATGCAGGGGAAGAAGTACAAACCCCCAGAGACTAATCTTATGGTGGGTTTACACACACCAATCATTGTATCCAATCTCTGAACCAATCTCTGGTTGCAGTGAAATCATGGACAGATTGCTCCATGTTGTACACAGCCACAAAATGGAACTATGTGTCCATGATTTCACTGCAACCAGAGATTGGTTCAGAGATTGGATACAATGATTGGTGTGTGTAAACCCACCATTAGCTTTCGGTTATAATTTATGCAAATATTTCAACAACAAAGAGGAGAAGCTAAAAAAAAAAAAATATCCCACTATTACTCAGATGTCCACCATTATTCCACGATGTGGTTACTGGTGAAAGGTTCTCTCTGAGCCTTGAACTTCTTAGGTCCCAACTCCTAGAAGGATCTACTGAAGCCCCAAATGTTTCCTGAAAACTCAACTTCGCAGTTCTGACCCACCTCTACCTCCGATCCAGCTGAGAACATTTGGAGGCTGAATCTTTTGTTATTCAGCCCCTGCTAATTTTTTGTAAATATGTTAAAGTAATATATTTGATAATTGTGAAGTGTAATTATATTTAGCCCCTGAGTAAGTTCTTTATAGGGTCTTTCTCTCTCTTTTGGGGTCTGTCTCTCTTCACCTTTCTCTGTCTTTTGGGCTCGGTCTCTCCACCTTTCTCTGTCTTTTGGGGTCTGTCTCTCTGACTCACCGTGGCTGGGTTCTGCACGTCGCAAGCGTTTTCTCCTCCTGTCACGGAATCGCGCCTGAGGCTGTGAGGCCTGGTGGTCCAGATCAATAGGGGATGGCTGAACGGATAAGGGGTTAATAGTCTTGTCATGACGCCACCTGTGGGAGTTCCGGTGATTTCACCGGCGCTGCTTGGGCCTCTGGGGGTGTTAGGCAGCAAGATGGGACGCTCCCCACAGGACGAGCGGGAGTCCCCGGGGCCAGGAGCTGCACTGATGGTGTAGGGCAGCTGCTGCAATACTGCGGGTTAGATCCAGGAATAAGGCGCAGACACACAGTCTTTTAGGTACCTTTACTGGTGGCAACAGGTACACTCGGACCGGGTGATGAGGTTGACACTTCTGGAGCTTCACAGCAAGCAGTGTGTAGGCTTTCTTTGTCTGTTGTTCTGGTGGGGTCGGGTGGATGTGGAATCCTGCCGGACCGGGTTATAAGTTCGGTGGAACGTGATTCACCTGGGTTAACTGCACTGAGGGCACTATTAAAGGGATGGTGATACGTCTATCCTCTTCCCTGGGCTCTCATCCTTGGGTGCTTCAAGTGAACAGGGGGCTAAACTCCCTGTTAGTATTGCTGGTTCTCTGTGGTTGGCGTGGTAGCTCTCAGGGCCACTTTACACACACCAACTTATCTGTCCAACTTCTGACCAACTTGCTGCTTGCAGTGAAATCATGGACACATTGTTCCATTGTACACAGCCACAAAATGGAGCAATGTGTCCATGATTTCACTGCAACCAGCAGCAAGTTGGTCAGAAGTTGGACAGATAAGTTGGTGTGTGTAAAATGGCCCTCACAGCTCAGTTCCAGTAACCGGATGGTGAGGGAGAGTTAGGGTAACTCTTGTGTCCCTGAGAGGTGCTTTCTCCTTTCCTATGACCCCAGTTACAAGGGTCTCTCACTTTGCTGGGTGTGCTGGTTTGGCCTAGTACAGCACCAGTGGTTGCACACCTCCTGCAGCTCTCCTAACGTCTGCAGACTCTTGTGTTTCTCCCTCCTGGACCCTATTTATAGGGGGAACTGGCTTAAGATGACCAGTGGAGCTCCCCTAGAGGCCTGGGGTGAAACAGGTGTTAAAGGCGTTGTGTTTGTTGTGAGTGCTGCTTGCTGTTTCCACTCCATTTGTGTACCAGGAGTTCTGTGGTGCCCCAACCAGGGTGCCACATCTCCACCTTTCTCTGTCTTTTGGGGTCTGTCTCTCCACCTTTCTCTGTCTTTTGGGTTTAGTCTCTCCACCTTTCTCTGTCTTTTGGGCTTAGTCTCTCCACCTTTCTCTGTCTTTTTGGCTTAGTCTCTCCACCTTTCTCTGTCTTTTGGGCTTAGTCTCTTCACCTCTCTCTGTCTTTTGGGCTTAGTCTCTCCACCTTTCTCTGTCTTTTGGGCTCAGTCTCTCCACCTTTCTCTGTCTTTTGGGCTTAGTCTCTCCACCTTTGCTTATCTATAGGTGACATTTTCTACTTTGTTCTCGCTCAGTGAGATTGGATGGAGACGTCTGTGATCAGGAATTTTCACGTCTTGTCACAGATTCTCGGTGATTTGGGTCTGGTCGGTGACTGGGCCGTTCACACACAGGAATACGCTTTGATCTTATCAATCTATTGTAGCTCTGCAGGATGTTTAGGGTCTTGTCCTGCTGGAAGATGGACCTACGCCCCAGCCTCAAGTTTTTTGCAGCCCCTGACAGGTTTTCCTCCAGAATTAGGCCTGGTTCACATTGTGTTTGTGCTGTCCGTTTAACAGATCCATTTGATAGCAACAGAAACGCAATGTAGCGTTTGCCTTAATGCATCCATAGACTTCTATTCAACAAACGCATACTAACTCGTGCCAAAATAGGCATACGTTTGCAAGTATGCGTTTGTTGAAACTCACAGGCCAACCCAGACTGCAACGTTTTACAGTCCATTACAACACAAACACAATATAACACAATGCTACAGATCTGTGCAAGCCTGCTGCATTGCGTTATGCGAGCGATCACGCAATACCGACATTGCCAGCAGCCTCGCGGCCTTCGCGAGGTCGATTTTGCCTGGATTCCTGGCGGTGGCTTCCGCCCCTCCCCGTTCTCTCACCGCTGGGGTCTCGGTGTCGCCGTGCTGGTGGAGTTGCGCTGTAGTGGCTGTGGGCGGGTGCCGGGAGCCAGTGACGTCCTGTGAGCGGTGGTGGCCAATGGGAGTGAGCGGGGCGTGTCAGGCTGCAAAGCATGACACGCCCCGCTCACTCCCATTGGCCGCTGCCGCCCCTGCAAGTGGATTGGCCACTGTGTTGTAAACACAGGACGCCCACCCCATTAGCCAAGACTCGGCGTCCTGGACCAATCTGATGCCCGTCCTGTCTTTACCACAGAGCGCCCAATCCGCTCCTTCCCCTCAGGTCACATGTGTGACCTGAGGGGAGGGACCGATCCCTCTCTGCAGCCCCCAACCCGCCGCAGAGGACAATGGCGTGTGACTGTGGCTGCGATCAGCCCCAGCATGCAGCCACGTCCTGCCGCCGAGCGGTAATGTCGTCGCTCCAGCCACACCTCTCCTCACCCCTCCACCCCCACCTCTCCTCACCCCTCCGGCTGCACCTCCCCTCACCCCTCCAGCCTCACCTCCCTTCACCCCTCCAACCCGACCTCTCCTCACCCCTCCAGCCTCCCGCCACATCATACTCTGCTACCCACAGAGCCGCCTGTATACTCTGCTACCCACAGAGCCGCCTGTATACTCTGCTACCCACAGAGCCACCTGTATAATCTCCTACCCTCAGAGCCATATACACACAATTCATTTGACCGCACTCCCGATGCAATAGCATCGGGCCTTTTTACTAGTAGAAATATAAAGGCTAGAAAAGCTTTACCAGTGTCTCTCTGCTGTCTGCAGCTTCTGGTGCTGCTCATGAATATTCACCCATCAGCCTGAGAGCAGCAAGAAGCAGAAGACCGAGCAGGGACACTGGTAATGCTTTTCTAGCATCAATATTCCTAACTCTTTCTATCCTATTCATCTATCTATCTCATATAGCACATATGTTTTTGAAGTTTCTAAAACCTATGCATTATATAATGAATTCAAATGTCACTTTTGCTGTCTGTTGCAACTCAAAAAGTTGTTTCCGTTGTAACGGACAGCACAAGTGCAATGTGAACCAAGCCTTACCTTGTATTTAGCTCCATCTTTCTATCACCTCTGACCAGCCTCCCTGCCCCTGCTGAAAAAAGCCTCCCCACAGCAGGAAGCTATTAAAACTATGTATGATGGTGGTGATGGTGTTTTCAGGGTGACGTGCAGTGGTAGTTTACCACCACACTCAGCGCTTTGCTTTTTGCCCAAAAAGTTCTATTTTCGTCTCTGTGAACATATCAGTCATAAGTCACTAATGTTTCTATTGTTATTCTTGCATCTGTTCCTGCACCAAATTAAAATTCACCACTAATGGTTAATTGGCAGATAGGAAAGCCCCCTACAGAACAAAGGGCAAGAACCCTAGGTTGGTGTGTAGAAGGCGAAGTATCTTCCTTAGGACATTCTGGTGCCATAATGAAAGTGGTCTCAACCAATCCAGTGCGGAGCTGAGGAAAAGGCTTTACTATTAGGCTGTACATAACTCCGACAACTATGACGAACTTCATTTTGGCTTCAGGAGAGATATAGGGTCATAATGCATATTTCCCCTTAACTGTGTGATGTTCCTTTATGCCCAAAATTTAATATTGGAAAGTGGGTTAACTGTAGACAAATCATGGGTCCTATCAATAGAAAGATAAATTCATCATGGAAAAAAGCAGTATCTTCTGCATGTAATGCTCAGAAACAGATTTGAGAAAAGCTGCAATTTCATATTCAGCTGTAGTTCAAAAAATCCCCTTCCAAATCCAGCTCACATGAGGTCAGCAGATGTTCACAAAAGTTTACTTGCCACATTTCTCGAGGTCATTCGTACTGAGGACTCATCGTGTTGTGTGTTGGGATTAACCACCATGAACCGTGTGGCTCTACATTGCTTTCGTGTGGCCACTAGTAACAAGACCCCGGTAATTGACATATCAGGCTGCATCGGCCTTTTGTATCCAACTACATTATTTGCATAATTGACTATAAAACCTGTATATTCATCATTGTAAATATTATTATTTTAGTGTGCCCTTACTTCGATTAAATATAAAATTTAACCTTGGGTGTTGCTTTTATCTCGATCCACGAACCCCCACATATCCATGCACTTGTGTAATAACACGCTGTAATATAATGGTTCCTGGCCCGCTATAAGCCAGTTAACAGACTGGGTTTCTATCTAACGGGGAGCTGGAGGCATTTTAGGCTGCGTTCACACATTGCGTATTTTGCCGCGTTTTTTTACACGCGCTTTTCAAAATACGCAATGTGCCTTTTGTCTGCCTGCAAAGTGAATGGGAAATTCACTTTGCAGTGCAGACATTGCGTAAAAATACGCAGTGCTTTTTCCGGGAGAAAACGCAGCTCCGTAAACAATTGATATGTCAATTGTTTACGCAGCTACTTCTGCGTATTCTCCCAGAGGGAGGAAGAATCCTGCTTCCTCCTCCCCTCTGTGACAGCTGTGGCCGCCCATTAGATTCCACAGTGTTAATACACACTGTGAAGTCTAAATTAAACAAAAGCAAGTGTGTGAAAAATAAAAAAGAATGAATACTCACCTTCCGGTGCCTTCTCCCGGTGTGCGATCCCCGGTTGTAAGTCAGATCTCTTCTGACAAGACCTGTGGTGATGTCAGAGAGGGGGCTTTCCCGGGCACTCGCGGTCATGTGACCGCGAGCAGCCAATCAGCGATGGGAACGCCCCCTCTGACGTCATCACAGGTCCTGTCAGATTGGAATCGGAGATCGCACACCGGGAGAAGGCGTCGGAGAGGTGAAGTATTGATTCTTTTTTATTTTTCACACACTTGCTTTTGTTTAATTTAGATTTCACAGTGTGTATTAACACTGTGAAGTCTAATGGGGCGGTCACACATGTCACAGAGGGGAGGAGGAAGCAGGATTCTTCCTCCCCTCTGTGACATCACTGCGCTTTCTGGGGGGAAGAAAGCGCAGTGTGTGAAAGCCCCTGCGTATTTTGCTGCGCTTTTTTGCGCGGGCCGAAAAACGCGGCAAAAAGCGCGCGCAAAAAAAGCGCAGCAAAATACGCAAATGTGTGAACGTAGCCTTATTTTTTTTTTTTTTTTTTTAACAATAAATGTTTATTGAACAAAGTCTTCATACAAATCAAACAAGATAGTAATATACTATAAGGAGTCTATGTATAAAACAAGGGTCAAGAGGGATGGGGGGAAGGGGAGAGGAGGTAAAAAAGGGGGAGGGGGAAAGAAGTCCCCCAGGGGGAGTCACAAAATCACATTTGACACTTTCTGAGATAAGGCTATGAACATATAGAGCAGTGATGGTGAACCTTTACGGGACCGAGTGCCCAATCTGCAACCTAAAACCTAATTCTTCATAGTGAAGTGCCGATAGGGCAATTTATCCTAAATGTGGCCATCACAAGGACTGCACAGGGGAAGAGTCAGCAGCTGACAACTCTCTTCCCTGTACAGTGCTTGTAGTCTTGACACCCTGATAAGTTCTATTATTTTAACAATGAATTGATTTTAAACTTACCTTTGCAGTCTTCTCTTGTCTTCATCAGTGGTCATCCAGCTCATGTGAACTTCACATTGAAGCAGAGCTGCTCCCACTGCCCTTTCCGGACACAGCAGGTGGACTGATCTGTATGAAAAAAAATGGAAGAATATTAGAGAGAGATAGATAGATAACTACTATTTATCTATCTATCTATCTATATGCCCAATCCTGACCCTTCCCTTGTAGCTATATGCTCCATCCTGACCCTCTCCTTGAAGCTATGTGCTCTATCCTGACCCTCTCCTTGTAGCTATGTGCTCTATCCTGACCATCTCCTTGTAGGTACGTAGTCCATCCTGACCGTCTTCTTGTAGTTACGTGCTCCATCCTGATGCTCTCCTTCTAGGTATGTGCTCCATCCTGACCGTCTTCCTGTAGTAATCTCTCCATCCTTACCCTCTCCTTGTAGATATGTGCTTCATCCTGACCCTCTCCTGGCAGTAATGTCTCCATTCTGCCCCCTTTCTTGTAGTAATGCCCCATCCTTGTCCACATTTAGTAATGGCCCATTCTGCTCCCATCTTATAGAAATGCCCCATCCTTGTCCCCTTGCAGTAGTGCCCCATCATGCCCCCTCATTGCAGAAATGCCCCATCATGTCTCCTCCTTGTAGTAATGCCCCATCATGCCTCCTCCTTGTAGTAATGCCCGATCATGCCTCCTCCTTGTAGTAATGCCCCATCATGCCTCCTCCTTGTAGTAATGCCCCATCATGCCTCCTCCTTGTAGTAATGCCGCATCATGCCTCCTCCTTGTAGTAATGCCCCATCATGCCTCCTCCTTGTAGTAATGCCGCATCATGCCTCCTCCTTGTAGTAATGCCCCATCATGCCTCCTCCTTGTAGTAATGCCGCATCATGCCTCCTCCTTGTAGTAATGCCCCATCATGCCCCCTCCTTGTAATAAATGCCCCATCATGCCGCCTACTTGTAATAAGAGCCCCATCATGCCCCCTCCTTATAATGCCCCCATCCTTGTAGTAAATGCCCCCTCCTTTTAATGCCCCCATTCTTATAGTAAATGTATCCTCCTTGTATTGCCCCCTCCTTGTAGTAAATGTCCCCTCCTTGTAATGTCCCCATCCTTATAGTAAATGCCCCACCCTTGTATTGCCCCCTCCTTATAGTAAATGCCCCATCTTGTATAGCCCCCATCTTTATAGTTAATTCCCCCTCCTTGTAGTAAATGTCCCATCTTGTGTAGCCCCCATCCTTGTAGCAAATGCCCCATCTTGTATAGCCCCAATCCTTATAGTAAATGCTTCATCTTGTATAGCCCCCATCCTTGTAGCAAATGCCCCATCTTGTATAGCCCCAATCCTTATAGTAAATGCCCCATCTTGTGTAGCCCCCATCCTTGTAGCAAATGCCCCATCTGGTATAGCCCCCATCCTTGTATAGCCCCCATTCTGGTATAGCCCCCATCCTTGTATAGCCCCCATCCTGGTATAGCCCCCATTCTGGTATAGCCCCATCCTGGTATAGCCCCCATTCTGGTATAGCCCCCATCCTGGTATAGCCCGCATTCTGGTATAGCCCCCATCCTGGTATAGCCCCCATCCTTGTACAGCCCCCATCCTGGTACAGCCCCCATTCTGGTACAGCCCCCATCCTGGTATAGCCCCATCCTTGTACAGCCCCCATCCTGGTACAGCCCCCATTCTGGTACAGCCCCCATTCTGGTACAGCCCCCATCCTGGTATAGCCCCATCCTTGTACAGCCCCCATCCTTGTAACAAATGCTCCCTCCTAATTAAAAAAAAAATCACATACTCGCCTCACTATTCCTGTTTCCACCGCCGGCGGCTGCTCCTCTCATATCTGCGGTTCTTCTCGCGCTGACTGCGGTCACGTGACGCTGAGCACGTCACATGACCGCAGTCACATGATCCGGCGGGCGGGGCTTGCAGACAGTGTCGGAGCAAGGAGAAATGTCTCCTCTGCTCCGACACATCTTTGAACTGCTGGCGCAATTGCACCAGCAGTTCAAAGCGGTAGTGCAGCGGCGAGGCCGCGTGCCACCAGAGAGGGCGCTGCGTGCCCTCTGTGGCACGCGTGCCATAGGTTCGCCATCACTGATATAGAACATTCAGACAGTTCCTGAACTGTGGATCTGTTTCTGGGCTTATACTTAAGTCTAAACTCACATTCAGACTAAAATTAAACTTAAAGGTACCGAGTCTACACCACGGCTACAACATGTTCCATAGTACACCTTATTCGGTATTAAGAAGGGATCGGTGTAGCAAGGAGGACGAGAAGCCCATATGTGCCATGCATCCAAAGTCTGTTTTCTAGTTGGCAGGTTTTGCGCCAGGTAATATTCATGAGCAAAAATATGAGTTTACTCTGTTCACCACTTCCGATAAATTAGGTGGACGCCAAGGCCAGCCTGGCAGCCACCAGGATATAAGTCAGGGTCCTCCACATAATGGGGGGATATAACTCCAGGCCAATATGTAGGAGTGCCAATTGTGGCGAAAGAGGGATCATAAAACCCGTGACCGACTGGATCAGGCGCTCGACCAGAAACCAAAAGGGGGTGACTCTCGGGCAGGACCACCACATGTGGGCAAGATTACCCTTCTGTCCACATAATCTCCAGCACAAAGGGGAGGCATGTCTCCCAAATCTGGCCAAACGGGCTGGCGGAAGGTACCAGCGAAAATGTAATTTCTTTAAGTTCTCTAGATGGTTGATACACCTGGTAAGTTTAGCCATGCGTTGGGACGCTTTCTCCCAGTTCTCTCTCACTGTAGTAAACTGGAGGTCTTCCTCCCATTTCTGCATGTAAACCAATTTCTCCGGGTCGCCCCTGGCCAAGAGAGCCTTATATATCCGGGATAAACCCTTCAGATCTGATGGGGTGGACAGAAGGAAGCCCAGGAAGGCAGAAGGAGATTGTCTCCCCGTCAACCAGTCTCTAGCCTCAGTGGCCATGAAATGTCTCAGTTGGAGGTATTGTAGGAACAAAGTTCGTGAGGATGGGTCACATTCCGCCAATGTGTCAAATGACACCAAGTCTCTTTCCGTCATTAAGTCTGCTAGTGTGTGAATTCCCGCCACTTCCCATTTAGGAATCTCTAAAAAGGGTAAATGTAGGCGAAGTGCATTCAGAGAAATGTCAGAGGCCGGTAATCTAGTCCAGGATTTTGGTAGACCCCTCCAGTGGAGAAGCAGGGTACGTGTCGTGTCTAGTTTAAATTTCCTTTTTAGTTTGGTCAAGGATTCTGCCTCGAGAATAGTCCGAAGTCCCTGGAGTCCGACCCCGTCAACAAAACTCTCAATCTGCATCCAACCCAGGTCTCCAGCAGATATCCAGAACCTCTTTGCTTCCTCTAACATGACTGCCCCATGATAAGACTTTAAGTCTGGGACCCCCATCCCTCCTTTATTCATGTGAAGTGACATAACTCTTTTGGGGACAGCAAATCCTCTCGAGTTTTTTCCCAGGACCTTTTCAGTTGAGAGGCGTGCCCCTTATAACGGCCTTGTGTGATTCCCATAGGACATCGTCCGCCACGTCTCCCGTGTCATTGAGGGCAAAAAATTCTGACAGTCCCTTACCAATCGCCTCCACTACCGCCTGGTCTGACAACAAGTTGGCATTAAGTCGCCATGTACGCGGAGGGGGATTCCCTCCCATCAGGGCCACCTCCAACGACACCGGCGCATGATCCGACCAAGTGATCAGACCCATTTCCGCACAGGCACAGGCCCCAAGAGTGTTATCATCGACCAAAAAGAGATCAATTCTCGAGTAGGACCTGTGCCTGTGGGAAAAGAACGAAAATAGAATTATTCTTACCGTTAATTCGGTTTCTAGGAACCTTCCACGACAGCATAGGAGGTAGCCTCGCCACGCCCTAATTGGGACAGGAAGCAGAAGAGGTTAAAAGGACCCTCCCACCTCCCACTAGCCAGTGTCTTACAAAGAACCATAGCCTGAGAGCAATAATAACAGTAATACATTCCAGGAAAAATCGAGGAACATAGGGAGGGAAATAAGTGCTTTCGTGGAAGGTTCCTAGAAACCGAATTAACGGTAAGAATAATTCTATTTTCTCTAGTCACCTTCCACGACAGCATAGGAGGGATACCAACGAACTAATACTTAGGGTGGGACTACAGCCTGCAGGACTATCCTGCCAAAAGCCAAAGCCCCAGGGGAAGCCAGGGCCAGACAGTAAAACTTCGGGAAGCATGCAATGAACCCCAGGAAGCAGCCTAGCAAACTGCTCCGGAGAAGCCCCAGCCCCTTTCCTCCCAGGAGACAGAGGGAAAACTGGAGAAACGAGCAGGAACAGCTGGGAAAGGAAGGAGTCCGGAAAGACATTCCGAAACCAGGGGGCGAAAGAACGTAGAGCCATTGCCTCGCCCGTATGACGACCAAAAGGCCGGCCAACATATAGAGCCACACGTCAGGACGCCCACACTCCAGAGCGCTGCACCATGGACAGAAAAATAAAGAAAGTTCACCACCAACGGAGTCCGCGGAAGTTGACAAAGGGAAGGAAGAAACATCCACTGGGAGCGAAAGAATGCCAAGAAGACCTCGGGAAGAAACGAAGGGTCCAGGTGAAGGACAAAGCAGTCATCCAGGACAGACAGCGACGGGTCCTGGCCAGAGAAAGCCTGAAGCCCCCCCAACACATAGGCCAGAAGCAACCGCCAGCAGAAACGCCAACCCGGTCGACAACAATGGATATCACAGGAGGACAGAAGTCCAAAGGAAGGGCGAAAAAGCCCAGTCAGGCCAACAATGAGGACCCCGCCAAATCCGTGGCAAACCTAGAACCAAACGCCAAACCCGGCATGTGCCGGATCAAAGACGCCGGCCCTGACCACATTTAGGAGAAAAAAAACACTTCACACCCGCATGACAAAGTGCCGAAGTGACCGGAATGCGGAATGTCCGCAAGGAGGCCACCAACTCGGCCGACAGGCCCAGAGGCCTCAGCCCTGGCCCTCAGAAACCCTGCAGCTAAGTCGAGCTGCCGAGCATCCGAAAGGAACAGAAGACCACGAGATAGCAAGCAGAGGTCCGAATGCAAAAGGACTGGTCCACTGACCTAGAGCGCCATGAGCAGGATGAACCAATACCACCTCGCCCATAGAGGGGCCCTCAGAACAGAGAGGACTCCTTACCAGACCCTCCCCAGGAATCTCACGAGAAGGGAGAAGGGGGACAGGAAGCCAGAAGCAATAAGAAAAAACCTCAGTCTGGGAGAAAGAGGTCCATCCCCCACCAGGCCTCAACTCGAGGTGCAGGGAGACATAGGCTGCTACAGTATGAATCGCCCGGGAAGCAAAAAGGACGAGCTCCGGGCATCCCAACTGGCGACCAGGGAGCAGAACACCGCTTGGACCAGGCTCCCCCTTCCCGGGAGGACCTCCCGGAGGCTGAAAACCCAGCCTGAAGGGGCAGGGATCCTATCAGGCGGACTACAGAAGGAAGAAGAGGAATGCGGTCGGACGAATACAAACAGCATCGCCCAATGGCAAGTGGCCCACAGTTGCCAGGGAACGGGGCCCGCTAGGGGGAGAGCCTGTAGCCAGCAATTGTCATCCATAGATTATGACTCGGATGATAATACAGCTTAGGAACTGAACCCACAGCCACAGCTGGGGGAATGGGGCACGGGGCAGGAGATTCACTGCTCCATGGGTGCTGCCACAGCAGCCACTCGCTAGAATGGCCCATCCCCGGAAAGGAACACGAACAGCAAAAACAGGACCTCAAGTACCACTCTCAGTTCCCAGCGAATAGAGGACCGCGAATGAAGATGAGACCCCAGACTCCTTGGAGAGGGCGACCCCCGCCCCCCCCCCCCCCCCACCTAGGTTGGCATCCAGAGGAAAAGCCACCAGGGGAGTCAAAACCCAGGCCACCCCTAAAAGCAGGCCGTTGGATTCAACTACCAGAGGAGGGATGAGGAGGCATCCCCGGGAGACGAACCCGGGGATTCAGAGGACGGCAGACTGCCCCAACAGGACAAGCCATGGTCCAGATGAACCTGAGTGAGCCTGAGCCCACCTGACAGGCAGGATGGAGAACGTCAATGATCCCAGAGCCGACCGTCGCCCGAAAGGAGGGAGACGCCCGACTGCGCAGAAGCACAGCAGAGATTCCACCACCATAAACCCGAAGGACAGAGGAGAAGGAGCAAGAAGAAGGAAACAGCCCAGACATAGCACCCAGACAGAGGCTGCAATCCATTAGGAAAGCAACGACGTCCGCCATAATGATCGAGAAACCCCGGAGCCGAGGAGAACCCCCATGAAAAGAAAGCGGAGGACTGTATCTCTGTACAGGATTGTGAACCTGAGGAGCATCTGGGGGTGAGGGAGAATGGGCACCCGCACTATGCGTCACTCCAGTAGAGTGGAGCCATCTGGTGGCGTAGCCCTGCCCCCATGAAGGGGGAGGCGTTGGAAGCCGACGATGACACAAGCCCCTCCAGAGGGCTAGTTCGACCAAGAAGAGCCGGGAAAGCCCCCAACCCCTCCTCACAGCCTGGACAGACGAGAAGACCGTCGGGCGAAGGAGATCCTGAACTCCGGAGTACAAAAGAACCTAAGTACCCTGGAGAGGGCAGGGTAGGAACCCGGAGAGCAGGCGGAGGAGGCAACTCGAACACGATGAGGAGGTCTTCGGAAAGACCCTCAGAACCCCCGGCAAGCGGCGAAGTCAGCCACTGGGGGAGAACACCACAAAGCATTTACTGATCTCAGGGAGACCAGTCCAAGAACCCACTGCGGCCAGCAGGCGAAAATGCCCAACACAGAGAATTCCGAGGCGTAATGCCTCCTGGGAAATATGAATATATCACTAAAGCCCATGGTGCCTCGGGTAGGAGGCTCAAACACAGGACCGGGAAAGAAAGGCTGAGTTCGCCCCGTTACCCCTTCCCCCACCGAGCCACTGAGAGGCAGAGTACAGCAGCTGCAGCGGACAAGGCACGAGGACAACTAGTCCAAGGCCTACAAGGGAACTCCCCCGCCCAGGAACCCCTGGCTAGGAGGTCCGAGGTACCGAGTGCAAAAGGGACCACCAACTAGTAGGCCGCACCGGAAGAGCCCTGCGCTCAAGTTGCCTGGTCCATAAAGGCAACAAGGCCAGGTCCAAACACCAAGAACCCAATGAAGGGTAGAGAGCAGAGTCTCATTAAGGCACTCCTCAAAGTCAGCCCCAAAAATCCGTCAGGTGGAGACGGATAGACAGAGATACAGGGTGTCAGAGGGACCCAGGCATCTGCAAGACCCCAGGAAGCTCACCGGAGAAAGGGAAGGAAGACAAGGAGCTTCCACCTTAGGGAGCCCCTGAAGGGAGCCCAGTTGACCATCGTCCACAGACAAAGGCAGAAGGCCCACAACCATGCAGCCCATCTGGCCCAGGTGGGAGGCAGCCTCAAAGGGGAGCGCAGTCTTGTTAGCTACATGCCGACCTGCACCCCCCCCCCCCCGGGGACCCCGTGAATCAGAGATGCCACGAGAGAAACCAACTACTGGGATCACCCCCTGAAGGAATTCTCAGGAAAGCTCCAATCCTGAACGATGGTAGAATGGACTGGAAAGCGGACTGGGCTGGCAGCTCCAAAGCCGCCAATATCCCCAGATGGTAGAACTTTCCCATAGAGCTCTGACCGGCCCTAGCCCAAGTTCCTCCAAGTAGAAGAGGAACCTACTCAGTTCAGTGGCACTGGAAGATGGAGCGACAGCAGCCCAAACCTGACCTTCCCTCTCCCAGGAGCATCCCCAAAAGGAGCTGCCAGAGAGAATGAGGAAAGGGAAGCCTGAATATCCAGGAAAACCCGGGATCTCATGCCATACACTAGGCTAGGGTGTGAAGCCCAACCAGGACAACAGGCATTAACGGCCCTCCCAGAGGGGGTCTGATGCCAGACTCGTCCCCTGAACCAAAGCACAGTTAAGGGGACCAACAATAACAACTGCCCATAGGCAGAAGAGAGGACCCCCCCCCACACTCCATCAGACATACACTGTGGCAGGGGAAACACTGGCACTGCAGCTGCAGGAGAAGACTCAGTAGCACACATAGGAACAATACCTTACCGTGGCTCAGAAGTCTTCAGGGCAGCCTTCCTAAAGAAAGGCCTGCCCCCCAGTGTCTGTAACGAGTTCCCCGCTTCCCGCACCGGGTCCTGGCCAGGCCACCTGCAGTGGTGGCGTGGCCGCATGCTGATCGCCAGGTCCCGTCACTGGAACCCGGAAGCGCTACGCTCCCGCCGGGGAGCGCGTGACCGGAAGTCCCGCCCACCAGCGTCACTTCCGGTCGCGCTGGAACAGTAAGAAAGCGCGGGAAGCGGCCGGCGGGCTCCGGAACAGGGGAGGTCGCCGGCCAGGGAGCCCACAGCCCGCTTCACCCCGAGGGGATCCGGAGAGCCAGGGCAGCAGTCCCACATACGTGGGAGCAGCAGGAGGAGGAGCGGAAGCCCGACCAACGCTGCCCGGTCCTACCGCGAAAAACATGCGGTAGGAGCAGCCGGAGGAGGAGAGCCGTAGCACCGACCAACGCTGCCCGGCTAAACATCAGGTATGCTGCAGTCGCCGGCCCCACAGCACAGGAAAAAAACCTCTCCATGCCCCATGGGGACAGGAAAGACACTGGCTAGTGGGAGGTGGGAGGGTCCTTTTAACCTCTTCTGCTTCCTGTCCCAATTAGGGCGTGGCGAGGCTACCTCCTATGCTGTCGTGGAAGGTGACTAGAGAAAAGTCTTTCTCTGATGCATGGAGGTAGCGCCAGATGTCGTGGAGGCGAAATTCCCTAATCCGGGGGCCCAGCTCCTTGCCCCTTCCCACGGACGGGGCAGTACTATCCATGAGTCTGCTGGGGACCAGGTTGAAGTCTCCACAGACAATCACCTTGCCGACTTCCACCTGCTTCAGACGTTCAAACCAGGACCTAAGGAATTTAATTTGCCCATTATTTGGTGTGTAGACATTGAGTAATGTGTAAACTGACCCTGCGATCTTACATATCACAGTAAGAGCACGACCCATAGGGTCAGGGATAACCTGAACCATTTGGAATTGCACAGAGTTTCTAATGAAGATTCCCACCCCTGCTTGCTTCTTGTCAGGGTGGTTCACAAAAAACAAATGAGGAAAAAGTCGGTGGCTCAGTCTGACATTATCCGCTGCTAGGAGGTGGGACTCCTGGACACATAGGATATCCGCTTTAGAGCGGAGGGCCTCTCTCCAGAGGTAGGAACGTTTGATAGGGGAATTCAACCCCTTCACATTAAGCGAAACCAGTCTCATAGTCATAGTTTTGTTTCCACAATTCACAGTGCCAGTATGATGGAATCAATGTGGAAGAGAACCCCCAGGGGGCGGGAGAGGGACAGGGAAAGAGAGGAAGATAGGCGGATAGGAGGACAAGGAAAAGAAACAATAGATATGGGGATAGAAGAAGAAAACAAAAAACACTGAACACAAATGTAAACTTAATTCAAGGCAAATTGCCAAGAAGCTGGGGAGAAAAGGGGGACTAGACCACCCCACCTCAATGGATTTAAGGCGGAACGGTCCCCCTGCAGGAGCTAAGGTCTAATACGACCTCCAAGGAGGTCTCAGAGCCTCCTGCTATTCAAGAGATCAGTCACAACCAGCCCTGTATGTTCATAATAAGTTCACAGCCCTTCAGACCTCTCCATCTGTTGTCTCCGGGCCTCGCATCTCTAGCGGGGCCCTTTTCGTTGGGGTCGCTGTGGCAGTCTTGGGGAAGTTCCAGTCTTGGAAGGCTTTTCTCATTTTAGAAGGGGAATTAAAGTATTGTCTCAAACCTCTGTAACGAAATATCACCGACACAGGGGAACCCCAAATGTATGAGATCCCCTTGTCTCTCAGAATGGCACAGTAGGGGGCAAAGTCTCGTGTTCTGGCCAGGGTTCCGGGGGACAAATCTGGGAACACAGACACTGCCCTGAAGGGGGAAGGGAGCTCCGGATGATTTCTCATGGCGGCCAGCAGCTTTTCTGCAGTTTTGTAGAGGAGAAACAGACTAAAATGTCTCTCGGGACATCTCTGTTCAGTCTTGCAGGTTTAGGTAGCCGAAAAAGTTTCCTTTATGTGGCAGGCATATCAGGGAGAGACACCTCCATAAAGGCTGTTACCGTGGCCATGAGGTCTTCCTCCTCTCCCCCCTCTGTAACTCCTCTCAATTTCACACTTAATACGATGTTTGTCCTGTAAATCACAGACAGCCGCCTGTAACTGCCGGACCTCTGAGTCCACCTCTGCAAAGTCATCTGCGAGGATGTTATGGGCTGCAGCAAAGTCCACCATTTTATGTTCAATGTGTCCTGTTCTTTCACTTATGGATGATAGATCTGCTCTTAGATCAGCAATCATGCCCCTCATATCCTCCTGCAGGGATTCTAGGAAGCCTCTCAGACATCCCTTTGTCACTGGAGCTTCATCATCCTCTCTGGCTCCTGGGCCTCCTCCTCCATGCTGAGAGCAAGGAGGTGTTGATTTTCCCGCCCCCTGTGCCATGTTGGAAGAAGATCTCAGTGTCCTTTCTACCCCAAAGAAATCTCTCACCGAGTGCTCGGTATCTCTGCGTCTGGAGCCGCCTTTAGACATCTCGGTCTGCTCCTGAGGTATTCCGATCTCACCTCAGCAGGTTTTGGAGGTCGTAGTGGCTGTTATGTGCAGTTATCAGGGCTTAGTGTGCAGAGCTCCTCACTAAGCGTCCTGCTCCATCAGATGCAGGACACGCCCCCCAGGCATTTTATTCTTGAGGAACTCTTGCAGTGACAGTATGGAGGTTATTATATGTACTCCCGGCCTCTGGACTGGGTGTAAATATCTTAGGGGGAGCGCCTCAAGAAATTGTCACCTACAGGACAGCTGCAGTCTCTTCCTTTATCCCCTCCGTCAATTCCCTAATTGTTCTCATGATAAGGGGGCGCCAGAGAGCTGCTGTTTTTCCCCCCCTCAAAGTCTTATCTGATCAGATCACCTTCCTCCACATTCTCGCTGTGTCCCCTTCCTGGCTTTCTGCAAACATCTGAGACATCTTGGGTCTTACATTGAAAAATGTCTTCTTGCCATTCTTCCATAAAGGGCAGATTTGTGGAGTATACGGCTAACAGTCGTCCTGTAGACAGATTCTCCCCCTGAGCTGTCATCTCTGCAGCTCCCCCATGGGCTTCTTCTTTCATTAGTGCTCTCCTTCTTGAGATGTCAGTTCAGGTGGATGGCCATGTGTTGGTCGGATTAAAGTTGTGCCATACTCCTTTCATTTTTGGATGATGGATTGAACAGAGCTCTGTGAGATGTTCAGAGCTTGGGGTGTTGTTTATAACTGAATCCTGCTTTACTATCCTCCAAAATCCCTGACCTGTCTGTGTGTTCCTTGGTTTTCATGATGATGTTTGATCCCTAATGTTTTCAACAAACCTTCACAGGTCAACTGTACTGATACTGAGAAGAAATTACACACAAGTAGACTCAATTTACTAATTACATCCAGAAGTCACCTTATTAGTCACTCAGCGTTTTTAGGAGCATCAGACTACAGGGGCCTGAACACAAATACATGTCACAATTTTCAGATTTATAGTTTTAAAACCCTTAGAAAACCAGATATCATTTCCTTTAGGGTATGTGCCCACAGGACGTTTTTTAAGCAGTCCTGAACGCAGCAAAACCTGAGGATCCTAGAGCTATTATCTTGCTGCGTTTTTTGCGCGTTTTTTCCATTGACTTTGCAAAAACGCAGAAAAAATTAAACATGTCAATTCTTCCCATCCGCACCAAAAACGCAGGTATTTGAAAGTTCTTGACACTTGCAAAACCAATGTGTTGCACAGCGTTTCTGTGCAAGTTGCTGGGAATCAAAACCGCAGGAACAAATTAGCATAAATTACCATAAACCAATGGTAAACTGCATGCAGAAACCACAGGAAAAACGCAGCAAAAACGTCCTGTGGGCACATAACCCTTACAATTCACAAATACTTATACTAAGTGTTGGTATCACAGAAATCCCAATAAAATATATTGATGAATAAATGTGAAAAAATTCATGGGTACTAATGTACTTTGAAGACAGTATTATAGTAGTTATATACTTGTACATAGGAGCAGTATTAAGTAGTTATATTCTTGTATATAGGGCAGTATTAAGAGTTTAACTTGTACAAGGATAGTATATGTAAGTAATTCTTGTACATAGGGGCAGTATTTAGTATATATTTGATAAGATTATATAATTAATCTGTATATAGGGCAGTATTATAGTAGTTATATCTTGTACATAGGGCAGTATTATAGTAGTTATATTCTTGTATATAGGGGCAGTATTATAGTAGTTATATTCTTGATAATAGGGGCAGTATTATAGTAGTTATATTCTTGTACATAGGGAGCAGTATTATAGTAGTTATATTCTTGTACATAGGGCAGTATTATAGTAGTTATATTCTTGTATATAGGGGCAGTATTATAGTAGTTATATTCTTGTACATAGGGGCAGTATATAGTTTATCTTGTACTAGGCAGTATTATAGTAGTTATATTCTTGTATATAGAGGCAGTATTATATTATATTTAAGGGCTATTATATATTATATCTTGTACATAGGGGCAGTATTATAGTAGTTATATTCTTGTACATAGGGCAGTATTATAGTAGTTATATTCTTGTACATAGGAGCAGTATTATAGTAGTTATATTCTTGTACATAGGGCAGTATTATAGTAGTTATATTCTTGTACATAGGGCAGTATTATAGTAGTTATATTCTTGTACATAGGAGCAGTATTATAGTAGTTATATTCTTGTACATAGGAGCAGTATTATAGTAGTTATATCTTGTACATAGGAGCAGTATTATAGTAGTTATATTCTTGTACATAGGAGCAGTATTATAGTAGTTATATTCTTGTACATAGGAGCAGTATTATAGTAGTTATATTCTTGTACATAGGAGCAGTATTATAGTAGTTATATTCTTGTACATAGGAGCAGTATTATAGTAGTTATATTCTTGTACATAGGAGCAGTATTATAGTAGTTATATTCTTGTACATAGGAGCAGTATTATAGTAGTTATATTCTTGTACATAGGAGCAGTATTATAGTAGTTATATTCTTGTACATAGGAGCAGTATTATAGTAGTTATATTCTTGTACATAGGAGCAGTATTATAGTATTTAAATAACTAATTGCTTTGACATAGAGCAGTATTATAGTAGTTATATTCTTGTATCATAGAGGCAGTATTTAAATAGTTATATTCTTGTATATAGGAGCAGTATTATAGTAGTTATATTCTTGTACATAGAGGCAAGTATTATAGTAGTTATATTCTGTGTACATAGGAGCAGATATTTAGTAGTTTATATTCTTAGTACAGATATCAGGCAGTATTATAGTAGTTATATTCTTGTACATAGGGCAGTATTATAGTAGTTATATTCTTGTACATAGAGGAGCAGTATATATAGTATAAATATATTTCTGTACATAGGAGCAGTATTATAGTAAAGTTTAATATTCTTGTACATAGGGGCAGTATTATAGTAGTTATATTCTTGTAATCATAGGAGCAGAATTATATAGTTAATAAACAATGTAAACTGCATGGGGCAGATAAGGAAGACAAGGCAGTTAAAAACTGTCCGTTGTATATATCTTACATAACAGTATTAAGTAATTCTTACTAGACCTATAGTAGTTATATCTTGTACATAGAAGTATTATAGTATTAATCTTGTACATAAGGCACAGTATTATAGTAGTTATATTCTTGTACATAGGGTCAGTATTATAGTAGTTATATTCTTGTACATAGGGGCAGTATTATAGTAGTTATATTCTTGTACATAGGGTCAGTATTATAGTAGTTATATTCTTGTACATAGGGCAGTATTATAGTAGTTATATTCTTGTACATAGGGGCAGTATTATAGTAGTTATATTCTTGTACATAGGGGCAGTATTATAGTAGTTATATTCTTGTACATAGGGCAGTATTATAGTAGTTATATTCTTGTACATAGGGCAGTATTATAGTAGTTATATTCTTGTACATAGGGGCAGTATTATAGTAGTTATATTCTTGTACATAGGGCAGTATTATAGTAGTTATATTCTTGTACATTGGGTCAGTATTATAGTAGTTATATTCTTGTACATAGGGGCAGTATTATAGTAGTTATATTCTTGTACATAGGGGCAGTATTATAGTAGTTATATTCTTGTACATAGGAGCAGCATTATAGTAGTTATATTCTTGTACAAGGGCACAGTATTATAGTAGTTATATTCTTGTACATAGGGGCAGTATTATAGTAGTTATATTCTTGTACATAGGGCAGTATTATAGTAGTTATATTCTTGTACATAGGGCAGTATTATAGTAGTTATATTCTTGTACATAGGAGCAGCATTATAGTAGTTATATTCTTGTACATAGGAGCAGTATTATAGTAGTTATATTCTTGTACATAGGGGCAGTATTATAGTAGTTATATTCTTGTACATAGGGGCAGTATTATAGTACTTATATTCTTGTACATAGGGTCAGTATTATAGTAGTTATATTCTTGTACATAGGGGCAGTATTATAGTAGTTATATTCTTGTACATAGGGGCAGTATTATAGTAGTTATATTCTTGTACATAGGGTCAGTATTATAGTAGTTATATTCTTGTACATAGGGGCAGTATTATAGTAGTTATATTCTTGTACATAGGGGCAGCATTATAGTAGTTATATTCTTGTACATAGGGCACAGTATTATAGTGGTTATATTCTTGTACATAGGGCAGTATTATAGTGGTTATATTCTTGTACATAGGAGCAGTATTACAGTAGTTATATTCTTGTACATAGGAGCAGTATTATAGTAGTTCTATTCTTGTACATAGGAGCAGTATTATAGTAGTTCTATTCTTGTACATAGGAGCAGTATTATAGTAGTTATATTCTTGTACATAGGAGCAATATTATAGTAGTTATATTCTTGTACATAGGGGCAGTATTATAGTAGTTATATTCTTGTACATAGGAGCAGTATTATAGTAGTTATATATCTTGTAGATAGGAGCAGTATTATAGTAGTTATATTCCTGTACATAGGAGCAGTATTATAGTAGTTATATTCTTGTATATAGGAGCAGTATTATAGTAGTTATATTCTTGTACATAGGGGCAGTATTATAGTACTTATATTCTTGTACATAGGAGCAGTATTATAGTAGTTATATTCTTGTACATAGGGTTTCTCCTTTCCATAGGAACTACTAGCAAACAATGGCACAAGGATTGATTTAAAGGGAAGGTGAAGATGGAGAAAGCCCAAGCCCAATCGTTCTATCCTCAGTGGTAATCCTGGCACCATGAAGGGACTCATTTTGGCGAGTGACCTCATTTCTCTCCGGTCTCTTGAGCCTCACCCTATTGGTCACAGCCTAAGGCTACGTTCACACACGGCACATTTTGCCGCGTATTCGGCAGTGGCACTTTTTTGCGCGCAAAAAAGCGCTAGTGCATGCAGACGTCGCGCTTTTCTCGCCACACTTTCCCCGAGGCCATGTTTACATGTAGCCTATGGGGAAAGCGTGCCGAAAAAATATGCCAAGAATTGGCATGTCAATTCTTTTTGTGCAGGCGCTTTTGCAGTGAACGCGCCCATGCAAAAATACACAGCAAAACGACATGTCTGCACGAAAGCGTATCCAGCTTTCTTTAGCACTGCTTTTACGCGAGTGCTCAAAAGCGCAGCGTAAAGCAGGAATACGCCTGCATTACGCTACGTGTGAATGTAGCTTTACAGTTGGAACAGCAGCTCTGGAGCACAAACTGCTGCTCTGACAGGGGTAATATTGTGTATTGGGCACATACAGTCAAAATAATAAAACATTCACAAAGCTCTTATCTAAGGAAAGAAAAACAAATGTTTTAGGTAAAAAGAGATAAAAGTTTATTTGTAGAGTATAAAATTAGACAACTTTATAAACAATACTACGACTGGTAAACTAACAGTAGATAGAAAAGACATCTGTAATTTGGGGGCTTCACCAAGATGAGCCCCCGAAAGTCTGGAGATGACAATATATTTGTACCTTTTAAACAGCAACTATGCTTACTAGATGGTATGATGATGGTGGATATTGCACCATCGCAGCGCCATCCACAGGCCACAGGGGTGTACTGCGCCTTCAGCAATATGGTCAGAAATTGGGGTCACTTCTGTTCCCAACTTCAAAAACTAAAAGCAGCTCATTTCCTATGCAGTTTTAAAAGTTTCCATCTTTGGGCAGGACACCCTAAATATTAAACTCATAGGGTCGAGGGTGCAAGACAAAAACCAGATATAGAACAATAATAATAAAAAAAAAAAAAAATACAAATTCAGATGAAGGAAGAATTCACAGTTTAAAATGAATAAATACAAATGGAAAATGACAAAGACTAAAAGAACCAGAAAAATCACCAACAAAAAATGGCAACAGCGAGATAAAGGGTCAGTGTAATACTTTATGTATATAGGGAGAATAAGGCAACTGGTAAGGGTGTAAGGAGGCAACAGTCGTCCCTTTAAGGACCCTCTGCTATTGCACATATATAATATATAATGTATACACAATACTATTAGTGCTACTAACTTAAAATAAAAACCACATCCCAAAATGGTCTAACCCCCTTCCAAGGAACATATAGAATCTAGCAGGATCTTCCACCCCCCCGCCCCCATACAAGGAGGAAACTTTAAAAGCAACAAATGTATAAGAATCGATAACAAGCAGAGAATGTGCAGCCTAAAGGGGAAACTCTTTGGTTTGTGCTCAGCTACGATATAATTAAAGTGCACCAATCAAAAGGACAGGAGGGGGAAGTCTTCCCAAGGGATACTAACCTGGGGATAGTAGGTAGCAACTTAAAAAATCCTACATGTTGTCCCCGCTGCAGTAACTGGAAACAGCCACCAGGTTGTGCAGCGCCAGCTACAAACCACCACCAGGTGATGCTGCAACTACGAACCACCATCAGGTATCTCACCAATACGAACCACCATCAGGTGATGCTGCACCAACTACGAACCGCCACGAGGTGATGCTGCACCAACTGCGAACCGCCACCAGGTGATGCTGCACTAACTACAACCTACCACCGGGTGGTGCTGCACCAATTACAAACCACCACCAGGTGATGATGTACCAAGTACAAACCGCTACCAGTTGATGCTAAACCAACTACAAATCACCACCAGGTGGTGCTGCACTAAGTACAACCTACCACCGGGTGGTGCTGCACCAACTACAAACCACCACCGGGTGATGCCACTGTAGTGGCCACAGCAGAGCACAGATAGACAGAGGGACATGGTCTTCAGTCTCCCCTATAATGTGATGATGTACTTGTGTATGGAAGTGATATAAACACACAGTGACTCTGCTAAAATAATCTGCAGTAATGAAAACATTTTTCTATAGAAGAAAGCCTTATTAATATTATAGTGCCACTGAATAAATGGCACTATAAGAAATAATTTATCGACTGTTCATTACTCTATAATGAGCAGGAGATCTGAGGACTTACTATTAACATAGGTCGTCCAGGCCTAATGTCCCCCAGGTCTCCTCTAGGGGGCACTGTGAGGCTCCACTCATTAAGCACTGCAGTAGAGGGATTTTGAAGGTGTAGAGACCACAATGGGAAAAGGAAGCAGGAAAACGTTAAAAGGCAGAACCCCTTCACCCTCCCAAAAAGAAGGGGGAATGGTTTTATAAAAGAGGAGCATCGGCGCCCCCCACAGGAGTGCGATTGTCAGGGCAGTGCCAGGTTAGCTGCCCTCAGGCCGGCCGCAGTACATAGCTCATAGTCCCATCTCATGCCATGCTCTGCCGCTTGTCGCTGTATCTGGGCAGCAGTGAGCGGGAGTGCTGCCCCCGCCTGGCATTGTTGGCCAACCTCTGCTGGGCCAGGAAGGACTGCGCTCCGCTAGGGGCCTGCGTCCTTTCGTCCGTCACTTTCTGCTGCAGCGCCATGCCCTGGAGAAAAAGAGAATGGATAATACATCTAGTCTGTGCCAGCTCGCCCCCATACCCGGGCACCGGTGACCAGTCACCCACCATGTTATACCAGGCACTTATGATAGCTTCTCCTCCTGGTCTCTCTGAGACTTTGTCTTCTCAAAGTCAGTCTGCAGAAAAGAAAGAGTGTGAAGATTAGTAAACCCCCCCCCCCCCCATGTAATGACCCCAAACAATGGCTGCTCCTCTGCCTCACCTCCAGGTGCCGGATTCGGGTCTCTTTCTCCTGCAGTTGGTTCTTTAAGGCCTGGATCTCTGGAGGATTGTAATTCTGCTGCTTGGGATCCAGAGTCTTAATAACCTGAGAAGGTTCAAAGTGATTAAAAGAAATCCAAAATTTCTGGGATAGAATGAGAGAGATAGGTAGTGGGTATGTGAAGACCCCACTGTGGGGTGACGGAACAGGGCCGTGAATGGAGAGAAGTGGCTGTTCTCAAGCTCACCTCCAGGGGGCGCTATGAAACCAGAAAAGTTATTTCTATAGCATTACCATATGCAGGGGGCATTTAGTAAAATACAAAGAGGACACTAGATATATCCAAGTATGAAGTGTAAGGGTCTGAGTACTGGAGGACAGAGCCCCCAGAGCTGCTCACCGTCCGGGCTTTCTCCACATATCGCTTGTATCTCTCCTCCATGGCTCGCATGTCCTCCTCCTTCTGCTGTAAGATCTGCTGTAATTCATCCACTTTCCGTGACACTGAAGAATCAGAGAGCCAATGTTATATAGAAAAACAGGGGGCAGTGAAAGGATAACACAGAAAGCAGAGAATCCCACAGCGAAACTCAGAAAGAGAAAGCAAAGTTTAAAAAAAAATAAATAAATACCTGCAGGCACCACTAGGTGGAGCTCACAGCGCATGGATCTATCCAGGTCTCTGAGTTAATGCGTACAGTGAGCTCCCCCTAGTAGTGGCTGCAGATATACCGTATTTTTCGTTTTATAAGACGCACTGGATTATAAGACGCACCCAGATTTTGGAGGTGGAAAATAGGGAAAAAAATATTTGAAGCAAAAAATGACTTTGATATGACAGTCAAGCCCTGCGACCAGTCAGCGCTGGCATCTGTCTCCTTCGGATGCAGGAGCAGCATGTGAGCAACACCAATGACTTCTTGCTCCAGTGTCTGATGCCGGGAGACAGATGCCAGCACTGACTGGTCGGAGGGCTGAGTCTCATATCAATGTCACATGACTATGCAACTTCTGACAATGTTGGAACCGCTGCAGCATCGGGGGTAAGTATGGTCTTTTTTAGGCTGGCTTCACTCTAGCGTTCCCCTCCGCCTCTTCCGGTGGAGGGGGACCGCAAGCTGAGTGCAGGCACTGCAAGTCCTTATGTTTAACATGGGGACGCGGGTGCCTGCGCTCGGGTGCAGATTGGCGTGGCACCCATTCACCGCCATGTATGATTTGTACGCATGCGTATACTTGCGCACAAATCACACACTCTCGTCCGCACCTGAACGCGACATGTGTTCCTGGTGCGGACGCGACTGTATGATTTGTGTGCATGGATCCGCCTGCGTACAAATCATACATTGCAGTAAATGGTGCGCACGCCAATCTGCACCCGAGCGCAGGCACCCGCGTCCCGATGTTAAACTTGCAGTGCCTGCGCTCAGCTTGCGGTCCCCCTCCGCAGGACGCCGCAGAGGGGGACGCGGTTGTGAAGGCAGCCTTAATTTTACAAGGTCCAACAAGGTGAATGAGACGGGATTTGTTCATGTAGTGGCAACCCCTTTAAGAACTATAACTCCCAGCATGTACTGTAGATCCTATGGCATGCTTGGAGTTCTAGTTAAGCACAGTATTGGTAGTGTTAACTTTATTAGTGGTTATGTTACATATACATGTGCATTCACTTTAATGTATCCTGCTTTGCCATCACCCTGCTGAAATCAAGAAAGTGGCCATAGTCTGCAGATCAAGTTCTGATGTGATGTACTGTAAGAGGGAGGGTCAGGGATGGGGTCTGTACACTGCTGAAATATGATGCTCCAGCACTGTCTCCTAATTACAAGTCACCACAGCAGAGCTTGACCTGTATGCAGGGCCAGGGGAGCTGTACACTGCCGTTATGCAGGCTCCAGCCCTGCTCTCCATACACTGAAGCTCCTGATCTGCAGACAGCATTCCTGGATTTCTGCACAGTGCAGGGGCTCAGCAGGAGACATTACAGAGACCAGAGGGAGGGAGGCACCACACTGTGATAAGGTACCGATCTCCCTGCTCTGCCCCTGACTACATGGCAGTGAATCAGCACAAAGCTCAGTGCTGATTCACTTACAGCAGCTGCACCCAGCTCCTCCGTTCTCATTATTCCAGCACACAATCTCCCCAGCAGCTGCAAGAAGCTGGGGAGCGACCATGTGTGCTGGCTAAGCAGCTTCTCCTGCTCCCCGTGCTCTCACCTCTCGTGCTGTCTTCAGTGCAGAGAGGTGGTTGGGGACTGGGAGCAAGTGAAGTGAATATTTAATTACTTAATGAGCCGGGACACGTGGTGCTCCTGCCGCCTGGATTCTTCAGCAGGGACAATTCCCTGTCACTTCTGTCCCCACTTCACTGCTGTCCCCCCCTCCCAAGCAACTGAGGATAGAATGTTATATTCCTTTTATAAGACGCACCCCCACTTTCCTCCAAAACTTGGAGGAAAAAAAGTGCGTCTTATAAAAGGAAAAATACAGTAGTTATATATTAAGAAAAAAAAAAAAAACATTACTATTCAGGTCGGCTTTGGGCTGCAGGTTTTCAATATATTCCCTCTTCTTCTGCAATTCTGAGCGAGCGTCATGCAGCATCTCCCTAAACACAGAGTAGACATATCAGTGCCCCTGATATTATGGCCAGAGTATATTAAAATTTCCCAAAAATCACATTATCTCCTCATGTGTTATGGAACGTCAGAGGTCGGACCTGCAGGACATAAACTTACAGATGTTCATCCAGTTTCCTCTTCAGCTGTGAAGACTAGAAGAGAAAAGTGACACATGAGGGTCTTGTGCGGACAGGACGATGTGGGGCACATACAGGAGGGGGGCATATAATGTGAGAGAGGGAGGCACATATGGGGGAGGGGCACTCACATCTTCTGCCCGGCTGCCCTGCTCCTTCAGTTGTCTCTGCAGATCCTCAATCTGAGTCCTCACTCCTGGATCTGCTGCTGATTCAGCCTGAAAAAAGGAACAGTCACTGTCTATAGAGGTCTGTATAAGGCCGTACCCAGAGGGGGCAGATGCATGGGAACCCCCCAGGAGCTCCTCCTCCCACCAGCTCCCCCCGCCTCTGCTCACCGCCCCCCCCCCCTCCACCTCACCGGCTCCCCCCCTCCTCCCCACCCCTCCTCCCTCCCTCCTTCCTCCTCGCCACTCCTCCTCTCCTCTCCCCAGCCTCCTCCCATCGCCCCCTCCTCCTCAGCTCCCCCCACTCTCAGCCTCCTCCTCATCGTCCTCTCTCCCTCCCAGGCCTCCCCCCACCCTCCTCATCGCTCCCCTCCTCCTTCTCGTCCTCTTCTTCCGCTCCCCCCTAGCCTCTCCTTTCGTCCTCCTCCTCTTCGGCTCCCCCCAGCCTCCTCCTCGTAGTCCTCCTCTCGGCTCCCCCAGCCTATCATCTCCCTCCTTGGCTCCCCCAGCCTCCTCCTGTCGTCCTCCTTGGCTCCCCCCAGCCTCCTCCTCGTCGGCTCCCCCCAGCCTCCTCCTCGCTTCCTCCACCTATTCGGCTCCCCCCAGCCTCCTCCTCGGCTTCCCCCAGCCCCTCGCTCCCCCGTCATCCTCCCTGCTCCCCCCAGCCTTACCTCGGCTCCCCCCCCCTCCCCACCCCCCACTCCTCCTCCTCACCGCTCCCCCCCGCCTCCTCCTTCCCGCCAACTCCTCCTCATCATGTTCCCCACCGCCAACTCCCCCTCACCGGTTCTCACTCTCCTGTCTGTTGCGGCCGCGGTTGGCTTCTTCCAGCAGGTTCTGCAGCTCGGACAGACGCTCCTGGTATGAGGCCTCCTGCACACACAGCATCTTATTCTCCTGCTGCAGACGGAGCACAGTCTCCCTGCGGGATCACAGGGACATTACAGAGAGGTATATACAGCCCCGGCCCAGTACAGAGCGGCGTATACAGCCCTGGCCCGGTATACAGTGGCAGGCGGCTCTTACCGGAGCTCTGCAGGAAGGATCTCTGCAGCCAAGTTATCCACCGTGGAAGACAATCCAGAGAGGGCATCTGTGAAGAGAGTAATATGTACAGGCAACATCAGCACCCAAGGGCGAAACACCTCCTAATATACGTACCATCAACAACCACAGGTGAAACACCTCCTACTATATATACACCATCAGCACCCATGGGCGAAACACCGTTTATTATATATACCATCAGCACCCAAAGCACAAAATACCTATTATATGTACCATCAGCACCCATGGGTGAAACACTTCCTATTACATGTACAAACAGCAACCAAAGGCGAAACACCTATTAGATGTAGGAAGATTTTCCGGACATCTCTGGCACAGTAAGTGATGTCATACAGTGACCGTCATGTACTATGGCGGCGTCCTCTCACCTCCTTGCCCCAGGCACGTCTGCTGGAGGTGAGAGCACCGCAGTTCTTCATTCGTCTCGCGCAGAGAGTCTCGTTCTGCCAGCAGCCGCTAAGAGAAAAACAAGACAAGCGCCTGGTCAGTGCCCATCGCTGGTGAAGTACTTCTGATATGCCTGACCCCTTCTGTGCTCCCCGGGATTAGTGACAGGAGCCCCCCATCTCCGGATCGTCCCGGTACTGTAGACATATCCTCACCTCTCGCTCCTTCTGTAAAGACTCAAACTTCTCCTTCAAGGTCTGAAACTCGAACTGCCACTTCTCTGCGCGCAGGGACTCGGCGGAGAGCTTCCTATTCATCTCCTGCACCTGGTGGCAGAGGACAAGGTGAAACTATTCAGATTAGTCACCTCCATAGCGTTGTAGTCCGCCCGGACATCCCCATCTCACCTG
The DNA here is from genome assembly GCA_033576535.1 of Allobates femoralis. Lineage (NCBI taxonomy): Eukaryota > Metazoa > Chordata > Amphibia > Anura > Aromobatidae > Allobates > Allobates femoralis. Next base: position 67,869,380 of record JARQOC010000004.1, read on the forward strand.
TCGGCTCAGGATCTCCACCTGCCCCCGGGACGTGTGCGCTTTGTGCAGCTCCTCCTCCAGCTGACACGTGCGCTGCATGTACACGGTGTTTCGCTCCTCTAGAAGCTTCACCTGGCGGCGCAGATCTCCCAGATCCTCCAGCTTCTTCTTATAAGATTCAACCAGAGACTCCAACTTCCCCACACGGTCTGAAGAGTGCCTGATGGGAGAAAACAAGGGGCCACGGTCACATCCATCCTGGGGGCCCCAGTATGTGCCCTAAATCGAGGAACCATGGTGACATATGATCTGAGGGTCTCCAGTATGTTTCCTAAAACGAGGCCCTAGTATGTGTCATAAATAAAGGAGCCTAGGTCACAGCCATCCTGAGGGGCCCTAGTATGTGTCCTAAAACAAAGGGCCAAAGTCACATTCATCCTGAGGGGCTCCAGTATATGTCCTAAAACAAGGGGCCAAGGTCATAGCTGTCCCGTGGGGCCCCAGCATGTGTCCTAAAACCAGGAGGCCAAGGTCACATCCTTCCAGAGGGGCCCTAGTATATGTCCTAAAATGAGAGGCTAAGGTTACATCTGCCCTGGGGGGTCCCGATAGATGTCCTAAAATGAGGGGCCAAGGTCACTTCTGTTCTGAGGGGCTCCAGTGTGTGTCCTAATACAGCTGCCACTGGGGTCATGATCACCGGGAACCTTGCCAACCTGGTCAGGTCTTTTTGGACGGGCCTCCAGCCCTTACCTGAGTATGTCCATCTCATCCCGCAGTGACTGAGCCTCGTGGGCCAGACCAGTCAGGTCCTGGTTTCGCTGATGGAGGTCCTGCACCTCTCGATCCATCTCCTCGCACCGCTGTCGGTAATCATCACGTGCAGTCTCCAGCCTGGAAGAAGCACATGCCGTCATTGAAACACGGAAAGATCGGCCAAAGGAACATTACCCAGCATTCCAGAGCTCATGAAGGACAGTCATTTGCATATCTAGAGACCCCTTCCCACTATCCTTCTCATTATGTGTCAGTCTGCACTGCAGAGCGGTCATTCTATTCCTGACCCCACTGGATAAGCAGTGGTCTCCGCTCGGCTCTGCTGGTACCTGTAGTTCTCCTCCTGCAGCTGCTCGATCTGACTCTGCAGCAGGAGCATCTTCTTGCCAAACATCTGGGGGGTCCCGTGTCTCCGTCGGGAGAGTCCTGCTGCTCTCGGAGGGCCTGGTTCTCAGACATCAGGTTACGCTTCTCTTCCATCAGCAAAGAGATCTTGAGGAGTAAAAGGTGGGAGGAGGGGGGGGCACGACACGGGAAGGAAAGGAGCAAGGTGCACATGGCGTGAGAAGGGTTAAAAGACAACAGTGGAAAAAGAGGGGAGGTTAAGGGAGAGGGGTCGTAACAGAGTGTCCTGCAGGGGTCAGCGGCTGCCAAACTACAACTCTCAGCATACCCTTGGGAGCTGACCCACAGCAGCTGGAGCGCCGCAGGTTATGGGGCGAGGGGCAATAGTCAAGACTTCACGATTAGGCGCTGATTGAACTAAACCCCCAGCATGCTGTTCCCAGACATGAAGACCCAAATTGACCCCTAAGATGTTGTGTGGTCGGGCAGTCCCATGCAAAGGGTCGGGGAGGGGGGGGGGGGGAAAGGCTACGGCTATTGCATGCACCATTCTGCAGTCCCTCTCACCCCTGGTGTTCCCCTGCTAGGTCTTGGGGGTTCCAATTCGGTCCGGTGTGGCCCCCAGAGGCCGACACTTCTAGTCTATGTTGGCAGCACTGATATATATAGCACAACTCCGTCTGGAAATCAGAGAAAACAGGACGACAGCTGATGGGCACAGCTGCTCCATCCTGTGCTTTCTCCACCCAGTAAGGATGGGCATCGACGGGGGAATATATGGGATTGGGGTGGCACAATATCTAGTAACCCCTCATGCTTCACCCTCCACCACCTGGACATGGGACACAAAAGACAGCTGCAGACACAAGTGACACATGGACGATGGCACAACACACGCAGCAGACAAGCACACGTAGAGAAGGCGCGTGTCAGTGTCATGGCTGCTCCCTGGCACTGACTGCGGGGAGCGGCCCCGGGTTAGGCACTGCGAGCGAGCATGCATATAGGGTTAGAGGTAGCGGGTACGAGGCAGGCATTAGACTCACCCAACATCTCCGGATGCCAAACCAAATTCAGCTTAAAACCTTTTTAGAGGGTGAAATCACTGAGTGAAGAGCCACGATTAGAAGCCCGGCCCACCACCGCCCCGCCAGAGTCTGCAGGTCAGAGACCGCACCGGGCCAGGGGAAGAAAAACCAGGATTCCACTGATAGAACGTTTGTCATATGAATGGGGCTCCGACAACCCCTACGGCAGGTAAATGGCTGAATATTTCCTTGTCACACACCATCATGGCCCCGGCGGGGATTCTCCCAGCAGACTATAGTGCAAAATAGATGGTGGCATTGTTCATAGCATTCAACTCCCACCACCCCCGGTTATTTAGAATTGGGGGTCTGTAATGCAGAAAATGCTGCCACCACAAACGTGCAGCCGAGTAGGAAACACGCCATCACCACACCAGCGCATGCCCCCGGCCGCCCGCACCACCGGCGTACCTGCTGCTCCACTCATGACAGCGGTGCAGGATGCCAGTCTTCTCATCTGTGTCCTCGCTGATGAAGTAATATTTACGGGACTGGGAAGAATAAAAAAAAAAAATGGATGAAAAGAATGATGTTTCTTGCAGCTCCCTGATGCCCCCGCCGGTACAGTATCTTTACAAAGCATTGTAGGACTGCATTGGTTATGTCAGTGGTCTGCAACGTGCCCTTCATCTGCAAAATACAACTTTCGGAATGTCCGAGCATCCTGGGAGTTGTAGTTTGACAAGAGTCACATATTCCAGAACTACAAGGAGGGGACACAGCGCCAGGTGGGGGCCGCTTACCTGACTGTCGTAGTTGACGTAGCTTTCGGGTGTCACGCTGTCTGTAGGTTCCTTGCTCAGGAGCTGCAGGGGTTAATACACAGTCAGCAAATGCTGCCGTCACATGGTACAAATCCCAAATATATGTATAGATGCAGGAGGGACGTCCGGGGTCTCTAAACTGAGGCAGGTGGTGGGATCGCTGGGGGGCCGACAATACTTAAAGCAACAGCAGCAAAATTACTCTGCACAACTGCAAGAGCAACTGACTCCGAGGGCCTCACTGGCGTGTGCCCCACCGCCCCGGGGCCTCACTGGCGTGTGCCCCACCGCCCCGGGCCTCACTGGCGTGTGCCCCACCGCCCCGGGCCTCACTGGCGTGTGCCCCACCGCCCCAGGGCCTCACTGGCGTGTGCCCCACCGCCCCGGGCCTCACTGGCGTGTGCCCCACCGCCCCGGGCCTCACTGGCGTGTGCCCCACCGCCCCGGGCCTCACTGGCGTGTGACTCACCTTCACACGAGGCCTCACTGGAGTGTGCCTCACCCACCCAGAACCTCACTGGTGGCCCCAAACACATTATGTGGTTGCCTGAGCCCACTGGCATTATGTCAGCCGCAATGACTTCCTGTCCCGGGAGGTCAGAGGTCACTCAGTGACGGGTCACACAGCACTGGCCCTCTCAGCCCATAGAGAATCTGCGCTGATCGCCCACAATCAGTGATGAGGAGACTCCGGCAGACACTAATCCTCGGCCGCGTCCTCCACACCTACCTCCTGTATGGACTCCATGACGGCCTGCTGCACCGACTCGCCCAGGGTCATAATCTGCTGGATGTGCTCTGAGCAAACACAAAAAGCAATAAAAGTTCACAGATCAGAGTCATAACCGAGGCCGGGCACATGACAGGGCACCGCGAAAACACACCCAGCGATCCTCACCACCATGGTGCATTAACTGCCCAACAACCAGGCCTACTTCTCCTGAACAAGGCCTGTTTTTTCAGGGTGAAATATATTTGCCAGGGTCACCATCTGCAAATATCTATAGTTCTCCATCACCATTTTGTGAGAATCTAAGAGCTAACACTTCTTTTTCTGCAGACGGGCGAGGGTTTGTTTATTTCATGGGTTGAGAGGGCGTCAGTTTTATTCGTACAGGACTTTTGGGGTTGTGTTTTAAAATGTGAGCGTTTTTCATTTTATTTTTATTTGTATGGTGTTCAATGAGGTTAAATAATGAGACAGCGTTTGGTCATTATATATATATACTGGATGTGGGCCCGATGCTATCGCATCAGGTGGGCGGTGACATCACGATGGGGCGGCTTTGTAGTGCTGGTGGTGGCAGCTGTCTCTCCTCCCTGTACTGTCTCTCCCCTGTCCGCTGTTTATTCCATCTCACTCTCCCCTCCCAATGTGCTGCCTTTCTGCCCCATTCTGTGCACACTCTTGGGCCTACCATTGTAATGGCTCCTCTGCCCCACCTGTGGTTCCTCTCTACCCCCATCGTCCCTTTCTGCCCCATGCACACTCTCGTCCCCTTTCCCCCCCATGCTCTTGGGTCTCTGTGTTTGGTTGGTCTCTGGCACAGTTCCTCATTGCAGGCAGTGGCTGCGGGCCGAGTGGTGAGCAGCTCGAGCATGTTCGGGTGAGCAAGTACGGGCAGAGGGTAGGTGAGCGAGTGCAGGCTGAATGGGGTGAGTGCGGACTTAGGGGGCGAGTGCAGGGTGAGTGAGAGCTGAGGGGGATGTGAGTGCGGGCTGGGGGGGGAGTAAATGTCAGCTGAAAGGGGATGAATGAGTGCGAGCTGGAGGTGTGAGTGTAGGCTGAGGGGGTGAATGTGGGCTGGGTGAGTGTGTGCGAGCTGGAGGCCTAAGTGAGTGTGGGCTGAAAGAGGGCAAATGCGGGGTGAGTGACTGCAGGCTGAGGGGGGTGAATGACTGAGGGCTGGGGAAGGAGGGGTGAGAGACTGCAAGCTGAGGGGTGGTGAGAGAGTGTAAACTGAGGGGTGGTGAGAGAGTGCAAACTGAGGGGTGGTGAGAGAGTGCAAACTGAGGGGTGGTGAGAGAGTGCAAACTGAGGGGTGGTGAGAGAGTGCAGGCTGACAGTGTGGGCTGAAGGGTGGTGAGTGGGGGCTGAGGGGGGTGAGTGCAGGTTGAAGGGGTAAGTGTGAGCTGAGGGGAGCGAGTGCGAGCTTAAAGGCGGTGAGGGCTGGCTGAAGGGGGGGGTAAATAAGTGCGAGTTGAGGGGGTGAATGAGTGCAGCCTGAGGGAGGGAGAGAGTGTAGGTTGAGGGAGAATGAGAGTGCAGGCTGAGGGGTGGTGAGTGTGGGCTGAGGGGGGTAAGCGAGTGTGGGCTGAGGGGGTGAGTGTGAGCTGAGAGGGTGAGTGTGAGCTCAGGGAGTAAGTGAGTGTGGACTGAGGGGGGCGAGTGCAGGGTGAGTGCAGGCTGTAGGGGGTGAGTGTGACCTTGGGGGAGGTCAGTTCAGGCTGAGTGTGTATAGGGGCTGTGTGCTCGATGTGTTTGGGTTGAGTGCAGGGAGACTACCTGGCTGCTCTGTGCTGACAGGACCTGTGGTGATATCAGAGTCATGTGATCAGTCACATGACTGACATCACTGTAGGCCCTATCAGGTCAGTATTTGCGGCAGGGGGTGTACAGAGGACGGTGCGGGGTCGTCTTATGTGGCGGGGGGGATGGAAGGAAGCTTGGTACTGACGGTTGCAGGGGTCTGCAGGCGGCGTTTGCAGCGTCCGCTTCTTATGTCGCTGCCACCGCCAGCCTGCGCCATATTACCACACTCATCCCCTAGGTGTGCTAATATGGCGCGGCTTTCTGGGTGGTGCAGTGCATTGTGGGATCCAAGGACTGGAATCCGGCCACTGTGCCGCTATTCCGGCATGCATCGCGGCCGGATGCCAGCGGCGCGAGCGAAGGCGGGCATGCGCCATCGCGAGCCGCCGCTTTCCGATGCCAGAAACTGGCAATTATTATACAGGATGCACTGCGCCGCCCCGGAAGCGCCGCCATATTAGCACACCCAACTGATAGGTATGCTAACATGGCGCAGGCTGCCGGCGGCACAGGCTACACGCCACCTGCAGAACCCCGCCAGCCTACCACCGCACCTCTCCCGATGCCGCTGACCCCACACTCTCCCGCTGTAGACCCCCGCACCTCCCCTCCAGCACCCGCACGCCCCTGCAATAGACCGAGAGAGAAGGGGAGCTGAAACATTAAAGAGGAAACAGAGACACATAAGATGGGACCACAAAAACTGGAGACAGAGAAGAGGGGTGCAGAAACACTAACGAGGGTGAGCAGAGAAGGAACTGCGGCAGACAGACATAAAGGGATACAGAAACACTGAAGGGGGGGCCAGAGAGACAAGGGGTGACCACAATGACTGAAGGGGGGCAGAGAGACATAAGAGAGGACCAGAAACACTCAAGGGGGGCAGAGAGATGAAGGGAGTAACATACAAATGAAAGGGGGGGGGCGCCAGGGAGACATAAGGGGGAACCAGAACCACTCAAGGGGGTCAGAGAGATGAAGGGAGTAACATACAAACGAAAGGGGGGGGGGGGGGCCAGGGAGACATAAGGGGGAACCAGAACCACTCAAGGGGGGCAGAGAGATGAAGGGAGTAACATACAAACGAAAGGGGGGGGGGGGGCCCAGGGAGACATAAGGGGGAACCAGAACCACTCAAAGGGGGGCAGAGAGATGAAGGGAGTAACATACAAATGAAAGGGGAGGGGGGGGGGGGGGGAGGAAGGGCATGGGAGACATAAGGGGGAACCAGAATGTACTTTTTACCCTGCATGATATTGACCAATCATAAGCAAGAAGTGTCATACAAGGGGAAAAAAAACAAACAAAAAACAAACACACACCCTACAAAAGGTATAATCTCAAAACTAACATACTGTGTAGAGTACAGCAGAGCTGTGGCTCATTACAAACACCTCTTTGCAGCTCTCATATGAGGGCACTCCCCCTCTCCCACACTGACTGCTGATGGGAGTGTTTGTAATGAGCCACAGCTCCTCTCTACACAGCTGATGCTTCTTATTTGGACTGAAACGTCACTTGTTAGATCCTGGCATGACATTTAGTAGGCATGGAGGAAAATGGGCCGACACAGGGAGGGCTTTCGTGCCATCAGTGTCCTCAAGTGCCACAGACTCAACAGAGCTTGTCATCTAAGGAGTTAAGCTCTAGGGATCAGTATTTTGACTGGTAAAACTGGGAGCGGAAAATCATCCCGAGTCTCTCGCATGCTCACCTTCCTTCTTGTCGCAGCTGATGGCGCACCCCAGCACCAGCTGCACCATCTTCTTCAACTCTGAAGTGTCAGAAAACTCCCCGATCATTGCCACATCCGGTACGTGATCCTCCGAAACAGGGTGCCCGAGAACCTAGCCAGGGAAAACATTGTCTGCTTCAGAGCTGAAATCTTCCTTCATCAGAACAACTTACATTGGTCATTTACTACGGTATCTGGGAACGGTCATCATGACGCCAATTAGTAGGTCAGTCACCCAGTTCTGCTAACCTGACATGCTTACTGCCTGTTTCCTGGATCAGTACCAAACAAGTAATGAAAGGAGTTTACAAAGTTGCTCTTAGTCGGCAGATTATACCCATATGACACCCGTTAAAGGAGCAGACATGAGTATTGTGCAGTTACACCCTGTGACCACAGGGTGGCAGTGATACACAGTGCAAGGATCGGATTTGTGCGGTTTTTATGCTCTGTTGTAATATGGATTCGGCCGTCCTGATGGGCGTGAGGTGAGATATAGGAAAATGTCACGCCAACACAGCAAAAAAGATCCGAGCCAACCGCCTGAACTTCCCCAGACTGCCCGACCCGCTGGACTGTGGAAAGGTTATACTGTAAATGCAGGAACCAATGGAGTCTAGAAAAGTTTCCCCTACTCAAGGTCTCTGCCTGCAGTTAGCGACTTGTTTACAGGAGATATAAAAAGTCTACACACCCCTGATAATGTCAGGATTAAATCATGTAAAAAGAAAAGGTAATTTCAGAACTTTTTCCACCTCTACTGTCGCCCCATAATCTGTACCAATTCACTTAGGAGAAAGAACTGAACTTATGGTTGCATAAGTGTGAACACCCTCTTATAATTGGGCCATGGTTGTGATGGGAATTAGCCAATCACAGTTCCCCTCATGTCAGGGCTCTTAGTTGTATGTTACAGCAGAAACCAAACAGCCGCCAGCACAGCAAAGGGATCTCATTGCTGAAAGTTATCAGTCAGGGGAAGGGAACAAATAATGTCCAAGGCATTAGATCTACTATGGACACTGAAGATGTCACCAAGAAGGGCATAAATTTGGACACAAATTACCTAGAAGTGAACGACTCAAAATTGATGAAAAGAAGAAAGTTTGGACAAGAGGCTGAAAAAAAAAGGCCGACAGTAACATTAAAGGAGCTGCAGGAATTTGTGGCCATTACTGGTTGTGTGCTGCATGTGTCAATAATCTCCTGTATTCTCTGTATGTGTGGTCTGTGGGGTAGGGTGGTAAGACGGAAGCCTTTTCTTTCATAGAAAAACATCCAAGCTCGGCATTGTGTTGTCAAAACCTAAATCAATTCTGTCGAAAGCAAACTGGAAAATGTGTTCTGGTCTGATGAGACCAAGAGTGAACGTTTTGAGCAGAATTAAAAAAGATATGAATACAGCGAAACCAGCACTGCACATCACCAAAAGGACACCATCCCCACAGTGAGGCATGGTGGGGCAGCATTGTGCTTTGAGGCCGTTTTTTGGTGATTTTAGTCAAGGTGGAGGGATGTCATGAACAGTTCTAAATAGACAGTTTTGCACCAGTACATCACGTACTGTGATGTGTTGACAGATTTTGCACGGGGGACCTTGTTACACATCAGTTAGTGAATACGGTACATTTACAGTGCTGGTGATAATATTGGACACCTCTGTGCATACAAAGGTCCTTTGTTTTCATTGGAATGTGCACAGTGTAGATTCAGACTGAAGGCAGCAAAACCACTAATGATGGAAATGTCACGCATGGGAACAAGGAGTAAAATAACCAGAACATGTGTTATACACAGATCCCTCAGTCCTCCTCCCTTTTCCTCTGACGACAGCACTAGCACCCCCTTGCTATTCTTTCGGCAGTCATTCCAGGCGACGACCTGATGAAGTGGGCACCAAGTTTTTTTCTGCGTTGCACAAAGACATTATGGTTGGTACTGAGAACTCATAAATGTCTCATCAGACAACAGGACAGATATTCAATGATCTAACATCCAGTCCTTGTGTTTCTATTCTTGTTTGCGCTCCTCAAAATCGGTTTCTGTGCAACAATTTGACCATAAAGGTCTACTTTATGTATTCTTCTCTGCAAAGTTGATCTTGAGAAGTATCTGCTACTTTATATTTTGCATCATTTATGAGAGCTGCAGTCTATTTGACGTTTCTAAGGCTGGTATCTCAGATGAACTTATCCTCTGCAGCAGAGGTAATTTTTGGTTTCCCTTACCTCACAACAGCCAGTTTCATCCTAGTAGGACTTTCTTCCTGAGCAGCACCGAGAAGAGACTTTTTTCTTCTTCAAATAAGTCCTCCTTTCCTTCTCTGTGTCCTTGGACTGTGACCACACTAGGTAGTAGCCTCAATAACTTACCATAGCTGTGCGGGGTCCGCACAACCTTACATGATGAGCTCATCAGCCTTGTTTCTCTGTTTTCGTCCCCTTGTCTACCAGTCCAGACATGGACCACTCTCTTTTGTCTTATCTACAGTTTCATCATAGTGACTGTTGATCTTCATGACTGCACTTGTAGACGTCATCAAGGTTCTAGCAATTTTAAGGGGTTCACAAACCTCTATGTATTAAGGTAAGGATGGGCTGTCGTTTCTTTTTCATTATTTGAGTGGTTTTTGCCCTTTTCTGGCTTAAGAAGGTGGAGTAGGCTCAGCACTGTATGGAGGTGTGCACCATCGCTGCCTCCGCAAAACATACCCGACTGCTGCAACCGGTTTCTGACGGCCAGTAATTAATAAAATGAACTTTTGACAACTATTCGATGTAAGCTGCCCAGGTGATGAGCTGATGAAGCTTCTGAGAAAATGACAATGGGGAACGAGTAAGAGGAGTCCTATGAAGAATCTAAGGTGTAACATTATGGGTGTTTCCATACAGGTTTTTTTAGTCCTTGTTTCCAAATGTGCTTCTTCATTTGTGGTTTTGCTGCCTTCAGTCTGATTCTAGATTCTGCACAATCCATAAAGGACAAAAGAATAAAACAACACTGCATAAAGGAGTGTCCAGACTTTGGACCAGTACTGTATATGTAATGTAAATATGCATCACACATTGAGCACAAAAAACTAAATCTATTATTTTTATTGTTCAGGGCTGGATAATGATTCATTGTGATCACAGGGGATATTTCCCTAGGATGGGACTGTACAGCTGCTGAGGAGGAAGTACTGGTGGAGGACAGAACTTTACATAGATAAGAGCCAAGAAACTCCAGATAGGGAAAATCCAGACAAAACAGCCATTGTTTATACAGCAGCAACAAAACAAGGGGAAAGCCAGTGATAGAGGAAGAACAAGGTGCTTACAGGTGAGGCATGGAGAGGAAAAACAAAAACATCACCAGACACTCGACATTCCAGGAGGAAAGGAAAGAATGATCAAGATATGCTACAATAAGGTAGAAAAGTCACAAGTAGATTTAGGATGAAGTCACTGACAGCCCAAAAAATACTGTCCCTATATACAAGAATATAACTACTATAATACTGCTCCTATATACAAGAATATAACTACTATAATACTGCACCTATATACAAGAATATAACTACTATAATACTGCACCTATATACAAGAATATAACTACTATAATAATACTGCCCCTATAACAAGAATATAACTACTATAATACTGCACCTATATACAAGAATATAACTACTATAATACTGCTCCTATGTACAAGAATATAACTACTATAATACTGACCCCCTATGTACAAGAATATAACTACTATAATACTGCCCCTATATACAAGAATATAACTACTATAATACTGCTCCTATGTACAAGAATATAACTACTATAATACTGCTCCTATATACAAGAATATAACTACTATAATACTGCTCCTATGTACAAGAATATAACTACTATAATACTGCCCCTATATACAAGAATATAACTACTATAATACTGCTCCTATATACAAGAATATAACTACTATAATACTGCCCCTATGTACAAGAATATAACTACTATAATACTGCCCCTATGTACAAGAATATAACTACTATAATACTGCCCTATGTACAAAATATAACTACTATAATACTGCTCCTATGTACAAGAATATAACTACTATAATACTGCCCCTATGTACAAGTATATAACTACTATAATACTGCTCCTATGTACAAGAATATAACTACTATAATACTGCTCCTATGTACAAGAATATAACTACTATAATACTGCTCCTATTACAAGAATATAACTACTATAATACTGCCCCCTATGTACAAGAATATAACTACTAAATACTGCCCTATGTACAAGAATATAACTACTATAATACTGCTCCCATTACAAGAATATAACTATATAATATGCTCCTATGTACAAGAATATAACTACTTATAATACTTGCTCCTATGTACAAGAATATACTACTATAATATGCCATTTCAAGAATAACTACTATATACTGCCCCTATATACAGAATATAACTACTATAATACTGCCCCTATTACAAAATATAACTACATAATACTGCCCTATGTACAAGAATAAACTACTATAATACTGCCCTATTACACAAAATATAACTACTATAATACTGCTCCTATGTACAAGAATATAACTACTAGAATACTGCTCTATGTACAAGAATATAACTACTATAATACTGCTCCTTTGTACAAAAATATAACTACACTATAATACTGCCCTTGTCAGGATATACTACTAGATACTGCCTGATATGTAAACTATATAATTAGTGAAGACTCTTGTCTGTGTGTACGAAGAATCTCTATATACTCAGAACATTCAGATCTCTTAGTTACTGATGAGGAGGCAAGGTTTAGTACCTAGTAAATCTTTGTAGGTAGATACATTTAGCGTTCTTGCGGAGGAGGCATCGTCTCTCTCAAACATACAATGTAGGGACATTAGGGGTGACCACGCATTCTCCCTTAGACCCCATTTCACCTTTAGCTCCAGTTGTCATAAGCCAGGCTTTAAACCTCATCAGCAGGTCATTAACACGATCCTGCAGACACAAGGCACAGAATGAAGGAGCTCGGCATCAATACAAGCAAAGCACTGGCAGCCATTAATAATAGTGATCAGAAGTGCAGTAAAGCAACAAGTGTTGTGAAGCAGTACACCTGCCTGACTCACGGCACCCTCCCCAGACTCGGCACGGGCACAGCCTGGATATATCCCCACCTGTGCCCATGTCCTATTGTTACTCAATAGGACACAAGTCCAGAAATGGGTCAGTGGGGTCTTATGATAATAACCTCTAGTTATGTACTCACATGAGATTCAACACCTGAGCGATGGCCAATCCTCCGGTCAGGTCCTGGTAGGACGCACACGGCCCGGACACCGGAAATGTTTGCATCTACAGAGGAAAGAGATAATGGGGTTAATTCTCCTGCTCAGCATCCAAGATAAAGCGATCACGTGATGGCGGTTCTGGGAAAGCTGTGTGACGATCCTCAATTGTAACATCCGATGCGTATAGATCCGGAGGCTATAGATCCCGCAGTGGCGGTATAGATCCCGCATGGCGGTATGATCCGCAGTGGCCTGCTTACACAAATTGACCACTCCCAATAAATACAATGACCTCTGGGAGCGGGGAAAGCTGTGAGACCGCCACTGCGGGATCTATACCGCGGACTCCTGACCAGAGGCTGCTGCTTCAGGGGCACCAACGGGGTCAGGCGGGGGATTGTGGTACCATTATAGGGGAAATCAGTAGGGGAAGACGTCACTGACGTTCACCAGAATCCTGAGGAGGACTGTGGTGAAAAATCCTTGAGTAAATGAAAAGTAATCTGCAGCAGATGTATCGGGGACTGAGGTGTACAGTCAGGTGTCTACTAAACACTGAAGATCTCCCTGTCTGAGCTCCAAGACATCACCTCCACATGAATGAAGAGCACAAGACACGTCAGCTCCGATATACAAAAACTTACGATTCTGTGCTGTGGAGCGATCAGACAAATCTGATGTCCTTGGCGTAAAAGCCTGTACAATGTAGCATGTCCAGCGAGTGCATCACATCTGGGGGCTGACCACGTTCACTGAGTGCGGAGGCTCACACATTAGGAGTGCGAGGCTCGCAGCTCCATGGAGCCAGGTGGGGGCATTCCGGAGCGCAGCGGGGCCGTCAGATTACGTGGAGAGTGGGGGGCTCCATGATTGTGAGAGCGGGGGGGCTCGTCCATGATTACGTGAGAGGTGGGGGCTGTCATTACGGAGAGTGGGGGGCTCGTCCTGATTACGTGAGAGCGGGGGCTCGCATGTTACGGAGCGGTGGGGGCTCGTCATGATACGTGGAGAGCGTGGGGCTCGCCATGTTCGGTGAGAGCGGGGGTCGTCAATGTGGAGGCTGGGGGTCGTCCATATCGGTGAGCAGGGCGCTGCTACGGGAGCGGCGGCCCCATTCGTGGCGCGGCGGGCCCATTCTCGTGAGCGGGGGGCCGGCATGTTACGTGGAGCCGGCGGGCCCGCATGTCGGTGGAGCGGCGGGCAGGCCATGTCTACGGTGGAGTCGCGAGGGGCCCCGCCATGTTACGTGGAGCGCGAGCGGGGGCCCGCCATGATAGAGCGCGGCGGGGGCCTCGCCATGATCACGTGGAGCGCGGCAGGGGCCGGCCATTGATAGGTGGAGCGCGGCGGGGGCTCGGCCATGACTCGATGGAGCGCGGCGTGGGGGGCCATGACTACGTGGAGCGGCGGGGGGGCCCGTCCATGACTTACGGGTGGAAGCGCGGCGGGGGCCGGCCATGACTACGGATGGACGCGGTGGGGGGCCGGCCATGACTTACGATGGAGCGCGGGGGGGGCCCCGTCCATGACTACGATGGAGCGCGGCGGGGGCCCGGCCATGACTTACGATGGAGCGCGGCGGGGGCCGGCCATGATACGATGGAGGCGGCGGGGGGCCCGGCCATGATTACGATGGAGGCGGGGGGGGCCGGCCATGACTTACGATGGAGGCGGCGGGGGCCGGCCATGACTACGATGGAGTGCGGCTGGGGGGCCGGTCCATGACTACGGTGGAGTGCGGCGGGGGGCCGGCCATGACTACGATGGAGTGCGGCGGGGGCCGGCCATGATACGTGGAGTGCGGGGGGGCCCCGGCCATGATACATGGAGTGCGGCGGGGGCCCGGCCATGACTACGATGGAGTGCGGCGGGGGCCCGGCCATGACTACATTGGAGCGCGGCGGGGGCCCGGCCATGACTACATGGAGTGCGGCGGGGGCCCGGCCATGACTACGATGGAGTGCGGCGGGGGCCCGGCCATGACTACGATGGGTGCGGGGGGGCCCGGCCATGACTACATGGAGTGCGGGGGGGCCCGGCATGACTACGATGGAGTGCGGCGGGGGCCCGGCCATGTCTACGATGGAGTGCGGCGGGGGCCCGGCCATGACTACGATGGAGTGCGGCGGGGGCCCGGCCATGACTACGATTGGAGTGCGGCGGGGGCCCGGCCATGACTACGATTGGAGGCGGCGGGGGCCCGGCCATGCTACGATGGAGTGCGGCGGGGGCCCGGCCATGCTACATGGAGTGCGGCGGGGGCCCGGCCATGACTACGATGGAGTGCGGCGGGGGCCCGGCCATGTCTACGATGGAGTGCGGCGGGGGCCCGGCCATGCTACGATGGAGGCGGCGGGGGCCCGGCCATGCTACGATGGAGTGCGGCGGGGGCCCGGCCATGACTACGATTGGAGTGCGGCGGGGGCCCGGCCATGACTACGATGGAGTGCGGCGGGGGCCCGGCCAGACTACGATGGAGTGCGGCGGGGGCCCGCCATGACTACGATGGAGTGCGGCGGGGGCCCGGCCATGACTACGATGGAGTGCGGCGGGGGCCCGGCCATGACTCGATGGAGTGCGGCGGGGGCCCGGCCATGACTACGATGGAGTGCGGCGGGGGCCCGGCCATGACTACGATGGAGTGCGGCATTTTCATCAGGACTGGATGGATTCCTCAGGATCGCTGCCTGGAGCTGCAGTCTGACTATGCAGCAGGTTATAACAGCCAGAGGATCTGTTCTCATGAAGGGTGAATCATTCGGGGGCTGCAGGGGCGGTGACATGAGAAGGTGAATTTAGAGGAACATTTGCTCCATCAGTTGTGTTCAGCTGGGAGGTTTGTCAGCTTTTCTCGAAAGACAGTAAGTGTGAGTGTATATGTGTGAGTATATATGTGTGAGTGAGTGTGTGTAACGGCAGCAGCCCGGTATCCCCCGCCCGGTACCGTACCCATGTCAGCAGGGGGTCGCCGTGCTCCCCTCTCCTCTTGCCGCTCATCTCCTCTGTATCCGTCGGCTCTTTTTTCCCTTCAGAACATACGTTACATCCAGCAGGCCTCGCCAGGCGAATATCAGCCCTTTCTGTCCCTCGCCGGCCACCGTAGCGCTCACATATGCTGTACACCTCACTCAGCCGGAAAGTAATCACCTACTTCTAAACTTTGTCCAATCAGAAGTCAGCATTCGCTGGTATCTAAGAGCAACGCTTCCTGGTGAGGGGCCTTCGTGGATTTCGTAGAGAAACGAGGGCTGTCCCCGGTTGTGCCTGATTTATTATAATATATTTTATGGGTACAATTAAGCACCTGACGTGTCGGCCGCACCCTCCGGGCTGATGTGCGCGCTCCTGCCGCTGATCTCCTGCTGACACAAACGTCTGCCAAGTCTGCACCAGATGCTACAGAAAAACTTTACACCATTAACCCTTTAAGAACACAACTTATTCTATTAGTTTTTTTTTTTGTATAAAAGAAGTTTTAGTTATGAATGACGTCATTTGTGTTCCATACAACAGACTGGAAAACTGGGAAAAAATCCCATTGCGATGAAATGGTGCAAAATAATGTCTGTAGTTTGTATTGGGAGCATTGTGGGTTACACACATGTTTTAATCACTCTTTATAGTATTTTTTGTTGCCATGACAACAGGAGAATGGTCATTTATGCCTTTTAATTCTTAGATCTGCTATATAGCTTTTATTTAATGACTGTTTTATTGATGTTTAAACCCTGCCAGGTCATCCTCTTCATTCTCCTCTTTCTCTTCCTCCTCCTCTTCCACATCTTTATCCTCCTCGTCCTCATTTTCCTCCTTGTCCTCATCGTTCTCCTCATCTTCCTCCTTGTCGTCATCATTCTCCTCATCTTCCTCCTTGTCGTCATCATTCTCCTCATCTTCCTCCTTGTCGTCATCATTCTCCTCATCTTCCTCCTTGTCCTCATCGTTCTCCTCATCTTCCTCCTTGTCGTCATCATTCTCCTCATCTTCCTCCTTGTCGTCATCATTCTCCTCATCTTCCTCCTTGTCGTCATCATTCTCCTCATCTTCCTCCTTGTCCTCATCATTCTCCTCATCTTCCTCCTTGTCCTCATCATTCTCCTCATCTTCCTCCTTGTCCTCATCATTCTCCTCATCTTCCTCCTTGTCCTCATCATTCTCCTCATCTTCCTCCTTGTCCTCATCATTCTCCTCATCTTCCTCCTTGTCCTCATCATTCTCATCTTCCTCCTTGTCCTCATCATTCTCCTCATCTTCCTCCTTGTCCTCATCATTCTCCTCATCTTCCTCCTTGTCCTCATCATTCTCATCTTCCTCCTTGTCCTCATCATTCTCCTCATCTTCCTCCTTGTCCTCATCATTCTCCTCATCTTCCTCCTTGTCCTCATCATTCTCATCTTCCTCCTTGTCCTCATCATTCTCCTCATCTTCCTCCTTGTCCTCATCATACTCCTCATCTTCCTCTTTCTTGTCCTCTTCATCCTCCCCTTCATCTTCGTCCTCCCCCTCCTTGTCTTCCTTGTCCACATCTTCCTCTTTCTTGACCTCCTCCTTGCTATCCTTGTCCTCCCACTACTCATCCTCCCCTCGTCCTCCTTGTTTTAATCCTCATCCTCCTTGTCTTCCTCCTCTTCCTCGTTCTCCTCTTTGTCTTCCTCATCCCCCTCCTCCTTGTCTTCCTCCTCCTCCTCTTCGTTCTCCTTGTTATCCTCCTCCTCCTCCTCATCCTCTTCTCCCTTGTTTTCTTTCTTGTCCTCCTCCTCATCCTCCTCATCATCATCCTCCTCCTCCTTGTACTCCTCCTCGTGTTCCTCCTCTTCATCCTCGTCCTCATTATCCTCATCTTCCTCCTCTTTGTCCTCGTTCTCTTGGTCTTCCTCCTCTTTATCCTTGCCCTCATCCTCCTCCTCCCCCTCCTTGTCTTCCTCGTCCACATCTTCCTCCTCTTTCTTGTCCTCCTCCTTGTCATCCTTGTCCTCCCACTACTCATCCTCCCCCTCGTCCTCCTCCTTGTTTTAATCCTCATCCCTCTTGTCTTCCTCCTCGTCCTCTTCCTCGTTCTCCTCTTTGTCCTCCTCCACCTTGTCTTCCTCCTCTTCTTTCTCCTTGTTATCCTCCTCATCCTCCTCTTCCTCTTCTTCCTCCTCATCATCCTCTTCTCCCTTGTCTTCATTCTTGTCCTCCTCATCATCCTCCTCATCATCATCCTCCTCCTCCTTGTACTCCTCGTGTTCCTCCTCTTGATCCTCGTGCTCATTATCCTCATCTTCCTCCTCCTTGTCCTCGTCCTCGTTCTCCTGGTCTTCCTCCTCTTCATCTTTGTCCTCCTCCTCATTCTCCTCATCATCATCCTCCTCATCCTCCTTCTCCTCCTCCCCATTGGTGCATGAATCCCAGGCAGGGCCGGCTCCAGGTTTCTGTGGGCCCCGGGCGAAAAGGTCTCAGTGGGCCCCCTTTAAGTACATATCGCGGACTATATATATATATATATATATATATATGTATATATATATATTGCCGCACACTTACCGCAAGCCCCATAGACAATGCATGGGGCTTGCCGCAAACGTGCAGCAAGTGCAGCCGCTAGACAGAAAATGCGGCAGATGCGGGTTTTTTTTTTACCGCAACTGCCACATTTTTAAAAAACTCCCATGTGAAGGCAGCCTTACAGGAACAGTGACTGCCGAAACTAGCAAGAGCTGTTTCTGACAGTGAGCATATTACACATTGTTAGGAGCGGGCTAAGGTGCGTTTGCGTTCCCTTGCGCTTTTTAAAAATACCCTTCAAATGCAAAATGTTGCATTTTTGTGCGTCTGAGTATGCTTGGTATATACACAACCATCCTGAAGAGCACAAATAATGCAAGCAGCTCAATGGAGCCGCACTGCCATATGGTGGCACCGCAGCCAAGCGGAGTGGCTGGCCGTCCAGATCTCTCTCTCCTCACCTTTCTTCTTGCCGCTCCGGTCTCCTCCGGTCGCTCTGCACATATCAGCACAGTGATGACATCGTGCCCCTCCATGCTGAGCTGCAGAATGCAGACAGCTGCAGAAGAGACTCTGGAGAAGAATGCTGCTGGCAAAGGTGGCTGAGACTATAGGAGCGGAATCCGCGGGGGGCTACCACTGGTACACATACCTCGTACACACGCGGCTCAGCTCCGTACACCTCGTACACACACGGCTCAGCTCCGTACACCTCGTACACACTCGGCTCTGCTCCGTACACCTCGTACACACTCGGCTCTGCTCCGTACACCTCGTACGCACTCGGCTCTGCTCCGTACACCTCGTACGCACTCGGCTCTGCTCCGTACACCTCGTACACACTCGGCTCCGCTCCGTACACCTCGTACACACGAGGCTCAGCTCCGTACACCTTACACACATGGCTCAGCTCCGTACACCTCGTACACACTCAGCTCCGCTCCGTACACCTCGTACACACTCGGCTCTGCTCCGTACACCTCGTACGCACATGGCTCTGCTCCGTACACCTCGTACGCACATGGCTCTGCTCCGTACACCTCGTACGCACGCGGCTCCGCTCCGTACACCTCGTACACACTCGGCTCTGCTCCGTACACCTCGTACGCACATGGCTCTGCTCCGTACACCTCGTACGCACATGGCTCTGCTCCGTACACCTCGTACGCACGCGGCTCTGCTCCGTACACTGCTCCGTAACACCTCGTACACACTCGGCTCTGCTCCGTTCACCTCGTACACACACGGCTCCGCTCCGTACACCTCGTACACACACGGCTCCGCTCCGTACACCTCGCACACACACGGCTCCGCTCCGTACACCTCGTACACACACGGCTCCGCTCCGTACACCTAGTACACACTCGCCTCTGCTACATTCACACTGTAAATCCCTCCTGACCCCACACATAACCTTCACCTAATTGCCATACACCTAGTACACACTCACCTCTGCTACATTCACACTGTAAATGCCTCCTGACCACACACAAACTTCACCTTATTTGAGCATCATTCATGGTGCCCAGCACAGGATACACTGAGGAGCTGATCATGAGACCCCTGACTCCTCCCCATCCACTGACATCATCACAGGTCCTGTAAGCACAGAGTGTGCACTGTGCAGCTCTGTGGGCTCCCGTGGAGGGGGGAGGAGGGAGACCTCCGGTGCAGCAGGAGCCTGAAAATGACCCCCCAGCTGCCCCCTGGGTATGGCCCTGGCTGTGGGGGCAGTGCTCAGGGGCCACTGAGGCTAGGGTCACACTTGCATTGTGACCCTAGCCTTATGCAAGTATTGTATGTTGCAGCGCATAGCGGCAGCCCATAGAGACCCGACGTTTACCTTGACATCCACTGGTTGTCAATGTAAACATCGGCTTTCTATGGGCTCAGTTGCTGGCAGCGCATAGCGTTAAACGCTCTGCGCTGCAGCAGACAATACTTGCGTCAGGCTAGGGTCACAATGCAAGTGTGACCCTAGCCTCAGGGGCCCGGTGGGCCCCCTCCAAGCAGTCGGGCCCCGGCACTTGCCCGGGTACGCCGGGTGCTGACGCCGGCCCTGATCCCAGGGTTGCAGCAACCAATAACACAGAGTATGACAGGATCATCTCTCGACCTTTCTTCTTATTTATATCCCATCATATACAGACATCATAAGATGCTTTTCGGCTTCCAGTCGAGACTTTCTTAATTAGTATTAGGGGTGTAACTACAGCAGGTGCAGGGGTTGCAATCGCACCCAGACCCTGGGGCTTAGGGGGGGCCCAAAAGTCCATTTGTCCTATAGAGAAAGACTAATGCTATTAAAGATTTGCAATAATTGGGGGCCCCGTTGGAGCTTTTGCCCATGAGCCACTGTTATTAAACATAGTAAGTGGAAGCCGAATTGTGTCTTATGGTCTCTGTATAGGATGTGATATAAACAGAGAATAAGAAGACGAAAAATCGAGGCTGAACCTTTCATACACTTTATATTTTATTAGGGATCAGCGAATCATCCTCTAATCCTCTTTTGATTAGCCGGCCATCATGTGACATCACGCCAGGGCTCTGTCGAGCGGTCACTGATGCGGCTGACGACCCAGGTCCAGCGAATCCAGTCTCTCACCTCAAATTTTAATAGACCAGATTTTATGGATGTGGCAATATCAAATATTCTTATTTTTATCTTTCCAAGATGGCGTCTACACGGGGTTAGGGCTCAGGCCTCAATACCCTGCAATCACATAAATCAGACGCCTGGGCTGGATTGCGCCACTTAAATGCTACTGTCAGAGGTGGACTGCAATTAAAGGGTTAATCAGCAGTAATCGGAGCTAACCCCTAGGTGCAGGGTGCGTAATGTCGGCCCCCTGTCTTTGATGTGGAGTTCCATCCGCGGCTGTTAACCTGTTAAATGCCGCTGTCAATCTCTGACATTTAATTCACACCAGCAGGGGGTTGCGCTGTTCTAACCCCTCCTTGACGCTCCGGCTACATGATCACTGGACATTGATGGGTTGCTGTGACAGAAAGACCCCATTAGGCTGCGCACCAACGCTGCTTGTTTTATGCGTTTTTGCAGCATTTTTGTGTCACATGCCCATCCCTACCCCAGCAAAGTCTATGAGAAATCTGAAGTGTTGTCCCCACGATGTGGTCAAGACACAAGAATGAGCTGCCAATTGTTAGGGGGTTCTGTAGCCTTCTAGTTATTGACTATAGTGGAAAAACACATGACCACAATCTACCACAGGGGGCAGCTTTGCAGCGTTTTTGCTGCAGAAAATTTCTGCACCCAAAAAAAACTGCGTCGGCACAAAGCCTAATACTGTCACTACCATGCTGTGGTCGGCGTTCACAGGAGACCGCGATTTCTACTATATACAGCAATGCTGTGGTACTGCTGTATAGAGCATAAGTGATTGGATGATCACAGGTTCAAGTCCCCTAAAAGGAACAAACAAATAAAGTAAAACATTTTTTTTTTTTTTTAGAAAAAATAAAAATATGTAAAAGCTCAGATCACTCCTTTTATCCCATTAATAATTTTTTTTAAATGCACATATTTCATGTTTCTGCATTTTAAAAGTTCGATCCATCAAAATGGGAAATAATCTGATCAGTAAAGAGCGTAATGAAAAAAAGAAAACAAAACCCATACAATATTGGTTCTCGCTGTAATCGACCTGCAGGATTGTGCTTCACAGTCATTCTTATCACAGAACGTCATAAAAACAAAACCCCGATAAACATGGCAGAATTACATCTTATTCACGATTTCACCGCACTTGGAATTTTTTCCCGCTTTCCAGTATATTGAATGTTAGAACAAATGGCGTCAGAGAGAGACTGGCCACAGCTGAGAGTTTGTTACAAATGCATCCTGGCAATTATCTGTGAATTAAACCCAGTGTGATGGTGTGATATGGTGGGATGTTGAGTTGAGAACAGCTCCACAAGGGGACTTAAAGAAACCTGGAGATACAGTATACTGTTTTTAAGGATTTTTCTGATGGATTGTTTTATGGATTTTTATGTATTTCAAGCAATAAAGGTTTTTGGGCTGTTCACACATCTCTTGCTCTGTTGATTGTGGTATACCGGAGAAGGACCCTTTAACACTCAGCAACACAAACCTCCTTCTCATGCTGATGGTTTGTCACAGTGTGGCGGTGCAGAGAACAAGCTTTTATCTGCTGGTTCCATATCATCTGTTGTTCTGCTGAGGGGAATGCCTGCACACAAGAATGGCCGAGCATGTGAGATCACCAAATTACACAGAATTGATGTTCCTTGAAAGCTAAGTTCACGTCGTGAGTCACAGTATAAAGCCGCGCTCTGAAACCTGTGACAAGCCAGCTGCTGGGAAACTACAGCCCTCACTATGCCCTGAGAGCCTCAGTCGGCTGGAGGTGCTACGAAGTTTTAGAGGGGTTGTTCATAATTAGTAAAACATGGCTGCTTTCTTCCAGGAACAGCACCACCACTGTCCTTGGGTGTCTGGTATTGCAGCTCTACAAATAAATGAGGATAAGGTGTAGTAACAGACACGTCCTATGAAGAAGACAGGCACTGGTAGTGCAAAATTGTGGCAATGTATTTGAATCTTGAACAATCCCTTTAATAGGAATCTTTTAGCAGGTTTTTGCTATGTAAGCTGAGCACAACATGGTGTAAGAGTTAAAAAAACAGATGCAACTGTGCCACTCTTAAACTAAAGGATTTATTACCTTATGATTAACATAAGAGGACCAGTAACTCACCCAAAAGGCAGTCTGACACACCCCCTGCTGTGATTGACACCTCACAGTCAATGTATAATGTCTATACAGAGCCTGGTGTGGTTGGGGGAAGCTCTCTCTGCTCTGCTACATGGCCGAATCTAAATGCTTTGATTGGGACAGAACAGCTTCAGACAGTAATCTGTGTGATACATCATTGGATTCAGGGTCTTTTTGCCTACAGTATGTTGCTGTCAGATCAGGTAACAAAAACCTGCTGACAGATTCCCTTTAAGAGCTCCTGAAGGCATTGACCAGCTGAAAAGAATATTGACAATGCTGAGCTTAACAGCGAGGGCATGTGCCTGGTATTGGTAACATAGGTGCCCATAGGACTGGGACTCCCACTCAACTCACAATTCCTCCTGGCCACCTGAACAGCGCCCCCTATCTGCAGAGTATTGTAGAAAAATCATTGAGTCTATAGCCGGGATTGTGTAGATGCAGGGATGCAGGGACACGACGTGTTGTCCCCCGTGGCATCTACGTATAGTTGACTCACTGTAGCCGGGTTCTCACGTCTCAGGCGTTGGCAGTCCTCGTCACGGTTCCGCGCCTGAGGGTGTGGGGCCCGGTGGTCAGATCAAAAGGGGCTATGAACAGGTGGGGGTAATTCTTGTTGTTGTGACGCCACCTGCGGGAATCCGGTGAATGCACCGGCACTGCTTGGGCCTCCGGGGGATGTACGGCAGCTAGATGGGACACTCCCCACAGGATGAGCGAGAGTCCCCGGGGACAGGAGCTGTCCTTGATGGAATACGGCAGCTTGGTAGTTCTGAGCATGCAGAGTTAAACAGTTCTGAAGAAAACACAGACACAAGCGTCCTCTATAATGGGTCTTTACTGTAACCGGTAAGATGGTACAAGGTATACAGTATTGGGTAACGGACCTGGTGGTCCCAGCAATGACTGGTGTTAGTTCAGAGCTCCGTGGTGTTCCTCCTCTTACTAACTTCTCTAGATGGGTTGCCAGTGTTGCCTTAGAATACCAGGTCAGGGTACTTGGGAGACGTCTGATCGGCACCTAGCTGACTAGGCTTAGGGGCCTGTGTCCCAGGGGTGAGTCCCTGCTGGCAAGACAACTCTGTTGGCGGCAGTGGTGAGGTGCTCCTAGAAGCGGCTCTTCACCCCGGTTTGCTGAGCAGCGGTGAACGTCTACTCGCCTTGGAACCGGTGATCCAGTAGTTTTGGGCATGGGTATAGTTTGGCCCATTCTGAGCCGCCCGTGTTCCGGTCTGGGTCACCGCTTACTGGTGCCAGCCGGTGAGTGGTTGTAGGGCTGCACGGAACTGTGCAGAGCCCTGCTTCTCCTACGTTCCTTCCCTCCTGACGACTACTCCTCTTCTACTTTACTCCCACACACTACTACTACACTCCTCCCACCAGGACCTGATTGGCCCTCTATTCTAGTGGTGCATGCAGAGTATGGAGCTCTGAGTTTTAACCATGTCATCACCGAGACGGAAGATATTACATCTTCTGGCAGGGATGCAATACCTTCCTGTGACGCACTCGTTGCGGGGCGCCACATAGTGTCGGCATCTTCAGGATATAAAGGGAGAATCAAGGACTCATTTGACAGCATAATTATCATTACAATTAAAAGAAAAAACAGATATTGCGCCACACTGTAACTGGAGGAACTTAATACACGGTTTTACTATGTTTGTACTAACCTTTACTGGTTGTGCAACACCACGCACAACCAGACTGATGGCTTAATGTGGATCACTGTAGTGACAAGGGCCAATATTCCCTCCTCCTCAGATACTCCGGGCCTGGTGGTCAGCTCCTTAGTTCCTCTGGAGATGGAGGTGGGCTCCTTCACTCCTCCACTCGAAGAGGCAGACTCGCTGCACTGGCTTCCGTCCCAGCTCCACACTGTGTATCAGTTGATCATTCAAGGGTGGGTCTTTATGATGTACTGCCAGGTACTGTGGATCTTAGAGCAGCTCACACACCGCACTCCCACTTGAGAAAGACGCATCTGTGCGTCGAAACGCGTTGTGGCTTACTGGACCCCTGCTGTTCGTGCAATAAATTATCGGTAATCTAATCACCAACCCGTGGTTTCTTTAGCGCTCCAATCCTCTGACACCGCTTGTTTTTCTATTTGCTAATTATCATTACAGACACCCATTATATTCACTGGTCCAGTAGCCGACCACAAAAATAAGTCTTCAGTGCTTTCTCAATCATACAGATGATAATCCGGGATTTATTACAACCCACCTATAGTTAATAGGGTCAGAGAAGATCCATCCTCCGACTGCATTGTCATGGTGGTCCAGTGTAGAGTTTGCATGAAAGGGGAGGTCAGATCTGAGTTCTGTATAGAAGGGGGCTGGCCTGGGGTCCAGGGATGTAAATGGAAGAATTAGGCTGTGTGCTCACGGTCCGGAGGAGCTGCGTGTTGGAACCGGCTCCTCCAGAACTGAGTGAAGCCGCGGGTGGCCGCAGGGAGACCGCAGCCGCCCTGTACTCACCATGTGCGGCGGGTGCGGGGCGGCTTCTCCCTGCAGTCACCCGATAGGAGCCGCTTCTGACTCCGCAGCATGAAATGAAAATGCGGAAGAGGAGCGGAATGGCGGCAACCCGCACCACAGCTCCAAACACGCTACAGGCGGTTTAAGCATAGTGAACATGTGATTTCTTGAAATCCCATCCACTATGCTTATACTGTACTACGCAGCGCTTTGGACGCAGCGGCAAGAGACTGTGTCCAAAACGCTGCGTACACTGATCGTGTGCACACGCCCTTAGGGTCTCATAGCAAACTCTTTAATGGAGCTTCTACCTGCCTCCTGCATTGCCGCCGGTTTTGACACTTTCCTTGCTACTACATTGGGCCTTCCCACACTTCCACCCACTTTAATACCCCCAGCTTACCACCACTATGCCCTCCTACATGACATGCCACCTGCTCACCTGCTCTAATAACCCTGGCTTACCACCACTAGGCCCTCCTACAGTGCCACTCGCTTTAATACCCCTGGCTTACCACCACTAGGCCTCCCTATAGTGACACCTGCTCTAATACCCCCGGCTTACCACCACTAGGCCCTCCTACAGTGCCACCCGCTCTAATACCCCCGGCTTACCACCACTATGCCCTCCTACAGTGCCACCTGCTCTAATAACCCCGACTTACCACCACTAGGCCCTCCTACATCCAACCCTCTCTAATACCCCTGGCTTACCACCACTAGGCCTCCCTATAGTGACACCTGCTCTAATACCCCCGGCTTACTACCACTAGGCCCTCCTACAGTGCCACCCGCTCTAATACCCCCGGCTTACCACCACTATGCTCTCCTACATTGCCATCCACCAGCTCTGACACCCCCCACTCACCATTGCCAGGCCCTCCTGCAGTACCACCAGCTCTGACAGTGCATGTGTAGGCAGACCAGGCAGCGCAAATGGAGGGTCCAGAGGTGACGTGCACAATTTTTCCTCTTGCTTGCCCGGCTACAGTTCCACCCTTACTGAAGCCTATATCTTCATTTGGTGTGTTGTCTGCCTCCATTTTAGAATAAGCTGCTAGTTGTCATATGTACTAAACGCTGTAGGTGTAGGATGTGTCCCATCAACAGCGGGTGAAATAAGTATTGAACACGTCACCAATTTTCTGAGTAAATATATTTCTAAAGTTGCTATTGACATGAATTTATCACCAGATGTCGTTAACAACCCATCAAATGCACATAGGCAAAGATATCTAAACTTAGATGTTCATAAATTAAGTTATGTAGTTATGTGTAATAATGAAAAATGACACAGGGAGAAAAGAATTGAACAGGTGAAAAAAGACACGGAGATCAATCCTTCCACTTAGTGAAAAATAATATCAGCTGGTTCAACTGATGGCCTATAAATGGGTGTCTAATTACCAAGGTGCCACATAAAAAAACATCTCATGATGGGTAAAACCAGTGAGCTGTCTCAAGCTCGTCACAGTCTTACTGTTGAAAACATATCAATGGCATTGGTTACATAAGAATTTCTATAATAGTGACTGAAGGTTCCAGTGAGCTCTATTGGGGCCCTAATCCAGGAGTTGAAAGAAAATCCTTTCACCATAAACCGGGGCCACGACCAGGTGCTCCCAGCAATATTCCAGACAAATGAGGGAAAAGAATTATCAGAGGAGATGTCCAAGAACCAAGAATCAATTGTGAAAAGTGACAGAAAGACCTGGAATCAGCAGGGACAATTAGTAATGCACTCCCCCTCCATGGCCTGTATGCACACTCCTGTATGCATGCTCCTGTATGCACCCTCCTGTATGCACGCTCCTGTGTGCACCCTCCTGTGTGCACCCTCCTGTGTGCACCCTCCTGTGTGCACCCTCCTGTGTGCACTCCTCCTGTGTGCACGCTCCTGTGTGCACGCCTCCTGTGTGCACTCCTCCTGTGTGCACTGCTCCTGTGTGCACTGCTCCTGTGTGCACTCCTCCTGTGTGCACTCCTCCTGTATGCACTCCTCCTGTGTGCACTCCTCCTGTGTGCACTTCTCCTGTGTGCACGCCTCCTGTGTGCACTCCTCCTGTGTGCACTGCTCCTGTGTGCACTGCTCCTGTGTGCACTCCTCCTGTGTGCACTCCTCCTGTGTGCACTCCTCCTGTATGCACTCCTCCGGTATGCACGCTCCTGTATGCACTTCTCCTGTATGCACCCTCCTGTATGCACGCTCCTGTATGCACTTCTCCTGTATGCACCCTCCTGTATGCATGCTCACCACACAAGGCTCCATTACTGACCAAAAAGCAGGTTCAAGCATGTTTACAATTTGCTCAACAACATTTAGAAAATCCTGGGAGAATGTAGTCTGGTCAGTCTCTTTGGAGGTCATAATACACACTATGTTTGTTGGACAAAAGGCAAATCGACCCCGAAACCACCAACGACAGTGACGTTTGGAGATGGGAACACGGCACTGGCAAACGTCATATAATTGAAGGAAGGATAAATGGACAAATTTACCAAGACATTTTTGATAAAAATCTGCTGCCATCTACCAGGATAATGATGATGATGATTAAACAAGGGCGGACATTTCACAAGACAATGATCCCAAACACACAGCCAGGGAGACTCTCAACTGGGTTCAGAGAAAGAAAACAAATCTGCTAAAATGGCTGAGCCGATCACCGGAGCTGAATCCTATAGAAATGTCTGGAAAGAACCAAAGCTCAGAGTTCATAGAAAGATCCACGGGACCTGCAGGATGTGAAGAGTGTCTGTGTGGAAGAATGGGCCAAAATCCACCTGAGCAATGCAGGGACTAGTGTCTCCATGCAGCAGACATCTGTAGCTTTATCACCAACAAAGCCCAAAGTATGAAGTATTCAATTTCAGTAACGTGTTCAATACTTTTTCCTGTGTCATTTCTCATTATAAAGCGGCCGTCACACGCACAGATATTTTGAAAGATATCGCTTGAACGCGCGAGATGAAACATCGCTTGAACGATGTCTGTGCGTGTGACGGCAGGATACGACGAGCAATACATGATCAAATCGCAAGATCGAGATCTGAGCCCCGGACCTCAGATCTTGCGATTAACGATTTGACGATCTGCCTCATCGTGGTGTATAACACCACGATGAACGATCTCCCAGCGGCAGAGCCTATGCTGGGAGATGGTATCTATGGTACACGTCGGGTTACTAAGCGATGCGCGGCGCCTAGTAACCCGATGTGTACCATAGTAACCAGCGAGATCGCGGCTCCACATCGCTGGTGAGTCTGTCTGTGTGACAGCTCACCAGCGATGTGAGCGATATTGTAAGCGATTGCGCGTGCACGTGATCACTAACAATATCGCAAGAGATATCTTAGCGTGTGACGGCCGCTTTACACATACTTTATGGACATCTAAGACCGGCTTCACACTGCGGCGAGATACGGTCCAGTTCTGTCCGGGAGGACCCAGACAGCCGCGGACCGGATCTGCACACAGGACTGGGGGGCTATTATGCCCTCTGGTCTGGTTTGCAGCGCACGCAGCTGCAGCCGCTGACAGGTCAGGACCGAGGCCTGACTTATCAGCAGCGGGAACTGCGTGCGCTGCAAACCAGACCAGAGGGCATAATAGCCCCCCAGTCCTGTGTGCTGATCCGGTCCGCGGATGTCTGGGTCCTCCCGGACAGAACCGGACCGTATCTCGCCGCAGTGTGAAGCCGGTCTTAGTTTTGATGTCTTTGTCTATGAAGATTGGATGGGAAGTTACCGACATCTGTTGAGAAATTCATGTGATGTGAGAAATGAATTTACTTAGAAACTTGGTGATGTGTTCAATACTTATAAGTGAGAAAAATGAGCTTGATTTTTTGTTTCCTCTCCTGGATGCCCCTTTCTTTTTCCTTCCCTGGGGTGCATAGGTGGAACGTCTCATTATTAGGGGGCTCTTGGAAGGGGTGACTACCACTGCACTAGATGGTGGATGGGTATCAATGAGATCGGCGGTTGCAGCTATTAATCTCATGTGTGGCCCTTCCCTGGTCCTCACATGCCCCCGACCTGTTGTTTTGCAGGTGGATGAGGAAGTTCAGGTGCAGACTTCCTGCTTCCTCAGGTGACCTCATCCTATAAAATACCTGTGTGATGAATGCTGTACACAATGTGCTGTCATTCTGCTTGTGTTACTGCACATACGTAGAGTGTAAGCTCTGCGGGTGCTACATACTTTGGGGGGTTTCCATACAAGTGTCTATGGTAATGAGTGACATGACACATGGGAAGCCCCAGGGGGTGCAGATCATCAAGATAAACTATAGGATCCATCAACACTAGTCTAAAAAACACTAAATGTACGTGTGTAGTCGGCTGGATCTTTTTTATATGGCTAATGAGTTTTAGACAAATGGGAGGAGACTATAAACAAAGGACATCAAATTAAACTGACATCTCAATGAATAAGAATGTCATCAAAAAGTTAATTTATTTCAGTTATTCAATACAAAGTGAAACAAATATATTATATACAAATCATTATTTTAATTAGTCTTATAAAATATTCAAAATATTCAAATTCATTAGTCCTTTGCGTTTTCATTGGCTGTAAGCCATAATCATCAACATTAACATAAATAAACACTTGAAATAGAACACTCTGTAATTACGGTACTCTATTACAGTAACCTCCTTATCCTCCTAATACAGTAACCCGGCTACCAATCCTCTTATTACAGTAACCCGGTTCCTGATCCTCTTATTACAGTAACCCGGTTCCTGATCCTCTTATTACAGTAACCCGGCTCCTCATCCTCTTATTACAGTAACCTGGCTCCTGATCCTCTTATTACAGTAACCCGGCTGCTGATCTTTTATTACAGTAACCCGGCTCCTGATCCTCTTATTACAGTAACATGGCTCCTGATCCCCTTATTACAGTAACCCGGCTCCTCATCCTCTTATTACAGTAACCTGGCTCCTGATCCTCTTATTACAGTAACCCGGCTGCTGATCTTTTATTACAGTAACCCGGCTCCTGATCCTCTTATTACAGTAACCTGGCTCCTCATCCTCTTATTACAGTAACCCGGCTCCTGATCCTCTTATTACAGTAGCCCGGCTCCTGATCCTCTTATTACAGTAACCCGGCTCCTGATCCTCTTATTACAGTAACCCGGCTCCTGATCCTCTTAGTACAGTAACCCGGCTCCTGATCCCCTTATTACAGTAACCCGGCTCCTGATCCTCTTATTACAGTAACCCGGCTCCTGATCCTCTTATTACAGTAACCCGACTCCTCATCCTCTTATTACCCCTGTAACCTCTTATTACAGTAACCAGGCTCCTGATCCTCTTATTACAGTAACCCGGCTCCTGATCCTCTTATTACTGTAACCCGGCTCCTGATCCTCTTATTACAGTAACCCGGCTCCTCATCCTCTTATTACAGTAACCTGGCTCCTGATCCTCTTATTACAGTAACCCGGCTCCTCATCCTCTTATTACAGTAACCCGGCTCCTGACCCTCTTATTACAGTAACAAATTTCCTGATCCTCTTATGACAGTAACCCAGCTACCAATCCTCTTATTACATTAACCCGGCTCCTGATCCTCTTATTACAGTAACCCGGCTCCTGATCCTCTTATACAGTAACCTGGCTCCTGACCCTCTTATTACAGTAACAAATTTCCTGATCCTCTTATGACAGTAACCCAGCTACCAATCCTCTTATTACATTAACCCGGCTCCTGATCCTCTTATTACAGTAACCCGGCTCCTGATCCTCTTATTACAGTAACCTGGCTCCTGACCCTCTTATTACAGTAACCCGGCTCCTGATCCTCTTATTACAGTATCTCGGCTCCTGATCATCTTATTACAGTAACCCGGCTCCTGATCCTCTTATTACAGTAACCTGGCTCCTGATCCTCTTACTACAGTAACCCGGCTCCTGATCCTATTATTACAGTAACCTGGCTCCTGATTCTCTTATTACAGTAACCCGGCTCCTGATCCTCTTATTACAGTAACCTGGCTCCTGATCCTCCTATTACCCCTGTAACCTCTTATTACAGTAACCCGGCTCCTGATCCTATTATTACAGTAACCCGGCTCCTGATTCTCTTATTACAGTAACCCGGCTCCTGATCCTCTTATTACAGTAACCTGGCTCCTGATCCTCCTATTACCCCTGTAACCTCTTATTACAGTAACCTGGCTCCTGATCCTCTTATTACAGTAACCTGGCTCCTGATCCTCCTATTACCCCTGTAACCTCTTATTACAGTAACCCGGCTCCAGAACCTCTTATTACCGATGTATGTAAAGTGCTATGGAATTAATAGTGCTATATAAATGAATAAATATTATTATTATTACTACCCCTGTGTCCTCTTATTACAGTAACCTGGCTGCTGATCCTCTTATTACAGTAACCCGGCTCCTGATCTTATTACAGTAACCCGGCTCCTGATCCTCTTACTACAGTAACCCGGCTCCTGATCCTATTATTACAGTAACCTGGCTCCTGATTCTCTTATTACAGTAACCCGGCTCCTGATCCTCTTATTACAGTAACCTGGCTCCTGATCCTCCTATTACCCCTGTAACCTCTTATTACAGTAACCCGGCTCCTGATCCTATTATTACAGTAACCCGGCTCCTGATTCTCTTATTACAGTAACCCGGCTCCTGATCCTCTTATTACAGTAACCTGGCTCCTGATCCTCCTATTACCCCTGTAACCTCTTATTACAGTAACCTGGCTCCTGATCCTCTTATTACAGTAACCCGGCTCCTGATCCTCTTATTACAGTAACCTGGCTGCTGATCCTCTTATTACAGTAACCCGAACCTGATCTGATTACAGTAACCCGGCTCCTGATCCTATTATTACAGTAACCCTGCTCCTGATTCTCTTATTACAGTAACCCGGCTCCTGATCCTCCTATTACCCCTGTAACCTCTTATTACAGTAACCTGGCTCCTGATCCTCTTATTACAGTAACCCGGCTCCTGATCCTCTTATTACAGTAACCTGGCTCTTGATCCTCTTATTACAGTAACCCGTTTCCTGATCCTCTTATTACAGTAACCCGGCTCCTGATCCTCTTATTACAGTAACCCGACTCCTGATCCTCTTATTACAGTAACCCGGCTCCTGATCCTCTTATTACAGTAGCCCGGCTCCTGATCCTCTTATTACATTAACCTGGCTCCTGATCCTTTTATTACAGTAACCCGGCTCCTGATCCCTTTATTTCAGTAACCCGGCTCCTGATCCTCTTATTACAGTAACCCGGCTCCTGATCCTCTTATTACAGTAACCTGGCTCCTGATCCTCTTATTACAGTAACCCGGCTCCTGATCCTTTTATTACAGTAACCCGGCTCCTGATCCCTTTATTTCAGTAACCTGGCTCCTGAGCCTCTTATTACAGTAAGCCGGCTCCTGATCCTTTTATTACAGTAACCCGGCTCCTGATCCTCTTATTACAGTAACATGGCTCCTGATCCTCTTATTACAGTAACCTGGCTCCTGATCCTTTTATTACAGTAACCCAGCTCCTGATCCCTTTATTTCAGTAACCCGGCTCCTGATCCTCTTATTACAGTAACCCGGCTCCTGATCCTCTTATTACAGTAACCCGGCTCCTGATCCTCTTATTACAGTAACCCGGCTCCTGATCCTCTTATTACAGTAACCTGGCTGCTGATCCTTTTATTACAGTAACCCGGCTCCTGATCCCTTTATTTCAGTAACCCGGCTCCTGATCCTCTTATTACAGTAACCCGGCTCCTGATCCTCTTATTACAGTAACTTGGCTCCTGATCCTCTTATTACAGTAGCCCGGCTCCTGATCCTCTTATTACAGTAACATGGCTCCTGATCCTCTTATTACAGTAACCTGGCTCCTGATCCTTTTATTACAGTAACCCGGCTCCTGATCCCTTTATTTCAGTAACCCGGCTCCTGATCCTCTTATTATAGTAACCCGGCTCCTGATCCTCTTATTACAGTAACCCGGCTCCTGATCCTCTTATTACAGTAACATGGCTCCTGATCCTCTTATTACAGTAACCTGGCTCCTGATCCTTTTATTACAGTAACCCGGCTCCTGATCCCATTATTTCAGTAACCCGGCTCCTGATCCTCTTATTACAGTAACCCGGCTCCTGATCCTCTTATTACTGTAATCTGGCCCCTGATCCTCTTATTACAGTAACCTGGCTCCTGATCCTCTTATTACAGTAACCCGGCTCCTGATCCTCTTATTACAGTAACCCGGCTCCTGATCCTCTTATTACAGTAACCTGGCTCCTGATCCTCTTATTACAGTAACCCGGCTCCTGATCCTCTTATTACAGTAACCCGGCTCCTGATCCTCTTATTACTGTAATCTGGCCCCTGATCCTCTTATTACAGTAACCTGGCTCCTGATCCTCTTATTACAGTAACCTGGCTCCTGATCCTATTATTACAGTAACCCGGCTCCTGATCCTCTTATTACAGTAACCCAGCTCCTGATCTTCTTATTACAGTAACCCGGCTCCTGATCCTCTTATTACAGTAACCTGGCTCCTGATCCTCTTATTACAGTAGCCCGGCTCCTGATCTTCTTATTACAGTAACCCGGCTCCTGATCCTCTTATTACAGTAACCCGGCTCCTGATCCTCTTATTACAGTAACCCGGCTCCTGATCCTCTTATTACAGTAACCCGGCTCCTGATCCTCTTATTACAGTAACCCGGCTCCTGATCCTCTTATTACAGTAACCCAGCTCCTGATCCTCTTATTACAGTAACTCGGCTCCTGATCCTCTCATTACAGTAACCCGGCTCCTGATCCTCTCATTACAGTAACCCGGCTCCTGATCCTCTTATCATCACCTGTATTACGTTACGGTAGTATATATGTATAAACATACATGTTATTTATTGCAGTCTTCCAGTTTCGGACTTCCTTATTGGTACGCGTCACATAAATTGTATGGTCCTTGCCAAACAGGACGTGTAATTAAATTGTCACCTCCCGAGGACACTTAATGACATGTAATTATATACTTAGACGCGCCTATAATTATCGTGACGTGGAATCTCGCCCTCTTGTTAATCCGCTTGAGGATCGGATAATAAGGCAGCTGGAGTGGGGGCGGAGAGGATATGTCAGCCATCTATACTGTAGCGTAGTTCCAGCTCCAGCCATGACGCCTTGTTTTCCTTCTCTCTGGGTTTTGCTCTCTGGTTTGGGAGCCTTCCAGCTCTGAGAGTTGTTTCTGGGAAATCCAGGCACCTGGCATCTGTCTTCCCATGTTTAACCTCCCCCTGGAGACAAAGACTTGAACTTTCCCGTTAACCTCTTATACACATTGTTTCACACCTTTCCCTGCTGGTGAGAGCATTAATTTTATTATTACACTTTAATGACTAAGAAGATAAGCGTCACAGGGGTCACCTGGCAGCTGCTTATCTCTAGATTTAATTCCTGCATAATAATGGGAGAATCATACATGGCAATGATTGGGTAGGAAGAAATATCATATCTTTCAATCATGGGAACCTTCAAATGAAATATAACCTTTTAGAAACAACCCCTTTAAGCATTAAAGGGATTTTATACTTTTGGGTAATTTTTTTTTCTTCACTTAAATGTCTTTAAAATCAATTTTGCATTGGGTTTCGGTAAAAATGTTGCACCCTTTGTCTCTATAGGCTCAGAGTTGCAATGTCTATTGCTAGGTGCAGAATGAGTTGTTATTATTATTACTATTATTATTATGATTATTATAGCACCATTAAGTCCATGGTGCTTTACATTTGAAAAGGGCATACATAGAGAAGTGCAATAATCATGAACAATACAAGACATAGACAGGTACAGGAGGGGAGAGGGCTCATGGTCTACAAGGGATGGGTGAGAATACAGTAGGTGAGGAGAGAGGACCCTGCCTGCAAGGGCTCACAGTCTGCAAGGGATGGGTGAGGATACAGTAGGTGAGGAGAGAGGACCCTGCCCGTGAGGGCTCACAGTCTAAAAGGGATGGGTGAAAATACAGTAGGTGAGAAGAGAGGACCCTGCCCAGGAGGGCTCACAGTCTGCAAGGGATGGGTAGGAGATACAGTAGGTGCAGGGGCGTAACTAGAACTGGCAGGGCCCCATAGCAAACTTTTGAACGGGGCCCCCTCCAAGACACGCCCCCCAATGACACGCCTCCCAATGACACGCCCCCTCCAAGACACGCTTCCCCCCAATGACACGCCCCTTCAAGACACCCCCCCTTACAGGCCCCAGCAGTATATACAGCAGCCCCAGTGGTATACCGCAGCCTCCCCAGTGGTATATACAGGCCCCATTAGTATTACAGCAGCCCCAGTGGTATACAGCAGCCTCCCCAGTGGTATATACAGGCCCCAGCAGTATTACAGCAGCCCCAGTGGTATACAGCAGCCTCCCCAGTGGTATATACAGGCCCCAGCAGTATTACAGCAGCCCCAGTGGTATACAGCAGCCTCCCCAGTGGTATATACAGGCCCCAGCAGTATTACAGCAGCCCCAGTGGTATACAGCAGCCTCCCCAGTGGTGTATACAGGCCCCAGCAGTATTACAGCAGCCTCCGCAGTGGTGGTATATACAGGCCCCAGTGGTGGTATACAGGGCCCCTGGTGGTGGTATACAGGGCCCCTGGTGGTGGTATATACAGGCCCCTGGTGGTGGTATATACAGGGCCCCTGGTGGTGGTATATACAGGGCCCCTGGTGGTGGTATACAGAGCCCCTGGTGGTGGTATATACAGGGCCCCTGGTGGTGGTATATACAGGGCCCCTGGTGGTGGTATACAGAGCCCCTGGTGGTGGTATATACAGAGCCCCTGGTGGTGGTATACAGGGCCCCTGGTGGTGGTATACAGGGCCCCTGGTGGTGGTATATACAGGCCCCTGGTGGTGGTATATACAGGCCCCTGGTGGTGGTATACAGAGCCCCTGGTGGTGGTATATACAGGGCCCCTGATGGTGGTATATACAGGGCCCCTGGTGGTATATACAGGCCCCTGGTGGTGGTATACAGAGCCCCTGGTGGTGGTATATACAGGCCCCTGGTGGTGGTATACAGAGCCCCTGGTGGTGGTATATACAGGCCCCTGGTGGTGGTATATACAGGGCCCCTGGTGGTGGTATACAGGGCCCCTGGTGGTGGTATATACGAGCCCCTGGTGGTGGTATACAGAGCCCCTGGTGGTGGTATACAGGGCCCCTGGTGGTGGTATATACAGGCCCCTGGTGGTGGTATATACAGGCCCCTGGTGGTGGTATATACAGGCCCCTGGTGGTGGTATATACAAGGCCCCTGGTGGTGGTATATACAGGGCCCCTGGTGGTGGTATACAGGGCCCCTGGTGGTGGTATATATAGGCCCCTGGTGGTGGTATATATAGGCCCCTGGTGGTGGTATACAGGGCCCCTGGTGGTGGTATATACAGGCCCCCCGCTCTCCATTACCTGCAGCAGGCAGTCGCGCTGATCGCAGCCACAGCCTGTCATGTAGTGTGACGCTGTAGCCGGCGATACAGGAAATAGAGCGGCGCCGGCTACAGCCCACATGACAGGCAGATCAGCGCGACTGCCCGCCGGTAATGGAGAGCGGGGGGACGCAGCAGTAATGGAGGCAGCGGTCAGGGGGCCCCGAGGATAGCGTGTGGGGGCAGCGGTCAGGGGCCCCATTGTATGACATGTGGGGGCGCTCAGGGGACCAATGGGCCCCCCTTTCTGTCCGGGCCCCCCCTACAGCACCCAGGGGGGTATGGGGACGGGGCTTAGTGGGCGTGGTCCCAAAGTGTCGGGGCCCGCTGGGCCAGTCCGCCCCTGTATGTATCGCAGGCGCAGCTGCCGGTATAGCAGCGGCTGCGTAGCGGCGCTGGGTCCGGGCCCCCCACAAGCGCCGGGCCCCAAAGCGACCGCTACGGCTGCTATGCCGGTAGTTACGCCACTGAGTAGGTGAGAAGAGAGGACCCTGCCCGCGAGGGCTCACAGTCTTCAAGGGATGGGTGAGGATACAGTAGGTGAGGAGAGAGGACCTTGCCCACGAGGGCTCACAGTCTACAAGGGATAGCTGAGGATACAGCAGGTGAGGAGAGAGGACCTTGCCCACGAGGGCTCACAGTCTACAAGGGATGGGTGAGGATACAGTAGGTGAGGAGAGAGGACCCTACTCACGAGGGCTCACAGTCTACATTGAATAGGTGAGGATACAGTAGGTAAGGGAAGAGCTGGAGTTAACTAAGAATCCTTCAGTGAGCTTGTTCTGATATGAGACTTTGTACCTATTTTATCTGTCTATTGTCTCCCCTGCTCTCAGCTGCTCTTTGACCACGGACCACATAAAAGTTGAACGTGCAGGAAAACCAAGAGCCTGTAAAAGGCAAACAGTGCAAAATATGTAATGAAACTGAAATATCCAAAAATGACTTTTAACCTTAGATACATGCAGTTTTGTAAAAACCTGTTTTAAGTCAATTCACACACTACGGTTGTGTCATTGCAATAAAGAGGTGTTTTGAAAGGTCTTTAGACTGCAGGAGTTCTTAAGGGGTTAACTGAGCCAAAAAAGTGGGGGTCTGGCCCAGATCCCTTCTCCCACCCAACCGCAGGAGGTGTTGAAAGGGGTGCTGATCCAACATGAGAGAATCAGGAACAGCCAACCACAGATGGAATACACCCTTGGAGTACACCCTTTAGAGGGTTATTTCCATTTTAATCAATGGGTATTTTTTCAGACACTGCTAGTAAAAACAAGCAATTTTGTAATTTACCGCTTTTTAAAATTATCAGCAGTTCTTGAGATATTAACACTTTTCTTTTGTTCATATCTCGTTGCCTAGGAGACCGTCCACCGCTGGTGTCTAAGCTTGTAAATCCTGCACTGAACCTGGTCAGGATTAGGAGGTAACAATGTGCTCCAGCGAGCCTGGCCTGCTTAAAAGCAGTGTTTACAAGCTCAATAGAGAAAGCTTGTAAGCACTGCGCATGTTCTGTCTAGCAGCAGTGGTCGGTTTCCAAGACAACAAACTGTAAAAAAAACAAAGTGTTAATATCTCAAGAACGGCTGGAAATTTTAAGAAGCAGTAAATTGCAGAAGTGCTTGTTTTTAAAAGCACTATCCAACAGTACCCATTTTTTTGAAAATAGGAAAACCCCTTTAAATCACATGTTGCCTGTCATTGGAAGGGACCAGGAGAGCTTTTCCTTCCCTTATTCCTTTACTGTGCAGGAACTCTTCTTTATGAAGGTCAGGACTTTTATTAATGACCCTCCATCTTCATGTCCACAACATGTGCAGCTCTACAAGAGCAGGGACTTATCAAACAGCACCTCATATCTCAGCTTCCTAGATCATTGTGAGTGTGACATGACACGTGGCTATTAGGGTTAACCATGGCTACACCTAGATTGTGTGAAGTAATTCATTAACCACTAATTGGACCCTGCTCCCCCTATATATGGTACATGGAGGGCATCATATCTGAACTTCCTCGTTATGTTTTCCAGACAAAGAATTTCCTCCTCAGGGATAGAAAACATGTTTATGTCTGGATACGGGGAAAAAAAGAAAAGAGACGGACACCCCCCTTCTCTCAACACCCAGAAAGACAGACAGACAGACACACACCCTGCCCTGTCTGGGACATGTGACTCACCTCACAGGGACTGACCCCCAGACATACACAGGTCACCCCCCAAGGTGTGTGAGTCACCACAGTGCACAGACAGACAGAAGACGTGTGCTGCACCGAGGCCAGCCACACTGACAGCATAGAAGTGTATATATACTATATATGTATATCTACATATGGCCACCATTACCATTGTAAGTCAGTTTCCCCAGACACTTAAGCAGTAAATCATTCTCCACTTCAGTATTTTTGCCTATCTACACATGGTTACCATTCAGGATTCTGTGAAGACCATATAGCAACCATTATTAGGCTACAATGGCGGCCATATTGGTTGTCATGCAGCTTTCCTGAATATCTGACTTATAGTTAATACATGAAATGCTTCATTTGAGCAGTAAATCATTCTCCGCATCAGTATTTTTGCCTATCTACACATGGTTGCCATTGAGCATTCTGTGAAGGCCACATAGCAACCATCGATTACAAAAGTGGCCATATTGGTTGTCATGCAGCTTTCCCGAATATCTGACCCATAGTTAATACATGAGCAGCTTCACCAGACACAAACAGTAAATCATTCTCCGTTTCAGTATTTTTGCCTATCTACACATGGTTGCCATTTAGGATTCTGTGAAGGCCACATAGCAACCATTGCTATGCTACAATGGCGGCCATATTTGTTGTTATTCAGTATTCTGTGAAGGCCACATTGCAACCAGGGCTGTGAAGTCGAAGAAGTGGAGTCAGCGTCGGATTCAGGGAAATTGAGGAGTCGGAGTCGGATGTTTGACTTAACCATTGTTATATTACAACGGCGGCCATATTGGTTGTCTGACTTTCATAGTTAATACATGAACAGTTTCCTCAGACACTTAGGCCATGTGCACACGCTGAGTATTTGATGAGTTTTTTACCTCAGGATTTGTAGACAAAACCAGGAGTGGAGCAATCAGAGGAAAAGTATAATAGAAACACGTCACCACTTCTGTATTTAATCATCCACTCCTGGTTTTGGCTACAAATCCTGAGGTAAAAAACTCATCAAATACTCAATGTGTGCATGTGGCCTAAAGCAGTAAATCATTCTCCACTTCAGTATTTTTGCTATCTACACATGGTTACCATTCAGTATTCTGTGAAGGCCACATAGCAACTATTGATTACAACGGCGGCCATATTGGTTGTCATGCAGCTTTCCTGAATATCTGACTCATAGTTAATACATGAACAGCTTCTCCAGCCACTTAAGCAGTAAATCACTCTCCGCTTCAGTTTTTTGCCTATCTTCACATGGTCGCTATTCAGTATTCTATGGGGACCACATAACAACCATTGTTAGGTGACAATGGCGGCCATATTGGTTGTCATGCAGCTTTCTTGAATATCTGACTCATAGTTAATACATGAAGAGGTGAATGGACGCCGTTCCTAAAGGCGTATTTAAGGAACAGCTGGTGAGGGACACAAGGAAGGTGTGATTCAACGACTTAATTAAAGGATAATAGGCCCGGCCTGCGGCGGTGTGTAAAGGACACCCTAAGAAGGAGGAGGATCGCCTGCAATGAAGGACGCTTTAAGAGCGGAGGATTAATAGAGAGGGGAGTGGAGGTTACAATTATTGGGTTATTTTGTAAATCTTTTTCTTATAAACGCCCACAGGTCAATCAGTAAAAGTTTTAAAATGCAACATAGATAATGACCCTTTAGAGAGGACTTGTCACCAGGTCAAGTGGACGCTCTTTGCTTTTATTTTATCGCCGCTGAAAATTCTGTTTAATTCATTTTTATTTAATCTGTCATATAGTCCCACAGATATGACTCTTTTTTTAGTACTAATATGTATGGTATTTACAAAGGGGGAGGAGCATACAGAGTAATAATGCAGAGCAGCCTGAATATACGCTTCCCAGAGAATAGTGAGACACGCCCTCTTGGCAAAGATCATAAAAATAAGCGCTAAATGAAAAAGACCCAAAACTTTGAAGCGTATGGTGGATTTAAAAAAAATAAAATAAAAACAGAAATCTCAAATGAGCAGCAGGAATAAAATAGGAGCAAAAACTGTTCACTTTTGACCAGGTGTCTTAAAGGGGTTGTGCCATGAACAATTGTACATTTTAATTAATAGATCTTAAAATAAAAATAAGTTCCACAATTGGATGGTTTAAAAAAATCTACCTGTTCCGAAATATTCTTATAAATGTGAACCCCTGTGTAATGGATGTGTCCGACCATACAGGAACAGGACGGATATACCACAGCTCCTGGGCAGGGGAGGAAGTAAGAGAATATACAGACATTACAGCCGGGGATCACAGAATATAAGAGTATACAGACATTACAACTGGGGATCACAGAATATAAGAGTGAACACATATTACAGCTGGAGATCACAGAATACAAAGAGTATACAGACATTACAGCCGGGGATCACAGAATATAAGAGTATACACAGACATTACAGCTGTGGATCACAAAATATAAGAGTGAACAGATATTACAACCGAGGATCACAGAATATAAGAGTAAACAGACAATTACAGCAGGGATCACAGAATATAGAGAAAATAGATTTACACCTGGATCACCGAATATAAGAGTTAAAACAAAATTTTACAGCTGGATCACAGAATATAAGAGTACTAGCTGTAGTACCCGGCTACGCCCGGGTTAATAAATAACTGATGTTGGCTATAACAAAATAGAATTTGAATATGTCATATTAATGACCTGTAAGAAAATAGAAGCTGAGCTGTGATTGGTTGCTATAGGCAGCCTAATAAATCTCCAGCCAACAGTAAACCCTCCCCCACCCAGCCATTTAGAGCCGCGACTGAGGACCGGGGGGGGAATGCTGGCAGAGCCCAGCACCGCCACCTCTTCAGCTGGGCTCCGGCGGGTCGCCGGCGCCATGACAGGGGGACGCTGTGTGCATAAGGAGCCGCCCCCTTCTGCACAGCCGCTCCCCCTGCCTCTTGCCGCCTGAATGATAGGGCTCACACTGTCCAATGGACGTGCGCCTCATGTGACTGACATCTGCCTTAATTCCCTATATGGCACATGAGTTGCACATTGGCTGTTTTTAATCAGATGTTTATATTTGGAAATTAAAGATAGCACACGTATGAGGCGAGTTGTGTGAGGTGATTTGTGCACATCTGTGTCTGTCTTGGTGTCCTGGTGTGGTGTGTGTCCCTGTGGGGTGAGTGCATGTGACTCACCGTGGCCGGGACTCTGGTAGACAGGCGTTTTTCTTCCTCCTTCTTGTCACGGATGGACCGCGCCTGCCGGTAGTGGGGCCCGGTGGTACAGATCAAAATGAAGAGACGTCTTGGTAGAACAATTTAGGGGTTAAATTATTTTGTGACGCCACCTATGAGAGTTCCGGTAACTTTACCGGCGTTGCGGTGCCTCCGGGGGATGGAATGCAGCAAGATGGAACGCTCCCCACAGGCTGAGCGGTGATCCCCGGAGCCAGGAGCTGCACAAGATGTTCTGAGGCAGCTGCGGTTACCTTAGCATGCGGATAAACAATTCATAAGAAGGCACGGACACTGGAAGTCTCTGTAACGGGTTCTTTACTGTAACCAGCAGGCAGTACATGGTATACAGTTAAGGGTAGTGGATCCGGGTGGACTCAGCGATGACCAGTGTTTCTCAGAGATCCTGCGGTGTGTTCTTTCATTCTAACTATGATGCCTTTGTCGCCCAGGAATGCCAGATCGGGTACAAGGAGGCTGCTTGAATGCCCTATCCGGGGTATACGTTCCGGATGCTTTGGGGAGCCTTGGGTCCTTTGGTGGGTACACCGCTGGCTACACGACTGTTTATGGCAGTGGTGGGTGCTCCTGTAAAGCGGTCCCTCCACTCCTCTGGTTCGCATAGCAGAGCTGAACTACTGCTATCTTCGGTACCAGCAAACCGGCAGTAGATGGGCACGGGATGGTTTTGGACCCGCATGTTGATGCCCGTAATTCAGTTGATTAGGCACCGAGAGTGATGGTGCTCAACCGGGGCGATGGTAGGGAGACGGCCAGGGAAGGTGGCCAGGGGGCCGCACGGAACTGTGCAACCCCCTCTCATAGGTTGCAGAGCAGGGGATCTTGCTTCCTTCTCTTTGCAGACCCCTCTACTGTACTAAACTTCCACTACATACTACCACTACACTCCGCCCACCAGAACCTGATTGGCCCTCTATGCTAGGTGATGCATGTAGGGTATGGATCTCTAAGTTAACTATGTGATTGCTGAGTCAGAGAATATTGCTGCTGCAGTTTTGGCTGCAATACCCTCCTGTGACGCACTCGTTGCGGGGCGCCACACGTGTCCCTATAGGGTGTGTATGTCCCTGTGGGGGGTCTGTGTGTTTCTGTTGTGTGTGTCTTTGTGGTGTGTGTGTGTGTCCCTGTGGGGTGAGTGCATGTGTCCCTTAGGGTGTGTATGTGTGTGTGTCCCTGTGGGGGGGGGGGTCTGTGTGGTGTGTATCTGTGTTGTGTGTGTCTCTTTGTGGTGTGTGTGTGTGTCCCTGTGGGGTGAGTGCATGTGTCCCTATAGGGTGTGTATGTGTGTGTGTCCCTGTGTGGGGGGGGGCTGTGTGGTGTGTGTGTCTCTTTGTGGTGTGTGTGTCCCTGTGGGGTGAGTGCATGTGTCCCTATAGGGTGTGTATGTGTGTGTCCCCTGTGGGGGGGGGTGTCTGTGTGGGTGTGTGTGTCTCTGTGTTGTGTGTCTCTCTTTGTGGTGTGTGTGTGTCCCTGTGGGGTGAGTGCATGTGTCCCTATAGGGTGTGTATGTGTGTGTGTCCTGTGTGGGGGGGGGGGCTGGTGATGGTGTGTGTGTCTCTTTGTGGGTGTGTGTGTCCCTGTGGGGTGAGTGCATGTGTCCCATTAGGGTGTGTATGTGTGTGTGTCCTGTGGGGGGTCTGTGTGTGTGTGTGTCTGTGTTGTGTGTGTGTGTGTCCCTGTGGGGTGAGTGCATGTGTGGCTATAGGGTGTGCGTGTGTGTCCCCGTGGAGGTGTAGGGTGTGTCTCTGTGTTGTGTGTGTCTCTTTGTGGTGTGTGTGTTTGTTCGGGTGCGTGGTGAGTATCCAATATTGGGGCTGCACCTTAGCGACTATACACTTGCTGTTACTCTTTGTGGGCGTGTGGTGTGTATACATGTCCCCGTGCGTGGTGAATTTCTCATGTTGGGACCCCACCTTAGTGACTATATATGTGCTGGTATGTGCTGTTAGTCTTTGGCGCTATCATTAAGCCCCTCTCATTCACAACTGTCAACTGGTAACTGTCACTTTGTCCCCATTATGTAGATAGGGGCAAAATTGTTTGGTGAACTGGAACGCGCGGGGTTAAAATTTCGCCTCACAACATAGCCTATGACGCTCTCGGGGTCCAGACGTGTGACTGTGCAAAATTTTGTGGCTGTAGTTGCAACGGTGTAGATGCCAATCCTGGACATACATTATACATACATACACACATACATACATACACACACACATTCAGCTTTATATATTAGATACAGACATTACAACCGGGGATCACAGACATATACAGCCGGGGGATTACAGAATATAAGAGTATACAGACATTACAGCCGGGATCACAGAATATAAGAGTATACAGACATTACAGCTGAGCATCACAGAACATAAGAGTGACTCACCGTAGCCGGATTCTGCACGTCGCAGGCGTCTG
This sequence comes from Allobates femoralis, assembly GCA_033576535.1. Taxonomy (NCBI): domain Eukaryota; kingdom Metazoa; phylum Chordata; class Amphibia; order Anura; family Aromobatidae; genus Allobates; species Allobates femoralis. Next base: position 67,913,971 of record JARQOC010000004.1, read on the forward strand.
CTTCTCCTTGTCACGGAACCGCGCCTGCGGCTGTGGGGCCCGGTGGTCCAGATCAATAGGGGGGATGGCTGAACAGTAAAGGGGTTAATTGTCTTCGTGACGCCACCTGCGGGTGTTCCGGTGATTTCACTGCGCTGCTAGGCCTCCGGGGATGTTATGCAGCAAGATGGGACGCTCCCCACAGGACGAGCGGGAGTCCCCGGAGCCGGGAGCTGCACAAGATGTTGTGAGGCAGCTTAGTAGTACTGCTGTTAAGTTCAGGAATCAAACGCAGACACATCAAAGTCTTTTAGGTACCTTTACTGGTTGTTATCAGGTACACTCAGACCGGGATAGTGAAGTCGACACTCCTGGAGGTTCACAGCAAGCAGTGTTAGGCTTCCTTCTCTCTGTACTTCTAGTGTGTTCGGGTGGATGTGGAATCCAGCCGGACCGGGTAGTGCGTTTGGAGGAACGTAATTCACCTGGTAACAGCACTGAGGGCACTGTAAAAGGGGTTGAGCAGGATCAATACTCTTCCCTGGGCGCTCGTAGGTAGGTGCTTCAGGTGGAACAGGGGGCTAAACCTCCTGTTGATGGTGCTGGTTCTCTGTGGTGGCTAGGTAGCTCTCACAGCTCGGTTCCAGTAACCGGTTGGCAAGGGAAAGAGTTAAGGTAACTCTGATGTCCCCGAGAGGTGTTTTCTCCTTTCCTCTGACCCCAATTGCAAGGGTCTCTCACTGGGCAGGTGTGCTGGTTTAGAGCCTAGTATGGCTTCAGAACCAGTGGTTGCACACGTCCTACAGCTCTTGTAGCGTCTGCACACACTCTGACGTTTCTCCCTCCAAGACCCTATTTATAGGGGGAACTGGCTCAAAGTGTCCAGTGGAGCTCCCCCTAGAGGCTTGGGGTGAAACCAGGTGTTCTAGGTGTAGTAAGGTGTTTGTGAGTGTTGCTTTGCTGTTACTGCTCCATTTATGTCCCAAGGAGTTCTGTGGTGCCCAACAGGTGCCAGGGTGCCACAAGAGTATTTTGCATGAGGAAGCGAGGCACCAGCGCTACAAGCCCAGACAGCACAGCCGGGTACACAGTGTTCCAGGGACCAGTGTTGCTCAGTCAGCAAGAAGCATGATTTAAATGAGATAAAAGACGGCACTCACCGGATGTCTTCGACGAGCTCTTTATTCACAAAATATAAGGGTACATAGTGCAGGGAGGGGTCGGCAGGGTGGACAACGGCTCCGTTTCACGCGTATAGCGCTTCTGCGGGTCCAACGGAGCCGTTATCCACCCTACTGACCCCTCCCTGCACTATGTACCCTTATATTTTGTGAATAAAGCGCACGTCGAAGAGATCCGGTGAGTGCCGTCTTTTATCTCATGTAGAATATAAGTGTATACAGTAATTACAGCCGGGGATCACAGAATATAAGAGTATAGAGGCATTACAGCTGGGGATCACAGAATATAAGAGTATAGAGGCATTACAGCCAGGGATCACAGAATATAAGAGTATAGAGGCATTACAGCTGGGGATCACAGAATATAAGAGTATATAGACATTACAGCCAGGGATCACAGAATATAAGAGTATACAGACATTACAGCCGGGATCACAGAATATAAGAGTATAGAGGCATTACAGCTGGGGATCACAGAATATAAGAGTATATAGACATTACAGCCGGAGATCACAGAATATAAGAGGATATAGACTTAACAGCCGGGCATCACAGAATATAAGAGTATACAGACATTACAGCTGGGGATCACAGAATATAAGAGTATACAGACATTACAACCGGGGATCACTGAATATAAGAGTATACAGACATTACAGCTGAGCATCACAGAATATAAGAGTATTTTGCATGAGGAAGCGAGGCACCAGCGCTACAAGCCCAGACAGCACAGCCGGGTACACAGTGTTCCAGGGACCAGTGTTGCTCAGTCAGCAAGAAGCATGATTTAAATGAGATAAAAGACAGCACTCACCGGATCTCTTTGACGAGCTCTTTATTCACAAAATATAAGGGTACATAGGGCAGGGAGGGGTCGGCAGGGTGGACAACGGCTCCGTTTCACGCGTATAGCGCTTCTGCGGGTCCAACGGAGCCGTTATCCACCCTGCCGACCCCTCCCTGCACTATGTACCCTTATATTTTGTAAATGACGCACACCAGGGGCCAGGGTTACTCCCGGTTTAGACAGGCGATTCTTCTCCTTCCTTGTCACGGGTGGACCGCGCCTGCCGGTAGTGGGGCCCGGTGTAGTGCAGATCAAAAGTGAGGACGTCTTACGGGAACAGATTAAAGGGGGGTTTAATTTGTTTTCTTCGTGACGCCACCTATGAGTAGATTCGGTAAGGGCTACCGACGCTGCGGAACCTCCCGGGGTGATGGACAGCAGCAAGATGTTACGCTCCCCACAGGCTGAGCGGTGATCCCCGGGGGCTGGAGCTGCTCAAGATGTTGTGCGGCAGCTGCGGTTACCTTTAGTTAACGACGGACAGTTCATAAGGAGACACGGACACAGATAGTCTCTGCAACGGTTCTTTACTGTAACCAGCAGGCAGTACATGGCTTACAGTGGTTGAGTAGAAGACCGGGTGGACTCAGCAGTGATAGTGCTCCTCAGAGATCCGCAGTGTACCTCCTTTCTACCTCCTTAGCTTCTCTTGCCAGCGTCGCCCAGGAATACCAGATCGGGTACGGGGAGGCTGCTTCAATGCCCTATCCATGATGTACGTTCTGGATTCTTTGGGGAGCCTTGGGTCCCTCAGTGGGTACACCGCTGGTTAGACGACTGGAAACTGGCTGGTGGTGGGGTGCTCCTATAAAGCTGCTCCTCCACGGGGCTGGTTCGCGTGGCAGAGGTGAACTGCTGCCAGCTTCGGTACCAGTGAACCGGCTGTGAGTTGTGGGCACGGGAGTCTTTTGGGAACCCGTGTAGATATGCCCATTCCCGGTGGTTAAGGCCTCAGGTGCTGACACCCGACCGGTGACGGCCCAGGGGCCCGCACGGAGTGCGGAGCCCCCGCTCCTCTCCAAGTTCTGTGTTCTAGGTTCTAGATTCCGACTTGACTGACTCTAGACTATTGTGTGTTCTACTTCACTACCCTAACACTCCACCCACCAGGACCTAGGATTGGTCCCCTGTTCTAGGTGTTGTATGTTGGGTTGGATCTCAGAGTTAACTATTGCACTGCTTTGTCAAGAGAATATTGCAGCTGCAATACTCCCTTGTGACGCACTCGTTGCGGGGCGCCACACTCCCCCTTGGTTAAATCAGCTTGTCCCCAAGCGTCAAACTACTCACGTTACAGAGGTTTTTACATTTTTATACATATATGACACACTTTTATTAAAATAGAAAAACAGGTAAAGGTATGCTTTGGTGATATAAGCAAAGAAACAGGTAATCACTTTGTGCGGACCCGGCGGGCGGTCGGCTGTACTTTAACTAGAGTCCAGGCTGTAGCCGCAAGATCACACGGTCAGTGATTAACGGGAACAGAGTCATTGATGAAGTTCAAGTTTTAAAGTCACTGGCTCTGAGAACGATGGCGCACCCGGATAGCGAACCACCCATCTGCACAAGCATAGCGCTCGTAGGTGATAATATCGCCCCGGTATAGGTCGCGATCGGGATGTCCTCTTGGCAAGTTTGACTCAACGTCCCGGCGCCCCACAAAACACCTCCTCATTCAAACCCACCTCCCAAGCGAACCCCCACCCGGTATTTAAGTTAAAGGTGGAAATTCTACCTTCACGGCGGAGTTCATCAGGCAGCGGCGGCTGGCGGCGAGCCTCGGCACGGGCCTCCATGTTGGCGCGTTCTCGGGCTTGCCACTCCTCTCGTCGTCTCTGGCGTACATCTCCGTCGTTGCGGCTCGGGGTGTAAAGATGAGTAATGGAGCTGGTGGTTTGGCGGGAAGCTTGAACTTGGCGGGCTGTCTGTATCGGAACCCGGTGGAACGGTACAGGGGAAGGTGTCGGCATTGCACCCGACCAGTGTACCCGAGCTGTGTGCCCGGAAGGAACTTCCTTGCTGTCTCCCCAAGCGAACCCGGTGTCGAAATCCTCAGCGGTGCTGTGGGTCTCGCCGTCATCCTCTCCGACCTCTTCCTCGATGATCACATCAGGCTGCTCGATGATGAAAGACGTTAAAGCTTGTTCCGTTGTACAACAGGGCGGTGGTGCTGCGGATCCTTCCGTAGGGACGTCCTGCAGGGCTTCCAGGCTGCCTGCCTCTTCATCTGTTTCCGCAGGTAAAGGTGTTTCAATCCCGGTTACCAGGTAGGCCTCTGTAGTTGCAAGGGAAGCCTCCGGTACGGGGACAAAACAGGCGACTGTCTCTGTAGTGGTGAAACATGTCGCGGGTTCCTCAGTGGGAACCTGGTAGAGATCGAGTTCTTCCATGGAGCGTGTTATGAGCTCCGGCTCAAGAACGGAATCGGTTGCGATGTTGGTCGCTGGAACGGGTCGAGTTGCGGCCTCCACCGGAATGACACAGTCTATTGGCTCAGGTGACGGAGCAGGACAGGTGGTAGGCGAGGGTGAGGCGGTCGAGAAGCTGGTGACGTCGTCTGGGCTTGGAGAAGCTGTACCCGGTCGGCTCTGCTGAATCGCATGGTGTAGTCGTCTGCCTAGGGTCGCGCTCCAGCTACGGATCGTCCATTCCACTGTCTCTAGTAACCGCACCCGGAGGTCTTGTAGAGCCTCTAGCCAGAAGTCGGGACTGCCGTCTATGGTAAGGGCAGGATCCGGACCCGGTTGGCTTATGGCTGCTCTGGCCTCCGCCTCGACCTCCCGCATCAGGTCTTGGAGTCTCATGCTGGCCATTCTTCTTGGAGGGAAACCACACCCGTTCAACCGGTAAGACGTTCTTGTTGAGCTGGTCAAGAATTCCGTCTGTGTGTCTATGTATGACACTCCCATCTCTTCTGGGCTTTTGTAGTCCAATCGTGGGAAAAGTCTTTGGGGTCCGCCCCCATGGTTGATTCGAGCAATCAGGGCGGACAAAGAGTTTGGCGCCTTTTGTCTTTGGCCCTCCCACGATGGGGGGGGGTTGACTCACTCCTGGGCTTCACGTGGCGGCTTCTTGTGGCGGGAACGCCATCTTGGGCGCCATCTTGACCCAATGGTGTAAAGGCGGGAAAGTTCTTTTAGGGACGAACAAAGTCCAATTGTAGACAATAAAGTCCAGTTTAAGCACAATATACCCGTTGGGTAACGGGCCTGCTCGTTTCCTGTTCGTGACGCCATTTTCTGACGCACACCAGGGGCCAGGGTTACTCCCGGTTTAGACAGGCGATTCTTCTCCTTCCTTGTCACGGGTGGACCGCGCCTGCCGGTAGTGGGGCCCGGTGTAGTGCAGATCAAAAGTGAGGACGTCTTACGGGAACAGATTAAAGGGGGGTTTAATTTGTTTTCTTCGTGACGCCACCTATGAGTAGATTCGGTAAGGGCTACCGACGCTGCGGAACCTCCCGGGGTGATGGACAGCAGCAAGATGTTACGCTCCCCACAGGCTGAGCGGTGATCCCCGGGGGCTGGAGCTGCTCAAGATGTTGTGCGGCAGCTGCGGTTACCTTTAGTTAACGACGGACAGTTCATAAGGAGACACGGACACAGATAGTCTCTGCAACGGTTCTTTACTGTAACCAGCAGGCAGTACATGGCTTACAGTGGTTGAGTAGAAGACCGGGTGGACTCAGCAGTGATAGTGCTCCTCAGAGATCCGCAGTGTACCTCCTTTCTACCTCCTTAGCTTCTCTTGCCAGCGTCGCCCAGGAATACCAGATCGGGTACGGGGAGGCTGCTTCAATGCCCTATCCATGATGTACGTTCTGGATTCTTTGGGGAGCCTTGGGTCCCTCAGTGGGTACACCGCTGGTTAGACGACTGGAAACTGGCTGGTGGTGGGGTGCTCCTATAAAGCTGCTCCTCCACGGGGCTGGTTCGCGTGGCAGAGGTGAACTGCTGCCAGCTTCGGTACCAGTGAACCGGCTGTGAGTTGTGGGCACGGGAGTCTTTTGGGAACCCGTGTAGATATGCCCATTCCCGGTGGTTAAGGCCTCAGGTGCTGACACCCGACCGGTGACGGCCCAGGGGCCCGCACGGAGTGCGGAGCCCCCGCTCCTCTCCAAGTTCTGTGTTCTAGGTTCTAGATTCCGACTTGACTGACTCTAGACTATTGTGTGTTCTACTTCACTACCCTAACACTCCACCCACCAGGACCTAGGATTGGTCCCCTGTTCTAGGTGTTGTATGTTGGGTTGGATCTCAGAGTTAACTATTGCACTGCTTTGTCAAGAGAATATTGCGGCTGCAATACTCCCTTGTGACGCACTCGTTGCGGGGCGCCACATAAATACAGATCCGGTTTAGAATATAAGAGTATACAGACATTACAGCTGGGGATAACAGAATATAAGAGTATACAGTAATTACAGCCGGGGATCACAGAATATAAGAGTATACAGACATTACATTTGGGGATCACAGAATATAAGAGTATATAGACATTACAGCCGGAGATCACAGAATATAAGAGGATATAGACATTACAGCCGGGGATCACAGAATATAAGAGTATACAGACATTACAGCCAGGGATCACAGAATATAAGAGTATACAGACATTACAGCCGGGGATCACAGAATATAAGAGTATGCAGACATTACTGCTAGGGATTACAGAGAGTATACAGACATTACAGCCAGGGATCACAGAATATAACAGTATGCAGACATTACTGCTAGGGATTACAGAGAGTATACAGACATTACAACATGTCTGTATCCTCTTATATTCTGTGATCCCCTACGGTAATGTCTGTATACTCCTATATTCTGTGATCCCCTGCTGTAATGTCTGTATACTCTAAAGGTATCTTCACACACAGCAACATTGCTAGGCAATTTCACTGACAATTTGCTGGTTGCAGTGAAATCATGGACACATTGTTCTATTTTGTTGCTGTGTACAAATGGAACAATGCCTCCATGATTTCACTGCAACCAGCAAATTGCCAGTGAAATTGCTTAGCAATATTGCTGTGTGTGAAGGTACCTTTAAGGCCCCGTCACACGTGGCGACATCGCCGCCAATTACATAGGCGATGTAGGGGTGTGGCCTATCGGCGGCGACATCGCCCCTATGTCACCTCATGTAAAGGGGCGATGTCGGCGCTGCCAGGAGGCCGCCTGGTTTCAGAGCAGTGCTCTGAAACCAGGCGACCGATCTGGGGCGATGTGCACACATCGCCCCATGTAACCGGCCGCCGGTGACCTGTCAGGTGATGGCTCCCATTGTCCTGCATCGCCGCTGGGGTTTTCAGACACCCCGGCGGCGATGCCGCCTGTCAGCTCGCCGGCACGGCGCTGGAGATGTCGCCTCATGTAAATGGGGGACGGCGATGCTGGCGAGCGCCAAAAACATGCGCCAGTCGCTGCCGACATCTCCAGCCCTGTCGCCAGGTGTGACGAGGCCTTTAGACTTCCTTCCTGCCCAGGAGCTATGGTATATCCGACCTGTTCCTGCATGCTCGGACACATCCATTACACAGGGGGCACATTTATATGAATATATTGGGACGACAGGAACATTTTTTTGTAACACATCTAATTGTGGAACTTATTTTTACTCTAAAGATCTATTAATTAAATTCGCCTAAACCCTGAGAAGCCCATTGTTTTCTATGGGACAAGAAGCACCAGAGGTGTCTGCTTTAACCCCATCAGGGCATAGATATTTAGGGCCATGATGCAAACATTTTTTTGTTACCATTACAGTGATATCAAATGTAAAATGTGGATACAGTATTTTTTCTGTTTTACTAAATCTGCACAATAAAACTTTAAAAAAATCATTGTCATCACATTGTGCTTTTTTCTGGCAACAAAAATGTTTTAGGGCTTATTCTTATGGGATTTTGCTTTGACTTCTTCATCACTTTTGATTTTTTATTTAACAAGGGACGAACCAAAACAGTCCTGCCATTCTTCAAGGTTTTTACTTTGCAGCTCTTAATAGTTTATATAAATCAAATATCAACATATATAAAAAACGTAGAGTAGGACCGCCCTATCTGAGATTGCCGTGAAGTGGCAGGGTGGCTCAAAGAATTGATCAATTGTTTGCTAAATATCTCATTTTTAAAGTAGAGTTATAAATTAATATGTGTATATGCACTTTTTGTACTGCATGCTGACCATAAGCAGCGCTGGCTTCTTGGATTTTTTATCCTTTATATTGTTACTTCAGGCAAAAGAGTTATCAGTCACGCATGGGGTGGTAGTGTTGGTTGGGGAATAGAGCTGGAATGACAGAGGCTTCAGATCTACAAATAGCTCTTTAGCCTTATTTGCATATCAATTTAAACACTGATTTCTTAGTAACGGAGGAAAGGACCGACCATGCAAAGGTATTGGGGAACTTGCCTTTGCAAGAGTGTCATCCTCATAAGAATATGTAGAGTGGTGTGGGACAGTAGTCCTGAGCGACGGATTCACACCCCGGCACTCTCCATGAAAACCATGGTTGGCTGGGTGTGTAGACTCACTCTGCAGGCTGCATGTTGCCATTGCCTTTGGCTGTCCAGGACCAGATAAAAGGTTTACACAACAGTTCACATATGAGATAGCGTGTACGTGACTTTAAGACAATTCCAGTTCTGCAGCACATAATTAGACACAGTTCCAGTTGCCACTAGGTCGTTCTCGTTCTTTTTGGGTCTTGTGAGTTCCAGCATAATCCAACCCAACTCAACAGTACAGTCCGTGATGGTCACTTTCCCCTTCAACAGTTTCACGGCTCTTTACAACACCAAATGGGGGTCCAGGGGGTCTAATCACTACAGTAGGAATGAAGCCTCAGGCTCCCTGTAGCTTCCAGGTAAAGGTCTTTTCTCCCCATAGGGGAGAGTAGCATATTTGCATTATGCAAGTGAAGACTTTTGCTCACAGTGGCTTGAGGATGTCCGAATCGGCACTTGCCAGTGATGATAACCCAATACCTTGACTGCTAAGGGGCATGGCCATTTTCCATACTCCGGCTCCTTCTAGCTAGGGTCAGTCGTCTGAGGTAGGTCTCTAGCCCTCTAGTTGTTCCTGTCTGATGCTAAAGCCAACACCTGAGAATACATCCCCCGCCTCCCCTCTCCGCCAAGCCCTCCACTGCTCCCTTCCCCGACGATCTCGCTTCAAAACCCTAACCCTGACATACAAAGCCATCCACAACCTGTCCCCTCCCTACATCTCCGACTTTGTCTCCCCTACCTCCCTTCGCGCAACCTGCGCTCCTCCCAAGAACTCCTTCTCTCAACCTCCCGCATCTCCACCTCCCATAACCGCACACAAGACTTCTCTCGGCTTCTGCCAGACTCTGGAACTCCCTCCCTCACCACATCAGACACTCCCCGACCCTGGGAACCTTCAAAAAAAACCTGAAGACCCACCTCTTCCTACAAGCCTACAACACACACTGACACCCTATCCACTGCACCAACTCACCTGTCCCCCTCCTATTGTCTCCCTCCCTACCCCCTTTAGACTGTGAGCCCTCGCGGACAGGATCCCCGGCCCCATTGTACCTGTATTACTATTTGTGATCTGTCATCGTTTGTCACAGTTTGTGGTCGTCGTCTTCGACCACTTGTCTATGTCAACCCTCTAAATTGTAAAGCGCTATGTATCCTTATAGCGCTATATAAATACTTATTAATAATAATAATAATAATGAGAATCAGATCTCCTTCTGGTCTCAAAGTTGCAGTAACCAAGAGTCACCCACTACATGCGGCCCTGACGACCTGCCAGACTATGGCTGTAGTAGACACTAGCACGGCCCTATCTGAAGTTGTGCAGGAAACAGTCACTTTCCCTAGAGACTAGCTCCTCCCATTGTGGGCTAATCCCAACACTTAACTATTACTTTCCCTATGGTCAGTTGCTGGGCAGAATTTCCTTACCAAACATCTAACATTTCTATACATCATAATTATAACATTTATACATTACTACAAGTCTAATGTGGCGCCCCACTATGTAGGTGCCACAAAAGGGGTACTACACCCATAAAAGCGGTGTAGTCACCCCACTGTAAGTAGACTTATGGACAGTAGGAGGAACCCTAAACCCACACCCCACACTAGTCACACGGTGGGAGGGACCCCGGGAGGGTATATAGTAGCCCCAGGGGGAGAAAGGAGGGTCTTTGGTCTTCTGCCGGAGCCTGCCTAGGCTTCAGGTCTGGTCCGGTCTGTCTTTGACCGCCGGTCTCAACCTCTAAGGGTTGGAGAGTTAGGAAAGTTCAGGATGGGAACCTGAGGCACGAAAAACAAAGGGAGACAGAAGAATAGATCCCAGAAGGAGAAAGGAGCAAGGGACTCAAGCCAGGGAGCTTGCTCTAGGAAAGTAACCGGGTACCGGAGCCCGCACCTGTAGGAACATCCACGGCCTGCAGAGAATCCGTTGAACGGGGGTATATTCAGATACGGCCCTGACTCCTAAAGCACTCATTACAGGGGAATCAGACCCGCGGTAGTCGGCTGCGGTGATCAACAAAGGGTTCACCTGACGGGAACTTTTTATTTATTGACCACCAGGGCCACAGTCTCAGGTAGCCACCCGTGACCTCCAGACCAAGCCTGAGATCTGAGTACCCTGCCCTGGGTGCGTCACTAACACTTACTACCTATCCTTTAATAAATGGTAGTATTCAGAGCTGTATTTAAAGGGGGAAAAATCTGCGGTGCCCTGCCTGTAAGTAGTGAAGTTGAATGTTATCTATTGATCACTGTTATCAGCCATTTTACACTGAAAATCACTAACAGGAACTGTGTGAACCCCCATGATCACCGCTAGTATGTCACGACCTTTTCGCCCACACGTGTGACTCGTATTATTACGTTATTGTACTATTATATTAGGGGCCCTTTGAAGATTGAGACTTTCCTTTTCCACGTGTACCCGGGGTCAGGATGAGCGGCGGCTCCACGTGATGTAGCAGAGGCGACGCGGTTCTGCGGCCATTCCTGCACATCTGGCGGAGCCCATCCTTCCCTCTGGCTGCGGCACATCTCTCTGTGGGGCGTCCAGCTGTAAAGACGGGATTTTTACAGATGAATCACCCCAGTCTTCCCCTAACCACAGAATTAACCTTTACTTATCTGAGCAGCATCAGACACAGAGTAAATGACTGGGAAACTGTCAGAAGAGCTCAGTGTCTTCATCAGACGACTGATGGCAACATGGAAACCATTAACGAGCCGCTGCTGATTGTCTGGAGCGTCTATTTGGGGACTCGTATGTCTGTGTGTGTGTATATATATATATATGTACTGGAGCAGTATCAACAATACAGGGAAAAGTATAGAGAGATCTAACAGCGGGCGGCCTACTTTATGACTGTCTCCACTTAGGTATTGCCACATAATACTAGTAGGACATAGGGGTCACACTTTGCTAGTGTGGAAACAATACAAGGCAGCTGATATATACTCACATTTACTTTAATTTGTGGGACGGAACAAGCAGTGTATTACCGTAGTTATTGGCATCACACCTCCAAATGATGAATATTGGCCTCAGTCCATAACAATAACAGCAACAGGACATAACAATGACATCAAGTGTCCCGATATCACTGACATCCATAGGACCCCATAACAGTGACACCAAGTGTCCTCATACCAGTAACATCCCTAGGGCCCCATAATAACAGCGGTATCTACAGTGCCCCCATAATAATAGTGACATCCACATTACCCCCATAACAGTGACATCCACAGTGCCCCCATAATAACAGCGATATCCACAGTGCCTCCATAATAACAGCGATATCCACAGTGCCCCCATAATAACAGCGGTATCTACAGTGCCCCCATAATAATAGTGACATCCACAGTGCCCCCATAATAATAGTGACATCCACAGTGCCCCCATAATACAGCGATATCCACAGTGCCCCCATAATAACAGCGATATCCACAGTGCCCCATAATAACAGCGATATCCACAGTGCCCCATAATAACAGCGATATCCACAGTGCCCCATAATAACAGCGATATCCACAATGTCCCCATAATAACAGCGATATCCACAGTGCCCCCATAATAACAGCGATATCCACAGTGCCCCCATAATAACAGCGATATCCACAGTGCCTCCATAATAACAGCGATATCCACAGTGCCTCCATAATAACAGCGATATCCACAGTGCCTCCATAATACAGCGATATCCACATGTCCCCATAATAACAGCGATATCCACAATGTCCCCATAATAACAGCGATATCCACAGTGCCCCCATAATAACAGCGATATCCACAGTGCCTCCATAATAACAGCGATATCCACAGTGCCCCCATAATAAACAACAATATCCACAGTGCCTCCATAATAACAGCGATATCCACAGTGCCCCCATAATAACAGCGATATCCACAGTGCCTCCATAATAACAGCGATATCCACAGTGCCTCCATACTAACAGCGATATCCACAGTGCCCCCATAATAACAGCGATATCCACAGTGCCCCCATAATAACAGCGATATCCACAGTGCCCCATAATAACAGCGATATCCACAAGTCCCCATAATAACAGCGATATCCACAGTGCCCCCATAATACAGCGATACCACATGCCCCCATAATAACTACAATATCCACAATGCCCCATAATAACAGCGATATCCACAGTGCCTCCATAATAACAGCGATATCCACAGTGCCCCCAATAATAACAGCGATATCCACAATGTCCCCATAATAACAGCGATATCCACAGTGCCTCCATAATAACAGTGACATCCACAGTGCCCCCATAATAACAGCATATCCCAGTGCTCCATAACAACAGCAATATCCACAGTGCCCATAATAACAGCGGCATCTACAGTGCCCCCATAATAATAGTGACATCCACAGTGCCCCCATTAATAATAGTGACATCCACAGTGCCCCCATAATAACATCGCATCTACAGTGCCCCCATAATAATAGTGACATCCACAGTGCCCCATAATAACAGCGCATCTACAGTGCCCCCATAACTGTGACATCCACAGTGCCCCATAACATGTGACATCTACAGTGCCCCCATAACTGTGACATCCACAGTGCCCCCATAATGGTGACATCCACAGTGCTCCCATAACCATGACATCAGAGTGCCCCCATAACATGTAACACCACAGTGCCCCCATAACTGTGACATCCATAGTGTTCCCATAACTGTGCCATCCACAGTGCTCACATAACCATGACATCCACAGTGCCCCCATAACTGTGCCATCCACAGTATCCCCATAACCATGACATTCACAGTATCTCCATAACCATGACATCCTACAGTGCCCCCATAACCATGACATCCACAGTGCCCCCATAACTGTGACATCCACAGTGCTCCCATAACTGTGCCATGACCACATGCCCCCATAACCATGACATCCACAGTGCCCCCATAACTGTGCCATCCACAGTGCCCCCATTACAGTACATCCACAGACAGTGCCCCCATAACCATGATATCCACAGTGCCCCCATAACTGTGCCATCCACAGTGCCCCCATAACTGTGACATCCACAGTGCTCCCATTACAGAACATCCACAGTGCCCCTTAACCATGACATCCACCGCCCCCATAACTGTGACACCACAGCGCCCCCATAACTGTGCCATCCACAGTGCCCCCATAACCATGATATCACAGTGCCCCATAACTGTGCCAGTCCACAGTCCCCATAACATGACATTCCACAGTATCTCCATAACCATGACATCCACAGTGCCCCCATAACCTGACATCCACAGTGCCCCCATAACTGTGACATCCACAGTGCCCCCATAACTGTGACATCCACAGTGCCCACATAACTGTGACATCCACAGTGCCCCCATAACTGTGACATCCACAGTGCCCACATAACGTGACATCCACAGTGCCCCCATAACCATGACATCCACAGTGCTCCCATAACTGTGACATCCACAGTGCCCCATACCATATAACTGTGACATCCACAGTGCCCCCATAATCATGACATCCACAGTGCCCCCATAACCATGACATCCACAGTGCCCCCATAACCATGACATCCACAGTGCCCCATAACTGTGCCATCCAAAGTGCCCCCATAACTGTGCCATCCACAGTGCCCTTCCCATAACTGTGACATCCACAGTGCTCCCATAACCATGATATCCACAGTGCTCCCATAACTGTGCCATCTACAGTGCCCCCATAACCATGATATCCACAGTGCCCCCATAACTGTGACATCCACAGTGCCCCCATAACCATGATATCCACAGTGCCCCCATAACCATGAATCCACAGTGCCCCCATAACTGTGCCATCCAAAGTGCCCCCATAACTGTGCCATCCACAGTGCCCCCATAACTGTGACATCCACAGTGCTCCCATAACCATGATATCCACAGTGCTCCCATAACTGTGCCATCTACAGTGCCCCCATAACTGTGCCATCCACAGTGCCCCCATAACTGTGACATCCACAGTGCTCCCATAACCATGATATCCACAGTGCTCCCATAACTGTGCCATCTACAGTGCCCCCATAACCATGATATCCACAGTGCCCCCATAACCATGATATCCACAGTGCCCCCATAACTGTGCCATCCAAAGTGCCCCCATAACTGTGCCATCCACAGTGCCCCCATAACTGTGACATCCACAGTGCTCCCATAACCATGATATCCACAGTGCCCCCATAACTGTGCCATCCACAGTGCCCCCATAACTGTGACATCCACAGTGCTCCCATAACCATGATATCCACAGTGCTCCCATAACTGTGCCATCTACAGTGCCCCCATAACCATGATATCCACAGTGCCCCCATAACCATGATATCCACAGTGCCCCCATAATAACAGCAATATCCACAATGCCCCCATAATAACAGCGATATCCACAGTGCCCCATAATAACAGTGGCATCTACAGTGCCCCCATAATAATAGTGACATCCACAGTGCCCCTGTGACATCCACAATGCCATAACAGGAATCCACAGTGCTCCCATAACTACATCACAGTGACCCCATCCCATGACATTCACATACCATAACATGTGACATCCACAGTGCACCCCATAATCCATGACATCCACAGTGCCCCCTATAACTAGTGACATCCACATTGCCCCCATAACTGTGACATTCACAGTGCCCCATAACTGTGACATCCACAGTGACTGACCCCATAACTGTGACATCCACAGTGCCCCATAATGTGACCATCCACAGTGCCCCCATAACTGTGACATCCACAGTGTCCCATAACTAACAGCGATATCCACAGTGCCCCCATATACCATACAGGTATCCACAGTGCCCCCATAAACTGTGACATCCACATGCTGCCCCATAAACATGTACATCCACAGTGCCCCATAATATGTGACATCCACAGTGCCCCCATAACTGTGACATCACAGTGCCCCCATAACTGTGACATCCACAGTGCCCCATAACCATGACATCCACAGTGCCCCCATAACTGTGACATCCACAGTGCCCCCATAACTGTGACATCCACAGTGCTCCCATAACTGTGACATCCACAGTGCCCCATAACTGTACATCCACAGTGCCCCATAACTGTGCATCCACAGTGCCCCATAATGGTGACATCCACAGTGCCCATAACATGCACATCCACAGTGTCCCCATAATACATAGTGACATCCACAGTGCCCCATAACTGTGACATCCACAGTGCCCCATAACATGACATCCACATAGTGCCCCATAACCATGACATCCACAGTGCTCCCATAACATGACATCCACAGTGCCCCATAACTGTGACATCCACAGTGCCCCATAACTGTGACACATCCACAGTGCCCCATAACTGTGACATCCACAGTGCCCCATAACTGTGACCATCCACAGTGCCCCATAACTGTGACATCCACAGTGCTCCATAACTGTGCCATCCACAGTGCCCCATAACTGTGACATCCACAGTGCCCCATAACTGTGCCATCCCACAGTGCCCCCATAACTGTGACATCCACAGTGCCTACGCCCCATAATGTCCATCGCACAGTGCTCCCATAACCATGACATCCACAGTGCCCCCATATACTGTGATCATCCACAGTGCCCCATAACGTGACATCCACAGTGCCCCCATAACCATGACATCCCAGCAGTGCCCCATAACTGTGACATCCACAGTGCTCCCATAACTGTGCCATCCACAGTGCCCCATAACCATGACATCCACAGTGCCCCATAACTGTGCCATCCACAGTGCCCCATAACTGTGACATCCACAGTGCCCCCATAACTGTGCATCCACAGTGCCCCCATAACTGTGACATCCACAGTGCTCCATAACCATGATCATCCACAGTGCTCCCATAACCATGCACCACAGTGCCCCCATAACCATGACATCCACAGTGCCCCATAACCATGACATCCACAGTGCCCCCATAACTGTGACATCCACAGTGCCCCATAACCATTTATACATCCACAGTACGTGCCCCATAACCATGATATCCACAGTGCTCCCATAACTGTACCATCCACAGTGCCCCCATAACCATGAATCCACAGTGCCCCCATAACTTGACATCCACAGTGCCCCCATAACATGATATCCACAGTGCTCCCATAACCATGATCATCCACAGTGCCCCATAACCATGATATCCACAGTGCCCCCATAACCATGTGCATCCACAGTGCCCCATAACTGATCATCCACAGTGCCCTACCATAATCATGTAACACTCCACAGTGCCCCCATAACCTTGATATCCACAGTGCCCCATAACCATGATATCCATCAGTGCCCCCATAACCATGATATCCACAGTGCCCCCATAACCATGTGACATCCACAGTGCCCCCATAACCATGATATCCACAGTGCTCCCATAACCATGCACTCCACAGTGCCCCCATAACCATGATATCCACAGTGCCCCCATAACCATGATATCCACAGTGCCCCATAACCATGATATCCACAGTGCCCCCATAACCATGATATCCACAGTGCCCCCATAACCATGATATCCACAGTGCCCCCATAACATGATATCCACAGTGCCCCCATAACCATGACTATCCACAGTGCCCCCATAACCATGATATCCACAGTGCCCCCATAACCATGATATCCACAATGCCCCCATAACCATGACATCCACAGTGCCCCCATAACCATGACATCCACAGTGCCCCCATAACCATGACATCCACAGTGCCCCCATAACCATGACATCCACAGTGCCCCCATAGCTATGATATCCACAGTGCCCCCATAACCATGACATCCACAGTGCCCTAGAATGTGATGTAGTTTCTGTAATTGTGCACAGTTACATAGGTTGTATAAGACTTAGATCCATCAAGTTCAACCTTTCTCCACCACTATGGAAGTTGGAGCGTTTATCTCACCGGCTGATCAGCGCATCACAGGGGCCGGATTATCAAATAGTCTGATAATTGTGGAAATACAATAATCTGATAAATGTAGAGAAGATAAAGGAAGACACAATGACAAAACCCTATCTTGTGGGGGATCCAGAAAATCAAGACACTAATGGAAATTTGCCATAAATGGTTGAGCAGGTACAGAGATTTTTTGAGTAACACACTTGTCCTCCTTAACAAACTTGCCAACAATTAACCTAAATATCTAATAGCTGCTGTTGATGGACCTGTTACCTTCCAATACACAACATACAGTGTATCAAATAGACTAGTAGGATGTTCGTATGTTATCTATTTTCTGACTAAATATATTTCTAAAGGTGCTATTGACATGGATCTCTCACCAGATGTCGGTAATGACGTATCCAATCAACACAGGCAAAGAAATCAAACCATAGATGACATAAATTTAGTGATGTGTAATAATGAGAAATGATGCAGGGAATAAGTATTGAACACAAGAAGAAAGACAGGTGAAAAAAGACATGGACAGTCCAGACACCAGCTGAAATCTATCAGTAATTAGAAAGCAATCCTGCAACTTAGTGAAAGATAATATCAGGTGGTTCAACTGATAGCTTATAAAAAGGAGTCTCATTACCAAGGTGCCACACAAGAAACATCTCATGATGGGTAAAACCAGTGATCTACAGTATCTCCAGACCTTCATAACCTTATTGGTACAAAACAAACTGATGGCATTGGTTACAGAAGAATTTCTAAACAAGTGAAGGTTCCAGTAAACACAGTCTGGTTAGATTAGACCAAAATTTAACTCTTTCGATGCCAAAATACACAAACTTTTTGGAGGCCAAAAGGTACTGCATATAACCCCAACAACAACATCGTTAGTAGGTGGGATCATGATGGTGTGGGGCAATGGCAAACTTTGTATAATTGAAGGAAGGCTAAATGGGCAAATGTACCAAGATTTTCTTAATAAACATCTGCCACCATCTACCAGGATGATGAAGATGAAACGATGGTGGACCTTTCACAAGACAATGATCCCAAACACACAGCCACGGAGACTCTCAACTGGGTTCAAAGAAAGAAATCCGCTAGAATGGCCGAGCCGATCACCGGAGCTGAATCCTATAGAAAATATCTGGAAGGAACTAAAGCTCAGAGTTCATAGAAGGATCCACGGGAAGAGTGAAGGGTGTTTGTGTGGAAGAATGGGCCAAAATCCCCAAGAACAATGCAGGGACTAGTGTCTATACAGGAGGCGTCTGGAGCTTAATCATCAACAAAAACTTTTGTGTGAAGCACGGTTGTGGAATTGGTAAGCCAAACCACCGACTCCAACTCCAATTATTCAATTTCCCTGACTCAGACTCCATGACTCCCTCATACACGGCTCATGTTTCAGTGATACTTTTCTTGTAGAACAATGTGAATATCAGGTTTTTAATTTTGACTATGTTACAATAATCAAGATATTTAGATAGAACATAATAATTAATAATATTTAGCACATTCTGCATTGAGCTACTGTACCAAATTTATTCTAGATTTTAGGACTCGGTCCATTTTCTATTGCTGGTGTGAAGTATTAAATACATTTCAGTAACATATCTATTACTTTTCCCTGTGTCATTTCTCTTTATTTTAAATCACTTAATTTATGGTTGTCTACGTTCTGATTTCTTTGCATGTGTGGATTGGATGGGTTGTAACCTACATCTGGTGAGAAATTCATGTGAATAGCACTTTTAGAAATGTACTTACTTAGAAAATGTATTTCACCCACTGTGTAAAAGCATCATCATGAACAATTGCATGAGAGGTTGGAATGAGAGAAGCATAGTGGAGAGATGTCTCACGAAAATATGGAGGAGGTGGGAGGATTGATGGAAAGACATCATGGATAGGAGATGATTGGGGGGAGGCGGGGAAGAATAATAGAGATGACTTGGATAACAGAATATTGAGGAGATGAACAGAATGGTGGATAGAAATGTGGCGCCCCGCAACGAGTGCGTCACAAGGGAGTATTGCAGCCGCAATATTCTCTAGACAAAGCAGTGAAATAGTTAACTCAGAGATCCAACCCAACATACAACACCTAGAACAGGGGACCAATCATAGGTCCTGGTGGGTGGAGTGTTAGGGTAGTGAAGAGAACACAATAATCTAGACAGTCAGAACAAGTCGGAGAAGTAGTCTAGAACCTGACAAGAGCAGACTAGAACTTGGAGTGGAGCGGGGGCTCCGCACCCCGTGCGGGCCCCTGGGCCGTCACCGGTCGGGTGTCAGCACCTGAGGCCTTAACTACCGGGATTGGGCTTATCTACACGGGTTCCCAAAAGACTCCCGTGCCCACAACTCACAGCCGGTTCACTGGTACCGAAGCTGGCAGCAGTTCACCTCTGCCACGCGAACCAGCCCCGTGGAGGAGCAGCTTTATAGGAGCACCCCACCACCAGCCAGTTTCCAGTCGTCTAACCAGCGGTGTACCCACCGAGGGACCCAAGGCTCCCCAAAGAATCCAGAACGTACATCATGGATAGGGCATTGAAGCAGCCTCCCCGTACCCGACCTGGTATTCCTGGGCGACGCTGGCAAGAGAAACTAAGGAGGTAGAGAGGAGGTACACTGCGGATCTCTGAGGAGCACTATCACTGCTAAGTCCACCCGGTCTTCTACTCAACCACTGTAAGCCATGTACTGCCTGCTGGTTACAGTAAAGAACCGTTGCAGAGACTATCTGTGTCCGTGTCTCCTTATGAACTGTCCGTCATGAACTTAAGGTAACCGCAGCTGCCGCACAACATCTTGAGCAGCTCCAGCCCCCGGGGATCACCGCTCAGCCTGTGGGGAGCGTAACATCTTGCTGCTGTCCATCACCCCGGGAGGTTCCGCAGCGTCGGTAGCCCTTACCGAATCTACTCATAGGTGGCGTCACGAAGAAAACAAATTAAAACCCCTTTTTAATCTGTTCCCGTAAGACGACCTCAATTTTGATCTGCACTACACCGGGCCCCACTACCGGCAGGCGCGGTCCACCCGTGACAAGGAAGGAGAAGAATCGCCTGTCTCAACCGGGAGTAACCCTGGCCCCTGGTGTGCGTCAGAAAATGGCGTCACGAACAGGATACGAGCAGGCCCGTTACCAACGGGTATATTGTGCTTAAACTGGACTTTATTGTCTACAATTGGACTTTGTTCGTCCCTAAAAGAACTTTCCCGCCTTTACACCATTGGGTCAAGATGGCGCCCAAGATGGCGTTCCCGCCACAAGAAGCCGCCACGTGAAGCCCAGGAGTGAGTCAACCCCCCCCCTCACTGTGGGAGGGCTAAGGACGAAAGGCGCCAAACTCTTTGTCCGCCCTGATTGCTCGAATCAACCATGGGGGCGGACCCCAAAGACTTTTCCCACGATTGGACTACAAAAGCCCAGAGGAGATGGGAGTGTCATACCTAGACACACCGACAGAGAGAGAAGACATCTTCACCAGCTCAACCAGAACGTCTTACCGGTTGATCGGGTGTGGTTTCCCTCCAAAGAAGAATGGCCAGCATGAGACTCCAAGACCTGATGCGGGAGGTCGAGGCGGAGGCCAGAGCAGCCATAAGCCAACCGGGTCCGGATCCTGCCCTTACCCTAGACGGCAGCCCCGACTTCTGGCTAGAGGCTCTACAAGACCTCCGGGTGCGGTTACTAGAGACAGTGGAATGGACGATTCGCAGCTGGAGCGCGACCCTAGGCAGACGACTACACCATGCGATGCAGCAGAGCCGACCGGGTGCAGCTTCTCCAAGCCCAGACGACGTCACCAGCTTCTCGACCGCCTCACCCTCGCCTACCACCTGTCCTGCTCCGTCACCTGAGCCAATAGACTGTGTCATTCCGGTGGAGGCCGCAACTCGACCCGTTCCAGCGACCAACATCGCAACCGATTCCGTTCTTGAGCCGGAGCTCATAACACGCTCCATGGAAGAACTCGATCTCTACCAGGTTCCACCTGCGGAACCCGCGACTAGTTTCCACACTACCGAGACTGTCGCTTGTTTCTCCCTAGAACCGGAGGCCTCCTCTGCAACCACAGAGGCCTACCTGGTAACCGGGATTGAAACACCTTTACCTGCGGAAACAGATGAAGAGGCAGGCAGCCTGGAAGCCCTGCAGGACGTCCCTACGGAAGGATCCGCAGCACCACCGCTCTGTTGTACAACGGAACAAGCTTTAACGTCTTTCATCATCGAGCAGCCTGATGTGGTCATCGAGGAAGAGGTCGGAGAGGATGACGACGAGACCCACAGCACCGCTGAGGATTTCGACACCGGGTTCGCTTGGGGAGACAACAAAGAACTTCCTTCCGGGCACACAGCTCGGGTACACTGGTCGGGTGCACTGCCGACACCTTCCCCTGTGCCGTTCCACCGGGTTCCGATACAGACAGCCCGCCAAGTTCAAGCTTCCCGCCAAACCACCAGCTCCATTACTCATCTTTACACCCCGAGCCGTAACGACGGAGATATACGCCAGAGACGACGAGAGGAGTGGCAAGCCAGAGAACGCGCCAACATGGAGGCCCGTGCCGAGGCTCGCCGCCAGCCGCCGCTGCCTGATGAACTCCGCCGTGAAGGTAGAATTTCCACCTTTAACTTACATACCGGGTGGGGGTTCGCTTGGGAGGTGGGATTGAATGAGGAGGTGTTTGTGGGGCGCCGGGACGTTGAGTCAAACTTGCCAAGAGGACATCCCGATCGCGACCTATACCGGGGCGATATTATCACCTATGAGCGCTATGCTTGTGCAGATGGGTGGTTTGCTATCCGGGTACGCCATCACCCTCAGAGCCAGTGACTTTAAAAACTTGAACTTTCATCAATGACTCTGTTACCGTTAGTCACTGACTGTGTGATCTCGCGGCTACAGCCTGGACTCTAGTTAAAGTACAGTCGACCGCCCGCCGGGTCCGCACAAAGTGATTACCTGTTTCTTTGCTTATAACATCAAAGCATATCTTTACCTGTTTTTCTATTTTAATAAAAGTGTGTCATATATGTATAAAAATGTAAAAACCTCTGTAATGTGAGTAGTTTGACGCTTGGGGACAAGCTGATTTAACCAAGGGGGAGTGTGGCGCCCCGCAACGAGTGCGTCACAAGGGAGTATTGCAGCCGCAATATTCTCTAGACAAAGCAGTGAAATAGTTAACTCAGAGATCCAACCCAACATACAACACCTAGAACAGGGGACCAATCATAGGTCCTGGTGGGTGGAGTGTTAGGGTAGTGAAGAGAACACAATAATCTAGACAGTCAGAACAAGTCGGAGAAGTAGTCTAGAACCTGACAAGAGCAGACTAGAACTTGGAGTGGAGCGGGGGCTCCGCACCCCGTGCGGGCCCCTGGGCCGTCACCGGTCGGGTGTCAGCACCTGAGGCCTTAACTACCGGGATTGGGCTTATCTACACGGGTTCCCAAAAGACTCCCGTGCCCACAACTCACAGCCGGTTCACTGGTACCGAAGCTGGCAGCAGTTCACCTCTGCCACGCGAACCAGCCCCGTGGAGGAGCAGCTTTATAGGAGCACCCCACCACCAGCCAGTTTCCAGTCGTCTAACCAGCGGTGTACCCACCGAGGGACCCAAGGCTCCCCAAAGAATCCAGAACGTACATCATGGATAGGGCATTGAAGCAGCCTCCCCGTACCCGACCTGGTATTCCTGGGCGACGCTGGCAAGAGAAACTAAGGAGGTAGAGAGGAGGTACACTGCGGATCTCTGAGGAGCACTATCACTGCTAAGTCCACCCGGTCTTCTACTCAACCACTGTAAGCCATGTACTGCCTGCTGGTTACAGTAAAGAACCGTTGCAGAGACTATCTGTGTCCGTGTCTCCTTATGAACTGTCCGTCATGAACTTAAGGTAACCGCAGCTGCCGCACAACATCTTGAGCAGCTCCAGCCCCCGGGGATCACCGCTCAGCCTGTGGGGAGCGTAACATCTTGCTGCTGTCCATCACCCGGGAGGTTCCGCAGCGTCGGTAGCCCTTACCGAATCTACTCATAGGTGGCGTCACGAAGAAAACAAATTAAAACCCCTTTTTAATCTGTTCCCGTAAGACGACCTCAATTTTGATCTGCACTACACCGGGCCCCACTACCGGCAGGCGCGGTCCACCCGTGACAAGGAAGGAGAAGAATCGCCTGTCTCAACCGGGAGTAACCCTGGCCCCTGGTGTGCGTCAGAAATACTAGATATGAGATGATGGAGGAGGTGAGAAGAATGGTGGAGAGACATGTTGGATATGAGAATATGGAGTAGGTGAGAAGAAAATTGGAGAAAAATCGTGGATATGTGATGATGGAAGAATGAACAATAATGATAGGGAGATGTCCTAGGCATGAGATGATGGTGAGAAGAATGGTGGAGAGACATCCTGGATTTGAGATGATGGAAGACGTGAGAAGAATGATAGAAAGACATCCTGTATATGAGATGATGGAGGAGGGTTGAACAATGGAGGAGATGTGTACTGGATCAGATATAATGTAGGTGAAAAAAATTATGTAGAGACGTCCTGGTTATAAGATGATGGAGAAGATGAGAAGAATAGTGGAGAAAGATCTCGGATATGAGATAATGGAGGAAGTGAGAAGAATGGTGGAGAGACATCCTGATATTAGATGATCTAGGAGGCAAAAAAAAATGGTGGAGAGATGTCCCGGATATGAAATGATGTAGGAGGGGAGAAGAATAGTGAAGAGATGTCCTGGATATGAGAATAGGGAGAATGTGAGAAGAATGGTGGAGAGACGGCCTGGATATGAGAATATGGAGAAGGTGAGAAGAATGATGGAGAGACGGCCTGGATATGAGAATATGGAGAAGGCGAGAATGGTGGAGAGATGTCCAAGTTATGAGAATATGGAGAAGGTGAGAAGAATGATGGAGAGACATCCTGGATATGAGAATATGGTGAAGGTGAGAAGAATGGTGGAGAGACATCCTGGATATGAGAATATGAAGAAGGTGAGAATGGTGGAGAGACGTCCTGGGTATAAGAATATGGAGAAGGTGAGAAGAATGGTTGAGAGACGTCCTGGATACGAGAATATGGAGAAACTGAGAAGAATGATGGAAGATGTCTTGGATATGAGAATATGGAGAAGGTGAGAAGAATGATGGAGAGACGTCCTGGATATGAGAATATGGAGAATGTGAGAAGAATGGTGGAGAGACATCCTGGATATGAGAATATGGAGAATGTGAGAAGAATGGTGGAGAGACATCCTGGATATGAGAATATGGAGAAGGTGAGAAGAATGGTGGAGAGACATCCTGGATATGAGATGGTGGAAGAGAGGAGAAAAATGATGGAGAGACATGAGATAATGAATTTGCTGACAAGAAAGATGAACCCATGTCCTAATGATGAGATGATAAAGGAGGAGGGAAGCATAGTAGAGAGTTGTCCTGATTATAAGAATATGGAGGAGGTGAGTAGTGTTGTGGAGAGACAATCAGGATATGAGAACATGCTGGAGAGGTTTGGATGAGACACATGGCAGGGGCAGAGTTGGACCGGGCCTCGTTGATTAGCGTTTTGAATCCTGTTCTTGCCGTAATTTGCAACCGGTGGAGACTGACACAGAGGTTTGGCATTTGAGGAACAGGAAGAGGGGTTGGGTAACATGTGCTGCAGAGCTGGGGATGGATTACACAGGTGCCAGCCAATTCCTTGATAAACCACAGAATCATAAGTGGAATAGAATTTTAAGAAAGCGAATACAAAATCTTTGAAAAGCATGGCCTGCATGCTGATGGCTTCCAATAAGATGATCTAGAGAGAAGTCTCAGGTCAGATCTATTCTGGAGAGGACGGATCTTACATTTCCGGATTATAGCCTGTATATAATACATATGGCTTAGTGTAATATTCCTTCTAACCTTCATAAATCGCACAGGGTGGGGGATGCTTTTTGGCAATAAAGTGAGAGCGAGTCCTGTGCCTCATCACTGACTCATTCTCACTCTCAATGGAGCTTGTGTAATGTGCCGGGAGGATTGGGAAATTCTTCCTCCCAAAATCCTCAAATTACCAACAGATGTCAAACATTGCACGGGGTATTGTGGTCTCTGATTGGAGTAAATATATTGGCCCCATCTGATATCTCGCCCAGGACAGTTTGAGCCACATGTACCTGTATGTATTCACCGAAACTGCTCATTTACACTTTGTCCCCTGCCAGCAGGAAGACTGGTGAAATCTCAGAGTCAGGTAGCTGCCACAAAGGCTTTAAATTAGGCGCAAACACTGAAAATAGAGATTGATCATGTATCTAATAAGGGGATTTTTCTATGATTTCCCCATATCTGCCCCTCCCTTATTACTCTAATATCTCTTTTAGTCAATTGCTAAGAAAGCAGCTCCCTTCCCCTCGCCACATCCAAGAGGCTGTATCCTAATGTGAACAGATCAATATAATGTTAATGGGCACCATGTAATGCTTCATGTCACCTATGAGGCGCTGCAGGGAAACCATCCACTTGCTGGTTGTGTTGCAGTCAGACTGTGCAGAACCTCCTGTTAACGTCTTCTCACTTAGAGCATCTTACAAGCAGCAGATCCCCTTTAAATGTCACTGTAGATACCAGCAGGAGGTGTCACTGTTAATCTTTACATCTTTCTCAGTATCTACAGGTTATAAATACATTTCTGCTGTAAAGCCGCTTGTCGATTCTTTTTAACACTGGATGGGAAAGGTTAATGAGTTCTTCCCACAAATGATTATCCGTCATTTCCCGCTGTGTCATCGGATATTAATAGGATGAAGGAAGTAAGAGCCGAACCCGAGAGACTACTGTACTGCTGTGCTATACCTCCCTCATATCTATCACCCTGTACTGGGAGGACAGACACAATGTCACATAGCTCCTCCCTCCTGTCACTCAGTGGTGGGAGGGACAGACTACATGTCACATAGCTCCTCCCTCATGTCACTCAGTGGTGGGAGGGCAGGCACAATGTCACATAGCTCCTCCCTTCTGACTATCACCATGTGGTGGGAGGGGCAGACTACATGTCACATAGCTCCTCCCTCCTGTCACCCTCTGTGGGAGGGCAAACTACATGTCACATAGCTCTTCCCTCCTGTCACCCTCTGTGGGAGGGGCAAACTACATGTCACATAGCACCTCCCTCCTGTCACTCAGTGGTGGGAGGGACAGACTACATGTCACATAGCTCCTCCCTCCTGTCACTCAGTGTGGGAGGGACAGACTACATGTCACATAGCTCCTCCCTCCTGTCACTCAGGGTGGAAGGGACAGACTAGATGTCACATAGCTCCTCCCTCATGTCACTCAGTGGTGGGGAGGGCAGGCACAATGTCACATAGCTCCTCCCTTCTGACTATCACCATGTGGTGGGAGGGGCAGACTACATGTCACATAGCTCCTCCCTCCTGTTACTTGGTGGGAGGGGCAGACTACATGTCATATAGCTCCTCCCTCCTGTCACTCAGTGGTGGGAGGGCAAACTACATGTAACATAGCTCTTCCCTCCTGTCACCCTCTGGTGGGAGGGCAAACTACATGTCACATAGCTCCTCCCTCCTGTCACTCAGTGGTGGGGAGGGGCAGGCACAATGTCACATAGCTCCTCCCTTCTGACAATCACCATGTGGTGGAGGGGCAGGCTACATGTCACATAGCTCCTCCCTCCTGTTACTTGGTGGGAGGGGCAGACTACGTCACATAGCTCCTCCCTCATGTCACTCAGTGGTGGGGAGGGGCAGGCACAATGTCACATAGCTCCTCCCTTCTGACTATCACCATGTGGTGGGAGGGGCAGACTACATGTCACATAGCTCCTCCCTCCTGTTACTTGGTGGGAGGGGCAGACTACATGTCATATAGCTCCTCCCTCCTGTCACCCTCTGGTGGGAGGGCAGACTACATGTCACATAGCTCTTCCCTCCTGTCACCCTCTGGTGGGAGGGGCAAACTACATGTCACATAGCTCTTCCCTCCTGTCACCCTCTGGTGGGAGGGCAAACTACATGTCGCATAGCTCCTCCCTCCTGTCACCCTCTGGTGGGAGGGGCAAACTACATGTCATATAGCTCCTCCCTCCTGTCACCCTCTGGTGGGAGGGGCAAGCTACATGTCGCATAGCTCTTCCCTCCTGTCACCCTCTGGTGGGAGGGGCAAACTACATGTCGCATAGCTCTTCCCTCCTGTCACCCTCTGGTGGGAGGGCAAACTACATGTCGCATAGCTCCTCCCTCCTGTCACCCTCTGGTGGGAGGGGCAGACTACATGTCACATAGCTCCTCCTTCTTGTCACCCTGTCATGGACAGAGCTAAATCAATGTCACATCACTTCTTCCACCTGTCTATCACCCTTTGGTTGACAATTGCCTTGGAGGATGCAGGAAATCTGAGCCGTGTACCTGGCAGAGGTGAGACTTCCGTGCACATAAAGGCGTGTCCTCCACTTGCAGTGACAGGCTGGCGGAGGGGACGCGGCAGGTACAGGCTTGTGCCAGGCCTCGCCCGGCGCATTTCACAAGATCAGCTCTGACCTTTTACTTAGGTGAACACCTCTGTAACCTCACACAGCAGCAGCAACGGGTCCGACAGAGAGAGACCAGCCAACAAGGAAAGGGTTAACAGCTGGATAGTGCATCCGTATCAGGGGGGCCTGTGCAAGAGCAGTATATGGGCCCTTAGCAGTCCAATAGTTCAGCCTAAGATAGAAGCTGCTTTGGAGGTGTCAGTGGGACCCCTTCACCTCTTGGGCCCCTGGTTGCACCAATGATATGTCCACCCCTGATCCGTGTACAACGGTGGGCCAGAAGCGGGATCACTACGAGCCTGGTGCCGACCATAAGCTGAAGCTGTCCGCTCGCACACTACCAATATCATTATGATGTCCGGCCGGTTCCAGATGCCTGGACCATAAACGTAACGCTGCGACTAATCGCTGTCAAGGCCCAGTTACACGCAGATAATTGTGCAGAGATTGTTCTGTACAAATGGAGCCATGTGTCCATGATTTCACTGCAACCAGAGATCTGCGAACAATATCTGCACAATGATCTGTGTGTGGAACTTCAGATCGACCTGTTGAGGAAACCCCGGATAAGTGACAGGAGGTGACAGGTGGTGACACGTGGGACCGGCCAGTCCTGCAGGATGCCAGTGCTGGAATTCCAGGAATGACAATCCTGGCACAGTCACCTCCCTGCTCAGGGTGCGGCACATCCGGATTCCATAGGGTGCCGAACGCCCGAGGCCAAGGAGCAGCCGGCCTCTGACGCTGCCTCTCCTGGGACGGCCGAGCTCACCGCATACATGAACTTGGCACTTCCACAGAACCTGGAGAGGCGACGGCGGATGAACCCGCTGCTCTGGCGAGCAAACATTATAGGGCGTAATACAATCTGGGAAGTGAAACCTGCCGTTATTACGGAGGTCCGGGGCGGTCAGAGTCCGGCCACTTCCCTCTCTCACCCCTGCACCCCCTCATCTTTCTCTTCCTCATTCCTTTTATATCCACCGAGGACTGAAATAGATTCTGTCGCTGTCATTTTCTGGCCCCATAAGCCTATTATCACCCAATATCAGCCTTATTATTAAAGGGTTTTTCTACAATTACTTTCAAAAACAGCACCCCCCCATGTGAACGGGGTGTTTGTAGTATTACAGCTCCCCTCCATGCACTTAATGTAACTCGGCTGCAGTACTGGACACGACCAGTGGACAGGTGTGGCGCTGTCTAAAATAAAATCATGGAAAAAGCCCCCATCGCGTGTGACAAGTTTGTCTACATGATGGACACCAACTCCCCCCCCGCCCTCCGGTGCTATCAGCCATTCATGGAGGGGTGGGGGGTTCAGGAGCTTTATCATCCTCCTGTTTTTTACGTGGGTAATCGGGTTTGGAAAACACATTTTCCTCCACTAAACTGTATTGTTTGATGTCAGAGAGGAGCTACAAAGAGCACAGACATCCCACCAATCTCATCAAGGACTGTGTAATACCACATTCCCCCTGTGGAGGAGCTGTAGGGAAACTGAACACTTGCAAAGTTCATACCCAGACCGATAGGTCCCATTGGTACATCGATGATCTGAGTTGTTGGGAGACCCTTCTATTTACACAGTAGCGAGCCCCCTAAAGATCCCAATTACTTTCTTATCCCCAAATCCTTTTTAGCATCATGACCCCCTTATTCTCCATTAACCCCTGGATATCCACTTCCTTCTCATCACTCTAATATCATCATATATCCTACGTCTCCTTGTGTCTATTATTATCGCCCTACATTCCGCTCCTCGCCCGATAATTATCACCCGTCCTGTTATTATTATGGTTCCTCTTTTCTATTAACCCCTTGTTATCCCCCAGAGTCCTCTCCTGCTGACGATCCTCTTCTCTGCCAGCTGCTGCCGTATCTCTCCTCATCTTGCGATGGCGCCAAGACCCCAAACATCACAGCACCATTATACACTGTGACTTATAGTGGTGCCTCCTTAACAAGGTGCCAGTCAGAAGTACCCCCTATAATAATGGGATCTGCAGATGACCAGTGGCGGAACTTGAAGTTCATGGGCCCCGATAACCCATAATACTAATTTGAAGGTTCCCCATAACAATGCACCAGTAAGAGGTACCCCGCTAATAATGGGATCTACAGATTTCCCCAGGTCTCCTTGTATACCAGTAAGAGATGCCCCCATACCAGCAAGCTCTCTACATGCCTCATCATGTTGGCAAATGCCTCCATAACAATGTGCCAATCACAGAAGCACCCTTAAAAGGGGCAGCTACAGATGGCCTAGTAACAACGCACCGCTCAGAGGTTCCCCTGTAACTACCCAACAACACTGTCATTTACAGACTCCCCATAACAATGGAACAGTCGCAGATGTCCCCATAATGGTACCCCAATATCACTATCAACTACAAATAATCAATAAGAATTCCAGCCATAGAAAACCCCATAACAATGATGCCCCATAACAAAACATGAGTCCTAGATGCCTCCATAACATTAAGCCAGCCGATAACAATGTGCCAGTCACACATGCCCTTGACAGTGGCCGCTACAAATGCCCACGAGTCCTCCCAGGGTGCAATACCAGTCAGCTACAGTTCCCCCAAAAGAATAAATGTTAAGGCCCCGTCACACCAGTCCACATCACCGCCAATTACATAGGCCACGTAGGGGCGTGGCCTATTGGCGGCGACAGCGCCCCTACGTCGCCTAATGTAAAGGGGCGATGTCGGCAGCTGTGACAGCTCGCCTGGTTTTGCATCAGTGATGTGAAACCAGGAGGCCGATCTGGGGAGATGTGTCCACATCGCCTTATGTAACCGACTGCCGGCGACCTGACAGGCGATGGGAGCCATAGGATCCCATTGTCCTGCATCGCCGCTGGGGTTTTGAGAAACCCCAGCGGTGATGCCGCCTCGGAGCTCGCCGCCGGAGGTGTTACCCCATGTAAATGGCTGGCGGGGCGTCAAAAACGTGCGCGCACCCGCCAGTCGCCGCCGACATCTCCAGCAGCATCGGCAGGTGTAACGGGGCCTTTAGAGATGCCCCCATAATACAGTGATCTAAACAGATCTAGATGCCTAGTATTGCCGTAATGTACAGTTACCCCATAACAATGCAAGACTCTTTGATGCCCCAGTCATTCCTAGATAATCTACTGCTGTCATCTACTGGCTGCCCATAAGGTACCTTTACACGCGGCAACTTTTCTAGGAATTTCACTGGCAACTTACTGGTTGCAGTGAAATCATGGACACATTGTTCTATCTTGTTGCGGTGTACAAATGTAACAATGTCTCCATGATTTCACTGCAACCAGTAAGTTACCAGTCAAATTCCTAGAAAAGTTGCCGCGTGTAAAGGTACCTTAAGACTGTCTGTCTTATCCATGTCCTCGACTAGCCTCCTGTCCTCCCCGACAACCCTCTGTCCTCCCAGACTAGCCTCCTGTCCTCTCTGACAACCCTCTGTCCTCCCAGACTAGCTTCCTGTCCTCCCGGACAACCCTCTGTCCTCCCAGACTAGCCTCCTGTCCTCTCTGACAACCCTCTGTCCTCCCAGACTAGCTTCCTGTCCTCCCCGACAACCCTCTGTCCTCCCAGACTAGCCTCTTGTCCTCTCCGACAACCCTCTGTCCTCCAGACTAGCCGCCTGTCCTCCTAGACTAGCCTCCTGTCCTCCCAGACTAGCCTCCTGTCCTCCCAGACTAGCCTCCTGTCCTCCCCGACAACACTCTGTCCACCCAGACTAGCCTCCTGTCCTCCCTGACAACCCTCTGTCCTTCTAGACTAGCCTCCTGTCCTCCTAGACTAGCCTCCTGTCCTCCCAGACTAGCCTCCTGTCCTCCCCGACAACACTCTGTCCACCCAGACTAGCCTCCTGTCCTCCCTGACAACCCTCTGTCCTCCCAGACTAGCCTCCTGTCCTCCTAGACTAGCCTCCTGTCCTCCCAGACTAGCCTCCTGTCCTCCCAGACTAGCCTCCTGTCCTCCCCGACAACCCTCTGTCCACCCAGACTAGACTCCTGTCCTCCCTGACAACCCTCTGTCCTGCCAGACTAGCCTCCTGTCCTCCCAGATGCTCTGTCCTCCCATACTAGCCTCCTGTCCTCCCTGTCAACCCTCTGTCCTCCCAGACTAGCCTCCTGTCCTCCCTATCAACCCTCTGTCCTCCCAGACTAGCCTTCTGTCCTCCCTGACAACCCTCTGTCCTCCCAGACTAGCCTCCTGTCCTCCCCGACAACCCTGTCCTCCCAGACTAGCCTCCTGTTCTCCCTGACTACCCTCTGTCCTCCCAGACTAGCCTCCTGCCCTTCCTGACTACCTTATACTCTCCTGACCACCATCCTTGACTACCGCTTGCCCTCCCTAACAATCCTGTCCCCCCCCGACTACCCTCTGTCCTGACAACCTGCTGTTCTCCCTGACTAGCCTCCTGTCCTCCCTCACAACCCTCTGCCCTCCCAGACTAACTCCCTGCCCTCCATGACAAGCTCCTGTCTTCCCTAAGAAACCCATGTACTCCTTGAGTACCCACTATCCTCCATGACTACCCCCCTATTCTCCCTGAAAACCCTCCTGTCCTCCCGGCTATCCTATACTCTCCTGACCACCCTCCTTGACTACTGCTTGCCCTTCCTGACTACCCTCTGTCCTGTCTGACAACCTGCTGTTCTCCCTGACTAGCCTCCGGTCCTCCCAGACTACCCACAGCCCTCCATGACAAGCTCCTGTCTTCCCTAACAAACCCTTGTACTCCTTGACTACCCCCTGTCCTCACTGTCTACCCTCCTGTCTTCCCTGACTACCCCATACTCTCATGTACTCCCTGGCAATCTCCTATCCTTCCTGCTACCCCCTGTCCTCCCTGACTACTCCCTGCTCTGACTAGCTTATCCTCCCTGACTACCCTCTGGCTACCCTTTGTTTGCCCTGACAGATCCTTACACTCCTGACCACCTTCCTTAGTTCTTCCTCACAGGCTCAAACCCTCCCTATCCCCCCCCTCCGTCTTCCCTTATTATTCTTTGTCCTTCCTGACAACCCCTGTCCTCCCTGAGCACCTTCTGTACTGGTTGACAGCCCCCTGCCCATCTTCCCCCGTCCTCCCTGACAGCCCCCTGCCCATCTTCCCCTGTACTCACTTACCCTATGCTCCTGTCTATCTTCCCCTGTCCTCACTTACAGACCCCTATCCTCCTGTCCATCTTCCCCTGTCCTTACTTACAGACCCCTATCCTCCTGTCCATCTTCCCCACATCCTCCTGTCCTCACTTACTGACCCCTATCCTCTTGCCCATCTTCCCCTATCCTCACTTACAGAACCCTATCATCCTGTCTATCTTCTCCCGTCCTCCTGTCCTCACTTAAAGATCCCCTATTCTCCTGTCCATCTTCCCCTGTCCTCCTGTCTTCACTTACAGACCCCTATCCTCCTGTCCATCTTCCCCCATCCTCCTGTCTGCACTTACAGACCCCTATCCTCCTGTCCATCTTCCCCCATCCTCCTGTCCTCACAGACCCCTATCCTCCTGTCCTCACTTACAGACCTCTATCCTCCTGTCCATCTTCCCCCGTCCTCACTTACAGACCCTTATCCTCCTATCCATCTTCCCCGTTCTCCTGTCCTCACTTACAGACCCCTATCCTCCTGACCATCTTCCTCCGTCCTCCTGTCCACCCTGACAGCCCCCTGCCTATCTTCCCCCTCCTCCTGTCCTCACTTACAGACCCCTATCCTCCTGTCCATCTTCCCTTGTCCTCCCTTACAGACCCTTATCCACCTGTCCATCTTCCCCCTCCTCCTGTCCTCACTTACAGACCCCTATCCTCCTGTCAATCTTCCCCCGTCCTCCTGTCCGTCTTCCCCCGTCCTCCTGTCCGTCTTCCCCCGTCCTCCTGTCCGTCTTCCCCCGTCCTCCTGTCCGTCTTCCCCCGTCCATCTTCCCCTGTCCTCACTTACAGACCACTATCCTCCTGTCCACCTTCCCCTATCCTCCTGTCCATCTTCCCCCGTCCTCCTGTCTGTCTCCCCGTCCTCCTGTCCGTCTCCCCCCGTCCTCCTGTCCGTCTCCCCCCGTCCTCCTGTCCGTCTCCCCCCGTCCTCCTGTCTATCTTCCCCCGTCCTCCTGTCCTCACTTACCCTATGCTCCTGTCTATCTTCCCCCGTCCTCCTGTCCTCACTTACAGACCCCTATCCTCCTGCCCATCTTCCTCCGTCCTCCTGTCCTCCCTGACAGCCCCCTGCCCATCTTCCCCCTCCTCCTGTCCTCACTTACAGACCCCTATCCTCCTGTCCATCTTCCCCCGTCCTCCTGTCCGTCTTCCCCCGTCCTCCAGTCCGTCTTCCCCCGTCCTCCTGTCCGTCTTCCCCTGTCCTCACTTACAGACCACTATCCTCCTGTCCATCTTCCCCCGTCCTCCTGTCCGTCTTCCCCCGTCCTCCTGTCCTCACTTACCCTATGCTCCTGTCTATCTTCCCCCGTCCTCCTGTCCTCACTTACAGACCCCTATCCTCCTGCCCATCTTCCCCCGTCCTCCTGTCCATCTTCCCTCGTCCTCCTGTCCATCTTCCCTCGTCCTCCTGTCCATCTTCCCCCGTCCTCCTGTCCATCATCCCCCGTCCTCCTGTCCGTCTCCCCCCGTCCTCCTGTCCGTCTCCCCCCGTCCTCCTGTCCGTCTCCCCCCGTCCTCCTGTCCGTCTTCCCTCGTCCTCCTGTCCATCTGCCCCCGTCCTCCTGTCCATCTCCCCCCGTCCTCCTGTCCATCATCCCCCGTCCTCCTGTCCGTCTCCCCCCGTCCTCCTGTCCGTCTCCCCCCGTCCTCCTGTCCGTCTCCCCCCGTCCTCCTGTCCGTCTCCCCCCGTCCTCCTGTCCGTCTTCCCCCGTCCTCCTATCCGTCTTCCCCGTCCTCCTGTCCATCTCCCCCCGTCCTCCTGTCCATCTGCCCCCGTCCTCCTGTCCATCTGCCCCCGTCCTCCTGTCCATCTGCCCCCGTCCTCATGTCCTCCCCCTGACAACCTCCCCCTCCTCCCTCCTGTTTACAAGCAGCACGAGTTTCCTGGCATTGACGTCACACGCACGCCTCCCCTCTCCTCACGTCTACACCCGTGACGTCCCTGACGCCTGGACCAATCAGCGTGCGTTTTGTCGCTTCCGGGGCCGGGCTCCAGTATAAAGCCTCTGTCGGCGGGTGCGAGCTGTCAGATCGCTGAGCCTGTGTCGGAGTGAGTGCCGCCCGCCTGCCGTACGTGACTTCCCGCCTTCTCCGCTGTCTCATGTGCTCCAGGATGGAGCAGCCGTTCTACCACGATGACTCCCTGCTGTCCCCGTACTCCCGGCCGGAGACGTCCCTGCTGAAGGCCGGCCTGGCCGCCCTCACCGACCAGTACCGGGCACCGAAGCCAGACATGTCCTACTACACGGAGCAGCCGAGCCTGAAGATGTCTGCGCCGGAGCTGGAGCGGCTGATCATCCACAGCGGCCCCGGCGTGATCAGCAGCCCGGCCGGGGGGCAGCAGCTGTACTACCGCGGCGGCACGGAGGAGCAGGAGGGCTTCGTGGACGGCTTCGTGCGGGCGCTGGACGATCTGCACAAGATGAACCGGGAGCCGCCGCCCAACGTGTCCCTGAGCGGGGGAGGCAGCACCGTGTCCCCGGTCACCGGCACCGGCCTGTACGGAGGAGCAGACCCGGCCGTCTACACCAACCTGTCCGCCTACAACTGCTA
Organism: Allobates femoralis; assembly: GCA_033576535.1. Taxonomy (NCBI): domain Eukaryota; kingdom Metazoa; phylum Chordata; class Amphibia; order Anura; family Aromobatidae; genus Allobates; species Allobates femoralis. Next base: position 67,949,701 of record JARQOC010000004.1, read on the forward strand.
CCGACAGCCGTCCGCCACCATCAGCTACCTCCCGCCCGCCGCCACCGGGTACGGTCCCGGACAGATGTTCAAGGAGGAGCCGCAGACCGTGCCCGAGGCCGGGGGGAGCAGAGACAGCACCCCGGCCCCAATGTCACCCATCAACATGGAGGAGCAGGAGAAGATCAAGGTGGAGAGGAAGCGGCTGCGGAACCGCCTAGCGGCCACCAAGTGCCGCAAGAGGAAGCTGGAGCGGATCGCCCGCCTGGAGGACAAGGTGCGGGAGCTGAAGAGCGAGAACAGCGGCCTGAGCGGCACCGCCGGGGCCCTGCGGGAGCAGGTGGAGCAGCTGAAGGGCCGAGTACGGGAGCATGCCAGGCATGGGTGCCAGCTACTGCTGGGGGGCAAGGGGCACCCGGTCTACTGAGCCACAGGCCCCCAGAGACTCACATCTACAGCGCCCCCTGGTGTACTGAGCCACAGTGCCCCAGAGACTGACATCTACAGTGCCCCCTCCTGGGGGGACAAGGGGCACCCGGTGTACTGAGCCACAGCGCCCCCAGAGACTGATGAGATCTACAGCGCCCTCTACTGCTGGGGGCAAGGAGCACCCAGTGTACTGAACCACAGCGCCCCCCGGTGTACTGAGCCACAGTGCCCCAGAGACTGACATCTACATCGCCCCCTCCTGGGGGGGCAAGGGGCACCTGGTGTACAGTGCCCCCAGAGACTGAGATCTACAGCGCCCTCTACTGCTGGGAGCAAGGAGCACTCCCAGAGGCAAACATCTACAGCGCCCCCTGCTGGGAAGCGAGGGGCACTCCAGTGTACTGAGCCACAGCGCCCCCAGAGACTAACTAGATCTGCAGCACTGGCTGCCCTGCCCCTGAGGAGCTGTCTAAAGAGTAACCTGCAACATCCAGGTGGCATCTGATGACTGCAGCGCCCCCTGCTGTCTAAGGACTGCTGGCTGCCCCACCCCTGAGGAGCTGTCTAAAGAGTAACCTACAACATCCAGGTGGCATCTGATGACTGCAGCGCCCCCTGCTGTCTGCCCCATCTCTACACTCCAGAGGTTTGATTGCTGCCCTCCATCCAATGGGCAGGGGTGGAGGATATCTACAACACCCCTAGGACTGATTTATAAAGTGCCCCTTCCTCTCACTGACCTGCAACATCCAGTGGGCATTGGTGCAAGGGGGTGATAATGACTACAGCGCCCCCTGCTGTTTATAGACTGATCCACACTCCGGTTCGGAGGGCGCCCCCTGCTCTCTGCCTCATCTGTAGACTCCAGGGGGGTGAAGTACAGCCCCCTCCTGACACATCCGGTGGGCACTGGACTATGCTGCCCTGTCTATAGACTTCTATATGCACATATAGACTGAGCCCTGAGCGGGTGAAGCGGGCGCAGCTCGAAGAGACTTGTTTTTGATGCCAACCATCCATGGTATTGCTGCTCTATAAAAGGGCCATGACTTGGGAGAGCCTCCCGACCTCTTTACTGGGAGAACTACAAGTCTCAGCAGTATTTCTCTAGTCCTGAGACTTGTGGCCCTGCAGTAATTGGGTACTGGGAGTCTATTAACCCTTCTTCTGCCACAAAGTTTAGGGCGAGTTGATGCCCACGTGGCGGCGGCAGGGTTAATTCTGGCCGTGCGCTGACTAATCCTTTCCCCCGCCAGCACTTACTGTCTTCCTAATTTGTGTTGTATCACGATGTGAAATGAGGAAGAGGCCGCCGGTCACGTGACCGGTATCGGAGGGGGGAGGGGGAGGCTGGCACAGCCCGTGGTGTAGGGACCATCCTCGCCAGTCACGCACTGTAATAGGGACTGGACCAGACTGGCGATCATGACAAGTGCAAATATTGGATTTCTTCCAGTGTGAGGTTTACAGCCCAACGTTGCGACTCCTATGATGGGGCCCTCGCTGTGCGGAGGTCAGGGCCCTGCCGGACAGGCCTGGGGCCGCACAGCGAGGCCTCCTGTGTAGGGTCGGGCAGGGGGGCTCTGCAGGCCTCGGACCCCTCCTGCCCATCTAGGTAATAAGTATTTAATGCACAGTAGATTATTTAAGGTACTTCGCAGCCGGAGATTTCTTGGACGTGTCGGAGCTTATTTTTGTCTGTTTTTATACTGCGCCGTCTCCAGACGTTTTCTATGTCTTGTTTCTGTATTTAAGTAAATGATTGTTTACAAATGATGTCGCTTGTCTGCTGCTTTATTACACCGCACAGGATGATGGGGGAAGATAGCACCCCCAATAAGTGTCTCCAAGGGGAAGGGAGTGTTTAACACTACATGTAATAAGGGTCACTGCCTGCGGGGGGGGGGGCAGCCGAGGGCTGCGGGGGCCAACGTATCCCTATGGGGTCTCCTGACATGAGAGCAACTGAAAAGAGGTCCAGACCCGCCCAGGAGGATCAGACGCACCCCTCCTGTACTAACATAAACCGTCCTTAGTATAAATATCTCCTGAATGTATACCAGTCACGATGTATTAAAGGGGTGTGAACAATAGAAGGGTTTCCTGAAGAAGATGGCAGTCTCCCCCCTCAACCACAATCCAGATCCCAGGTACTTGGGGCTCAATATGCCAAAAGGAATAAGGTATTACACTGTAAGGCAGGGGTCGTGTGTGGACCGCACAGGTGGTCCGCCGTGCACCCCGCACTGAGGATGGGGCACGCAGCTGGGGGGGGGGTTCTATTCTGTGTAAAATATATATAATCTATAGAGAGAGAGTATATCACATATATATGGGACAGTGTTTTTATGTAACCTACAAATAATAGGGGCTGCACACACAATGCCTGCATTGCCCCTCTATGAACAAGTGTAAGTAATGGGGGCTCCGTCTATATATGAACACCACTACATCCCATTCCCTGTCCAACTGGGACCCCCGAGAGCTCAGCTCTGTCCTATTATCAGTCTGTAGGGTCAGATACATGGTCCCTTATAGGGTCTGGCCTGATGCCATTATCCATCCCGGGCCAGTGACTATACCCTGGTGATGTTATGTCCTTGGATTACTCTCCACCAGTCATGTTTTACTACCTGTCTGTATAAACCTGGTGCAGTGAAGCCATGATGACTGGCTAATAAAAGGTTAATAGGGCTATAATGTGTGGAACTTGTTCCCAGCTGATATATCGGTCTGGAGCATTATAACGCATCGGTCCAAGGTGACTGCAAATATATGGAGCTTCCCCTGTGTTCCTATAAGGTTTGTCTCCTCCTTTTAAGTTGTGCTCTCCTTTAGGCTGTGAATCGCCATGTGTCGCTGGCCTGATTGGTGATGGGCTAATGAAGCCCGGTTCCATATCTGGAGACGATACTAGTCTGCTCCAAAGTGTAACATTAAAGTATCAAAATACGAAATTGACTGTGATAGACTGGAAGGTAATGACAGAGGCCTACTCAAACAATGTGTATAACTCTATTCACCACTAATCTTCACCATGTCTTTTATCTTTCAAGATATCGTGGACAACACACCAACGATGTTGTGAGCAGGGATCGTTCGCAAACCCCGCAAACGATCCCTGCTCATTGCTGAGAATAGGCAAAGTCGTCCACGACATCGTTATCACGGTGTCACACAGAACGATGCAGCAGGTGGGTTGAGTTGAAATAGATTTTTGAACATGTTCATAAACCTGTCATCTGCAACTTGACTAATTATCATAGTTATTATTTATATAGCACCATTAATTCCATGGTGCTGTACATGAGAAGGGGTTACATACAAAATTATAGATATGGTTTACAGTAGACAAATTAACAATAACAGACTGATACAGAGGGGAGAGGACCCTGCCCTGGAGTTGAATCATTCGGTTACGTGCAATGACGCACTAGCTATGTCGTCTCAACATCGTTACACATGTCACTTTTGAGCGATGTTGTGCCGTGTAACAGGGCCTTTACACCTGAAGAACATCCCTGGAGTCTGCCCCTTTCTCACCATGGAAACAACAAATACCCACACCGTGGACCTAATCCACTTCCGCCTTGATTATTTCAATTTTCTATTAATTGGCCTCCCCTTGTCTAAACTCTCCCCTCTCCAGTCCATCCTTAATGCAGCAGCCAGGATCACCTACCTGGCCAATCGTTACTCAGATGCCTCTGCTCTGTGCCAGTCATTGTACTGGCTGCCCGTACACTATAGGATCTGCTCTGTGCCAGTCATTGCACTGGCTGCCCGTATACTACAGGATCAAATTCAAACTGCTTGTTCCCACCCACAAAGCTCTTCACAGTGCAGCACCCCCCTACCTCTCCTCCCTCATCTTTGTCTATCACCCCACCCGTTCTCTACGTTCCTCAAATGACCTTCGACTAAGGCTGGCTTCACATTGCATTTTTGGGCTGTCCGTGGGGATCCGTGTGTTGTCAGGATCCCCACGGACAGCCACGGATCCCTGCAATCGGATGGCAAATAGCCATCCGATCCGATTCTATGCAGGATCCGTGTGGATCCTGTTCTCCCTGGCTGTCCCTGCTTCTTCCCTATCTGTCCCTGTCTGTCCCTCTTCTATCTCTGCTCTCCCTCTCCTCTATCCTTCCCCCCTGTCCTCTCCCTTCAGTATGTAAAAAATAAAAAAAAATCCTCCCTGAGGATACATTACCTTTCGACGGCTTTATGCAACAGTCACCATCTGGTGGCTGAAGGACCTGTGATGATGTCACAGAGCCAGTCACCTGACATGTCAGCTGATCAGCTCTCTGACATCACCACAAGCCCTTCTGCACAGATGGTGACAGTCCCTGAAGGCGCCGAAAGGTAATGTATCCTCAGGGAGGGATTTTTTTTAAATGATTTAACAAACAGAGGGAATAGAATAGGGAAAAGGATAGGGAATAAGACAGGGAAGAGGTTAGAATAGCGGGGGGACAGCATAGAATAGCGGGGGACAGGATAGAGAAATGGAGGAAGATGCAGGGAGGACACGGAACCGACATCGGATCCAAGGTCAACTCGGATCCGATGTCCATAGGCTCCCATGTCATCTCGGATCTGATGCTGTCCGATTTAATTCTTGGACACAAAAATGCAGCAGTCTACGTTTTTGTGTCTGTGCTTAAATCGGACAGGATCGGATGGTGCCAACTTGCATGGCTTCAGACGCTCCCTAAAAACACATCTTTTTAATGCGGCCTATCATGCTCCCTATTAGAAGTCCTTTGTACTGTATATAGCCCATTCACTCTTCTTCTACACAGATTGTCTGGTGACCAGTTATGTAACTTTATTTCTATCCTCCATTTCCTCAAGATGCCTAGACCATCACTGTAATAAGCCCCTGTACTTTGTGTAACCCCCATCCCGTTGTAGATTGCAAGCTCTTTTGAGCAGGGTCACCTTTATTTTTTGCTTTATTGTATTGTATTTTTTACATTGATTCTATGCTTATTGGATTGTACCCAATTATTGTGCCAGGGCCGTATCTAGGGGGGGGGGGCTGGTGGGGCATGAGCCCCCGGCACCGCGGGGGGGAGAGGGCACTGCTGGGCCCCCTCCTGCAGCAACCCCGGTCTCCACTGCCGGCCGCATATTGCACGCGCCCCACGCAGTGAGAGGTGGCATTCATTTCCTCTTGCACTCTGTGCTGAGAGGACCTGTGCTCTTGTCAATGGAGGGGTGGAGTCAGGGGTCACATGATCAGCTCCCTCGTGTATACAGGACTGAGGACACTGTTGTGCTGTTTGTCATGATAAGGTGGAGGTTATGTGTGGGGTCGGGAGGGATTTACAGTGTGGATGTAGCAGAGCCGAGTGTGTATGAGGTGTATGGAGCGGAGCCACATGTGCATGAGGTGTATGGAGTGTAGCCGCGTGTGTATGAGGTGAATTGAGCGCAGCCGCATGTGTACTAGGTGTACGGAGTGTACAGAGCGGAGCAGCGTGTGTACGAGGTGTACGGAGTGGAGCCGTGTGTGTACGAGGTGTACGGAGCGGAGCAGCGTGTGTACGAGGTGTACGGAGCGGAGCAGCGTGTGTACGAGGTGTACGGAGCGGAGCAGCGTGTGTACGAGGTGTACGAAGCGGAGCCGCGTGTGTACGAGGTGTACAGAGTGTAGCCATGTGTGTTTGAGGTGTATGGAGCAGAGACACATGTCTATGAGGTGTATAGAGCGGAGCCATGTGTGTACGGAGTGGAGCGTGTGTGTACAAGGTGTACGGAGCGGAGCAGCATGTGTATGAGGTGTACGGAGCGGAGCAGCGTGTGTACGAGGTGTACGGAGCGGAGCAGTGTGTATACGAGGTGTACGGAGCGGAGCCAGGTGTGTACGAGGTGTACAGAGCAGAGCCGCGTGTGTACAAGGTGTACGGAGTGGAGCCAAGTGTGTACACGGTGTACGGAGCAAAGCCAGGTGTAAGCGAGGTGTACGGAGCAGAGCCGAGTGTGTGCGAGGTGTACGGAGCAGAGCCAGGTATATACGAGGTGTACAGAGAAGAGGCGAGTGTGTACATGGCGTATGGAGCAGAGCCTTGTGTATGCAAGGTGAATGAAGCAGAGCCACGTGTATGCGAGGTGTACAGAGCAGAGCCGTGTGTGTACGAGGTTTATGGAGCAGAGCCGTGTGTGTACGAGGTGTACAGAGCAGAGCCGTGTGTGTACGAGGTGTACGGAGCAGAGCCGTGTGTGTACGAGGTGTACAGAGCAGAGCCGTGTTGTGTACGAGGTTTATGGAGCAGAGCCGTGTGTGTACGAGGTGTACAGAGCAGAGCCGTGTGTGTACGAGGTGTATGGAGCAGAGCCGTGTGTGTACGAGGTGTATGGAGCAGAGCCGTGTGTGTACGAGGTGTACGGAGCAGAGCCGTGTGTGTACGAGGTGTATGGAGCAGAGCCGTGTGTGTACGAGGTGTACGGAGCGGAGTCGAGTGTGTACAAGGTGTACGGAGCAGAGCCGTGTGTGTACGAGGTGTACGGAGCAGAGCTGAGAGTGTACTAGGTATATGGAGCAGAGCTGCGTGTGTATGGGTCGTGTGGACCAGCGCCAACTGTATACTAGGTGTATAGAGCAGAGTTTCATGTGTATGGGTTGTGCGGAGCAGAGCCACATGTGTACTAGGTATACAGGCCATTATACTGTATGCAGGTCCATTATATTGCATTGAGGGCTGTGCGTGGATCACAGTTGGAGATCATACTGTGCCAGTGTAGTTGAGGGGCTTACAGTAGGGTCATCATACTGTGTGTATGGAGGAATTCATTGTGGGGCATCATACAGTGTTTGGGGGGCACTTTTGTTGGCATCACATTTTATAGCTGTAACGAAAGGGGAATCAAGGGGCTTCAATAGGAGGAATATTACTTTGTAAGGGCTGCAAAGTTGTGAGATATATTGTTACATAGTAACATAGTAACATAGTTTTTTAAGGTTGAAGGAAGACTTTAAGTCCATCTAGTTCAACCCATAGCCTAACATGTGACCCAGGCAAATATTTTTTTGGGGAGGCAATAAGAACTTCTACTAAGGGGCCCCATGATTTCTATATAGGCCCCTGGTGCAGGGTGTATGGTCCCTCTGCTGCAGCACTGATTGGCCATAACTTACATACCAGGTCCAGTGCTGCCCCTCGGTGTATACAGGCATTAGCCATGTTTCTCCTGAGTGGCGGTTGATCGGTGGCGCTCGTCCCCCTTCCCACTACCGCATCCTTTGCTCAACCTAATGAGACAGCCCCTGCTATTGGCTCTGGACAGCCCTGTGTGTGCGGTGCATGTGATTGGCTCAGCGTTTTGGGTGAAGATGCGCCATTTTCCCAGCTCAGTATAGTGGCGGCTTGTTGATGCTCAGACTGCAGATCATTGCATGTGGTGTGTGGACAATGCTGAATGGTGGACATGTCTGACTACTCAGTGCCAGGCAGCAGCCACATAGGAGCTGCCCAGTATGGACACAGTATTAAGAGTAAGGAGGATGGATGTGGCACAGTATATGTAGTGAGGGGGATCAGTATAGACACAGTATGAGAAGTAAGGGGGATGGATGTGGCACAGTATATGTAGTGAGGGGGATCAGTATGGACACAGTATGAGAGTAAGGGGGATGGCTGCAGCACAGTACGTGGAGTGAGGGGGATGGGTGTGAACACAGTATGTGGAGTAAGGAGGAGTGGATAGGGATGGCTGACACAGTATGGGGAGGGAGGAGGGAATAGGTGTAGATACAGTATGTAGAGTGAGAAAGGGATGAAGAAACAGTAGGGGATGAGAAAAATGTAAAGGGGCACAGAATAGAGACTGAGCATGTGTGGAGCTGTATAGAGAGGGGGCAGCATGCGGGGACAGTATGTCGAGTTTGATGAGGGAGATCAGTATAAACCGTGGGCAGTATAGAAGGATACAGTGTAGAGGATAGAGTGACCAGGGAGCCCAGTATGGAAAGAAGAGGGCAGTGTGATGAGAGGGCAGTGTGGAGGGCATGCGCCAGAGGAGGGACAGCGTGTAAACCATATTTTGTGTAGGGAACAGTGAGGAGGAGCGATTCTTTATTCCGGGGCACAGTGTAGGGCAGATATTTTTACTCAGGAAAATGTTGATCATTTTGCTATTTTTAAGGATATCGTGCCGGGATGTGCTGCAGAATACCGGAGAAGATGGAAATCTGCAGGACGAGCTGTGGATGTGAAAAGTCATCATGATGCCTGCGCAAGATGAAGAAAAGAAAAAGACGACCCTGATCAGAGACAAGGTCATCTATAAGATGTAAATGATTATTTGTGATAATGACTACTTCTCATCAGTGCTGTGGTTCCTGTATGCTTTTATTCACGGCTGGTAACAACAGCTCCCAGTATGTCCTCACCATTGCTAATGATGTCGTAGGAGTTGTAGGTACATGCAGTACATTTGTGTATGGGTCAGACCTAACATTACAATTGTTTTACCATGTACTGATGGTGGTTCTGATGTTGAATTTTGGTACTGATGAGGATTGTGATTTCTGTTCTGATGGGGGTTATATTTATGTATTTCTGTACCTCTGGTGGTCTGGTGATGTATTTCTGTTCTGATGGGGTTATATTTATGTATTTCTGTACTTCTGGTGAGTCTGGTGATGTATTTCTGTACCTCTGGTGGGTCTGGTGATGTATTTCTGTACTGATGGGGTTCTATTTATGTATTTCTGTACTTCTGGTGAGTCTGGTGATGTATTTCTGTACCTCTGGTGGGTCTGGTGATGTATTTCTGTACTGATGAGGGTTTTGACTTTGTATTTCTGTACTGATGGGGGTTATATTGATGTATTTCAGTACCTCTGGGTTTGGTGATGTAGTTTTGTGTTGTTAATTGTTCTGCTCCTGTACACATCTAACAATCCATAACTTGTAAGCTTTCTTGTTACATTACTATGTTAATAAAGTGTTGCGCATTCTAACAAGTTAAGGATTCTATGTATTTATTTGTTAGAAGCATTAAATTGGTTGTCCCAAGCTTGTGATGAGTCTGCAGTCACTATGTGTCTCTATGTGACTGCAGACTTCTGAATTCTCAGAGCGCACACTGCCCGCTGTCAGGATTGTCTGGTGTCGGTGGTGAGAATGGAAGGTCACGTAACTATAAGTATGTAATTTACATACATGCAGTCACGTGCTGACTAAACATGAGAGGCTTCGATCAATTAAATGAATTGATCGAGGCCGGACGCGTCTAGTCAGAATGTGGCCAGAAGTATATAAATCGCATACTTGTGTTCACATGACCAGCCAATCTTACCATTGATATGGGAGAATCCTGAAAGTGTGCAGTGCACGCGCCATGAGAATTTGGAGGCCTGCAGTCACCTAGACTTTCATCTGAAACCTGGACAAGCCCTTTAATTATAACATTAAACACCTTAGCCCCCTCCTAACAACGTGTAATATACTCCAGCAGTCACTGTACCTGTAAGTGTAAAAAAATCGCATATGGATGATTGGTCACATGACGTCTACTCAGACCTTTGCTCAGTAAAGTGAATATTCTTAATAAGCCCCAGAAGAAAGAGGAGCGGCAGTGCTGAGGACAGGCGGGTATGATATTGTATATTTTTACACTATAAACTCTTTGCTCTGGTTTGTGCACACAGATGTCACGAGGGCGACATCCGTGTGCAGGACTTTTTTTTTGCACAGACCCATTGACCTGAATGTGTCCGTGATGAGGTCCAAGCGTGGACATGTTATGTGGAGCACACGGACACACATCTGCACCACATGGAGAAGCAGTCTGTGCTGATTTGCGGATGGCTGAAAGTGCCCATTCATTACCGTTGGGTACGTATCTTTGGCATGTGGCTGCACGGACGGACGCACACAGACATGTGAAAGAGGTACCCTTCCCTGTGTTAGTGGTGGCTTATATAAGTATATAGTCATTGATAGGATGAAAATCAGCTGTAAAAAAAAAAAAAGCAAAGCTGCAGTATAAAGTACGGAGGAGGCACAACAGAACCATGAGGTTCTAACTAAACTTCAGCAGGATTGCACTTTATCTTCCTTCTGTTCAGACTGACAGGTTCACACCACGGCACAATCTGTGAATCGGAGAGCCCCGGACCCAATCTGGACACAGACCCGGAGGGCCAAATATGCCCCCCGATCTGGTGTTCGGCCGGATTCTTCTTATAGCAGCCGCAGCCGCTGATAATTCAAGATCGCGGCTAGCGGGGAGCCCGGATCGGATCATGCCGTGGTGTGAACCCGGCCTAAGGGTGCCTTCACACTGCGGCGGCGTCCGGTCCGGGGCTGTCAGGAGTGACAGCCTGGACCGGAGTTTTGCTCCATAGGAGACTATCGGGCTGCACGGAGCTGGATCGCGCCGGGTGGCAATTATCTGCCATCCGGCTGCTATCTAGCCGGATGTATCCTGCAGAAGTGGGGAATTGTCTGCCGACTCCAAAAACGTTGCATGTCAATCCTGACAGCCCCGGACCGGACACCGCCGCCGCAGTGTGAAGCCAGCCTTAGAAGCCGCTCTGTGTACACCGACTTCATATCGCTATAATCATATAATCAATATTATATTCACCCTTTGATATTTCACGGAATACGGCAGCGTGGTTTTTAACCCTTCATCCTCCCTACTTTCATTTTCTGAGATAATGGCCTTTGGGATTTCATTAATCATCAACATTAACAGAAATAAACACATGAAATAGATCCCTCTGTGGGTAATGACACTATATAATATATGGGTTTCACTTTATGTATTGAATTACTGAAATAAATTCACTTTTTGATGATATTTAATTAATTGAGATGCAGCTGGACGGTTTTTATTGTGATCTTGTTTTCGGGGTTTTTTCCCCTGTTCTGTCCCTCGTACAAAATAATCATCTAATTCTGCTTGTAACGGAAATCCCACGTCAGCTAAATGGTTGCGGCGGCCATGCATGACCAATCAGACGCCAGTCCAGCGCGATTGGTGCAGATTTGAACCATACGCCATCCGGCGTCCTCCGTGTGATGTCTGCTGTTTGCAGTAGGGCATATTGAGTACATCCAAGATGGCGAGCTGATCGCGGTGTTCTGCGCATAGCGCGGCACCAACCAATGATTGTCTCTCTATGCACTTTGTACCTGAAAGGTGATTTAACCAAAACGTCGTGCCATAAGGGCCATAATATCCTGTATTACAGAGCAATGTTGTGTGTTTCCAGTGGACACGTTATTCAGGATGGTATAAGTATGTCTGTTCTATAGATCTATCAGTCCTCCTGTGTACATAGAGTATAAGTAATTGGTTGCCCACTGTGCCATCGGGATGTCTCTCTCCCCTCCTCTCTTCCCCTGCATTTCCACAAGACGTCAGTAACGCGGATCCGGGAGACCCGGTAAGAATGTCCTGTAGGGCAAGTGTACATACGTGCAATGCTTTCCGGGAACGCCAGCAGACTTCCGACAACTGTTCAGGTCACTTAGTGAAATCCCTGTAAGCAAACAAAGCTCAGACTACAGAGCCGGAGTATAACGTCCTGAATACAGCCAGATATAGTAATTTTCAGATAATGTAATGTCCTGTATACAGAGTAATTGGATACAGAGTATATTAATTCCTGATACAAGATATATAGTAATGTCTGTACAGAGAGTATTATAATGTCCTGATACAGAGAGATATAGTAATGTCCTGGTACAAGAGTATATATATCCTGATCAGAGATATATAGTAATGTCCTGATACAGAGAGTATAATAATGTCTGTATACAGAGAGTATATGTAATGTCCTGTACGGGTTATTAATGCCTGTAACACATATATATTCTGATAAGGGATTATAATCCATCAAAGTAAATAAGTCCTGATACAGAAATAGTATCCTGTTCAGATATATATAATGTGTTCAGGTTATATATTGATACGAATAATAATTTGATGAATTTATAATTGATCAGCAGATTAGTAATCTGTTCGGGTTTGTGTCCTGTACAAATATTAATTCTGTTTACGAATAAGTCTATTGAGGATATGAATCGGACAGGAGTCTCGAATGGTAATTAATTCCCATCAGGTCTTGCTGGTCAGAGAATTTAGCCTATCAGATGATGCCGATCGGATGTTTCTGGACAAAAATGAATGTTTCAAGATTTGTCCTGACAAGTATTAGAAACTGGATAAGGGTATTAATTCCTGTATACAGCAAGTTTTGTTCCAGTAATGTATCAGAGTATATTTCCTGTCAAGTATAGTATCCGTTACAAGAGTAATATTAATGTCCTGTCAGGTAAGTATGCCTGTTCGTTTTCCCGACTTTTAATGCGATACAGGGATGTAAGCCGAAGGTATATAGAATGTTGTACAGGATAATTTTCCGGAACAGAAGATTCGGAACTGGTTAGTAAGTCTGAACAAGAAAAGTAGCTAACAGGAGTTAAAGTCCTGATACAGATATATAGTAAGTCCTTATACAGAGAGTAATAGTAATGTCCTGTATACAAAGTATATAGTAATGTCCTGATACAGAGGTATATAGTAATGTCCGATACAGAAGGAAAAATATAGTATGCTGATACAAGAGTATATAGTAATGCCTGTATACAGAGAGTATATATAAGTCGCAGGGTATAATATTCCTTAAATATATAGTAATGCCTGTATACAAATAAAATTCGATAACATAATAGTAATGTCGTATACAGAGATATATATAAGTCTGATAAATATAATAATTCCTTGAATATATTAATGTGATACAGGATTTAATGTCCTGATACAGGTATATGTATGTCCTGTACAGATAATAGTAATTCTGGTACGAAGTATTGTAGCCTGGATACGAGGTATAAGAATGTCCTGGATACAGAGGATATGTAATGTCCTGGATACAGAGGTATTAGTATGTCCGATACAGTATATATTGTCCGGATACAGAGGTATATAGTAATTCCTTATACGAGAGTATATAGAATGTCCTGATAAGGAGTAATTAATGTCCTGTTACAGAGAAATGTTTCCTGGAACGGTATTAGTATGTTGATAAGAGAGTATATAGTAATGTCCTGGTACAGAGAGTATAAGTAATCCATCAAGAGTATTAGTATGCCGGTACAGGAGTTATTATTCCTGATACGATATATAATGTCCGGATCAGAGAGTAATAGAATGTCCATAAGAGAGTTATAGTAAGTCCGATACGAGGTTTAGTAACTGTTCGAGGTATATAGAATCCTGGAACAAAGAAAGTAAGTCCGAACAGGAGTATAAGATTCCTGATACAGAGAAAGTAATGCCTGATCAGAGGTATATAGTATGTCCTGATACAGAGAGTATATAGAATGCCTGGATACAGAGAGTATATAGTAATGTCCTGGTACAGAGTATATAGTAATGCCTGATACAGAGGTATATAGTAATGTCCTGATACAGAAGATGTAATTTGAAAGATAATTGTAATGTCCTGATACAGAGTATTAGTATGCCTGATCAGAGGTATATATAATGTCCTGATACAGAAGTAATAGTAATGTCCTGGATACAGAGAGTATATAGTAATGTCTGGATACAGAGAGATATAGTAATGTCCTGATACAGAGAGTATATAGTAATGCCTGGATACAGCAGTATATAGTAATGTCCTGATACAGAAGTATATAGTAATGTCCTGGATACAGGAGTATATGTAGCCTGATCAGAGAGTATATTAATGCCTGATACAAGAGTTATATAATGCCTGTTACAGAGAGTATATAGTAATGTCCTGATACAGAGGTATATATAATGTCCTGATACAGAGAGTATATAGTATTTCCTGGATACAGAGAGTATATGTAATGCTGGATACAGAGTTATAGTAATGTCTGATAAGAGATACTATATATTCCTGTACAGAGTATATAGTATTGCTATACGGATCAAGTATGTCCTATACAGAGATATAGTAATTCCTGATCAGATATAAGTAATTCTGATACAGAATTATAATGCCTTACAGAAGTATATGTCCTGGATACAGAGAGATATAGAAGTCCTGGAAAAGAGTATATAGAATGTCCTGTACAGAGAGTTATAGTATGTCCTGATACAGAGAGTTAATAGTCCGGTAAGAGTATAAGTAATGTCCTGGAACAGAGTAAAAATGTCTGAACGGAGTATAGTAATGTCCTGATACAGAGAGTATATAGTAATGTCCTGATCAGAGAGTATATAGTAAGCTGGTACAGAGATATAGTAGTCCGATACAGAGAGTATATAGTATGTCCTGATACAGAGTATATAGTAATGTCCTATACAGGTTATAATTCCTATAAGAGTATATAGTAATGTCCTGTATAAGAGTATTATTCCTGTAAGAATAATAGTAATGTCCTGATACAGAGAGTATATAGTAATGTCCTGGATACAGAGAGTAATAGTAATGTCCTGTATACAGAGAGTATATAGTAATGTCCTGGATACAGAGAGTATATAGTAATGTCCTGATACAGAGAGTATATAGTAATGCCTGTAAAGAGTATATAGTAATGTCCTGTACAGAGAGTATATAGTAATGCCTGTATACAGAGAGTATATAGTAATGTCCTGATACAGAGAGTATATAGTAACGTCCTGGATACAGAGAGTATATAGTAACGTCCTGGATACAGAGAGTATATAGTAATGTCCTGGATACAGAGAGTATATAGTAATGTCCTGGATACAGAGAGTATATAGTAATGTCCTGTATACAGCCGGTATATAGTAATGTCCTGGATACAGAGGGTATATAGTAATGTCCTGGATACAGAGAGTATATAGTAATGTCCTGGATACAGAGAGTATATAGTAATGTCCTGTATACAGAGAGTATATAGTAATGTCCTGGATACAGAGAGTATATAGTAATGTCCTGTATACAGAGAGTATATAGTATTGTCCTGGATACAGAGAGTATATAGTAATGCCCTGTATACAGCCAGTATATAGTAATGTCCTGGATACAGAGGGTATATAGTAATGTCCTGGATACAGAGAGTATATAGTAATGTCCTGGATACAGAGAGTATATAGTAATGTCCTGGATACAGAGAGTATATAGTAATGTCCTGTATACAGCCGGTATATAGTAATGTCCTGGATACAGAGGGTATATAGTAATGTCCTGGATACAGAGAGTATATAGTAATGTCCTGGATACAGAGAGTATATAGTAATGTCCTGTATACAGCCAGTATATAGTAATGTCCTGGATACAGAGGGTATATAGTAATGTCCTGTATACAGAGAGTATATAGTATTGTCCTGGATACAGAGAGTATATAGTAATGCCCTGTATACAGCCAGTATATAGTAATGTCCTGGATACAGAGGGTATATAGTAATGTCCTGGATACAGAGAGTATATAGTAATGTCCTGTATACAGCCAGTATATAGTAATGTCCTGTATACAGCCAGTATATAGTAATGTCCTGGATACAGAGGGTATATAGTAATGCCCTGGATACAGAGAGTATATAGTAATGTCCTGGATACAGAGAGTATATAGTAATGTCCTGGATACAGAGAGTATATAGTAATGTCCTGGATACAGAGAGTATATAGTAATGTCCTGGATACAGCCAGTATATAGTAATGCCCTATATACAGCCAGTATATAGTAATGTCCTGTATACAGCCAGTATATAGTAATGCCCTGTATACAGCCAGTATATAGTAATGCCCTGTATACAGAGAGTATATAGTAATGCCCTGTATACAGCCAGTATATAGTAATGCCCTGTATACAGCCAGTATATAGTAATGTCCTGGATACAGAGAGTATATAGTAATGTCCTGGATACAGAGAGTATATAGTAATGTCCTGGATACAGAGAGTATATAGTAATGTCCTGGATACAGAGAGTATATAGTAATGTCCTGGATACAGAGAGTATATAGTGATGCCCTGTGTACAGAGAGTATATAGTAATGTCCTGGATACAGAGAGTATATAGTAATGTCCTGGATACAGAGAGTATATAGTAGTGTCCTGGATACAGAGGGTATATAGTAATGTCCTGTATACAGAGAGTATATAGTAATGTCCTGTATACAGAGAGTATATAGTAATGTCCTGGATACAGAGAGTATATAGTAATGTCCTGTATACAGCCAGTATATAGTAATGTCCTGTATACAGCCAGTATATAGTAATGTCCTGTATACAGAGAGTATATAGTAATGTCCTGTATACAGAGAGTATATAGTATTGTCCTGGATACAGAGAGTATATAGTAATGCCCTGTATACAGCCAGTATATAGTATTGTCCTGTATACAGCCAGTATAATAGTAATGTCCTGTATACAGCCATTATATAGTAATGTCCTGTATACAGCCAGTATATAGTAATGTCCTGTATACAGCCAGTATATAGTAATGTCCTGTACAGAGAGTATATAGTAATGTCCTGGATACAGAGAGTATATAGTAATGTCCTGGATACAGAGAGTATATAGTAACGTCCTGGATACAGAGAGTATATAGTAATGTCCTGGATACAGAGAGTATATAGTAATGTCCTGGATACAGAGAGTATATAGTAATGTCCTGGATACAGAGAATATATAGTAATGTTCTGTATATGGCTGGTTTGTGACGATTTCTTGTATATGGCAGCTGTATGGGAATGTTCTGTATATGGCCGGTGTGTGATAATGTTCTGTATATGGCCGGTGTATTGTAATGTTCTGTATACGTCTGGTGTGTGATAATGTTCTGTATACGGCCCAGTGTATGGCGGTGTCTTCTATATGGCCGCTGATATGGTAATGTTCTGTATATGGCCGGTGTGTGATAATGTTTTATATGTGACAGCCTGCAAGACTTCATCCCCAATCCTCTGGAATTCTGCACCCCAAAACGCCCAACTGTCCCCTACACTCAGAACCTTCAAGTGGAACCTGAAAACCCATCACTTCAGAACAGCCTACAGCCTGCAATGACCACAGTGGCGCTCCACCACCACTGGACCCGGCGCTCCACCACCACTGGACCTGGCGCTCCACCACCACTGGACCCGGTTCTCCACCACCACTGGACCCAGCGCTCCACCACCACTGGACCCGGCGCTCCACCACCACTGGACCTGGCGCTCCACCACCACTGGACCCGGCGGTCAACCACCACTGGACCCGGCGGTCCACCACCACTGGACCCAGCACTCCACAACTACTGGACCAGGTTCTCCACCACCACTGGACCTGACGCTCCACCACCACTGGACCTGGCGCTCCACCACCACTGGACCTGGCGCTTCACCACCACTGGACCCGGCTCTCCACCACCACTGGACCTGGTGCTCCACCACCACTGAACCCCGGGGCTCCACCACTACCCGAGCAGACCCAACCTACTGTTTCCCTCCCCATTACCCTGTAGAATGTAATCCCACAAGGGCAGGGTCCTCTCTCCCCTCTGTACTATCTCTCACTGTTAGTTTGTGGATTATATTTTTAACTTGTTTGTATGTAACCCTTTCTCATGTACAGCACAATGGAATCTATGGTGCTCTATAAATAATATAATAATAATAATAATAATAATAGTATGGCCGCTGTATGGTAATGTTCTGTATAAGGCCGGTGTGTGATAATGTTCTGTATACAGCCGGTGTTTGGCGGTGTCATCTATATGGCCGGTGTTTGGCGGTGTCATCTATATGGCCGTGTTGGTGACGGTGTCATCTGTATGACCGGTGTGTGACAGTGTCATCTGTATGACCGGTGTGTGACAGTGTCATCTGTATGGCCGGTGTGTGACAGTGTCATCTATATGGCCAGTGTGTGACAGTGTCATCTATATGGCCAGTGTGTGACAGTGTCATCTATATGGCCAGTGTGTGACAGTGTCATCTATATGGCCAGTGTGTGACAGTGTCATCTATATGGCCGTGTGTGACAGTGTCATCTATATGGCCGGTGTGTGACGGTGTCATCTATATGGCCGGTGTGTGACAGTGTCATCTATATGGCCGGTGTGTGACAGTGTCATCTATATGGCCAGTGTGTGACAGTGTCATCTATATGGCCAGTGTGTGACAGTGTCATCTATATGGCCAGTGTGTGACAGTGTCATCTATATGGCCAGTGTGTGACAGTGTCATCTATATGGCCAGTGTGTGACAGTGTCATCTATATGGCCGGTGTGTGACAGTGTCATCTATATGCCATGTATGGTAGTGTTTGGCAAACGGCCGGTGTGTGACGGTGTCATCTGTATGGCCGGTGTGTGACAGTGTCATCTGTATGGCCGGTGTGTGACAGTGTCATCTATATGGCCAGTGTTGTGACAGTGTCATCTATATGGCCAGTGTATGGTAGTGTTTGGCAAACGGCCGGTGTGTGACGGTGTCTTCTATGTGGCCGGTGTGTGACAGTGTCTTCTATATGGCCGGTGTGTGACGGTGTCTTCTATATGGCCGGTGTGTGACAGTGTCATCTATATGGCCGTGTGTGACGGTGTCTTCTATATGGCCGGTGTGTGACGGTGTCTTCTATATGCCGGTGTGACGTGTCTTCTATATGGGCGGTGTGTGACGGTGTCTTCTATATGGCCGGTGTGTGACGGTGTCTTCTATGTGGCCGGTGTGTGACGGTGTCTTCTATGTGGCCGGTGTGTGACGGTGTCTTCTATGTGGCCGTGTGTGACGGTGTCTTCTATGTGGCCGGTGTGTGGACGGTGTCTTCTATGTGGCCGGTGTGTGACGGTGTCTTCTATGTGGCCGGTGTGTGACGGTGTCTTCTATGTGGCCGGTGTGTGACGGTGTCTTCTATGTGGCCGGTGTGTGACGGTGTCTTCTATATGGCCGGTGTGTGACGGTGTCTTCTATATGGCCGGTGTGTGACGGTGTCTTCTATATGGCCGGTGTGTGACGGTGTCTTCTATATGGCCGGTGTGTGACGGTGTCTTCTATATGGCCGGTGTGTGACGGTGTCTTCTATGTGGCCGGTGTGTGACGGTGTCTTCTATATGGCCGGTGTGTGACGGTGTCTTCTATATGGCCGGTGTGTGACGGTGTCTTCTATGTGGCCGGTGTGTGACGGTGTCTTCTATGTGGCCGGTGTGTGACGGTGTCTTCTATGTGGCCGGTGTGTGACGGTGTCTTCTATATGGCCAGTGTGTGACTGTGTTTTCTATATGGCCGGTGTATGACCGTGTTTTCTACGTGGCCGGTGTGTGACGGTGTCTTCTATGTGGCCGGTGTGTGACGGTGTCTTCTATATGGCCGGTGTGTGACGGTGTCTTCTATATGGCCGGTGTGTGACGGTGTCTTCTATGTGGCCGGTGTGTGACGGTGTCTTCTATGTGGCCGGTGTGTGACATTTAAGTTACATTTAAAAGCTCTGAATTCAGACTGGTGAATGAGTGCGATTTATAATAAACAAGTCCTTCGGCGCTTGTTTCCGGACTTTGCTCTTCATCATCCTGTGTATAATCTGTCCTCTACAGTATCTTGTTATCGGCAGCTGTTCTGCAGTTTGCAGCAGGCGATGTGCTGTTGAGAGCAAGGATTTTTGTTCCTCCATAAACATCCAATCACCTGATGATGAGCCGCATTTTGATCATTTGTTGGGTGATTGCCGACCTGTTGGGTGATTGCCGACCTTGGAACTTACATACGGTATGTGGCGCATACACTATATATTACACATATACACAGAGCACACACACATCCATTCCCATCATTGTCTGTGTCACACAGCCCGGCTCCTCCAGGGACAGTCGCTCTTTCTAACCTCTTATCCACTGACCAAGAGATGGGGATTGTGAACACAGGACTCCTTATATTGATTATACATTACCTACAAGTGTTTAATAAAATAGGATTTACAAACTGTAGAGTCCGTAGAGGAATGTGTCCATAGGATCATCTACTTAAATGTCATCTTTAACAAAGTTCTGCTATATTCTTCATATTATAAGAAAAATACATTTGAATTGAGCCCCATCCTGGTGTCTTGTCTTGTTCTTGGGTCACTAGTGGAAATATTGATCTAAAAGGAGTTGTCCAGAATTCTATAAACATTTGTTTATTTCAAAAACAGCGCCACCCCTGTCTACAGGTTGTGTGTGATATTGCAGCTGAGCTCAATTGAAGGGAATGGGCCTATGCTGTAATACCACATGACACCTGTACACAGGGGGGGGGTGCTGTTTTTGAAAGAATGTAGTAAAGTTTTATTAATCCTGGACATCCCCTTTAATGCCTTGTAGGTTCTGCTTGATAACTGGCTACTAATGTAAGAATTAAGGAGGTCCTCTAAGGCTAGGGTCACACATGGCCATCAGTTTTTTCCCTTATTTTCAATAACTGATCCGTTTTTTTTTTTAGGCTGCTTTTTGACCCTCTGGTGCAGCTCTGCGTTTTTGGGACTTTGCCATTTTTTCCCATAACCAGTGCTCTAAAAAAACAGATCTGTTTCTTTGTGCCGAAAACAATGCTCTAAAAAACAGATTACCCGTATATACTCATGTATAAGCTGACCCGTGTATAAGCCGACCCCCCTACTTTTGCCCCCAAAACCTGGGAAAACCTATTGACTCGTGTATAAGCCGAGGGTGGACCCCAGCACAGGTATACAGCCCCCAGCAGTGTGGTATACAGCAGCCTCCCCAGTGGTATATACAGCAGCCCCAGTGGTAGTATACAGCAGCAGCCCCAGTGGTAGTATACAGCAGCAGCCCCAGTGGTAGTATACAGCAGCAGCCCCAGTGGTATATACAGCAGCAGCCCCAGTGGTAGTATACAGCAGCCCCAGAGGTATATACAGCAGCCCCAGTGGTAGTATACAGCAGCAGCCCCAGTGGTATATACAGCAGCAGCCCCAGTAATATATACAGCAGCAGCCCCAGTAATATATACAGCAGCAGCCCCAGTGGTAGTATACAGCAGCCCCAGAGGTATATACAGCAGCTCCAGTGGTAGTATACAGCAGCCCCAGAGGTAGTATACAGCAGCCCCAAAGGTATATACAGCAGCCCCAGTGGTAGTATACAGCAGCCCCAGTGGTAGTATACAGCAGCCCCAGTGGTAGTATACAGCAGCCCCAGTGGTAGTATACAGCAGCCCCAGTGGTAGTATACAGCAGCCCCCCCCCATATCAGTATACAGGGCCCCCCCCCCCCTTGTGCAGCAATCCTGAAAAGGAAAACATTATCATACTTATCCCTGCCGCTGTCCCGCTGCCGCCGCCGTCATCGCGCTCCTCCAGCTTCATCCACTGTCTTCCGGCTTCCTCCTCTGGCGCGCAGACAATGACGTCATTGCCTGCGCCCACAGGAAGCCGGAAGAAGACGGATGAAGCCGGAGGAGCGCGATGACGGCGGTGGGACAGCGGCAGGGATAAGTATGATAATGTTTTCCTTTTCAGGATTGCTGCACAAGGAAGGGGGG
Source organism: Allobates femoralis (assembly GCA_033576535.1). Classification (NCBI taxonomy): domain Eukaryota; kingdom Metazoa; phylum Chordata; class Amphibia; order Anura; family Aromobatidae; genus Allobates; species Allobates femoralis. The sequence goes on from JARQOC010000004.1 coordinate 67,971,533, forward strand.
CCCTGTATACTGATATGGGGGGGGGGCTGCTGTATACTGTATACACTGTATACAGTGTATACAGTATACAGTGACTCACGTATAAGCCGAGGGGAAGACTTTTGGGCTGAAAAACTCGGCTTATACGCGAGTATTTACGGTAGTTTTCCCATAGGGCCCCATGTAAAAAAACGGATCCGTTTTTGTACCTCACCCAAAAACCTTGCTTGCTTGCAACGTTTTTTGGGTCCTGTAAAAAAACCTGACACCATTGCAGTCACACTTGAGTGCAGCCTTCGTTTTTGGCATCAGTTTTTGGACTTAGAACACAAAAGTGGAAAAACTGATGCCAATAACAGATTCAGGGCTTATGTGTGACTCTAGCCTAACTGTATTTACTCCCATCATGAACATGTGAAGATTGAAGCCTGTGGGGGGCGCTCCTGCTGCTATTATATGGCAATTACAAGGAAAATAATAATAATAATAATAAATAATAATTTGCTTTATTCACCATTTTCCAAGACCCATGATGTTTGAATTTTTGAAGATACAGGGCTATGTGAGGGCTTACTTTATTTTGCCATGAGCTGACATTTTTACTGATACCATTTTGAGTCAGATACAACATTTTGATTGCTTTTTATTGCATTGTATTGTAACAACGTGGTGGCCCAAAAAACATAATTCTGGCGTTTTTGTTTTTTTACCGTTATGCCATTTTCCCATTGGATTAATTTAGTTCATATAGTGATAGCTTACATTCTTACGAACGCAGCGATACCAAATATGTGTATTTTTTAATTTACATTACTGTTTTATTGCTATTTTCAGTTCAGCTCATTTGGGGGCCCCTAAGAGAGAGGGGCCCTGGGCAACTGCCCAGTCTGCCCCCCCCCCCCACACACACACCTAACGCAGGCCCTGTCGGGGGGGCATTATACTGTGCATAGGGGAGCTGTAGGGAGATCATACATAGTATAAGGTAACTCTGGGCCCACCGTACTGTGTATAGGGGAGCTTTGTGGCCTTATACTGTGTATAGGGAAGCTGTGGGGACATCATACTTTGTATAGAGAAGCTGTGGGGACATCATGTTTTGTATAGGGGAGCTGTGGGGACATCATGTTTTGTATGGGGGAGTTGTGGGGACATCATACTGTGTATAGGGGAGCTTTGTGGCCTTATACTGTGTATAGGGGAGTTGTAGGGACATCATACTGTGTATATGGGAGCAGCGGTGACATCATACTGTGTATAGGGGAGCCATGGGGAATTATACTGTCATAGGGGAGGTATAGGGAAATCATGCTGTGTATAGAGGAGCTGTGGGGACATCATACTTTGTATACAGAAGCTGTGAGGCATTATACTGTGTATAGGGGAACTGTGTGCCCTTATACTGTGTATAGGGGAGCTGTGGGGACATCATACTGTGTATAGAGGAGCTGTGGGGACATCATACTGTGTATAGAGGAGCTGTGGGGACATCATACTGTGTATAGAGGAGCTGTGGGGACATCATACTGTGTAAAGGGGAGCCATGGGGTATTCTACTGTCATAGGAGAGCACTGGTGGCATCATACTGTGTATAGGGGAGCAGTGGTGGCATCATACTGTGTATAGGGGAGCAGTGGTGGCATCATACTGTGTATAGGGAGCAGTGGTGGCATCATACTGTGTATAGGGGAGCTGTGGGGACATTGTACTGTGTAAAAGGGAGCTATGGGGCATTATATTGTCATAGGGGAGCAGTGGTGGCATCATACTGTGTATATGAGAGCAGTGGTGACATCATACTGTGTATATGGGAGCAGTGGTGACATCATACTGTGTATAGGGGAGCCATGGGGAATTATACTGTCATAGGGGAGGTATAGGGAAATCATGCTGTGTATAGGGGAGCTGTGGGGCATCATACTGTGTATAGGGATGCTATTGGGAGATTAGAGAGTATAAGGCAACTGTTGGCCCACCATACTGTGTATAGGAAAGCTTTGGGGCATCATACTGTGTATAGGGGAGCAGTGGGGGCATCATACCGTGTATAGGGGAGCAGTGTGGGCATCATACTGTGTATAGGGGAGGTATAGGGATATCATGCTGTGTATAGGGGAGCTGTAGGGCATCATACTGTGTATTGGGATGCTATTGGGAGATTCTTATTCTTGGACAGTTGGGTGGTATGACTTTATTGCTATATATTCTGTGAGGCAGCAACCGGGGAACCCGCTTGCAAAACGACAACAACACGTGTTTATAAGGTTAACCAATGTCTACCCGTTTATTTTCACATATTAATCACATAACCCGGGTAGCATGTTTGACACATATCACATTGATTAACAACACTTTACATAAATACACCATACATTTACATTTAACATCACATAACACTTATATTGCACATAACGTTTTATAGTAACCCGGGACCTGTAACCATCTCTGTCCCCATTGGAGCTCTACTAACAGCTCCCATGGTGGCTACGGCCTCCGGCCTACTTACACTATACATACGTTACAGTACGATGATGACCCCTCCGGGTTCATAACAGGGATTGGCAAACCCTAGTAACCCGTGGGCTGCGGCCTCCGGCCTAACCACGCGTTACCCAGTACGGGAGCCCTTCTAACCCCTGCTTCTGACCTTCGTTACATACGCCTCAACGGGCCCTGTGGGTCCCAATGGCGGTTCCTGCCGCCTGGCTTTAGTCACCCCAGCATGATGACTCAACATTCACCCCTAGTCAGGAATCCTGCCTGACCGGGTCCTTACATACCGTATGTGATCCATCATTCAAACGTCCATGGATCACACACCTGCTCACAGCCCACATCCATGGACTGTGGCCCCTCCATGGCCCATTACAGGGACTGGCAAACCATAGTGCACGGGAACCTCTACATCCGTTACCTACTAGGAGCCCTATTACCCCTGTCTCTGGCACCACAGGTACACCCACACCATTAGAGGTCGTGGTTGAGGGATCAGGTACCCTCTGCATGCAGCAGGGCAAGCCTCCCTCTCGTCCCAAGGACTGAACGCCTCCAATATCATCCATACCAGCTGGGTCACTGTCTCTCCACATGATTATACATGGGTCTTACATAGGTCATCATCTCTCATTCAGGGCCATTACCTAAGCCCTCATACACATAGTTCATCGGGTCCCTTAACTGAGTACTCTGACTCGGACCCAAAGGCGGTCTATGCCCGCCTGGCACACTACATACAATTGCCTCCAAGGGCTACATACATTCCGGTTCATCAGGACCTTTAACGGACTCCACTGAGTCGGTCCCAAGGGCGGTCTATACTCGCCTAACATGATTTACGCACACAAGGTGCACAGTTCACACTATCGCTCGGGAACTGCTTTCTTACCGGGCACGGATCCGGGTCTCGCTACCTGTGTCACAGGTTCCACCAGGCATCCCCACAGGCTCCTTTCCCGGGCGTGTTTCACCCCACGCCCGGACCAGTATCCACCAGGTTCAGCCACGGCTTCCCCTCCAGGTGCGGACACGACCACGGACCTCGGCACCGGCATGGAGCTAGCATGCTCCCATCATGTACTCAGAGCCTCTAGACTGCTCTGCACTCAGGCTGGTCTCAGCTTCCATCTGAATCAATCTCAGCTTCCAGAATCTCTCTCAGCCTCCAGAATCAATCTCAATCACTCAGGTGGCCGGCTCTTATCGTGCCAGCCACTCCCACATGGACACACCCCCTCAGCTGCTTGTAATCAGCCTGTCACACAGCTCAGGTTAACTCCCTGTGTTCCGGGTTGTCAGCACTCATTCATTACATCCTATTCCTCATGGACTCCTCGATCTCATCCCACTCTCACTGCCACTCATTAGGCTCATGAAACCTCATTGTGTTCAGGTTGGTTCACACAGTATTATCATCACAGGAAAACCGGCCAGTGTGCACAGGATCATCCTCTGATCCTACATGTGATGTACCCCGGCCATGAGGATCATGCCGGCGGTGCCTCACAATTCCCAAATTCGGATGTACAATGACTAAGGCTGGGTTCACATTTGCGTATGTGTCTGCATGCGCAGGGCATGCAGACGCATACGCAGTGCAAACGCAGCCCATACTGAGGTGAACGCAGTGGAGAATCTCTGCATGCATTCACATTAGTATGCACCCCGGCCAGCCAATCAGCTGTCTCGGGGGTGGCCGGGAGGAGGAGATCAGTGGCAGAGATCTCCTCCTCCCGGCACAGCTGATCTCCCGCCGGTGTCAGCGGGGCAGATTTGAAGATACAGATGATCTGACAGCTGTTTAAATCTCCTGCGCCGACACCGAATAGATCCATGCATTTCTTGTGCGCTTGCAGATAAAACAAGCGCCCGCGATTGCACAAAAAATGCACGATGCTGCGTTCAGAGTGCGCTCGGAGGGTGCACAAATTGTGCACATCCGTGCGGAAACACAGCCAAACTCAGGCACATGCATTCCTGTGTTAAACACAGGAACGCAGTGCGCAAGCGTTTGGCTGCGTTCGGTGCGCTGTGCTTGCATACGCAAGTGTGAACCCAGCCTAAAACACTGCATTCAAAATAGACGTTTCTAGTAGAATTTTTGATACTTTTATTGCAGTGCTTTTTGGGTGCAGATTACACAAGTGCTTTGTCTACTACTCATGTGTAATAAAGTTAGTCTTATTTATCAAAAACACTGTAGTGTTTTTTTTGCAATTTTTTTTTCACTTTTTAACTTTCTATGTGTGAAGAAAAAAAACACAGAAATTACTGGCCAACTGCAGATTTAAAAAAAACCTTTGTTTTACAATTCAGTAAATAGTATGTCGCCGTCCCTCCTGCAGGAGAGAGGCAGTACAGCGCGGGGACGTCGGCATTACACTGTGTAAACTGTTACCTTTGAACAATGTATTACCAGTTGACTATATACTGTCTACAGAGCTCCTCTGTATAATGTCACTGGGGACTAGTGTATTACAAGTAAACTATATACTATCTTCAGAGCTCCTGTATATAATGTCACTGGGGATCACTGTATTACCTGTACACTGACACTATATACAGAGCTCCTGTGTATAATGTCACTGATGGTCACTGTATTACCTGTACACTATACACAGAGCTCCTGTGTATAATGTCACCGGGGATCAATATATTACCTGTACACTGACACTATATACAGAGCTCCTGTGTATAATGTCACTAATGGTCACTGTATTACCTGTACACTATACACAGAGCTCCTGTGTATAATGTCACCGGGGATCAATATATTACCTGTACACTGACACTATATACAGAGCTCCTGTGTATAATGTCACCGGGGATTACTGTATTTCCTGTATACCACAGTACACACTATTTATAGAGCTCCTGTATATAATGTTACTGGGTATTACAATATTGTCTATACACTATGTACAGAACACTGTGTATAATGTGTTTTTTGTTAATAATTATTATGGTAGTATTATTCAGGCCTATGTGGTAGTAATATGTGGTCTGGAAGGATGTGTTTCTTGTATGTGGTATTATTCAATCACTATGGGGTGGTGATATGTGGTCTGGTCATGGTGTGGTGGTATTTGTCTCTTGTATGTGGCATTATTCATTCCCTATGGGATGATAATATGTGGTCTGGTCATGGTGTGGTGGTATTTGTGTCTTGTATGTGGCATTATTCATTCACTATGTGGTGGTAATATGTGGTCTGGTCATGGTGTAGTGATATATGTCTCATTTTTGTTGGATAATTGGGATATTGGTCTTAGTATTATTTATTGTGCTGTGTATGGAGATAACTTTTTCTCTCTGCCATCAATTAGAAGAGTCTTTATATCAGAGATTAAAAAGTAACCTTCATCTTAATTCACTTATAAATGAATAGTACATGTGAACCTATGAATAGGTGTAATATATGTTATCAGAGAAATCTACTTCTTCCTCCTCTTTCTCTGATTCATTCTCAAAAGTCTCAATTCACGGGTAAAATCTGTCTTCTGATTACTGAGATCGGAGATGACGGTTGGTGCTTATAAAGTTCTATGGAAATGTAACTGTCGGTTCAGGAGAACTTGCTGCAGAATGTCTGTCTACCTCTAGCTCCTTCCTCCTCTATAGAATGTTGTAAGCACCAAGTGTCATCTCTTATCTCAGTAATGGGAAATGTCTTCACTGAATATAGATTTGACAGACTTTGCTCAAGAAGTGAGAGTGATTGATCAGTCCAGGATTATAAAGAAGTAGATTTCCCTGATTTGATATATTATAAAGTTGTTTGTTTTCATGTGTATTATTGATTTAGGAAAAAATTAAAATGATGGTTATTTCCAAAATTACAAGTGGTTTCCTATCCTTGGGTCAGAGGATTTAATGTTGTCAAGAGCACACATTTCCACACTGCCATAACAGGATGCAGGTGGGATGTGGTGGATCCTGCAGTGTTGGCTCTTAGGGCGAGTACACACAATTTCACTCATATGTTATCAGTTTCTGATAAATTCAGAGTTAATTGCATCCCCGTCCTGTAGTTCTTGGACGGCGCTATGTGCTTGGATTAAGCAGAATACGGCCTTGGCTATATTTTGACTTGCGGCCTGGGGTATTATCTATGGTAGGCACGCGCTGCGGGCACACGCCTGGGTTGCTATAGTGTAACCTTTCATAGCCCGAGGGTATAAAGGGGCAAACGAAGTGGTTCCCAAACTTCAACTACTTCTATAGAGGTATATAGAGGAATAGAGGTACAGAGAAATACATAAAGTGCATGTACACTAATGCCAGAAGCCTCACCAACAAAATGGAGGTATTAGAATTAATTTTGTTGGAAAATAATTATGACATGGTGGGGATATCGGAGACATGGCTGGACGAGAGCCAGGACTGGGCTGTTAATATACAGGATATACATGGTGGGGATATCAGAGACGGCTGGACGAGAGCCAGGACTGGCTGTTAATTTTCAGGGCTATAGTCTGTTCAGAAATGACCGTACAAATAAGCGAGGTGGGGGTATATATGTAAAATCATCCTTAACACCCATCCTACGTGATAATATATGTGAATCTAAAGAAAATATAGAGTCCCTGTGGGTGGAGATAAGGGGAGGGGGAAAATAATAAATTACTGATAGGGGTTTGTTATAAGTCTCCAACAATAATGGAAGTGGAGGAGAATATACTCATAAAGCAAATAGATGAAGCAGCGACTCAGGGAGAAGTCATTATTATGGGGGACTTCAACTACCCTGAAATACATTGGGGATCAGAAACCTGCAGTTCCAGCAAAGGTAACAGGTTTTTGACAATTATGAGAGACAATTACCTTTCACAACTGGTTCAGGACCCAACAAGAAGGGGGGCACTGCTGGACCTAATATTAACAAATAGGCCAGATCACATATCACATATACGGGTTGGGGGTCACTTAGGAGGGGGAGAGGTGAGGGTGAGATGGTGCAGCCGATTAGGTCTCAGTGTGGGTTATAGGCTTGAAGGAAGAGGTGGGTCTTCAGGTTTTTCTTGAAGGTTCCCAGGGTAGGGAGTGTCTGATGTGGTGTGGAAGAGAGTTCCAGGGTATGGCGGATGCACGAGAGAAGTCTTGTATGCGGTTGTGGGAGGTGGAGATTCGGGGGAGAAGAGAAGGAGTTCTTGAGAGGAGCACAGATTGCGTGAGGGGTGGTATCAGGAGACCAAGTCAGAGATGTATGAAGGGGACAGGTTGTGGATGGCCTTGTATGTCAGGGTTAGGGTTTTGAACTTAGATCTCTGGGAAGTAGGGAGCCAGTGGAGGGCTTGGCATATGGGGGAGACGGGGAAGTAACGGGGCGAAAGGTGGATGAGTCGGGCAGCGGAATTGAGGATGGTTCGGAGGGGTGCAAGGGATGAAGCGGGGAAGCCGTGAACAGGAGGTTGCAGTAGTCGAGGCGGGAGATAATGAGGGAGTGGACAAGCATTTTGGCAGTCTCATGGTCAAGGAAGGAGCGGATCCGTGAGATGTTTTTAAGCTGGAGGTGGCAAGGGCCTGGATGTGTGGCTTGAAGGAGAGGGCAGAGTCGAGGATTACACCAAGGCATTTGGCGTAGGGGACAGGTGAGAGTGTGAAGTCGTTGACCGTGATGGTTAGGTTGGGTAGGGGGGAAGAGCAACTTGGGGGGAAGACGATTAACTCGGTTTTATCCATGTTGAGTTTGAGGAAACGAGCGGAGAAGAAGGATGAGATGGCGGACAGGCAGTGTGGGATTTTGGATAGCAGAGAGGTGATAGCAGAGAGGTAGAGCTGGGTGTCGTCGGCGTAGAGGTGGTATTGGAGGCCGTGGGACTCGATGAGTTGGCCTAGGCCGAGGGTGTAGATGGAGAAGAGTAAGGGTCCCAGGACTGAGCCTTGGGGAACTCCAACAGATAGGGGGTAGGGTAAGGAGGAGTGTGGGAGTGGGTGACGCTGAAGGTCCGGTCTGTTAGGTACGAGGAGATCCAGGAGAGGGCCAGGTCAGTGATGCCAAGGGATTCTAGAATTTGAAGCAGGAGGGAGTGGTCGACTGTGTCGAAGGCAGCAGAGAGGTCGAGGAGGAGAAGGATGGAGTAGTCTCACTTGCTCTTGGCGGTCAGTAGGTCGTTGGTGACTTGTTAGGGCTGTTTCGGTGGAGTAGTAGGCTCGGAAACTGGATTTCAGGCGGTCAAAGAGGGAGCACGAGGAAAGATGGGAGGACAGTTTGGAGTAGACATGTTGCTCAAGCAATTTTGAGGCAAAGGGGAGGAGAGCTATCTGACGATAGTTGGAGACTGTTGCGGGGTCGAGGGAGGGTTTTTTGAGGATGGGTGTGATGAGGGCATGTTTGAAGGATGGGGGGAAGACACCGGTGGTAAGTGATATGTTGAAGAGATGGGTTAGGGCGGGGATAAGGACAGTGGTGAGGTTAGGGATGAGATGGGAGAGGGTCTAGGGCACAAGTGGTGAGATGTGATCGTGCTAGAAGGGAGGAGAGGTGCACTTTAGTCATGGAGGAGAAGTTCCTTTTGGTCAAGGGGGGTTGGGTTATAGAGAGGGAGGGCCAAGGGGATTGGGAATCGAAGCTTTCTCTGATCTTGTTGATCTTTTTAAAGAAGCTGGAAAAGTCGTCGGCAGTGATGAGGGGAGAAGGAAGGGGTGCGGGGGGACGGAGTAGGGCGTTAAATTACCAGAGAAAGGAAAAATAATCCCAAAATATTCTTTAACTACATAAATAGTAAGAAGCTAAAAAATGATTGTGTTTGCCCCCTTAAAAATAGTCTGGGTGAAATGGTGGATGAGGATGAGGAAAGAGCCAAAATACTAAATGGCTTTTTTTCAACAGTATTTTCACAAGAAAATCCCATGACAGACAACATGATCAGTGATAACAAAAATTCTCCATTAAAGGTCATTAAACCCAGCAGGAACTGTCTAAAATCACTAAAGTTGACAAATCCCCAGGCCCGGATGGGATACACCCCAGAGTACTGCAGGAATTAAGTACCATCATAGATAGACCATTATTTTTAACCTTAAAGATTCCATAATAACAGGGTTTGTACCACAGGACTGGCATATAGCAAATGTGGTGCCAATATTCCAGGGGCGTATCTAGGGGGGTGCAGCCGGATCCTTTGCCCCGGGCGCAACTCAGAGGGGGGCGCCGGCGGCTCCCCACACCCCCGCTCCTCAACCAAAGGCTGCAGGGGCGGCGGGCTGAAAGCTGACAGCACCCCCCCTCCTCACCTACTCTGGGGGGGCACCAAAATAGATCTTTGCCCCAGGCGCCATGAAACCTAGTTACACCACTGCAATATTCAATAAGGGAACAAAAACCTGATCTTGGAAATCATAGGCCAGTAAGCTTAACCTCTACTGTGGGTAAATCCTGGAGGGTTTCCTAAAGGTACCTTTACACGCGGCAACTTTTCTAGGAATTTCACTGGCAACTTACTGGTTGCAGTGAAATCATGGACACATTGTAACATTTGTACACAGCAACAAGATAGAACAATGTGTCCATGATTTCACTGCAACCAGTAAGTTGCCAGTGAAATTCCTAGAAAAGTTGCCGCGTGTAAAGGTACTCTAAGAGATGCTATAATGGAGTATCTGAAATAACAACATCATGACCCAATATCAACATGGGTTTACGAGGGACTCTCTCTATTCACTCTCCAACTCCATCTCACTCCAACTCTTTCTAACTACCCTGTGTGGTCCTGGGTTTTTATTGTGTTGGTCTCTCCACCCATTTGTGAGTGTCCACCTACGTTCCATCCACTGTGCTACACCCGCCACCCCTTGCCCAACCTAGAGTCCTAGACGTAGGGTCGGTGCTTGTGCGGTGTGGGTGTATTTTTCAAATTCACCCACACCGCACAAGCACCGACCTACGGAGCTGTCCACACTAGCAACTCGCCAGTGAACTCGCCGGAAGTACATCAGCGACCGTCACTGTGGTGCCCGCAACCGGTAACCTGCAATGTTAAACATTTCGGCTTGCCGCGTTACACAGGGCAATCAGGCATGACGCCCTATTCAGATCGCCAGGTTTCACAACACTGCTGTGAATCCTGGCGATCATTCTGAGGCGATTTTTCGCCTTAGAATCGCCCTGTTACACTGGGTGACTCGCTGGCGATGGTGGCCGCGATTGGGCCACGCCCCTGCATCGCCGGGCACAATCATCGGCGAGGTGGCACCGTGTAACGGTACCCTTAGGCTATGGCAGGGATCTCCAACTCCATGACTCGAGGGCCGTAAACATGTCATGTTTTTAGGATTTCCTTAGGGTACCTTTACACGCCGAAACCGCAGCGATAAATATTGATGGCATATGTCGCCCAGGAACCATCGCCGCCAAATTGCCTCCTAATTGCGGTGTGTATTTGGGGAATTTAGCGGCGATATGTCGCCTCGCTCTGGTCGCCTGATTTCAGTCTGTGTCCTGCACTGAAATGCTCATTAATTGATCATGTACTGGTAAGCATTGCCTTTGTATCATGGATTTAAAGGGATTTTTCTCCCTGTGATGGAGATTTTTATTCCTTAAAATTAGACAAAACTAACAACCTGCTTTACTCATCCTCCCCGGAGTCCAGCGCTGACTCTACGGCACCCAGTGCTCACTTATCGTAACCTACAAGATTTTCATAAAAAAAATAGACATTCCCCTTTAAATAATTAAAAGGTAACTGTGTGGTTTTCTTCTTAATAAGGGCCATGAATCTGATCATTCGCGCACACTATGGGATTACTATGTAAGCGATTTCCCCTTCACACCGATTTGTTGACTCATTGCTTTTACTTCAATACAATATTACACGGGTAACAGAAGGCCCAGAAGATGCTCTGTATTAATAGAAGCGCTGCCTCGTGAAAATATTGCTGTTTGCTTCATCTCTCCCATACGACACATTCAGGGCCTGTCGGCTTCTGGTGCTATCTGGCACAAAGCGCACACCCACGGCCATGGAGCTGATTACGAGGGAAAGAGACGTCACCGTGTGCGGGAAGATAGCACCGAGCCAGCACTACACCCACCAACTAATGATGCAGCAGTGTGGAGAGCGCGACGTACGTGACAAGGGACCAATATAGGAAGGAACATGGAAAACCGTACGATCCTACCTACAAACGTCATACTAGAGTGAAGTGGAAGGGATAAAATAGGATCAAGATCAGAATCACTACAAAGTTATACAGGGTAATAAGAGGATCAGGAGCCGGGTTACTGTAATAAGGGGATCAGGAGCCGGGTTACTGTAATAAGAGGATCAGGAGCCGGGTTACTGTAATAAGAGGATCAGGAGCCAGGTTACTGTAATAAGAGGATTAGGAGCCGGGTTACTGTAATATGAGGATCAGGAGCCGGGTTACTGTAATATGAGGATCAGGAGCCGGGTTACTGTAATAAGAGGGTCAGGAGCCGGGTTACTGTAATAAGAGGATCAGGAGCCGGGTTGCTGTAATAGGAGGATCAGGAGCCGGGTTACTGTATTATTATTATTATTATTATTATTATTTATTTATATAGCGCCATTGGGTTCCATGGCGCTTTACATGAGGATGAGGGAGACAAGAACAAGTACACTAAATCTAGGCGATCAGGACGTACAGGTACAGGAGGGGCAGGGACCCTGTCCACGAGGGCTCACAGTCTAAGAGGGGCGGGTTAGGATACAGTAGGATGGGGGAATGTCAGGTATGGGGCGTTCGCCTGGGTCTCATGGCAGGTTGTAGGCTTGACGGAACAAGTGAGTCTTCAGGTGACACTTGAAGTTACTCAGGGTAGGAGAGTGTCTGACGTGTTCGGGTAGGGAGTTCCAGAGTAAGGCAGATGCCCGGGAGAAGTCCTGGACTCGGTTGTGTGAAGAGGTGATGAGGGGGGAGCAGAGGAGGAGTTCTTGGGAGGAGCGGAGGTTGCGTGAGGGTAGGTATCGGGAGACCAGGTCGGAGATGTATGGTGGGGCCAGGTTGTGTATGGCTTTGTAGGTCATGGTTAGTGTTTTGAATTGGGATCTCTTGGAGACGGGGAGCCAGTGAAGGGCTTGGCAGAGGGGGGAGACAGGGGAGTAGCGGGAGGACATATAGATGAGTCGGGCAGCGGAGTTGAGGATAGACTGGAGAGGTGTGAGGGAGTTAGCCGGGAGGCCATTGAGAAGGAGGTTGCAGTAGTCAAGGCGGGAGATGATAAGAGCATGGATGAGTGTTTTAGCGGTGTCGTGGGTGAGGAAGGAGCGGATCCGTGAGATGTTCTTGAGCTGGAGCCGGAGGGATGTGGTGAGGGCCTCGATGTGGGGTTTGAAGGATAGGGAGGAGTCAAGGATTACCCCGAGGCACTTGGCTTGGGGGACTGGGGAGAGGGCGCAGTCGTTGATGCAGATGGATAGGTTGGGAGGTGGGGTGGAATTTCTTGGGGGAAGACTATGAATTCAGTTTTGTCCATGTTGAGTTTAAGGAAGCGAGCAGAGAAGAAGGATGAGATGGCGGAAAGGCATTGAGGGATTTTCGAGAGTAGGGAGGTGATGTCAGGGCCGGACAGGTAGATTTGGGTGTCATCGGCGTAGAGGTGGTACTGGAGGCCATGGGACTCGATGAGTTGCCCTAGGCCGAGAGTGTAAATGGAGAAAAGTAGGGGTCCCAGGACGGAACCTTGGGGGACTCCGACAGAAAGGGGGTAGGGTGAGGAGGAGGTGTGGGAGTGGGAGACGCTGAAGGTCCGATCTGCTAGGTATGAGGAGATCCAGGAGAGGGCAAGGTGGGTGATGCCAAGGGATTCCAGGATCCGGAGAAGAAGGGAGTGGTCAACCGTGTCGAAGGCGGCAGACAGGTCAAGGAGTAGCAGGATGGAGTAGTGGTGTTTGTTCTTGGCGGTCAGTAGGTCGTTGGTGACTTTGGTCAGGGCTGTTTCGGTGGAATGGAGGGGTCGAAAGCCGGACTGTAGGCGGTCGAAGTGGGAGCACGAGGAGAGGTGAGAGGACAGTTCGGAGTGGACGTGTTGTTCAAGTAGCTTAGAGGCGAATGGGAGAAGAGATATGGGGCGATAGTTAGAGACAGAGGTAGGGTCAAGTGAGGGTTTTTTTAGGATGGGCGTGATTAGGGCGTGTTTGAAGGCCGAGGGGAAGGTACCAGTGCGAAGTGAAAGGTTAAAGAGGTGGGTGAGGGCTGGGATGAAAATGGAGGTGTGGTTGGGAATGAGGTGGGATGGGAGTGGGTCGTGGGCGCTGGTGGTGAGGTGTGATTTTGACAGGAGGGAGGAAAGTTGGTCTTCAGTTATGGGGGGGAAGTGGCTGATGGAGGAGGAGGGCAGTGTAGGTGGGAAGGGGAGTTGTGGGGATAGTGGACTGAAGCTGCTTCTGATCTTGTCGATCTTCTCCTTGAAGAAGGTCGCAAAGTCTTCAGCAGAGATGAGGGGAGAAGGGGGAGGAGCAGGTGGGCGAAGTAAGGAGTTGAAAGTTTTGAAGAGCTGTTTGGGGTTGCGGGACAGAGAGGTTATAAGGGATGAGAAGAACACTTGCTTGGCTGTAGCGAGTGCCGTCTTGAAGTCAGTGATGGATTGCTTGAACAGAGCAAAGTGCTCGGGGGTGTGAGACTTTTTCCATCTCCTCTCGGTGACTCTGGACGCCCGTCTCAGGTTTTTAGTGAGGGTGGTGTGCCAGGGTTGCCTGTTAATGCGTGGAGCATGGAGAGTGAGGGGGGCGGCTAGGTCGAGAGCGTTCATTATGGTGGTGTTGTATAGGGTGGTGGCAATGTCAATGTCGTCAGCGCAGAGTAGGTCGGTGAGAGGGAGGAGTGATTCAGAGAATAAAGGAAGATCAAGATCTTTTAGGTTTCGGCGAGGGTGATCAAGTTTGCGGAGAGGGGGTAGTGTGGCAGGGGAGGAGAGGGCGGAGAAGGTCAAGAGATGGTGGTCGGACAGTGTGAGTACTGAGGTTGTGAGGTTAGAGAGGGAGCAAAGGCGGGTAAAGATGAGGTCAAGCGTGTGGCCTTGTTCGTGGGTGGGAGAGGAGGACCATTGGGAGAGCCCTAGGGAAGTGGTCAAGGAAAGAAGGTTGGAGGCGGCTGGGCGGGGAGTGTCAATGGGGATATTGAAGTCGCCCATGATGATGGAGGGGATGTCAGTGGAGAGGAAGTGAAGTAGCCAGGTGGTGAAGTGGTCAAGGAAGGAGGCGGTGGGTCTGTAATTAGAGGATCAGGAGCCGGGTTACTGTAATTAGAGGATCAGGAGCCGGGTTACTGTAATAAGAGGATCAGGAGCCGGGTTACTGTAATAAGAGGATCAGGAGCCGGGATACTGTAATAAGAGGATCAGGAGCCGGGTTACTGTAATAAGAGGATCAGGAGCCGGGTTACTGTAATAAGAGGATCAGGAGCCAGGTTACTGTAATAAGAGGATCAGGAGCCGGGTTACTGTAATAAGAGGATCAGGAGCCGGGTTACTGTAATAAGAGGATCAGGAGCCGGGTTACTGTAATAGAAGGATCAGGAGCCGGGTTACTGTAATAAGAAGATCAGGAGCCGGGTTACTGTAATAAGAGGATTAGGAGTCAGGTTACTGTAATAAGAGGATCAGGAGCCGGGTTACTGTAATAAGAGGTTACAGGGTAATAAGAGGATCAGGAGTCAGGTTACTGTAATAAGAGGATCAGGAGTCAGGTTACTGTAATAAGAGGTTACAGGGTAATAAGAGGATTAGGAGTCAGGTTACTATAATAAGAGGATCAGGAGCCGGGTTACTGTAATAAGAGGTTACAGGGTAATAAGAGGATCAGGAGTCAGGTTACTGTAATAAGAGGATCAGGAGTCAGGTTTACTGTAATAAGAGGATCAGGAGTCAGGTTACTGTAATAAGAGGTTACAGGGTAATAGAAGGATTAGGATTCGGGTCACTGTGGTATGAGGATCTGTTCTCACACTTGGTTGGGGCTCGTCTCTCTCTCGCACTCATTGACCTCGCAGCTTGTGTAGTTGAGCAATCACTTAGTGTTGAAATCCATCTCAGAGTGACATTTCCTTTGAAGTTTGAAGCGATCACACCCGTCTTGTACGCAGGAAGCAGCAGCGTCTGGAAACAAGGATCACCGAGTTCATAATGTGCCATGAGATCTGTACACGTCCCGCACAGTACATTATATGTAGAGATATTGTACTGTATGTTTATATGTTCAGTGGCATGCAAATGTTTGTGCACCTTTGTAGATTTGTGTGCTCAGATGGCTTTGACCAAGGTTTCAGGCCTTACTTAGCCTGTTAGGGTTATGATTGTTCACCATCATCGTTAGGAAAGGCCAGGTGATGCCAATTTCACAGCTTTATAAAAACCCGACCTCCTCCAACCTTGTGCCAATAACAGCAGCCATGGGTTCTTCTAAGGAGCTGCCAAGTACTCTGAAAATGAAAATGGTGGAGGCCCACAATGCAGAAAAAGGTATAAGAAGATAGCAAAGTGTTTTCAAGTTGTCCTTTCCTGAGTTCAAAATGTACCTAAGAAATAGCAATTACCAGGAACAGTGGAGGTCAAGATAAGGTCTGGAAGACCAAACAAAATTTCAGTAAGAGTTGCTCATAGGATTGCTAGAGAGACAAATCAGAGTCCCCATGTGACTGCAAAAGACTCTGGAGTTGTGGTACATTGTTCTACTGTTCACAGATACCTGCACAAATATGATCTTAATGGAAGAAAACCTCTCCTGCATCCTCACCATAAAATTAGGCATTAGAAATTTGCAAAAGAACTTCCAAACAAGCCAGATTCATCTTGGAAACAACTCCTGTGGACCAATGAGGTAAGAATAGAACTTCTTGGCCATAATGATCAAAGGTATGTGTGGAGAAAATAGTTCACAGAATTTCAGGATAAGACATCTCACCAACCATTAATCCTGAGGGAGGATCAACCATGCTTTGGGGTTGTGTTGCTATCAATGGCCATCCTAAGCAGGGGCGGGCTGGCCCAGGTGGCAGGGGGGCAAGTGCCCCCTGGGCTGGTGGTATAGTCCACATCTAGGGCCGCCCCCTACAGAAACGGGCCGGCCGCGGGCGTCGCTTTGCGGCCGGCAAATGACGCGAGACGGCCCGGCCGCGGGAGTTGCTCTGTGACGCTGGAAGTCTCTGATCAGGTAAGGGCTGATAGCACCCCCCCCCCCCCGCTTCTCAAAACAGAACCTGACAGCACCCCCCCCTCCCACCCCCGCTTCTCAAGTCAGACCTGACAGCACCCCCCCCCCCCCGCTTCTCAAGTCAGACCTGACAGCACCCGCACCCCCCCCGCTTCTCAAGTCAGACCCGACAGCACCCCCCCCGCTTCTCAAGTCAGACCTGACAGCAGAACCCCCCCCCCCCCCCGCTTCTCAAGTCAGGGCCGGCAGGGCAAATCTGCCACCCAGGGATGGAGGCTCCAGCCAGCCCCTGATCCTAAGTATTGTACATGAACCAGCCATCCCCAGTGCTGAATAGTCCCAGCGTCTATGTGATGTATATACAGCAGCCTCAGTGTCTCCTATCTGATGTATATACAGCAGTCCCAGCATCTCCAATGTAATGTATATACAGCAGTCCCAGCATCTTCAATGTGATGTATATACAGCAGTCCCAGCATCTCCAATGTGATGAATATACAGCAGTCTCAGCATCTTCTATGTGATGTATATACAGCAGTCTCAGCATCTTCTATGTGATGCATATACAGCAGTCTCGGCGTCTGCTATGCGATGTACATGCAGCAGTCTCAGTGTCTCCTTTGTGAGGTATATACAGCAGTCTCAGCATCTGCTATGCGATGTACATACAGCAGTCTCAGTGTCTCCTATGTGAGGTATATACAGCAATCTCAATGTCTTCTATGTGATGTATATACAGCAGTCTGTGTCTCCTATGTGAGGTGTATATACAGCAGTCTGTGTCTCCTAAGTGAGGTATATACAGCAGTCTCAGTGTCTCCTATGTGATGTATAAACAGCAGTCTCAGTGTCTCCTATTTGATGTATATACAGCAGTTTCAGTGTCTCTTATGTGAGGTATATACAGCAGTCTCACCATCTACTATGTGATGTATATGCTTTACAAAACTCATTATCACATAGAGTTGACTGTGCTCCAGACTGAGGCAAACCTGAAAAAGTAGTTGTAAAAAGAAACAAGATGAATAAGCACCTAACATCACAGCCGCACCAGAGAAAAGCAGCTCCAGACACCACAGTAGGGGGAGTTATTTGTTTGACCAAATATAGCAGGGAATTTTCAAGTTGATAATTTTTTTGCAGCCCCCGAAGGATGGTAGAAATTTCCAAATGACCCTTGGCAGAAAAATGCTCCCCACCCCTGCCCAGACGGTGCCAGGTCCATCAATACAGGAGGGAGTGGGAACGTCTGGGCGGCACTGCCCACTCTCCATCCTTGTACTGATCACTGTGGTCAGTGCACAGAGAAGGCTGGTAAATGCAGACATACAACAATGGAAACACTATGTGCGGTGGACAGCAATGAGATCATCAGTCTTTTTCTCTTTCCACCCGCACGGTCCTGAATAGATTCAGTAACCTCTGTTGTCACCGCGGCCCATTAGTAACTGGCTCATAAATCCCGCCATGGTAGTAGACAACAATACGACTCATGACCTTCTCTTTAAACAGCACACGGAGTAAAATTTAGCCGAGACCTTCTGTTAATGCCAAATCCACATTACGCTGTCCTGAATATAGTCAGTAGGCAGCATGACAGTCCCTATCATTATACTGGGCCCTATAGCTGTAATACAGCCAGTTTTACTGCATTATGAATGTACACACTGCCCTCTTGTGGCGATCATATATACTACACCTTGTCTCCTAATAATGTAGCCACAGTAGGATAGTCACCTAGGTCACTCATTCTACTCTATTGAATGGAGCAGTAGTGGAGTAGCAGGGGCGTAACTACAATAGGTGCAGGGGTTGCGATCGCACCCGGGCCCTGCAGCCTAGGGGGGCCCCAAAAGTCCCTTTGGCCTATAGAAAAAGACTAATACTATTAAAGATTTCCAATAATTGGGGGCCCCGTTGGAGCTTTCGCATCGGGGCCCCTGGGCCTGCAGTTACGCCACTGTGGAGTAGTAACCCCCAAGTCCAGTTTAATAAATGTCTAGGTATTTTGGCTGTAATATTACTATTGTTTATTTATTTATTTATATAGAACCATTAATTCCATGGTGCTGTACATTAGAAAGGTTATATACAACATACAGATACAAATTACAGTAAACATATTAACAATCACAGACTGGTAAAGAGGTGAGAATACCTGACCCTTGTAAGATTACATTCTACAGGATAATGGGGAGGAAACAGTAGCTTGGGGTGTTGCAGCAGCTCTAGTGGTGGTGACCGGAACTCCGGTCATGGTGGTGGAGAGGTGGCAGCTCTAGTGGTGGTGCTGGTTGATGTGGTAGCTCTGGTGGTGGTGAGGCGACAGATCAGGTGGTGATGAGGTGGCAGCTATTGTACGAGAAGTGAGATTGCAGCTACGGTGGTGGTGGTGAGACAGCAGATCTAGTGGTGATGAGGTGGCAGCTCTGGTGGTGGTAAAGTGGCAACTCTAATGGTGTTGACACTGTTGAGGCAGCAGCTCCAGTAGTGGTGAGGTGGCAGCTCTGGTGGTGGTGAGGTGGCAGCTCCAGTAGTATTGAGGTGGCAACTCCAGTGGTGGTGGTGAGGCGACAGATCTGGTGGTGGTGAGGCAACAGATCCAGTGTTGGTGAGGAGGCAGCTGCAGTGGTGGTGGAGAGGTGATGGCTCCAGTGGTGGTGAGGTAGCAGCTCCAGTGGTGGTGGAGAGTGGCCGCTCCAGAGGTGGTGAGGTTGCAGCTCCGGTGGTGGTGGTGAGGCGGCAGCTCTGTTGGTGGGGAGGCAACAGCTCCAGTGGGGGTGAGGTGGCAGCTCCGGTGGTGGTGAGGCAGCAGCTCCGGTGGTGGTGAGGTGGCAGCTCTGTTGGTGGTGAGGCGACAGCTCTGTTGGTGGTGGTGAGGTGGCAGCTGCAGTTGTGGTTGAGGTGAGTTGGCAGTGTGGTCATTACAGGCTGTAGCTTTCTTGAAGAGATGGATTTCAAATTCTGTCTTAAGGATCCGAATGTGGCAGATAATTGGACGTGTTGAGGCGCAGAATTCCAGAGGATGGGGGATACTTGGGAAAAGTCTTGGAAGTGAACGAATAAGAATGGAGAAGAGTAGGAGGTCTTGAGGAGTGAACATTACGTGAGGGAAAATGAGTTCAGAGATATATGGGGGACAGATTGTGGACGGCTTTGTAAGTCAGGGTTAGTAGTTTGAACTGGATTCGTTGGGGAATTTGGAGCCAGTGGAGGGATTTGCAGAGGGGACAAAAGGGAATAGTGAGGCAGCAGAGTAAGGGTGGAAACACACTATCCTACTTACATGCGAGTCTCTCGGCATAGACTCGGATCAGTGACCCTGAACGGCCTCTCCCACTGGATGGGGACTGCATAGAAATACAAGCACCTGATAGTCCCGTCCTGACAGGAGAGAGGCTGTTCCAGGTGACTGCTCCAAGACTCGTCCAACTGCCTAGCATATCACACATAAAAGTGTGATTCCAGCCTTAAGGACAGATTGGAGAGGTGCGAGAGTGTTAGCAGGGAGGCCACAGAGGAGGTTGCAGTAGTTGAGGCGGGAGATAATGAGGGCGGCACTAGCACTTTAGGAGATTGAGGGTTGACTAAAGCACAGATTCAAGAGAAGAAGGAAGATGTTGCTGATAGACATTCTGGGATTCTGGACGGCAGCGAGGTAAATCTGAGAGGAGTCAGTGTACAGGTGCTACTGAAAGCCACAGGACGTCATGGGTTGTCCCAGATAAAGGTATAGATGGAGAAGAGTAGGAGTCCCAGGACAGAGCCTTGAGGGAGACTGACAGAGAGAGCGCAGGGTGAGGAGGTTGTGTGGGAGAGGGAGATGTTAAGTGTGCGGTTAGAGAGGTACAAGGAGATCCAGGAGAGGATACGGTCAATGTATTTTTATTATGGATGTCAGTAATAGAAATCTGTGTGGTCAGTGCTCTTTTAATGAATTCTGTCTTTACATCCCCATCAGTGGTGCTTGAAAGAGGATTAAAGGAGTATTCGAATGTATATGAACCATCACCATTGAATACGTGATGATTGTTAGGTTTGTGTTGGTTTCAATGCTTAAGACAACGGTTGCAGACACTGAATGGAGCAGTCCATTACACCTACCTTAAGTCTATGGCACAAATATAACAGCTCTGCAATCCGTCGTCTTTGTCAGTGCCATCAACATGGTGCAAATGTGTCAGCATCTCTCAACTCTGCAGCCATTAGAAAAGCAAGGTGTATTCACCCATGTACAAATATATATATACACAAACACACACACTGATCATTTCAGTCTATTTCAAGACGATCTCTTCGTGTAGTTTGTGAGGGACTGCAATGGGCTCAGGTGTAACCCCGCCATAGGCAAACACCTTTTAATCCACCTTTGCAGAGAATTATATAACTTGACCCATTTGTATTACATGTCAGAGTGAGATTACTATTAAGCCATTCTCCGCCCGGGATCCACTTGTTTGTTAATGTTTACTTTCATTGTCCGGGTGATGGCGTCTGACGTAATCTTTATGGGACCGGACATGGGTTTATTAAAACCTTCTGGTGTTATTGTGGCAACTACATGGAAGTGAACCAAACATGTCCTGTGTACTGCTCTGCCTCAATAAAAGGATTTATGAGCAGCCATGAGTACTGGGATTTTCTTGACTATTTAGACTACGGGTGGAGCTACAGGAACAATCACCACCATCATGAATCCTATAATTGTATATACTGATGTTAGTAACTTGATCATACCCATGGATCAGGAGTTGGAGAACTCTTATACAGCCCTTGGAAGGCAGAAATGTCTTGCTGGCTGCCGCCCCTTTAGCCCCTTTCATGCAAGCAGTGTTCAATGCTGAATGCTTATGCATGCCAGGGTGGGGGAGGGCACACTCTGATGGGGGAGAAAGGTTAGCGTACAATGCTTGCACTCCCATCCCTCAGAAGAGGAGCGACTGCCCCAGTGTCTGCAAAACTCTGACCCCCCCCCCCCCCCCCCCCCCCCAGAGATGCCAGTGCTCTCCAGTACTGCTTGTTCCTACCTAGCGGTGTATGTGCTCCCTAAATATGCTTGTGCCTCCCAGTAATGTGTGCCCCTCCAGCACATACAGTGCTGGGGGTACAGGCATCAATGAGGGCACATACATCACTGGGCAGCACATACCTGTGCCCCCTAGTTCTGTGTATGCCCCCAATGCTGTATATAACCCTCAGTGATGTATGTACCCTGCCATTATGTATGTGCCCCCAGTGATGTACTAGTGCATCTCAATGAATTAGAATATCATCAAAAATCAATATCCTACAAACTGGAGAAATAAGTGGAGTTCAATTGCTTTTTATAACAAAATAGGCTAAGGGTAAGTGCACATCAGTCGTTTTGTGGGCTGTTTTTGGACGTTTTCCGTCGGCGTTTTCTGCTGAGTTTTATGTTAATTTATGTTAATCCTAGCCACCGTCTGGGTTAACATGATACTCAATGGAGTTTAGAAAACGCTGTCTACATTAGAATGTTTTTCTTCTGGTCGTTTTCAGTCAAAACTGAGTTTTTTCAGTCAAAACTGAGTTTTTACAACGTTTTTCAAAGAATAGAGCAAGTGACTTCTTTCCTCCGTTTTTCCAGCGCTTCCAGCTGATCAAGTGCACAAAAAACTCAGTTTTCAAAATAGCCGAGAAAAACGCTGGAAAACCCGGCGTAAAACGAGCAAAAAACGAGGGACACTGCTGAGCACAGAAAACTCAGTTTCTTCTAAAAAAACCCAGGTTTTTGGACGTTCTGCAGAGATGCACAAACGTCAGATGTGCACTTACCCTTACAGTATTTTATTAATACAAGAAACACATCTAATGGCCACTTTACACACACCAACTTATCTGTCCAACTTCTGACCAACTTACTGGTTGCAGTGAAATCATGGACACATTGCTCCATTGTACACAGCCACAAAATGGAGCAATGTGTCCATGATTTCACTGCAACCAGCAAGTTGTTCAGAAGTTGGACAGATAAGTTGGTGTGTGTAAAGTGGCCCTTAAAATTAAAGTGAATGGGCACAATACTGTGTCAGGTAGAATGTTGTTGCTTCATGTTTTGTCCTGAAATCATTAAAGAGAATGAGCAAAAAAAATGAATCCTGTAAGAATCAGGTTTTTTCCTGATCTTCCAATAGAATAAAAAACCGCAAGTGTGAAAGGCCCCTTAGACTGCTTTCACATCAGCGTTTTTTTCAAATCACGGCAGATGCGGTGATAAAAACGCATCTGCCGCGATTAACGCATAACCGCGACACTTGCGGCAAGCCTCATGCAATGTCTATGGGGCTTGCGGTAAGGGTGCGGCAAATGCGGCAAGTGCGGTTTCGGCACTTGCGGCAGGTGCCGAAACCGCACTTGCCACATCTGCCGCACCCTTGCCGCAAGCCCCATAGACATTGCATGGGGCTTGCCGCAACTGTGCCGCAAGTGTCAGTCGCGGTTATGCGTTAATCGCGGCAGGTGCGGCCGCGAAAAAAAACGCGGTCAGCCGCGGTTTTTTTCGCGGCCGCACCTGCCGCAAGTGCAAAATCGCACTTGCCGCATGTCCGCCTATACCTTGTATGGCGTTTACCGCAACCGTGCCGCAAGTGCAGCCGGTATGCGGTAATCGCGGCAGATGCGGTTTTTTCACCGCATCTGCCGCGATTTGAATAAAGCGCTGATGTGAAAGGGCCCTTAGACCCCTTTCACATCAACAGTAAGCGCTGATCGCGGCAGTTGCGGTGAAAAAACCACAACTGCCGCAGTTACCGCATAACGGCCGCACTTGCAGCAAACCCCATGCAATGTCTATGGGGCTTGCGGCAGGTGCGGTAAGTGCAGTTTAGGCACTTGCGGCTGCGAAAAAAATGCGGTACTTTTTTTTTGCCGCTGCAACTTGCCTCACCCTTACCGCAAGGCCCTAGACATTGCATGGGGTTGCCGCAACTGTGCCGCAAGTGTCAGTTGCGGTTATGGGTTAATCGCGGCAGATACGGCAGCGAAAAAAAAAACCGCGGTCAGCCGCGATTTTTTTCGCGGCCGCACCTGCCGCAAGTGCAAAATCGCACTTGCCGCAAGTCCGTCTATACCTTGTATGGCGTTTACCGCAACCGTGCCGCAAGTGCAGCCGGTATGCGGTAATCGCGGCAGATGCGGTTTTTTCACCACATCTGCCGCGATTTGAATAAAACGCTGATGTGAAAGGGCCCTTAGACCCCTTTCACATCAACAGTAAGCGCTGATCGCGGCAGTTGCGGTGAAAAAAACACAACTGCCGCAGTTACCGCATAACGGCCGCACTTGCAGCAAACCCCATGCAATGTCTATGGGGCTTGCGGCAGGTGAGGTAAGTGCAGTTTCGGCACTTGCGGCTGCGAAAAAAATGCGGTACGTTTTTTTTTGCTGCTGCACTTGCCCCACACTTACCGCAAGCCCCATAGACATTGTATGGGGCTTGCCGCAAGTGCGGCCGTTATGCGGCAATCAGCTTACCGCTGATGTGAAAAGGCCCTTAAAGACATTACAGATTAGGCGGTTAGGTACATATCTGATGCAGCAGCTGGATATACCAGCACCTAGAGCAGGGGAGGGGAACCTTTTTCCTGCCGAGGAGATTTGGAAATTCCTACCAACCTTCGGGGGCCGCACAAAATTATCACCTTTAAAATTTCCTGACTATGTCAAAACATTCATTAACTCACCTCCAATGTGGTGTCTGGCGCTGCTGCTCTTTGGTTCGGCTGTGATGTTTGATGATACTGATTTTGTTGCTGCTCACCGCCGCCTTTCCAGGTTTATGTTGGCCTAGAGCGCAGTCTACTCTTTGTGATAATAATTTTTGTAAATCATATACATCGCATAGGAGACACTGGGACTGCTGCATATAAATCACTGGAGAAAAGGGGGGCATATACATCACAGGAGGGACAGAGGTATATACATCACAGGAGGGGCTGGGCATATGCATCACAGGAGATACAGAGGCTTGTAGATCGCAAGAGGGCTTGGGGTATATAGATCACAGAGGCCCGGGGCAATAAGATCACAAGAGGGGCTGGGGAATAAAGATCACAAGAGGGTGGGCTTACTCGAGGCTCTGGGCATATACATCACAGGAGGCTCTGGAGCATATACAGTTAGGGCCAGAAATATTTGGACAGTGACACAATTTTGGCGAGTTGGGCTCTGCATGCCACCACTTTGGATTTGAAATGAAACCTCTACAACAGAATTCAAGTGCAGATTGTAACGTTTAATTTGAAGGGTTGAACAAAAATATCTGATAGAAAATGTAGGAATTGTACACATTTCTTTACAAACACTCCACATTTTAGGAGGTCAAAAGTAATTGGACAAATAAACATAACCCAAACAAAATATTTTTATTTTCAATATTTTGTTGCAAATCCTTTGGAGGCAATCACTGCCTTAAGTCTGGAACCCATGGACATCACCAAACGCTGGGTTTCCTCCTTCTTAATGCTTTGCCAGGCCTTTACAGCCGCAGCCTTCAGGTCTTGCTTGTTTGTGGGTCTTTCCGTCTTAAGTCTGGATTTCAGCAAGTGAAATGCATGCTCAATTGGGTTAAGATCTGGTGATTGACTTGGCCATTGCAGAATGTTTTTTCACACTTTTTTGCACTCATGAACTCCTGGGTAGCTTTTGGCTGTATGCTTTGGGGTCTTTGTCCATCTGTACTATGAAGCGCCGTCCAATCAACTTTGCAGCATTTGGCTGAATCTGGGCTGAAAGTATAACCCGGTACACTTCAGAATTCATCCGGCTACTCTTGTCTGCTGCTATGTCATCAATAAACACAAGTGACCCAGGCCATTGAAAGCCATGCATGCCCATGCCATCACGTTGCCTCCACCATGTTTTACAGAGGATGTGGTGTGCCTTGGATCATGTGCCGTTCCCTTTCTTCTCCAAACTTTTTTCTTCCCATCATTCTGGTACAGGTTGATCTTTGTCTCATCTGTCCATAGAATACTTTTCCAGAACTGAGCTGGCTTCTTGAGGTGTTTTTCAGCAAATTTAACTCTGGCCTGTCTATTTTTGGAATTGATGAATGGTTTGCATCTAGATGTGAACCCTTTGTATTTACTGTCATGGAGTCTTCTCTTTACTGTTGACTTAGAGACAGATACACCTACTTCACTGAGAGTGTTCTGGACTTCAGTTGATGTTGTGAACGGGTTCTTCTTCACCAAATAAAGTATGCGGCCATCATCCACCACTGTTGTCATCCGTTGACGCCCAGGCCTTTTACAGTTCCCAAGCTCACCAGTCAATTCCTTTTTTCTCAGAATGTACCCAACTGTTGATTTTGCTACTCCAAGCATGTCTGCTATCTCTCTGATGGATTTTTTCTTTTTTTTCAGCCTCAGGATGTTCTACTTCACCTCAATTGAGAGTTCCTTTGACCGCATGTCGTCTGGTCACAGCAACAGCTTCCAAATGCAAAACCACACACCTGGAATCCACCCCTGACCTTTTAACTACTTCATTGATTACAGGTTAACAAGGGAGACGCCTTCAGAGTTAATTGCAGCCCTTAGAGTCCATTTTCCAATTACTTTTGGTCCCTTGAAAAAGAGGAGGCTATGCATTACAGAGCTATGATTCCTAAACCCTTTCTCCGATTTGGATGTGGAAACTCTCATATTGTAGCTGGGAGTGTGCACTTTCAGCCCATATTATATATATAATTGTATTTCTGAACATGTTTTTTGTAAACAGCTAAAATAAAAAAAACTTGTCACTGTCCAAATATTTCTGGCCCTAACTGTACATCACAGGAGGCTCTGGGGCATATACATCACAGGAGGCTCTGGGGCATATACATCACAAGAGGCTCTGGGGCATATACATCACAAGAGGCTCTGGGGCATATACATCTGACAGTCCTCATCCCTGCAGGGCCGGAGAAGTAGAGCAGAACAGCCGCTTTATTTACTTATTCTGGCACCTTTTATGTTTACTCACTGACCTCCTGAAGGTGGAGGAATTGTGTACTTAATATGTACAGGAGCGGATTGTAATCCTCAGGGAGCTGGAACTGGACTCCTGCCAGACAGAACGTCTCACGCTGACTATGTTGCACGTCGGAAACAATTCCGGCGTGCACCTCTGAAGATTTAAAGAGACCTCTTTACAAAAGGAGCAAAGTGGCTGGGGGCAGGATCAGGTAACATGGCGGGCCGGACGTTCCCCACCCCTGACCTAGAGCAATAGAAAATTACACGCATTTCGCGCTGGCAGTATTCTGTTGCTTAATCATGGGCATTAAGCATTCCCCATGATTAAGCATCTGAATACCGCCAGCGCGAAACGCGCATAGGGGTCAGCATGGCAGGGGGGGGGGGTTCATGTCCTCTCTCCTGTTCTTGAACATCAGCACCAGCACTATGGTAATGATCTGATATTTACTTTTTGTGTATACTGTTGTAACCTGACCATGTGATAAGGGACTAAGTGCAATATATTTCATATGTGCAATACATGTATGGTGATTTGTAATTTCAGTATCATATCATGAATCTGTCCGCCCGATATGTGATGCCTTTAAGGTGCGTTTCCTGTATTAATAAAATAAGCATAATTTGTTAAAGCAATTAAACTCCACTTTTTTTCACCAGTTCCTGTATAGTTTGGTTAGTGGAGGTGCTGGGTCTTCAGGGTAGTAGATTACTTCTCAGACCCTTCAGTCTATTGGTAATGCCATATGGAGTTTTTTTTGTAATAAAAATCAATATTATTTTGCCATGTGCATTGACTAATAAATCACTATTATATTCATCCTTTGGTGTCTTGTGGAATACAACAGCTTTTTTTAACCCTTCATCCTCCCTACTTTAATTTTCTGATATGACCTTTGGGTTTTCATGGGCTGTAAGTCATAATCATCAACAGTAACAGAAATAAACACATGAAATAGATCCCTCTGTGTGTAATGACTATATATAACGTGTTTCACTTTATGTATTGAATTACTGAAATTAACATTTTGATGATTCTAATTCATTGAGATGCTCCTGTATATATAGGACCAACATCACAACCGCACCACATCGAAGCAGCTCCAGCCATCAAATTAGGGGCGACTTGTTTGACCAAACATAGCAGGGTCATTTTTAAGATGTTAATTTTGTGCGATTCCTGATTCACGGTAGAAATTTCCCAACAGGAGGAAAAAAAAAAATGTTTCCCCACTTAAGTCCTACAGCATGAAACTAGCTGGTCACAGGAAGAATCCCAAATGAGGGGCTTAACTCTGGCTTGTGCCCCCACTAGTCACATTGATGTCCTGTTCCCACATATGGAATTGTGGCATTCTTTTTCTGCAGTAAAAAAAAAAAAAAATATGCACACAGGCTTCTTTGGGAAAACAGGTTTTGTTTAATTGCATGTGTGAATATGGCCCTATGGAGAGCTAAACTTTTAGCTTCACCTCTAGTGCAGATCTGGTGTTTGTATAAGGACTATAACTTTGACCTTTGTAAAGGTATATTTATCTGGAGCCTTATACTGACTGAGGAGCATCTGTGCCCTGGAATCACAACTGTACAGTAATCATGGATGGAAGCCCTATAGTAGAGGCTGGGAAGGACCATGGGTTGGTGCCAGGTCACTAGACATCGCCCTCTAGTGGCACATTATATTATCTACGCCTAGTGTACAAGCATTCATGCATTTATCATCTTAGGGCCCTTTCACATCAGCGTTTTTTTTTTAAATCGCGGCAGATGCGGTGAAAAAACCGCATCTGCCGCAATTACCGCATACCGTCTGCACTTGCGGCGCGGTTGCGGTTTTTGCCATGCAAAGTATAGGCGGACTTGCGGCAGGTGCGGCAAGTGCGGTTTTGCACTTGCGGCAAATGCGGCCGCGAAAAAACCCGCGGTCAGCCGCGTTTTTTTTCGCGGCCGCACCTGCCGCAAGTGCAAAACCGCACTTGCCGCACCTGCCGCAAGTCCGCCTATACTTTGCATGGCAAAAACCGCAACCGCGCCGCAAGTGCAGCCGGTATGCGGTAATCGCGGCAGATGCGTTTTTTTCACCGCATCTGCCGCGATTTAAAAAAAACGCTGATGTGAAAGGGCCCTTATATGGGTAATCTATACCCTATTAAAAGTATTCTATAGTTTACAGCTTATTGGTATGGACACCGCGACTTCCTAAGAAAGGAGCAGATGCTTTGAAGCGGACCGAATGAGACCAACCTCCATCCCCCTGCCATGTTTTGTTGTTGGAGAGGTTTTCTTTCTTTGTTTGCAGCATCCACAAGCATAAAAGCTCAGGGCAGTGGGGCAGCTCAACCACAACAATGGGCCGAAAAATCAGGTTGTTTTTTTTTCTTTTTAAAGTGCAGCAAATCTCTCCACCATAAGAAAGCCAAGAGGACATGAAGCACCGCAGAAAACAAGGGAGTCTCCAGTAAAGCTTCAACTCAAATGTACAGAAGCTGCATCAAAGATGCATTGGCCTAGATCAGACCTGGGCAAAGTTCAGCCAAAACCTAGACAGCCAAAGGGCTAAAGACAGGACCCTCCGCCCACACCGCGCCACCCCCCACCCCATATCACTGCCCTCTGCATTACCAGGATGGCTCCTTCCATCAATCAATGTGTGCGACTGAAACAGTAGAAGTGAGCATTGCCTTATCTAAACTTGTCAAACAGAAGTTATGTATCCTCCCTCTACTAATCTTCCTAAAACTAATATTGTCATTTCCATGTGTTATTCTATTATTACACCCCAGCAGCACGCCCCCTGTCTTCGGGTTATATTTGACTCCGATCACTCCATCATTCCCCACATCCGATCATGCACTCATTTCATATCAACTCAAAATCAACTCTAGTCTACCTTTCCTTGTTACGGACATTCATTCTTGTCTGGATTACTGCAATTCTCTACTAATCTCCCATTTACTAAACTCTCTCCTCTCCTCTCCATCCTGAATGCAGCAGCCAGGATCATGTTACTCTATAACCTGTTCACCGATGCCTCTATCCTGTGCCAGTCATTGCACTGGTTACCCATCCACTACAGAGTACAATATTAACATCACTCTCACCCACAAAGCCCTCCACAGTTCTGCACCACCCTACATCTCCTCCATCATCTGTATCAGCCACCCATTCTCTCCACAGTTCTGCACCACCCTTACATCTCCTCAATCATCTGTATCAGCCACCCATTCTCTCCACAGTTCTGCACCACCCCTACATCTCCTCAATCATCTGCATCAGCCACCCATTCTCTCTACAGTTCTGCACCACCCTACATGTGCCCTCTATTCCTCTAATGACCCAAGACTGACATCCTCAATAATCTGTACCACCCCCTCCTGTCTGTCATAAACAGACAATTTTCTACAATTCACTACCATGAAAATCCGGGATTACTTACCGGTAATCGTATTTTACGGAGTCCATGACAGCACCCACCGAGAGAGTGGATCCGCCCCCAAGGACAGGAAACCTACAGATAAAATGGGGCGGCCCCCTCGCCTCCTCAGTTGGGTTACAGAGAAACTGGAGGAACCGCCATAACCGCATAAATACACAAACAATGATTAATAACATCAGCAACAGACACCTCCAGGAGTGAAAAGGGGCACACAAAACCCTCAGGCAATAAGTGGCACCCCGTGACAAGTAACACACTCAAAAACTATTATCAATAAGACTAAGAAGAAGGGTGGGAAGTGAGTGGGTGCTGTCATGGACTCCGTAAAATACGATTACCGGTAAGTAAATCTCAGATTTTCCTATCGCCAGTACAGCACCCACCGAGAGACTTGCAGAGATCATCACCTGGGAGGGACCACAGTATTAAGACCCGCCCTCCCGAAGACGAGGTCAGGCAAAGAGGAAAGGTCAAGGCGAAAAAAGGTAGAGGGTGAAGCCCAAGTAGCCGCCCTACAAATAGAATCAATAGAAACATTAGCACGTTCAGCCCAGGAGGCCGACATGGCACGAGTGGAAGGGGCATGAATACTGGCTGGCGGCTGCTCACCTTTTGCGGAATAGGCTGAGCAGATAGCCTCCCGGATCCATCTGGAGATGGTGCTTTTAGTGGTACGAGCTCCCTTCCGAAACCCCTGGAAAGACACAAAGCCCTACACTTCCTCCAGGGCTGAGTCCCAGCAATATACTCAAGCACAGTCCTCCTAACATCTAAGATCTGATAGGTCAACTCCTCAGGACTAGTGGGATTGTCACAGAAGGAGGGTAGTAGGATTTCTTGCCCTCTATGGAACATCGAGGGGACTTTAGGGAGATATGAGGGGTCCGTCTTAAGTACCAATCTATCAGGGAACACTAATAGGAACAGGGGGCTTCAATAGACAAGGCTTGCAGGTCACCCACCTACCTAGCAGACGTCAAGGCTACCTGTAAGGCCATCTTCAAAGTCAAATGTTTGATGGAGGCAGAGGGCAATGGCTCAAAGGGAGGTCCTGTCAAGGCGTCCAAAACCAAATTCAAGTCCCAGGGAGCAAGTCGAGGGATGTGCACCAGTGCAGCACGGTCACAAGCCTGAAAAAAATGAAATCCACCAGTCACCTGCTATATTCTGAGTAAACAGGGCCCTAGAGCAGAAACCTGAACCCGAAGAGTACTGACAGCAAGGCCCAACTCCCGACCCTTCTGCAAAAATTCCAAAATAGCATGAATCGGAGCACGGTCAGTGACACCCCGAGTAAAAAGCCAAAAACGTAAGCCAAACCCTACAATACAGGTTAGTGGTAACGTCCTTTCTACTGTCGAGGAGGGTAGAAACCAAAGCATCAGAGAACCCCCGCCGTTTCAGAAGCTGTCTCTCAAATTCCAGGCCGTTAGGTTGTAATGGATGTCCTCCACACCTTTCGGGTGGGCTGTCCTCTTAATTGTCTGCCGCCAAATTGATGCTTTGTCTAAGTGTGTGTGTGTGTCTGTGTGTGTGTGAAGGCCCTCTCTGCCTGTGGGTTATTAAACGGGCCCTGAGAGAGCAGCCTCCGATCCGTCGGGAGAACCCAAGGGTCGGATACAGACATTGCCTGTAGCCAGAAAAACCATGGTCTCCTGGGCCAAAAGGGGGCTATCGAGATGACTCTTGCGCCTTCCTCACTGATCTTGCGCAGAACCAGAGGAAGCAGACAGAACGGAGGAAATGCATAAGCTAGATGAAAAATCCCATGGCACCCGCAGAGCATCCACCACCTCTGGAAGGTCTGAGGGATGCAGGGAAGCACAGCGCCGAACCTGCCTGTTTCCCCTGGTTGCAAACGGATCGATCACTGGCATGCCCCGGAGACACACAATCCCGCTGAATACTGACCTGTTCAGAACCCACTCCCCCTGCCTGAGAGTGTGGCGGCTGAGAAAGTCGGCTCTGACATTGTCGATCCCTCTGATAATGTAGGGCGGTCAGTGAGAGAAAATGAACTCTGCTAGCTGAAATATTGTGGTTAAGGTAGCCAGTAGAGAAGGCAACCGGGTCCCCCCTTGTGATTTATGCAAGCCATTACCGTGGTGTTGTCCGTCCGAATCCTGAAGGCCGCTTTACACGTTGCGATATCGGCGTTCAATTTCAATGAAAAGTCACGTGGTTCGATCGTTGGAGCCGATATCGTTCCTGCGTTGTATGGTGTGAACGTCCAATACAATGCAGGAACGATGTCAATGCGATATCGGGGATTGAATGAGCGTGCTCTCCAATGCTCCGATATTGAATGGAGATTGGAGCCGGATCGTGCTGTGTGACAGCCCAACTCCGATGCGATGTTCAACGTCACCCATTCACTCCCATGTTAAATGGTCGTTCCTGGGTTGGGGGGGCGTAGACATCGCACGGACGTTGGATCCAGAAATCGCAACGTGTAAACCTTTGATGCGATGCGGGAGAAACGTGCACTAAATGCGCGCTCCCGCGACATTGAATTGCGATATCGGAACGATATTGAAACGTGTAAACCCACCTTGACATGGGAGTTGGGTAGATGGGGCAAAAACTGGAGGAGAGCATACTGGACTGCCCGTAACTCCTTCACATTGGAAGACCCCAATTCATCCTCTGGAGTCCACCGACCCTGGGCCAGGCGAGGTCCCAAAGGAGCCCCCCACCCTAAGGGACTGGCATTGGTCAACACTACAAAGTCCAGAGCAATGACCCACGGCACCCCTCGTGTCAGGTGACGAGGATCCATCCATCAGGACAGAGGGGCTATTGCAGTTGGGGACAGATGGAGACGACCCTCAACAACTTTGCAGGGAGTCTTCAGTCCTGAGCACGTCCTGCTGGAGACAGCGAGAGTGGAACTATGACCACAGGACAGCCGGAATACATGATGACAGAGTCCCCAGCAGAGACCTGGCCTGACGCAGCGACAGCGACGGATTGTTCATGGCCCTGTCTACCTTGCACATCAATGCAGATACTTTGACAGCTGGCAGAAAACACTTTTGGGCATGGGGGTCCAACAAAAGTCCCAGAAAGATCTGGACCTGAACTGGATGGAGTCTTGACTTTGACATTGATGAGCCATCTCAAGGCCTGTAGGGAGGATATGACATGATTCAGATGGGAAGTACACTGCCCCACAGAGGTCCCAACAATCAAAAAATCATCCAAATACGGAAGTATGAGAGTATCCTGTTGTCTCACATACGCCATTACTTCAGCCATCACCTTGGTAAAAACATCAGGAGCCATGGAAAGGCCGAACAGCATGGCAGCAAACTGCAGATGGCGAACCTGACCCTCCAAGGCCACTGCCACTCTGAGGAACCTCTGGTGAGCTAGATGAACAGGCAGATGGTAGTAGGTGTCTTAAGTCGAGTACAGCCATAAAACACCTAGGGAATCGAAGGCGAATGGCAGATTGAATGGACTCCATTTTCAAGGACTGGAATCAGAGGAAGGAGTTCAATTTACGAAGATTAATAATTGTTCTAAAATGAACCAGAAACAAAGGGGAATAAAACCCCCTTCCTTCCTGGTCATCCGGAACCACTGCCAACACATGTTTACAT
This sequence comes from Allobates femoralis, assembly GCA_033576535.1. NCBI lineage: Eukaryota > Metazoa > Chordata > Amphibia > Anura > Aromobatidae > Allobates > Allobates femoralis. The sequence continues at coordinate 68,005,147 of JARQOC010000004.1, forward strand.
AACAAGTCCTTGACCTCCAACTCCAGTGCCCGCTGCTGGCAAGGACTAGAAAGAATAATTTGAAAAAATGAGTCCCCAGGGACCCTCACAAATCAAGTTTAAGGCTAGATGAAATGAGGCCGAGGATCCATTGGCCAATTGAAATTCGGGACCATTGTTGGAAAAAAATGAGCCAATCGTCCACCGACAGGTGGATCACAATTAACTAAGTTTGGGCAGGTTCTTGGAGGATGAGGAACCACTGTAATAAGCACCTCTCTCTTTTCTTCGTCGTCTCCCACTTGGTGTGACTGTTGCCTGTTATTCTGGCGTATTCGGAAGGCTCTCCTGTAGTTAGGGACAGAAGGATTAGGCAGCCTTTTTTTTTTATTTCCCTTACTTCTCCTGCCTTAGAAAGAATATCATCAAGCACGGAGCCGAAGAGGTACTCACCCCAGCACGGGATCGCACATAACTTGCTTTTAGCATGGGCGTCCCCCTTTCTACTCTGAGCCACAAAGGTCTGCGGACGGCATTAGAGAGCCCTGCTGATCTAGCTGCCAGGCAGAGAGAATCAGCTGACGCATCCTCCAGTTATACCGAGCCACTCCGGATCTGAGAAATAGCGGCCAACAACCTGTCTCACGGTATCCCGGACCGAATCTGCTGTTCCAACTGATCCAACAATACCAACCGGGAACAGGCTATGCAAGTAGAAGCAATGGCTGGTTTAAGTGCCCCAATACCCGTCTCCCAGGATTTTTTCAAGAGTATCAGCTTTCCTATCAGAGGGGTCCCCCAACAACCCCTCATCCTCCAAAGGCAACACATTTTTGGATGAGGAGGCCACAGCCGCATCAACCTTGGGGATCTTAGACCAATTCATGAACGCCGAATCATCAAAGGGGTACTTCCACTTTGAAGAGGAGGGCAAAAACCCTCTGGAGTCCTGCTTTTCCCCACTCGGATTTGACCAAGGACTTCATGGCCTCAATGACAGGAAAGACGTCTCTTCTTCTGAGACAACCAAGCAAACATGACGTCCTGAGCGGACCGCGCTTCCTTAGTGTCTACAATCCCCATGGTGGCACGGATAGACCTCACCAGGCCATCCATTTCTTGTATGGCAAAACAAGAGCCTCCCTCATCCTCAGGTGAGGAGCCCAAACGGGATGATTGAATGAGACCCTCCTCCTGGGAATGAACATCTCACCTATAGGGAGACTGATTGAGAGGAGCTGGTACCCAGGGCTGCCGAATCTGGGATAGGGAAGTCCTGATCTCGACCCATATAAAGGTCTTAAGGTCTGCCGTACATATAGGGGTTTCTTCGTCAAGTGTCTGAGCGATACAGGAGCGGCACAACCACTTGTCAGTCTTCGGACAGGGTCTGTTCACACAACTTATGTTTACGCTTCCCTGATCTCTTTTTAGTCTGGCCAGAATAAAATTAAGAGACAGAGTGGTGGATTAGCATAGTGGATGAACAAGCACCTCACCCCTAATGCAGACTATCAGGTACTGGTTCAGGAGGTGGAGACCCAGCCTTGGACTTTGAGCCCTTATTGCTCTCAGTGGAGCGCTCCTTACAGGCACTGCCGGACTTGGACGCCTGCTTGCTGCCGCTCCTACTGACAGGCTGGCTGACACCCTCCGGGTGCCCCTCCACATCTGAGGGAAGGCATGTTGGGCACATACCCAAGGCCCCAGCCGCCAGCGTCGAATGGTGTCCTTCCAGCCAATAAGACGCGCCCTCCTCTGTACCACTGGAAGTGACGCGCACTTCCGGGTCAAAGGGTGTATCCACCGGCCAGCGCGCATGCGCACCGGAAACCCTGGCAGCCGGCCGACATCTCTCTGCTAGCTACCCACCCTAGGCAACACCCTGCCCGACCCAGAGCGGCATCACCCGGACATTGGGTCGGGTCACTGACTGGCCGACGAGGGAGACTACCGCCCAGGACTCAGACGCCGCTGCCAGGACCTGGATTACACAGACTTCCTTTGGCCATGCATGAAAGCCTCAGGCCCTGGGTAAGCTGAACTTCATCTGTAGGTTCCCTCCAAGGGCAGGAAACCAACTGAGGAGGTACACCTCTATCTGTAGGTTTCCTGTCCTTGAGGGCGGTTCCCTTCTCAGTGGGTGCTGGCATAGCGATAGGAAAAATGTCATTAATTTACAACATCCAGTCTTAAGCAGACCCCAAAAAAAGAGAATTTTGTTTACGTACCGTAAATTCTTTTTTCTTTAATCATCAATGGGAGACCCAGACAATGGGGTTTAGGGCTCTGCCCTCCGGAGGTCACACTAGGTACTACAAGTTTGTAGACACCGCCTCCTCCGCTTATAAACCCCCACCGTAGGAGACATCCTCAGTTTAGTCCATAAGCTGCGAGGAGAAATTAAACCACACCCGAAACATCGGGAAGAATGCCGTGCACAGACGGTTCAACAACCCGGCAAACACTGTCTCAACAGAGAACAGAACAAGTGCAAAATATGCAACGGAACAACTGGGTGGGTGCTGGGTCTCCCATTGATGATTAAAGAAAAAAGAATTTACGGTACGTAAACAAAATTCTCTTTTTTCTGGTCATCATAATGGGAGACCCAGACAATGGGGATGTCCTAAAGCAATACCCCAGGGCGGGAAGAGTTCCTCAACAAGACGGATAATACACGGTCCCCTTAAAGGTGGGCAACCGCCGCCTGGAGGACCCGCCTGCCCAAACTTGCGTCCGCAGAGGCATGGGCATGCACCATATAGTGCTTTGAGAAAGTGTGCAGGCTGGACCAGGTGGCCGCCTGACACACCTGTAGAGCAGATGCTCGATGTCGCAAGGCCCATGAGGCACCTACAGCTCTGGTAGAGTGTGCCTTCAAACCCACCGGGAGAGGCAAACCAGAAGACCGGTATGCCTCCTGAATGGGAGCCTTGATCCATCTGGCCAAGGTCGACTTCGAAGCCGCGGACCCCTTACAACGACCCATCGTGAGGACAAATAAGGAATCCGAACTCCTAAAGGAGGCGGTCCTGGACACATAAATGCGTACAGCTCTCACGAGATCCAGAGTATGGAGGTCGCGCTCAACCTGATGAACGGGAGCGGGGCAAAATGATGGAAGAACAATCTCCTGGTTTAGGTGAAACGTTGAAACCACCTTCGGCAGAAATTCAGGCCGTGGGCGCAACACCACCTTGTCTTGGTGAACCACCAGAAAGGGAGACTTGCACGAAAGTGCAGCCAATTCTGAGACCCGTCTCAGAGACGTAATCGCCACCAGAAAGACCACCTTCTGGGACAGACGAGAGAGAGAGACGTCTCTCAGTGGCTCAAACGGCGGTTTCTGCAGTGTCGCCAGGACCATGTTTAGGTCCCAAGGGTCCAGAGGTCGTCTATAGGGCGGGACCACCCGAGACACCCCCTGCAGAAATTGACGTACCTTCGGGAGGAGCGCCAAGCGCCTGTCAAACAACACTGAAAGTGCTGATACTTGACCTTTCAGAGAGCCAAGGGATAATCCCAACTCCAACCCCGACTGTAGGAAGGCCAACAACGTCGGGATAGACAAAGGCCACGGAGAGCGGCCACCAGAGGCACACCAGGAGAAAAAGATTTTCCACGTTCTGTGGTATATCTTCCTGGAAACAGGTTTCCTTGCCCGATTCATAGTGGCAACCACTGTAGGAGAGAAACCTCTGGATGTCAGCAGCCAGGCCTCAAGAGCCATGCAGTCAATCTGAGGGCCCTGGAATTGAGGTGGAAGAATGGGCCTTGCGCGAGTAGATCTGCGCGTTCTGGAAGAGCCCACCTGTGTCCGCCTGACAGTTGCCACAGGTCCGGGTACCAAGACCTCCTGGGCCAATCTGGAGCCACTAGAATGGCCACTCTGATTCTGTCCTGATCTTCCACAGGACCCTGGGAATCAGAGCCAGAGGCGGAAACACATATGGCAGCTGAAAGCTGGACCAGCTCAGGATCAGGGCGTCCGCCCCCAGAGCCTGTGGATCCCAAGATCTCGCCATGTATTGGGGCACCTGATGATTCAGCCGTGAGGCCATCAGATCCACGTCCGGAGTGCCCCACCTGCCGCAGATGTCCCGGAAGACGTCTGGATGTAGGGACCACTCTCCGGCGTCCATCCCCTGTCGGCTCAGATAGTCGGCCTCCCAGTTCTCGACCCCTGGATGTGAACTGCGGAGATCAGGCAGCCGTTTTCCTCCACCCAGAGTAGAATGCGGTGGACTTCGGCGAGGGCCTGAGCACTTCTGGTCCCTCCCTGATGATTTATGTAGGCGACGGCCGTCGCATTGTCGGACTGTACCCGAATGGGCTGTCCTGACAGGAATTTCTGAAACGCCAGTAGCGCCAGATAGACCGCCTTGATCTCCAGCACGTTGATCTGCAACGCCGACTCCGACTGAGTCCAGAGGCCTTGAGCCCTGTGGTGCAAGAACACCGCCCCCCAGCCCTTCAGACTGGCGTCGGTGGTCACCACTAACCATGACGGTTTTAGGAAGGACCGGCCCCGTGACAGGTGATGTGGCTGGAGCCACCACTGTAGAGAGTCCCTGGTTGGTTGTGACAGTGTCACCAGCCGATTCAGAGAGACCGTCCTCTTGTCCCATCTGCGAAGAATCTCCAGCTGGAGAGGACGGAGGCGAAACTGTGCGAACGGCACCGCCTCTATCGCCGCTACCATGCGACCCACCAGTCTCATCAATACCCGTAGGGATGACTGTGGAGACAGGAGGACATTCTGCACTCCTGATTGGATCGCAAGCTGCTTGGCTTGAGGTAGGGACACCAGGGCCGAGTCCGTGTGGAAGTCCATGCCCAGATATGTCAATGACTGGGTCGGAACCAGGGTCGACTTTTGAATGTTGATAAGCCACCCGAACCGTTCCAGGGACTTCGTGGTCACCTCCAGGCTCACCCGACAAAGGTCTTCCGATGGCGCCCTGACCAACAGGTCGTCCAAATAGGGTATGACGGCGTGTCCCTGCGCATGCAGGAGAGCCATCATGGAGGCCATCACCTTTGTGAACACCCGTGGTGCTGAGGCTAGCCCGAATGGCAGTGCCACAAATTGGAAGTGCTCTTCCCCCACTGCGAATCTCAACCAGCGCTGATGAGCTGGTGCAATGGGGACGTGAAGGTAAGCGTCCCTGATATCGATGGACGCTAGGAAGTCTCCCTGTGACACAGCCGCGATCACTGAGCGCAGGGATTCCATGCGGAACTTCCGAACCAACACGTGACGGTTGAACAACTTGAGGTCCAAAACCGGGCGAAAAGAGCCGTCCTTCTTTGGGACAATAAAGAGGTTGGAGTAAAAACCCCTGAACCTCTCTTCCGTGGGCACAGGGACCACCACTCCGTCTCTGCGGAGTCCCCTCAACACCAGGTGAAAAGCCTGAGCCTTTTCTGGAGATGGAACCGACCGATGGAATCGGGGTATTGGTTGTGACGTCAGCTCTATCCTGTAACCTCTTGAGACTACGTCTCGAACCCACTGATCTTGGATGTGAAGAAGCCACTTGTCCTGAAAGCGGGACAGGCGGCCCCCCACCTGTGGGGAGGCAGGATGAGAGAGCGAGTCATGTCGAGGCGGGCTTGGGGGTGGCAGCCGCTGCCCCCGCCGGCTTCTTCTGACGACTCTTGGAACGCCACTGAGTAGCAGGCTTGCCCCCTCGGTCTGAGCGAGTGGACGTCGTTGATGACTGTGAACCGGAGCGAAAGGACCACTGCTTAGGGTTCCTTTTCACGGTGTACCGTGGCTTAGGCTTATTCTGCGGGATCTTAGACTCAGCAGAATCCTTTATCAATTTGTCCAGTTCGGTGCCAAAAAGCCTGTCACCAGCGAACGGAAGATTTTGTAAAATCTTCTTAGATGTCGCATCTGAGTCCCAAAGACGCAGCCACAACAGCCTGCGGATCGCAATTGCATTGGCCGAAGCCACAGCAGAGCGAGTGGCAGTTTCCAAAGATGCCGTCCTGGCATAGTCCGCATAGGCCCTTGCTCTCTCAGTGAGAGCCAGGACCTCTGGACTGGACCTAGCTAGATCAGTGATACCATCCAAACAGATAGTAATCGCTTGTAGGGTCCAGACCGCGGCAAAATTAGGGGCAAACGAAGACCCCACAGCCTCATAGGAAGACTTGGCGAGTTGCTCGACCTGTCTATCAGTAGCATCCTTCAACGAGGAGCTATCAGAGGCAGAAAACAAGGAGCGCGCAGCAATCCTAGTCATGGAAGCATCCACCTTGGGAGACTGCGACCATTCCTGGAGCGCCTCCTGGGGAAAGGGAAAGCGATTGTCCTTAGTTTTACGGACATAACGCCGCCCAGGATGCAACCTGGGAGCTTTAATCACCCTTCCGAAATTAGTGTGGTCCATGAAGGAGCCACTTGGTCTAGCCTCTGGCCGCAGCCATTGATAGATCTCCTTGGGGTGTACAGTCACCTCCTCAGGAGGAGTGACAAGACGCAATGTCTCATTGATGGAGGACACCAGATCCTCCACCCCATCTGGAGGTTCAGACATAGACCCAAGAGTAGAACCCCCATCATCTTCCTCACCCTCAGAGGAACGCTCCTCCTCAGAAAGAGTCTGGAGCTCAGGAGAAGCCTCACGGGCTCGCTTAGGGGGTCTTACAGCAGAAGTAAGAGACACCCGGGGGTAACTAGGAGGAGTAGCTGGGTTCTCCAGTCTCCTATGCAGTGCCTCCAGAGTTTGCGACATGGAGGACATCTGGGACAGCAGAGATTCATTGATCTTATTCTGCGTTTCCCATGGCCCTGGGATCACCTGAACCTCAGGGTATAATCCCGGATTTGCAGACTCAGTAGCCGCATACCGGGCCTCTGGGCGTCCGCAGTTATTGCAGGACCCCTCCACCAGTGTCCCGTTGCATGTAACACAGGCACTGGAGACCACCGCCGCCTTAGCAGCATGCTTCCCAACTGAGGACATCTCCACAGTGAGGGGAATATAAGCCAAAGTTCACAAACAAACCGGGAATCCCGGTGGCTTACCGACCGCAGTAAGCGGTAGGAGGAAGCGGTGTGTGTGTGTGACCTCCGCGAGTTCCGGTCTCCCTTGCAAGTGCAGACACGCGCTGCAGCCAGATCCCAGTCGGGAAGCGAGGGAGAAGATGGCCGCCGACAGTGAAGATGTGGGCGGAGCCAGGAACACGCGGGAAGAACACACAACACGCCCAGCGGTGATGTCACCATAAGGGCTGCCTCCTCCTCCTCCAGACTGCCTCAGCAATGGAGGTGCCGGAGCCCGCAGCGCGGGAAAAGAGTGTGAATATCACCACACACACACTCAGACTGCATGTACACATAAAAACACCCGCAGTCTACAGCCTCAGCCCCTGTGATACACAGGGCGGTCAGCCAGGGAGACCCCAGCACAGGGTCACCGCCAGAACCGCGGACCCGAGGGTAACCGCGCGGTCTGAGTGTCATGACACCACAGTGACAGACACTACCCCCAGGCACACCGGAGACACACCAGGTGCCTCAGTGCCGGTCCGGTCTGTAAGCACCTTTAGGGAGGCCTCGGACGGGGGTACAGCACCAGTCCGGAGTGTAAGCACCATTTAGGGAGGCCTCGGACTGGGCTGGCTCCGTCCGGTCTGTAAGCACCATTTAGGGAGGCCTCGGACGGAGCGGAGCTGTGCAAGGCTCCAGGCTCCCCCTTACCAGAGCCTCCATGGAGGGATGGAAAGGAAAGGAGCGCGACAGCGTACCGGGAGAACACTGAAGTGTCCAGGCTAAAAGCCCTCCGGTACCTCCACCAGCGTGTTCCGCAGAGGGTGAGCGGGGAGGCTGTCGGGGGTCCCGAGCGGGACCAATTTACCTTGTCTTCATACGCCATCACGTAAGCTGTGAGAATGCAGTGAAGTGCAAGCAAAGCGTGATCCTCCGAGCACACTAAGTTTAAAACTGAGGATGTCTCCTACGGTGGGGGTTTATAAGCGGAGGAGGCGGTGTCTACAAACTTGTAGTACCTAGTGTGACCTCCGGAGGGCAGAGCCCTAAACCCCATTGTCTGGGTCTCCCATTATGATGACCAGAAAACATTCTTTAGACTAACAGATCACCTCACCTATAACTATTCCTGTTTTGGCCTTTACCACCTTTCTAAATTTGACCACTTATCTGTCTACACCCTCCATGACCTTATATCACGATCTGTACAGATTCTGGTGACCAATTCATGCAGCATTGTGAATACTCTATTATATTGGCGGGCGGCTGGACCATAAACGATGCCACTTTCTACCATTTACCTTTTGTGCCTCTCCCATTTCCTCAGATTGTCACTCACATTGTAGGATCCTCACTCCTTATGGTATCTGTTGAACAGAGTTTCTCTGTATTATTTCCCCTTGTCTGTACATGTACCCTCTGAATTGTAAAATGCTCCCGAACATGTGGGCACTATATAAAAAAACTATGGGTGCCCATGCTGTATATGGGGAGCCATGTGAAGGCTCCCTGTATATGGAGGCCATATGAAGGCTCACACACTGTATATAAGGGCTATATGGGGACTCATACTGGGGGACCATGTGAAGGCTCACACTGTATATTGTGGCTAGTTGACTAAACTTACAGAATTAAGCATACTTAATTCTGCTCAACATTAAGTGATCTTAAATCAGCTGTTAACAATAACGGAAGGTCTCATGTAGCTCAATGGGATCATTTGCCCGCCCCTGGTCTAGTGAAGTTTTATTGCCCGACTCTCTGCAGCCAGAGATGACGATACTTAATATCCACAGCAGACACTTCATCTCCATTATAGCAAAGCTAACCGTATGAGATTCCACAATTTCTCAAATTCTGTTTTGCAGCATTTTCCTTTTTGATGCAGCATTTTTTAATACAGAAATGCTGTAATGAATCACTTAAATGCATATTAGCATTTTCTTCCCCCATAGAAGCCCATGGTGGGTGTGGAGCAAGAACAAGTTGTCAGGAATAAATTTGCAGCATGTCGATTGTTGCAGCGTTTTTCTACCTTAAATACATGAAAATGCATGGAAAGAAACATTTTTCTTCAAGGAGATCAGATCTGGTGCAGGAATGTCTGCAACTAAACCCTCAATGTGCATATAGCGCAACAGTTTCTCACTGAGGCTTATACTGACCTAATGTCAGGTCCCAAACCAGGAGTGACCCATGTATCCAGACTGGTATAGATCACTACATACAAGTATTCTGATAACTGGGGTCCTATATGGGAGATTCTCACAGGATGAATGGGAAGCTTCTTCCCAGAAAGTGAATGCCTTTGGGTTTTCAGTGTTATTAATGAGGAAGTGCGACACCAGCAGGAACAAGTAACTTTTTATTTATTTAAAGAATACTAAGTGCGGTCATCTCCCTGGGCGGAGGATGGAGGTGCAGCAGCAGCAGGGGTCAGTCCCACAGGTCTGTGCACATGAGGGGCCCTCACACCACAGGGACACATCACAGGAGTCAGGGCGGCTCAGTTCTCCTTGGAGAAATATTCCTTGCTGTCCTTCACATTGGGTTTGATGGTGCGGCTGCCGGGTTTCCATCCTGCAGGACATACTACAAGGAAAACAATGGCAGCAATCGGTCAGGCAGGAGTGTAAGGAGGAGGCTCATTCATTTCTGACATCTCCCATCTGCTCCCAGAAGCACAGGCATTGCCCCGAGCAAATATCAAAGTAGTAAAGAGCTGGAGGGTAAGAGATGGGATATAATCTTGGTGTTGAGCCCATCTACATCTGAACCAGCCTATAAGCTCTCCAGTATGTTAGACTGACAGGTACTACAAGACGTTTTTACATAGGCTTTCTATCAAAAACCCAATGTTAATCCCATCAGGGCCCGCGTCTCACCTTCTCCATGTTTGTCGGTGAACTGGAATGCCTGCACCAGTCGTAGCACCTCATCCACACAGCGACCGACCGGCAGATCGTTGATGGTTATCTGGCGGAGAATGCCCTTGCAGTCAATGATAAACAGACCCCTAAAAAGAGAACAAGGTCAGACGCTGTATAGGAGGGTTATGACATCCCTTTATATAAACCTTTTACCTGTAAGCAACGCCATCCTCCTCCTTCAGGACGCCATAGTCCTTGGCGAGTGTGTGCTTCAGGTCCGATAGCAGAGGGATGTTCATGGGTCCCAGACCACCATCCTTACGGGGGACATTAGTCCTGAGAAGAGAAAAAATCCATTGCAGATTAGGTCTCTAAATACACTTCTAGCCCTGCAGTTTTATACAAAAAAATTAAAGGGGTCGTCCACAGTGACTACCACAGACTAGCCTTTTTCAGCTCCTGAGGTTACTGGTTATACAAGTGTATGAATCAGGACACCACAGCGCCCTACACTAAAGGTCATTCCTATAGAAGCGAATGAGAACAAAGCTGCAGTACCGAGAATGGCCACTACACCATACAGAGCCAAAACTGGCTCCATCCACCCATCTGTGGGGTCAAAAATCACAATAATCTGAAATTGAGGATCACAGTTAACCATTGGTGCTGATGAACAGCAGGTAGTGATAGGTTAGGGGGCTAGAGAGGTGACAGGTTCCCTTTAATGTACCATTTATGATGACATACCAGTATTTTTGGGTGTGTGGTACCACCTACAGACTGTTTTTGTGAATATCACTTTAAGTGGTCAAATGATTTTTATCAAATATTCTGGTCTATAATGCATATTGAGATTGTTACATGAGCATTAATACTAGTCCTCAGAGCACATACAATCAGTTAACCCCTTCAGGACCCAGCCTTTTTGACCCTAAAGACCTTGGTATTTTTGTCAATTCTGACCAGTGTCCCTTTATAAAATAATAACTCTGGAACGCTTCAATGGATCCTAGCGATTCGGAGATTGTTTTTTCGTGACATATTGGGCTTCATATTAGTATTACATTTAGGTCGATCATTTTTGCATTTATTTGTGAAAAAATAAATTGGGAAAAAAAATTTAACATTTTGCAATTTTCACATTTTGAAATGGTTATTCTGCCAAGCCAGCGAGTTATGCGACACAAAATAGTTAATAACATTTTCCACATGTACTTTACATCAGCACAATTTTGTAAAAAAAATTTTTGGGTAGGAAGTTATAAGGGGTCAAAGTTCATCTGGAATTTTTCATTTTTCCAGCAAAATTTACAAAACCATTTGTTTTAGTGACCACATCACAATTGAAGCTTCTTCGAGGGGTGTACATAACAGAAAACACCCAAAAGTTACACCATTCCAAAAACTGCACCCCTCAAGCTACTCAAAACTACATTCAAGAAGACTATTAACCCTTCAGGTGCTTCACAGGAACTAAAGCAACGTGGAAGGAAGAAATGGGCATTTTAATTTTGCAAACAAAAATGTTTTTAGCCTCAATTCTTATTTTCACATGGGCAACAGGATAAAATGGATCCTAAAATTTGTTGGGCAATTTTACAGATACCTCATATTGGTCATAAACCACTGTTTGGGCGCACGGCAGGGCTCAGAAGGGAAGGAGCGCAATTTGACTTTTTGAATGGAAAATTAGCTCCAAAAGTGAAATTGCGCTCCTTCATTCTGAGCCCTGCCGTGCGCCCAAACAGTGGTTCATGACCGCTTATGAGGTATCTGTAAAATTGCCCAACAAATTTTAGGATCCACTTTATCCTGTTGCCCATGTGAAAATGAAAGAATTGAGGCTAAAAACATTTTTAAGAGAAAAAAAAAAAAACTTACATTTTTACGGACTAATTTGTGAAGCACCAGAGGGTTCAAAGTGCTCACCACCATCTAGATAAGTTCCCTGGGGGGGGGGTGGGGGATGTCTAGTTTCCAAAATGAGGTCACTTGTGGGGGAGATCCAATGTTTAGGCACACAGGGCTCCATACATGACATGGTGTCCGCTAACGATTTAGCCAATTTTCCATTCAAATTGGTAGCAGACACCATGTCGCGTATGGAGAGCCCCTGTGTGCCAACAGCACAAGGGAAACTGGAAGGGTTGAGGTACAGCAGCAGAAAATCACGCCTCTAATGAATGCGCTATTTTCTGGGGTGGCTGTGGGTTGCAATTTGCAGCTTGGAGGGCCCACGTTTGAGTCTCTCCATGCTGAGGATTCCAGCCCCCCAGCTGTTAAGTTGTACCTGGCTGGCAACCAAGAATACAGCAAAGCTCCATATTGTTTTTTTTTTATTTTAATCTACAAATAAAAAAAAAAAAAACAAAAAAAACAACATGTGGGCCTTCGCCCATTTTTGGTCCAGCCAGGTAGAACTAGGCAGCTGAGGGCTGGAATCCTCAGCATGGAGAGGCCCAAGCGTTCTGCCCCCCCCCCCATGCTGTGAATTGCAGTCCGCAGCATTAATTGAAACGCCACTTTTTGGTGTTGTACCCAGACTCTTCCAGTTGCCCTGGTGCCGGTTGGAAACTGGATAATGAAAGGGGTTAATGCCAGCTTTTTTTATTGGCAGCTGGCACTAAGCCCAAGATTCATGTCAGGCCAATGTCAGGGGAAATCAGGCTGCAGAAAAGGATCTGACAGCCCAGGGAGCTGGCACCGTACTGAGGTGTCTAAACCGAAGTACATGTACAACAAGCAGCAGCCAATCTGATTGGCCGCTGCTTGTAGTACATATACTGCGACTTGGACACCTCAGTATGGCACCGGCAGCATTGCAGCCAATCAGATTGCTACAAGCTCCTCCACAGAGTGATCCCAGTGCCGCCTGCTCCTGCAGCATGCTGGTGCCCTGCGATCACCCCGTCCCCTATGTGCAGCAGGAGACAGGAGGTGATCTGAGGCAGTGTCATGCTGCAGGAGCCGGCGGCCCCGTGATCACTATGCAGACGATGCTGTGAGCGATCCCAGGGGCGGGGGGAGCTACACAGATGGGCTGTACCGGAGGGCTGCGGCACCTTCAGTTCCTCCCTCTTCAGTCCCCTTCCATCCACAGATGGGATGGGGCTGAGGAGGGAGGGCTCTGGGTGCCGCAGAATACACCGCCCCTCCACATCTGATTGGGGGCTAGTGTCACAAGGACACTAGCCCCAATCAGATCTGGGGGAGGACACTGGCACCCTGCTCCAGCCAATGGCTGATGCTAATGCAGCATCAGCTATAGCTGGAATGTAATATTTCACCAAGTGCTACTGGAGAAATATTACAGTCGCGTAATTAGCGGTTTCATTTTCATCCGCCAGTCACTGACTCCAGGGACGGGGGGAAAGGGCTAATCCACCCCTCTGGGTACAAGTACATGTCCATGTACCTACAGATCCTGTGACATGTCACTGATCCTTGTCACCGGAGCTGCAGGAGTGCATTCCCGCCATGACACAAACTGTGTCAAGGGTCATGAAGGGGTTAAAGGGGTTGTCCAGGCTTCTGCAATAATGTATATCTAGGCTGCAAAATGCTGACAATTTCAATATACATGCTGTCAACATTTTGCAGCGTTTCCTAGATATCACATATTTGCAGCTGGAGGAGAAAGACTAGGGGGAGTTTGTGCATGTAAATGGAAACTGTAGTAGAGTAGGTGGAAACGACCAATCACACCCCCTCCCTTGTTCACAGTATGGCTAGCCGCCCCCCCAAGATCTTACAGCCAGCCCCCTCTCCCACTCACTATGCCCAGCCACCCCCAGGATCCTATAGTCCGCCCCAACCCCTAATGTCACCACCCACCCCCATTGTCCCCAATGCACTGACACTGTACCAAATCAGCAGCTGAGAAGACTATTGGTACAGTGTCAGTGCAGGAGGGACCGCTGCACATTGTGCTCTCATTGTGTTTGTGGGTTATGTGCCCTGGAGCTCAGGTCTATGTGCTGCAGCCCGATGAGTCTTCTTTCCAGTCCGCCTGGTACCATAAAGCCAACGGCAGAATAGTGAGGATCGCTCCACTGGCTCGTGCCTGCTTCTGTACCATAGCGCACATGGGCACAAAGCCGGTGGAGCCGTCCTCACTATACCACTGCTGGCTCTATGGTACCAGGAGGGCTGGAGTGAAGAAACATCAGGCTGCAGCACACAGACCCGGGCTCCAGAGCAGGCTGCGAGTGCGGTCCTCAGCTCCAGGGCACATAGCCCACAGCAAGGTGAGAGCACAGATGTGCAGCGGTCTGTCCTGCATCGACACTGTACCAAATCACCTTCACAACTGCCGTTTCGGTACAGTGTGTCAGTGTAGTGGGGACAATGGGTGTGGGTGGTGACATTAGGGGCTGGGGCAGGCTATAGAATCCTGGGAGTGGCTGGCCATACTGGTAATAGGGGAGGGGGCATGTTGTAGTACAGTAGGTGGAAACTACGAGTTTCCATTTACATGCACAACATGCCCCCTAGATATTCCCTGCCAGATGCAAATGTGATATCTAGGAAACCCTGCAAAATGTTGAAAGCATGTATTTTGCAAATTGTCAACATTTTGCTGCCTAGATCTACATATGAATTATTGCAAAAGCCCGGACAACCCCTAATATCACATGCTACAATACCCAGCACTTAATTTTGCTCAAATGCAATAAATATCGATCAAAACATCACATCTACCCCAAAATGGTGTTAGCAAAAAGGTCATCTCAGGGTGCAAAAAAAATACAAGACATCACTTAGCCTCAGATCCTGAAAAATGAAAACGTTACAATGGTAACAAGAGTGATTTTTTTTTTTTTTTTATTAATGCTGAGAATTCAGTTTGTTAGAAAAAAAAAAAAAAAAACCCTCGTTAGGTATCCATGTACTCAGTGACCTGCATAGGTATTGCCAGTTTTACCATACAGTGAACATTGTAAATAAAATAAAAATCAGTGGAGCCACACTTTTTGCAATTTCACCCCCATTTTGCAGTGCCCTATATGACCGAACAAATTATGTCATTCACAAGTGCAATTCATTACAAAAACACCACCCTCATACAGCTATGGGGACGGAAATACAAGTTACGGTTCTGGGACGAAAAAAAAAAAAGTGAAAACTGTAGAATTGCTCTGGGTTACCAGCCCTGGACAACCCCTATAATCCAGTGCAATAATGAGGTGCTCACTGGTGCCAGTGATTACTGACTGCAGCACTGAAGGGGTTAATGGGCCAGAGTCAGTGTTACCATGATCCCAGTTACACATTTACGGTGTTACACTATAGCTCGCACACGAGTGTCTATTTTAAGCCTGTTCCCATTGTAATCCTGCTGAGGAATGTGAATGTATAGGAGGAGACCTGGGTAATTGCATTCTCCGCCATATCTGTAGAGGGCATACGTCAGAGCTGCCGTTTCAATTACACAAGTATTGAGAAGTAAAGGGTCACACGACTGAACCATGACAAGGACGCCTGGTGCACAGATCAGGCCTCCATGATGGTCACGTTGTAGAGATGGCTGACAATAGCGAGGAGCTGCTTATCCGAGATACCGGCAGTAGCCATATAGCAGCACAGTCAACATGGTCAGTGACTACACAGGCTGCTGTCAGCAGATAAGACATCTCCTACTGCAGAACAGTTAGGTGCAGACTCTGCATTGTGCAGGGTGGTGTAGATAAGGGCAGACGCTGCCCACGATTACCACTGCCGCACCCTGCACTATTCTGCTGAGTTTTCAGACCTAACATGTTCACCACTTACCTTAGCCAGACATCACCTATACTGCTGCTGACACTAAAGGGGGTGTCACACGCGTCAATATCGCCTGCACGATATCGGCTGCACGTGACGTTGCAGCGATATTGACGCGTGTGACATACTGCATCAACCAGCGATAAATCGCTGGTTGATGATCGCCAGGTTTCAGAACCAGCTCTGAAACCTGGCGATTGTCGCCCGGTGGACACGCAGCATCGCTGCGTGTGACACCGGGACTAGCGATATTCCAGCTCCCAGCGCCTGTCACAAGCGCTGGGAGCTGGTATCCAAGGTACACTGCGGGTAACTAGGCAGCGCGCGCTGCCTAGACACCCGACGTGTACCTTAGTTACCAGCCTCCTCCGCTCACTGGGTGAGCGGAGGAGGCTGGTATCTAAGGTACACGTCGGGTATCTAGGCAGCGCGCGCTGCCTAGTTACCCGACGTGTACCTTAGTTACCAGCCTCCTCCGCTCACTGGGTGAGCGGAGGAGGCTGGTAACTAAGGTACACGTCGGGTATCTAGGCAGCGCGCGCTGCCTAGTTACCCACAGTGTACCTTGGAGACCAGGCTGCTCCCGCTTCCAGCAGGCTGGCAGCGGGAGCAGGACATCGTGGAAACGATATTTAAATCGTTTCCATGATGTCACTGGTCAATTGATCGCTGGTGAGTCTGTGTGACAGCTCACCAGCGATCAGCCGTCAATGTCGTCAGCGATCAGATCGCTGACGACATTGACGCGTGTGACACCCCCTTAAGGGATATTTTCTGTACAGTATATGGCGGTAGTTGCTATCCTGTTGTAAAACGACAACTCCCAAGACATGCTGAGAATTGGCACTTTGCAACTGTTTTAGACAAACCTTGACCGTACCATGTGATTATACATCCGCACAGATCATGCTTGTCTGATGTTACAGTGCTGCTCAATGCACAGCAGTAAACTCATGCCAACATTTGTCTGCCACCAGCACAGCTACCAAAGAAAGGGGTAGACTAATAATTAGGACCGGAGCTATACCTGATGGCTGCATGTCCTGGAAGAAGACAACTTTCCACAGGATGTCATCAGCACTACTCACCTGCCATAGAGGGGGAACTGGCAGGAGAAACCAAGTATTTGATGCCTACGATCTGAGTGCAGTATTAATTTGTGTATTTGCACCACTTAAAATGAACCAAACAGCAGTTTTTCATATATAATCTGCGGCCACCAGTAAGGCCTTATATAGACAATTCTGGAATACTGTATAAGCGTCCCCAGGCCGATCTGTATAACAAAAAGTCGCCATTATACTCCTCCGGGGCAGTTTGGTCAGATGGGCATTGCTGGTCTTGATTCAGCGATTCCACTCTTGTGATAACAGTTCTCCTTGTGGATGATGAGTCTTATATCATTTACTCACTGGCCTTCATTGTGCTCCTCAGTACGTCTCTGCCCTACTGGGGCAGAGCAAAGTGATGTAATGAGCAGGCAAGGGAAAAAGGTAAAAATATGTCTGCATACTGCACAGGGGTACTGTCTTTTCCCAGACCATGCACATTATTGTACTTTGCAAGAAGCGAGTGTGCACAATTAAGGTCAGTGAATGGATGACTTAGGACAAGTCAACATGAAGAGAAGCTGAACAGCGATTGCAAGAAGAGGAGTCACTGGATGAAGACTGACACTTATTGGACAGGATCGCCTCGGAGAAGGGTAATAAACCTGGGGACTTCTATACAGTATTCCAGAAGGCTGGTGGTGGCTGCAGATTAAATACCAAAGACTGGCGACAGCTTCCCTTTAATATATAATTCACTGAGTCAGACTCACCATGCCAGGTGTGAGAAGTGCGAGTCCACAGAAGCTCCGATGACTTCACAGCCGATCTTCCGAAACTCCTCGCGTGATCACTGAAGGCGATGATCTCTGTAGGGCAGACGAAGGTGAAGTCCAGAGGGTAGAAGAACAGGACGACTATTTACCTGTCAAGGAAGGATCAGAGTGTCACCACATACAATATACAGAGCAATCATGAAGGCCGGAGCCCTAATACTCATGAGACCCCCGATCAGTAATTCTCTAGTGTGACCATCACTTAATGCCGCTTCCTTATATTAGGAATCCACATTTCTACATTCCAGAATGTTCCCTAATAATGGAAGCAAAGGCTGAGAATACTAAACTTTCTGCAATTGTGTGACTTGCAGTCAATAGGGAACATCATGGTTTGTATTCAGAGTGATTGTATCGAGCGATTATAAGTTACAAAGCTCCTTACAGTTCTGCTCTGATTAAGGGATTAGTGTAAAGTTATAAGAATGTACAATATCCGATGGGCCGACCCCCATCCCTCCATCAGGAACAGGACATAGGTCTTAATGGCTGTGTCTAAAGCAATAGTGTATATAAGACCATGGCGACTCAGTCCTCCATCCTCAGGCATCACTTTCACAAAATAAGAAACTTAAGACTCAGAGTGCATTCTCAATGTCACCACCTTCCCGTCAGACATGCTACATGCAACACTCCGATGCCAACAATCTTGCACTTGGATAAAGCATGGTGGCGGCCTAAGTTGTTCTTTGGAGGAGGTGGGGGTCTCAGAGGTCAGACCACCATTTACTTAGCAGCTATCAATGGCAGCCAGCAACTAAATGAGCATGAACAAATATTTTAATTTTCATTGCAAAGTAGTAATAAAATAAAAATATAATAAGAGTAGAGTAAAAGAATAAAATAACTACACTGTTAGTCAAGATCTCAAAGTTAAATCAAGTATGCTAATAAGTCCGCTGAGTGCACCCTGGGTGTGACCAAGAGGCTCCACTCACTTGCATTTCCCACCTCTTTGAATACCGATTAACAGCTCTGGCTTAACTGGTGTCAGCACTTGCAAGAGGCAGCAACCTGCAAAACTAGAGTGCAGAGCAGTGCACCGACCTCTTATGGTGGGTTTACACGCCGCGATATCGGCGTCCAACTCCGACATAAAGTCACGTGGTTCGGGAGTTGGAGCAGATATCGTGTGCGCGTTGTACTGTTTTAACGTACATGCTGGAACGATGCCAAAACGATATCGGAGTTGAATAGCAGAGCTATTCAACTCCGATATCGCATGGCCGTTGTACCAGCATCGCTGCGTGTGACAGCCCAACTCCGATGTGTACTCGCACCTCACCCATTAACTCCCATGTTAAATGGTCGTTACTGGGTTGGTGGGCGTACACATCGGAGGGACGTTGTTTCCCGATATCGCAGCGTGTAAACCGGCGATGCGATATCGGGAAAAGTGCGCCCAAAATGCGCGCTCCCGCGCCGTTGTATGCGATATCGGGACGATATCGCTACGTGTAACCCCACCATTAGCCTCTGTGCACCCTGGGTGTGGCCAACATTTAATAAATGAGCAATTGCTAGACAAATGCAGCAACTGAATCACCAAGGTTCCAACTTTTTAGGGATAATATCTCCAAGTCCCAGGCACTTATTTTAAATGGTACATTTAGGCTGGCATAAACCCTTTAAGTATACAGCTCCTAGCTGAAGTGTCCCTTTGATTCTTGCTCAGAAGACTTGTGCGTTGTGCGGTATAGTCCAGCAACTAGCAAGAGTCCGCCATAATAACTAAAGTCAGTATTGGTAATTTACAGATTGGGGTTTTAGGAAAAAAAATTCTCTACCCATACCCCGCACGCACCACGCGGGGGCGCCCAGCCACCCCGAACCCACGCACAACACGGGGGCGCCCAGCCACCCCACACGCGCGCACCACACAGGGGCGCCCAGCCACCCCACACGCGCGCACCACACAGGGGCGCTCCCACCTCACATGCGTACTGCCCGGCAACTGGTGCTCCAGCCACCTGCCAACAGGCAGCAACCAAACAGGGGCAGAGCACTACCGGGCCTCTAGCCTCTGTGCACCCACTGGTGCGCCAACAGCCTCAACATAAGCATGCGACCCCACATGCAGCAACAATCACCCAACACAGGTCCCAGGAACCTATTAACGGTACCATAGGGCCCGACATACACCCCTTAAAGACTACCCACTCCGCTGAAAAATGTCCCCTTGAATCTTGCCACAAAGGACGCCAGCCATGGCGGCTATACATCCCAGCAAACTAGCAACAGCCGCCACACATAACCTAAAGTCCAGCACTCTACCTACCCCGACGGGGGCCCTTAGGGAAAAAGAACAAGTCCACAAACCACACCCCACATGCACCACACAGGGGGCGCACCCAGCCACACACCCAGCCACCCACACCCCACCACACAGGGGCCCAGCCACCTGCCGCACACACACGGGCCTGCCACCCCGCACACACGCACCACACAGGGGCGCCCAGCACCCCACACGCACGCACCACACGGGGCGCCCAGCCACCCACACGCACGCACCACACAGGGGGCCCAGCACCACACGCACGCACCACACGGCCCAGCCACCCCACACGCACGCACCACCAGGGCGCACCACCGCGCGCACCACACAGGCGCCCAGCACCACAGCGTACCACACAGGGGCACCAGCCACCCCCGGCCACCCAACACGCACCACACAGGGGGCACCCACCACCCGCACGCACACACTAGCGGGGGCCTCCAAGCACACCCCACCACATACACACCCACATCACTCACCCCTGTAGTCCGCCAGCTTAATTTCCTTGAACTCGCCATTCACCACTGCAGTGGCATGAAAATCCGGAGCAGGTTTACCAATGTGAGCGTTACCGGCAGCCATGATGTCTGGGGAACAGAAACCAATATGGTGCACAGAAATAAGTAGAATCTATACACAATAACTCCAGCACTAATCATCTAGAATTACATATCTATATACAATAAATATATACACTGCCCCCTCTACCCCCCAGTAATAACGGATTCACCACTACAGCACTAGCGTGTACACACTGTACCCAGCCACATACCCCTGTGTGTGTCTCACTCCAAGTGCGCGCGCGCCCCTCACACACTGACCCTTATACATCTTCGGACCCTACCACTTAAAGGAAAGGGGGGACGCCATCGTTTGCCGCTCTCCGTTTATATTAAGCGACGGTTTATTAAGCTCTGTACACCACAAATCTTATAATAGCATGAAAAGATAACGTCAGCTGAAGTTTCAGATGAAACTAAGTAAAAGGAGAAGAAAACTCTCCCCCATTCTGTTCTGGTGAATAGTCTGGTCCACACCTGCCGCTTTCTTCTCACAGCATCCTCTGTGTGAGGGACGAGGTCACGTGATCAGGCCCAGGACTCTGTATATAGAGAGAGCACACCAGTCCTGTATACTGTATATAAGAGAGAGCACACACAGTCCTGTATACTGTATATAGAGAGAGAAAGCACACACAGTCCTGTATACTGTATATATGAGAGAGACCACACACAGTCGTGTATACTGTATATAAGAGAGAGCACACAGTCCTGTATACTGTATATAAGAAGAGAGCACACACAGTCGTGTATACTGTATATAGAGAGAAGCACACACAGTCCTGTATACTGTATATAGAGAGAGAGCACACACAGTCCTGTATACATATATAATAGAGAGAGCACACACAGTCCTGTATACTGTATATAGATGAGAAGCACACACAGTCCTGTATACTGTATATAGAGAGAGACCACACACAGTCGTGTATACTGTATATAGAGAGAGAGCACACAGTCCTGTATACTGTATATAGAGAGAGAGCACACACAGTCTGTATACTGTATATAGAGAGAGAAGCACACACAGTCCTGTATACTGTATATAGAGAGAGAGCACACACAGTCTGTATACTGTATATAGAGAGAGAGCACACACAGTCCTGTATACTGTATATAGAGAGAGACACACACAGTCCTGTATACTGTATATAGAGAGAGAGCACACACAGTCCTGTATACTGTATATACAATATATAGAGCACACACAGTCCTGTATACTGTATATATAATATATAGAGCACACACAGTCCTGTATACTGTGTATAGAGAGAGACCACACCAGTCCTGTATACTGTATATAGAGAGAAAGCACACACAGTCCTGTATACTGTATATAGAGAGAAAGCACACAGTCCTGTATACTGTATATAGAGAGAGACACACAGTCCTGTATACTGTATATAGAAGAGAGCACACACAGTCCTGTATACTGTAATATATAGAGAGAGAGCACACACAGTCCTGTATACTGTATATAGAGCGAGAGCACACACAGTCCTGTATACTGTATATATAAGAGAGAGCACACACAGTCCTGTATACTGTAATATAATAAGCACACACACGTCCTGTATACTGTGTATATAGAGAGAAGCACACACAGTCCTGTATACTGTATATAAAGAAAGCACACAGTCCTGTATACTGTATATAGAGAGAAAGCACACAGTCCTGTATACTGTATATAGAGAGAGAGCACACACAGTCCTGTATACTGTATATATATAGAGAGAGCACACACAGTCCTGTATACTGTATATAAGAGAGAGAGAGCACACAGTCCTGTATACTGTATATAGAGAGAGAGCAGCACACAGTCCTGTATACTGTATATAGAGAGGCACACACAGTCCTGTATACTGTATATATAGAAGAGAGCCACACACAGTCCTGTATACTGTATATATAATATATGGGGCACACACAGTCCTGTATACTGTATATATAGAGAGACACACAGTCCTGTATACTGTATATATAGAGAGACACACAGTCCTGTATACTGTATATAGAGAGAGAGCACACACAGTCCTGTATACTGATATATATATAGAGAGAGCACACACAGTCCTGTATACTGTATATATAAGAGAGAGAGCACACACAGTCCTGTATACTGTTATATAAGAGAGCACACACAGTCCTGTATACTGTATATAATAGAGGGCCACACACAGTCCTGTATACTGTATATAGAGAGAGAGCACACACAGTCCTGTATACTGTATATAATATATAGGGGCACACACAGTCCTGTATACTGTATATATAAGAGATAGAGCACACACAGTCCTGTATCACTGTATATAGAGAGAAGAGCACAACAGTCCTGTATACTGTATATATAGAGAGAGAGCACACACAGTCCTGTATACTGTATATAGAGAGAGAGCACACACAGTCCTGTATACTGTATATACAATATATGGGCACACACAGTCCTGTATACTGTATATATAATATATGGCACACACAGTCCTGTATACTGTATAAATATATGAGAGGACACACACAGTCCTGTATACTGTATAGAGAGAGAGAGCACACACAGTCCTGTATACTGTATAAATATATAGAGAGAGAGCAACACAGTCCTGTATACTGTATAACAATATATAGAGCACACACAGTCCTGTATACTGTATATACAATATAGGGGCACACACAGTCCTGTATACTGTATATATAATATATGGGCACACCAGTCCTGTATACTTATATACAATATATGGAGCACACACAGTCCTGTATACTGATATATAAATATATAGAGCACACACAGTCCTGTATACTGTATATACAATATATGGGGCACACACAGTCCTGTATACTGTATATACAATATATGGGCACACACAGTCCTGTATACTGTATAGAAATATATGGACACACAGTCCTGTATACTGTATATATATATTTAGAGCACACAGTCCTGTATACTGTATATACAATATATAGAGCACAACAGTCCTGTATACTGTATATACAATATATGGGGCACACACAGTCCTGTATACTATATATACAATATATGGAGCACACACAGTCCTGTATACTGTATATACTATATATGGGCACACACAGTCCTGTATACTGTAATATAATATAAGAGCACACACAGTCCTGTATACTGTATATACAATATATGGGGCACACACCAGTCCTGTATACTGTATATATAATATATGGAGCACACACGTCCTGTATACTGTATATACAATATATAGAGCACACACAGTCCTGTACACTGTATATACAATATATGGGCACACACAGTCCTGTATACGTATATATAATATATGGAGCACCAGTCCTGTATACTGTATATAAATATATGGGGCACACACAGTCCTGTATACTGTATATATAATATACGGAGCACACAGTCCTGTATACTGTATATATAATAATGGGACACACACAGTCCTGTATACTGTATATACAATATATAGAGCACACACAGTCCTGTATACTGTATATATACAATATATGGGGCACACACAGTCCTGTATACTGTATGTACAATATATGGAGCACACACAGTCCTGTATACACAATATATGGAGCACACACAGTCCTGTATAATGTATAATGACAATATTATTAGGGCACACACAGTCCTGTATACTGTATATAGAAGAGAGCACACACAGTCCTGTATACTGTATATACAATATATGGGGCACACACAGTCCTGTATACTGTATATATATAATATATGGGGCACACACAGTCCTGTATACTGTATATATAATATATGGAGCACACACAGTCCTGTATACTGTATATATAATATATGGGACACACACAGTCCTGTATACCTTTGTCACTGCTGTTTCATCAGCCTCATCATCATCATCATCATCATCAGTATCATCTAATCGGGCTGTTTCCTCTTCCCTCAGGTACGCATTGTGATCGTCTACTCAGCTTTCCTAGACTGACTGTCTATGTACTGTGCATTTAATATCTATATCTATATATGTTTATAATTTCTTACCTTTCATGTCTTTGCTTTTCATCATTCCTCATGGTCACTCTTCCATGACCTGGAGTGAGTACTCCAGCCCCTCCCAACTTTTTATTACCTTTGTTTAACTCTTATGGTGGGTTTACACGTCGCGATATCGGCGTCCAACTCCGACCAAAAGTCACGTGGTTCGGGAGTTGGAGCCGATATCGTTTGCGCGTTGTACGGTTTGAACGTACAACGCGATGCTGGAACGATGCCAAAACAATATCGGGTTGAATGAGCGTGCTATTCAACCGCCCGATATCGCATGCCGTTGTAGCCGCATCGTCCCGTGTGACAGCCCAACTACGATGTGTAAGGCCACGTCACCCATTCACTCCCATGTTAAATGGTCGTTCCTGGGTTGGTGGGCGTACACATCGTCGGGACGTTGTATCCCGATATCGGGCTGTATAAACCGGCGATGCGATGGCGGGAAAAGCGCGCTCCTGCGTCGTTGGTTACGATATCGGCCCGATCCGCGACGTGTAAACCCACCATCAGCATCTGGTCACTTCACCCCACCCAGCCCCTAATCCACACCTGAATCATCTTTAGCTGCAGATATATTCAGAACCACAAGTCTGATCCATGTATCTTTCAAAGTACATTTTCTAAGTACAATACTTAGAAATGGACTGGAAAAGAATGTCAGGTAAAGGAATAGAAAGTCACCACAATGTCTCTCTTCTATTCACTACCATCCCTTACTACTTCATTTCATATTAACTCCTTAAATCCCTCCAACAAGAAACTAGTCATCTCTCCACCAATCCTCCCCAGCCATCTTACCTCCTCTTGACTACTATTCCTCCACACACTGGCTCGTCCTCGCTCCACCATCCTGTCCTGGACTGCTAGATCTCGTCCCCAGCCACATCTCCCCTGGACCGTAGCTCATACCTTGATGCCATCCCACCTCGGGGACTGACCCCTGGATGCCTCACCTGTCCCACGGCTGCTCCATCAGCTGACCCCGCAACCGCCTCTGTCAACCCCGACTGCCACGACCGATCCCCCAACTGCCCCATCCGGCCTCTCCATCTGACCCCCCGCCTTGCATCTCATCCCCGGTCATCACCTCATCCCGTGACTGCTCCCCACTGATGACCATTTACCCACCACCACAACATTCCCCCCCTCTGCTTCTGACCCCTGCCGCCACACTCACTCCCTGCTCTCTGTATGCAATGTTCCCGCTACTCCTCACTCTCACTCCCATCCTTCTCCACTTCCTACTACCCCCACTTATACCCCCACCCAGCAACGAAATACTGCTCTCACCCTCCATCCTGCCGAACTACCTCACCCACTTCACCGACCTTTTCATTCACTTTCAATCCTCAATCACCAAACAAGCACGCCCGCCTCGCAAGCTCTCATGCTCCCACCTGCTAACCCTCTGCCTACTCCTCCTCCTTGCCGGTGACATCTTCCCCAATCCTGGCTCCCCCCACCACATCCCAACAACAACCTTCATCCCACGACCCACTGCCAACCCTCGCAACCTCATCACCACCTGCCCTCGCAACCCCACCAACATCAGACCCATTCCCCCAACCCATGCCCCACCTACCGCTCTACCCGGCGCACTCTGGAATGCCCGCTCAGTGTGCAACAAACTCCCTAACATCCATGAACTCTTTATCTCCAGGAAACTGTTATTCCTTGGCCTCACCGAGACCTGGCTCACCCCCTCCGACACGGCCCTTCTCCTGCTGCACTATCCTACGGCCTCAGCCTGTCCCACACCCCCAGACCCTCTGGCAAACACGGCGGTGGAGTCGGCATACTCCTGTCCAACTCCTGCGCCTTCAGCCCTATCCCCCCGCCCCCCTCCATCACTGTCCCCTCCTTCGAAGCCCACTCGGTCCAAATCTTCTCCCCTTGCAACCTCCAACTAGCCATCCTCAACCGCCCCACCCCCCCACACCCATCGCCTCCTTCCTTGACCACTTCACGACCTGGCTACTTCACTTCCTCTCCACTGACATCCCCTCCATCATCATGGGCGAATTCAATTTCCCCGTTGACACTCCCTGCCCAGCCACCTCCAACCTTCTTTCCTTGACCACTTCCCTAGGGCCTCTCCAATGGTCCTCCTCTCCCACCCACGAACAAGGCCACACGCTTGACCTCATCTTTACCTGCCTTTGCTCCCTCTCTAACCTCACAACCTAGGAACTCACACTGTCTGACCACCATCTCTTGACCTTCTCCGCCCTCTCCTCCCCTGCCACACTACCCCCTCTCCGCAAACTTGATCACCCTTGCCGAAACCTAAAAGATCTTGATCTTCCTTTATTTTCTGAATCCCTCCTCCCTCTCACCGACATACCCTCCACTGACGACATTGACATTGCCACCACCCTATACAACACCACAATAACGAACGCTCTCGACCTAGCCAGCCCCCTCACTCTCCATGCTCCACGCATTAACAGGCAACCCTGGCACACCACCCTCACTAAAAACTTGAGATGGGCGTTCAGGGTCGCCGAGAAGAGATGGAAAAAGCCCACACCTCCGAGCACTTTGCTCTGTTCAAGCAATCCATCACTGACTTCAAGACGGCACTTGCTACTGCCAAGCAAGCGTTCTTCCCATCCCTAATAACCTCTCTGTCCCGCAACCCCAAACAGCTCTTCAAAACTTTTAACTCCTTACTTCGCCCGCCTGCTCCTCCCCCTTCTCCCCTCATCTCTTGCTGAAGACTTTGCGACCTTCTTCAAGGAGAAGATCGACAAGATCAGAAACAGCTTCGGTCCACTATCCCCACAACTCTCCCTCCCACCTACACTGCCCTCCTCCTCCATCAGCCACTTCCCCCCCATAACTGAAGACCAACTCTCCTCCCTCCTGTCAAAATCACACCTCACCACCAGCACCCACGACCCGCTCCCATCCCACCTCATTCCGAACCATACCTCCATTTTCATCCCAGCCCTCACCCCACCTCTTTAACCTATCACTTAGCACTGGCGCCTTTCCCTCGGCCTTCAAACACCCCTAATCACGACCATCCTAAAAAAAACCTCACTTGACCCTACCTCTCTCTCTAACTATCGCCCCATATCTCTTCTCCCATTCGCCTCTAAGTACTTGAACAGCACGTCCACTCCGAACTGTCCTCTCACCTCTCCTCGTGCTCCCACTTCGACCGCCTACAGTCCGGCTTTCGACCCCTCCATTCTACCGAAACAGCCCTGACCAAAGTCACCAACGACCTACTGACCGCCAATAACAAACACCACTACTCCATACTCCTCCTCCTTGACCTGTCTGCCGCCTTCGACACGGTTGACCACTCCCTTCTTCTCCGGATCCTAGAATCCCTCGGCATCACCCACCTTGCCCTCTCCTGGATCTCCTCATACCTAGGGACCGGACCTTCAGCGTCTCCCACACCTCCTCCTCACCCTACCCCCTTTCTGTCGGAGTCCCCCAATGTTTGGTCCAGGGACCCCTACTTTTCTCCATATACACTCTCAGCCTAGGTCAACTCATTGAGTCCCACGGCCTCCAGTACCACCTCTACGCTGACGACACCCAAATCTACCTGTCGGCCCTGACATCACCTCCCTACTCTCCAAAATCCCACAATGCCTTTCACCCATCTCGTCCTTCTCTGCTCGCTTCCTTAAACTCAACATGGACAAAACTGAATTCATAGTCTTCCCCCCAAGAAATTCCCCCCCACTTCCAACCTATCCATCTGCGTCAACGACTGTGCCCTCTCCCCAGTTCCCCAAGCCAAGTGCCTCGGGGTAATCCTTGACTCCTCCTATCCTTCAAGCCCCACATCAAGGCCCTCACCACATCCCTCTGGCTCCAGCTCAAGAACATCTCACGGATCCGCTCCTTCCTCACCCCTGATACCGCTAAAACACTCATTCATGCTCTTATCATCTCCCGCTTTGACTACTGCAACCTCCTTCTCAATGGCCTCCCGGTAACTCCCTCACACCTCTCTAGTCTATCCTCAATTCTGCTGCCCGACTAATCTACCTTGTCCTCCCGCTACTCCCCTGTCTACCCCCTCTGCCAAGCCCTTCATTGGCTCCCCGCCTCCAAGAGATCCCAATTCAAAACACTAACCATGGAGTACAAAGCCATACACAACCTGGCCCCACCATACATCTCCGACCAGGTCTCCCGATACCTACCCTCACGCAAATCTCCGCTCCTCCCAAGAACTCCTCCTCTGCTCCCCCTTCATCACCTCTTCGCACAACCGAGTCCAGGACTTCTCCCGGGCATCTGCCTTATTCTGGAACTCCCTACCGAACACGTCAGACACTCTCCTACCCTGAGTAGCTTCAAGTGTCACCTGAAGACTCACCTATTCCGTCAAGCCTACAACCTGCCATGAGACCCAGGCGACCGCCCCATACCTGACATTCCCCCATCCTACTGTATCCTAACCCACCCCTCATAGATGTAAAGTAAAGACAAACTGTCTGTAAAGACATACTGATAGGATGTTTAGATTGTGAGCTCCAAGAGAGACAGCATTACTGATGTATGTAAAGTGCTATGGAATCAATAGCGTTATATAAATATTATAAATATATATAGACTGTGAGCCCTCGTGGACAGGTCCCTGCCCCTCCTGTACCTGTACGTCCTGATAGCCTAGATTTAGTGTACTTGTTCTTGTCTCCCTTATCCTCATGTAAAGCGCCATGGAACCTAATGGCGCTATATAAATAAATAATAATAATAATACTGTATATACAATATATAGAGCACACACAGTCCTGTACACTGTATATACAATATATAGAGCACACACAGTCCTGTATACTGTATATACAATATATGGGGCACACACAGTCCTGTATGCTATATATACAATTATAAGAGAGCACACACAGTCCTGTATACTGTATATACAATATATAGAGCACACACAGTCCTGTATACTGTATATACAATATATAGGCACACACAGTCCTGTATACTGTATATACAATATATGGGCACACACAGTCCTGTATGCTGTATATAAATATATGAGCACACACAGTCCTGTATACTGTATATACAATATATAGGCACACACAGTCCTGTATACTGTATATATAATATATGGAACACACACAGTCCTGTATACTGTATATAGATAGAGGCACACACAGTCCTGTATACTGTATATATAATATATGGGCACACACAGTCCTGTATACTGTATATACAATATATGGGGCACACACAGTCCTGTATACTGTATATACAATATATAGAGCACACACAGTCCTGTATACTGTATATATAATATATGGGGCACACACAGTCCTGTATACTGTATATACAATATATGGGGCACACACAGTCCTGTATCTGTATATAAATATATAGGGCACACACAGTCCTGTATACTGTATATACAATATATGGGCACACACAGTCCTGTATGCTGTTATATAATATATGGAGGCACACACAGTCCTGTATACTGTGTATATATAATATATGGGGCACACACAGTCCCTGTAGTAACTGTATATACAAATATTATAGGGCAAACAGTCCTGTATGCTGTATAATAATATATGGGGCACACACAGTCCTGTATACTGTGTATATATAATATATGGGGCACACACAGTCCTGTATACTGTATATACAATATATAGAGCACACACAGTCCTGTATACTGTATATACAATATATAGAGCACACACAGTCCTGTATACTGTGTATATATAATATATGGGGCACACACAGTCCTGTATACTGTATATACAATATATAGAGCACACACAGTCCTGTATACTGTATATACAATATATGGAGCACACACAGTCCTGTATACTGTATAGATAATATATTAAGCACACACAGTCCTGTATACTGTATATATAGTAAGTGCCGGCCCGGATTGCTTGGAGGGGGCCCTCCGGGCCCCTGAGGGCTAGGGTCACACTTGTGCTGTGACCCTAGCCTGACGCAAATATTTTCTGCTGCATTAATGCTGTGCGCTGCCAGACAATGGAGCCCATAGAAACCCGCTTTTTACCTTGCCAACCAGTGGTTGGCAAGGTAAACAACGGGTATCTATGGGCTCCAGCTATGCGCTGCACCGGAAAATACTTGCGTTAGGCTACGGTCACAACACAAGTGTGACCCCAGCTTAACAGGGGCCCCTGAGCACTGCCCCAACAGCTCATCATCGGGGGCCCCTGAGCAGTGCCCCCACAGCCAGAGCTGTGTCTAAGGGGGCTGGGGGTGGTCATCTGCACGGGCTCAGCAGGCAGGGAGGGCGCACTCAGCTACCTCCTGCAGCGCCCGAGGTCTCTCCCCGCTGCCCACATGTTGCGCCCCCACCCTCCGCAGTGGGAGCCGGCTTTCTTCTCCACAACACATCAGCACACACTGTGCTGACAGGACCTGTGAAGATGTCAATGGAGGGGAGGAGTCAGGGATCCCATGATCAGCTCCTCGGTGTATGTAATGCAGGACTGTGCTGGTCATCATAATGCTGGATGAGGTGAAGTTGATGTGTGGGGTCAGGAGGGATTTACAGTGTGGATGTAGCAGAGCCGCGTGTACGAGGTGTATGGAGCGTAGCAGCGTGCGTACGAGTGTACGGAGCGGAGCCGCGCGCGTACGCGGTGTACAGAGTGGAGCAACGCGCGTACAAGGTGTATGGAGCGGAGCCGCGCCCCGTACGAGGTGTGTATGGAGCGGAGCCGCGCGGGTACGAGGTGTACGGAGCGGAGCCATGTGTCCTGTGGTAGCCCCCCGCGGATTCCATAGTGCTCAGGTGCCCCTCGGTGTTGGGGGCACGGGCAGCGCTCAGGAGTCCCCCAGTCTTGGGGCAGCACTCAGGGGCCCCCTGGTGTTGGAGGAAGCAATCAGGGGCCCTACTGGTGTAGGGGCAGCACTCAGGGGCCCCCGAGGGTGAGTTGTGAGGGCAGCGCATGGCCCCCGATGGTGGGATGTGGGGCAGCACTCAGGGGGCCCTGTCAGGGGCAAATTGCACCAGGGGGGGAGACAGTGTGCATAGGGTAGACAGCGTGAAGGGGGGAGACACAGCGTATTGCATCCCTGCCAGAAGATGTAATATCTTCCGTCTTGGTGATGACATGGTTAAAAACTCAGAGCTCCATACCCTACATGCACCACTAGAATAGAGGGCTAATCAGGTCCAGGTGGGAGGAGTGTAGGAGTAGTGTGAGGAGTAAAGTAGGAGAAGGAGAGTCGTCAGAAGGAGGAATGTAGGAGAAGCAGGGCTCTACACAGTTCCGTGCAGCCCTGAAGACCACTTACGGCTGGCGCCATTAGCAGTGCCCTAGACCGGAACACGGGCAACTACCTAACGGGTCCAATCATACCCGTGCCCAAAAACCACTCACTGGATCACTGGTTCCGAGGCAAGCAAGACGTTCACCGCAGCTCCGCAAACCAGGGTGAAGGAACCGCTTACATGAAGCACCTCACCATAGCCACAATCTAAGTTGTCTCGCCAGCAGGGACTCACCCCTGGGACACAGGACCTTAAGCCTAATTCAGCTAGGTACCAATAAGTCTCACAAGTACCCTGACCTGGTATTCTAAGGCAACACCGGCAACCCGTCTAGAGAAGCTAAGGAAGGAACACTGCGGAACTCTGAGCTAACAACCGTCATTGCTGGGACCCCCCGGTCCGTTACCCAATACTGTGTACCCTGTATCATCTTGCCGGTTACAGTAAAGACCCGTTGCAGAGGACACTAGTGTCTGTGTTTCCTTCAGAACTGTTTAAATCTACACTTCAGCCTTACAGAGCTGCCATACCCCATCGGTGCAGCTTCTGGCCCCGGGGACTCCCGCTCATCCTGTGGGGAGCGTCCCATCTAGCTGCTGTACATCCCCCGGAGGCCCAAGCAGTGCCGGTGAAATCACCGGAATTCCCGCAGGTGGCATCACGACAAGAAGAATTAACCCCTATCCGTTCAATAATCCCCTTTTTGATCTGATCAACAGCGTCAGGCCGGAACCGTGACGGGAGAAGCCACGCCCGAGACGTGAAGACCCGGCTACTGTGAGTCACGTACTGGGGAGAAGACAGGCGCAGGGGGAAGATAGCGTGCAGGTGGAGACAGGTGCAGTGGAAAGACACAGTGCGCAGGGGGAGATTGGTGTAGGGGAGAGACACAGCGCACAGGGAGGGGAACAAGCACAAGTAAGAGACAGGCTCAAGGGAGAGGGAGAGACAGCGCACAGGGGAGAGAGACTGCACAGAGAGAGTAGAGACCGCACAAGGGGAGAGAGATGCACAGAGAGGGGAGAGACAGTGCACAGGATGGGAGAAACAGTATTTGGGGGGAGTAGCACGGTAGGGATTACATTTGTGAGGGAATATATATATAATAGAAAATTGGAACAGCACTACAAAATGAGTTTGGGTGCAGGACCTCCTACCATCACCTGGGCAGCAGATACAGTGACACAATGGATAGCAGCCCGTCCTCTATAATGGTAGAATGTGGATTTAATCCTGGACTGTGACGTTTCGGCCTTTTTCAAGCAAAAATCTGATGTGTAGCGGAAACGTCACAGGATTAAATCCACATTCCACCATTATAGAGGAAGGGCTGCTATCCACTGTATATATTATAGTCCGCAACCTTCATATATAAACACACACACACACACACTCACACAATCACACAAACTACATCACACACACACACTCCACACACACAACACACACACACACACACACACACCACACACACACACACACACACACACACACACACACTCACACAGCCCTTCCATTCCTGTGTCTACATACAGATGACTGAGCACACTCCCTGCTCTGATTTCCCAGACTTGTGCTCTGACTCCTCCCCCGGCCACTCATTCTGCATTTACCCATGATGCCTCACTGTGTGCTCTGCTCTTCTCGGGGTTATAGTTAGGTTCCTCTATGCGGTGTCCGGTTATACTGAGGCGGTGCCAGTGATGGCGTCATGTGTGTAATGATAATAATATGTAGTGACTCCTATGACTGTGAGTCTCCATATGTGCAGGGGGGCGCCGCACAGCCGGGCCGGCCCATACACATAACCCACATACAATGGGTGTCACTTACTCGTACACTGTCGATGTGATACAGTAATTACCTCAATTTTTGGATGCCCGCCATCGCCGTCGCTGGGCAATTTGTCTGGTTAAAGACAATGGAATTACGGTAGGACAATACAGAAATGGCATCCCCTGTACACAGGAGACTGCAGAGATTCACCACTAGAGGGCACCACTGTACACAGGAGACTGCAGAGATTTCACCACTAGAGGGCGCCACTGTACACAGAGACTGCAGAGATCTCACCACTAGAGGGCGCCACTGTACACAGGAGACTGCAGAGATCACACCACTAGAGGGCACCACTGTACACAGGAGACTGCAGAGATCTCACCACTAGAGGGCACCACTGTACACAGGAGACTGCAGAGATCTCCCACTAGAGGGCCCACTGTACACAGGAGACTGCAGAGATCACACCACTAGAGGGCCCACTGTACACAGGACACTGCAGAGATCTCACCACTAGAGGGCGCCACTGTACACAGGAGACTGCAGAGATCTCACCACTAAAAGGCTCCACTGTACACAGGAGACTGCAGAGATCTCACCACTAGAGGGCACCACTGTACACAGGAACTGCAGAGATCACACCACTAGAGGGCACCACTGTACACAGGAGACTGCAGAGATCACACCACTAGAGGGCACCACTGTACACAGGAGACTGCAGAGATCACACCACTAGAGGGCACCACTGTACACAGGAGACTGCAGAGATCACACCACTAGAGGGCACCACTGTACACAGGAGACTGCAGAGATCTCACCACTAGAGGCCCACTGTACACAGGAGACTGCAGAGATCTCACCACTAGAGAGCACCACTGTACACAGGAGACTGCAGAGATCTCACCACTAGAGGGCACCACTGTACACAGGAGACTGCAGAGATCACACCACTAGAGGGCACCACTGTACACAGGAGACTGCAGAGATCTCACCACTAGAGGGCACCACTGTACACAGGAGACTGCAGAGATCACACCACTAGAGGGCACCACTGTACACAGGGACTGCAGAGATCTCACCACTAAGAGGCACCACTGTACACAGGAGACTGCAGAGATCTCACCACTAGAGGGCACCACTGTACACAGGAGACTGCAGAGATCTCAACTAGAGGGCGCCACTGTACACAGGAGACTGCAGAGATCTCACCACTAGAGGGCACCACTGTACACAGGAGACTGCAGAGATCTCACCACTAGAGGGCACCACTGTACATAGGACACTGCAGAGATCTCACCACTAGAGGGCACCACTGTACACAGGAGACTGCAGAGATCCACCACTAGAGAGGCCCACTGTACACAGGAGACTGCAGAGATCTCACCACAAGGGCACCACTGTACACCGGAGACTGCAGAGATCTCACCACTAGAGGGCACCACTGTACACGGAGACTGCAGAGATCTCACCACTAGAGGGCACCACTGTACACAGGAGACTGCAGAGATCTCACCACTAGAGGCACCACTGTACACAGGAGACTGCAGAGATCTCACCACTAGAGGCACCACTGTACACAGGAGACTGCAGAGATCTCACCACTAGAGGGCACCATGTACATAGGAGACTGCAGAGATCTCACCACTAGAGAGCGCCACTGTACACAGGAGACTGCAGAGATCTCACCACAGAGGGCACCACTGTACACCGGAGACTGCAGAGATCTCACCACTAGAGAGCACCACTGTACACAGGAGACTGCAGAGATCTCACCACTAGAGGGCACCACTGTACACAGGAGACTGCAGAGATCTCACACCTAGAGGGCACCACTGTACACAGGAGACTGCAGAGATCTCACCACTAGAGGGCACCACTGTACACAGGAGACTGCAGAGATCTCACCACTAGAGGGCACCACTGTACACAGGAGACTGCAGAGATCTCACCACTAGAGGGCGCCACTGTACACAGGAGACTGCAGAGATCTCACCACTAGAGGGCGCCACTGTACACAGGAGACTGCAGAGATCTCACCACTAGAGGGCACCACTGTACACAGGAGACTGCAGAGATCTCACCACTAGAGGGCACCACTGTACACAGGAGACTGCAGAGATCTCACCACTAGAGGGCCACTGTACACAGGAGACTGCAGAGATCTCACCACTAGAGGGCACCACTGTACACAGGAGACTGCAGAGATCTCACCACTAGAGGGCCCACTGTACACGGAGACTGCAGAGATCTCACCACTAGAGGGCGCCACTGTACACAGGAGACTGCAGAGATCTCACCACTAGAGGGCACCACTGTACACGGAGACTGCAGAGATCTCACCACTAGAGGGCGCCACTGTACACAGGAGACTGCAGAGATTCCACCATAGAGGGCACCACTGTACACGGAGACTGCAGAGATCTCACCACTAGAGGGCCACTGTACACAGGAGACTGCAGAGATCTCACCACTAGAGGGCACCACTGTACACAGGAGACTGCAGAGATCTCACCACTAGAGGGCACCACTGTACACAGGAGACTGCAGAGATCTCACCACTAGAGGGCGCCACTGTACACAGGAGACTGCAGAGATCTCACCACTAGAGGGCACACTGTACACAGGAGACTGCAGAGATCTCACCACTAGAGGGCGCCACTGTACACAGGAGACTGCAGAGATCTCACCACTAGAGGGCCCACTGTACACAGGAGACTGCAGAGATCTCACCACTAGAGGGCGCCACTGTACACAGGAGACTGCAGAGATCTCACCACTAGAGGGCGCCACTGTACACAGGAGACTGCAGAGATCTCACCACTAGAGGGCTCCACTGTACACGGAGACTGCAGAGATCTCACCACTAGAGGGCACCACTGTACACAGGAGACTGCAGAGATCTCACCACTAGAGGGCTACCACTGTACACGGAGACTGCAGAGATCTCACCACTAGAGGGCGCCACTGTACACAGGAGACTGCAGAGATCTCACCACTAGAGGGCTCCACTGTACACAGGAGACTGCAGAGATCTCACCACTAGAGGGCGCCACTGTACACAGGAGACTGCAGAGATCTCACCACTAGAGGGCTCCACTGTACACAGGAGACTGCAGAGATCTCACCACTAGAGGGCCCACTGTACACAGGAGACTGCAGAGATCTCACCACTAGAGGGCTCCACTGTACACAGGAGACTGCAGAGATCTCACCACTAGAGGGCTCCACTGTACACAGGAGACTGCAGAGATCTCACCACTAGAGGGCGCCACTGTACACAGGAGACTGCAGAGATCTCACCACTAGAGGGCCACTGTCACAGGAGACTGCAGAGATCTCACCACTAGAGGGCGCCACTGTACACAGGAGACTGCAGAGATCTCACCACTAGAGGGCGCCACTGTACACAGGAGACTGCAGAGATCTCACCACTAGAGGGCGCCACTGTACACAGGAGAGTGCAGAGATCTCACCACTAGAGGGCGCCACTGTACACAGGAGACTGCAGAGATCTCACCACTAGAGGGCGCCACTGTACAGGAGACTGCAGAGATCCGCCACTAGAGGGCGCCACTGTACACAGGAGACTGCAGAGATCTCACCACTAGAGGGCACCACTTACACAGGAGACTGCAGAGATCTCACCACTAGAGGGCGCCACTGTACACAGGAGACTGCAGAGATCTCACCACTAGAGGGCACCACTTACACAGGAGACTGCAGAGATCTCGCCACTAGAGGGCGCCACTGTACACAGGAGATGCAGAGATCTCACCACTAGAGGGCCCACTGTACACAGGAGACTGCAGAGATCTCACCACTAGAGGGCTCCACTGTACATAGGAGACTGCAGAGATCTCACCACTAGAGGGCTCCACTGTACATAGGAGACTGCAGAGATCTCACCACTAGAGGGCGCCACTGTACACAGGAGACTGCAGAGATCTCACCACTAGAGGGCGCCACTGTGCACAGGAGACTGCAGAGATCTCACCACTAGAGGGCCCACTGTACACAGGAGACTGCAGAGATCTCAGCCACTAGAGGGCGCCACTGTACACAGGAGACTGCAGAGATCTCCACTAGAGGGCGCCACTGTACACAGGAGACTGCAGAGATCTCACCACTAGAGGGCACCACTCTACACAGGAGACTGCAGAGATCTCGCCACTAGAGGGCGCCACTGTACACAGGATGTACTGGCAGAGATCTCAGCCACTAGAGGGCACCACTCTACACAGGAGACTGCAGAGATCTCCCACTAGAGGGCCCACTGTACACAGGAGACTGCAGAGATCTCCCACTAGAGGGCACCACTGTACACAGGAGACTGCAGAGTTCTCACCACTAGAGGGCACCACTTACACAGGAGACTGCAGAGATCTCACCACTAGAGGGCGCCATTGTACACAGGAGACTGCAGAGATCTCGCCACTAGAGGGCGCCACTGTACACAGGAGACTGCAGAGATCTCACCACTAGAGGGCGACCATTGTACACAAGTAGACTGCAGAGATCTCACCACTGAGGCACACGTAAGGACTGCAGGGCTGATTCTCACCACTATATGGGCACTAGGGTCACTAACTCACTGGATATATTCATAGGGGCCATTGTACAGGCACTGCGAGATCACACTAGGGCGCCACTACCAGGCACTGCAGAGATCCACATGGTCACATTGTACACATAGACTGCAGAGATTCACCACTGTACACAGTGGCACTGATTCACCATATATGGCCCATATGGGTCACTACTACACCTGACTATATTGCATGGGGCACTATTATAGGCATCACCATCACCTAGGGCACTACTACGCCTGACACTATTGTATATGATACTATTATAGGTATCACCATCACCTAGGGCACTACTGGAAATATTGTATGGGCACTATTATAGATTTCGCCATCATATAGGGCAGTACAACATGTGGCACTATTGCAGGGGCAGACCTACCACTTGTGAAGCTAGTTCAATGAACCAGGGCCCTGAGCTGGGAGGGGGCCCCAAAGGCTCCAGCACTTTTAGCTCTGTCCACATGGCTAATTTGTAAACTACACAAATTGTGGAGCAGCGGGTCCTGAGGGTGCTGTGGTGGGGCCGGAGCCCAGAGGTGCCTGGGGGGGCCCTCGCTGTCTGCCACAGGACATCCTCTAATGGCTGTGGGCCCCTGGGTGCTGTGTATGTGCCCCTGACAGTGGTCCCCCGGGAACCCCCTGTGTGCTGCGGCCCCCACACTCTCCCTCCTAACCTGTGCTCCCAGGTCCAGAAAGACACAATACAAATTCTTGCATTGAGATGGCAGTACCTCAATAGAAAAATGGTTTTAAAATGAATAATGTTGTTTTATTATGAAGACATAGATTTTAATGTAATTTATTGTATAATTTTTTATTGTGTTGTTTTATTATGAGCATGCAACTTTTATTTTTTACTGATTATTATGCATTTAAATATAGAAATATACACTTTATAGATATAGAAAAAAACAGAGGTCTCCCAGAGAATTAAGGAGAAGCAATCAGGGATTTCTCATTAACCAGGCAACCTGACCTAGCAATTAGCATAATTAGTTCAATTATCTAAGAGCTCAGACCCTATATAAAGACAAAATGTTAGTACACATGTATAC
Source organism: Allobates femoralis (assembly GCA_033576535.1). NCBI lineage: Eukaryota > Metazoa > Chordata > Amphibia > Anura > Aromobatidae > Allobates > Allobates femoralis. The sequence goes on from JARQOC010000004.1 coordinate 68,044,172, forward strand.
CTGAGGAAGGTTTATCCCTACTGTAAAGCCGAAACGCGTTGTATGTTCTCCACTACATTACTGATGGAATAAACTACTACTTTGGAAAATAAGAAGAATTTGGATTGTGTCTTTCTGGACCTGGGAGCGCTCATCTATACACCAGATAATCTCTTTCTGTGGACACACCTAACAGACTCCGGGCTGGGAGCTCTGTCATTTCTGGGACGTAGCTGCAAACCAGGAGGCAAGCACACTAAAGAGTGGATCAACCACAAGGAATTGTTACATGAAAAAATAAAGACATCAAAAGGGTGAGCACAATCCATCACCATACTTTATAATCTACACTTAGAAAGAGAGGGTGCAAATCTATCTCCCCCACCACCCAGACCCCAGTGCCCAGAGGTCGGACTTCCTTGAATCCTAACCTGTGCGGCAGACGCATATCACAATGCCCCTCTGCACTGAGCAGGGAGCAGAACTCTATGGTATCCTGGACCTCCAGCACTTTTTGCAGGAGACTATAGAGTTCTTCTGCTCCTGGCTCAGTGCAGAGGGGCATTGTGATATGCATCTGCCACACAGGTTAAAAGGGAGAGCGGGGGGGGGGCGCAGCACACAGGGGCCCTCATGATTTCGGTCCACTTTCTTCATAGTGCTTCTCGCCCTATGTGCCCCCCAGTTTTTGCTGTTTTTCCCTCATGTGGCCCTCCCGAGTCATACTGATTCTCCCCCTATGTGCCCCCCCCCCGATTCATGTTGCTTCTCCCCCCATGAGCCTCCCTATTCATGATGCAGCTGAGCTTCTCCCCCAGGACCCCCCCATTCCTTGCCTGGGGGAGATACTCGGCTGCATCAAGGAAGGGAGTGTCCTGGGACAGAAGCTCGGCTGCATGAACAAAAGGGGGAGGTCCTGGGGGAGAAGCTCAGCTGCATCAAGGAAGGGGGTGTCCTGGGGGAGAAGTTCGGCTGCATCAAGGAAAGGGGGCTCCTGGGGGGAGATACTCGGCTGTATCAAGGAAGGGGGAGGGGTCCTGGGGGAGAAGCTCTGCTGCATCAAGGAAGGGTGGATCCTGGGGCCCCGAGGACCCCCCTTCCTTGATGTAGCCGAGCTTGTCCCCCATCTGAGCCCCCCCAAATCATGCTGGTAGTGTCATGATGTGTATACAGCCGCCAGTCTGTAATGTTTATACAGCCTCCAGTCTGTAATGTGTATATAGCTGCCAGTCTGTAATGTGTATACAGCCGCCAGTCTGTAATGTGTATACAGCCGCCAGTCTGTAATGTGTATACAGCCGCCAGTCTGTAATGTGTATACAGCCGCCAGTCTGTAATGTGTATACAGCCGCCAGTCTGTAATGTGTATACAGCCGCCAGTCTGTAATGTGTATACAGCCGCCAGTCTGTAATGTGTATATAGCCGCCAGTCTGTAATGTGTATATAGCCGCCAGTCTGTAATGTGTATACAGCCGCCAGTCTGTAATGTGTATACAGCCGCCAGTCTGTAATGTGTATACAGCCGCCAGTCTGTAATGTGTATACAGCCGCCAGTCTGTAATGTGTATACAGCCGCCAGTCTGTAATGTGTATACAGCCGCCAGTCTGTAATGTGTATACAGCCGCCAGTCTGTAATGTGTATACAGCCGCCAGTCTGTAATGTGTATACAGCCGCCAGTCTGTAATGTGTATACAGCCGCCAGTCTGTAATGTGTATACAGCCGCCAGTCTGTAATGTGTATACAGCCGCCAGTCTGTAATGTGTATACAGCCGCCAGTCTGTAATGTGTATACAGCCGCCAGTCTGTAATGTGTATACAGCCGCCAGTCTGTAATGTGTATACAGCCGCCAGTCTGTAATGTGTATACAGCCGCCAGTCTGTAATGTGTATACAGCCGCCAGTCTGTAATGTGTATACAGCCGCCAGTCTGTAATGTGTATACAGCCGCCAGTCTGTAATGTGTATACAGCCGCCAGTCTGTAATGTCTATACAGCCCGCAGTCTGTAATGTTTATACTGCCCGCAGTCTGTAATGTTTATACTGCCTGCAGTTTGTAATGTTTATACTGCCCGCAGTTTGTAATGTTTATACTGCCCGCAGTTTGTAATGTGTATACAGCCCGAAGTCTGTAATGTTTATACTGCCCACAGTTTGTAATGTGTATACAGCCCGAAGTCTGTAATTTGTATACAGCAGGCAGTCTGTGTTGTGTATACGGCCCACAGTCTGTAATGTACAGCATCAGAAAGGTTTTCCGCCCAGCACTGGACTTTCTGCCGCCACCTTTCATCTTTCCCCATCTTTAGGATCTGGCTGAGTCTTGGCTATCTATATACCACAGCCTCCTATCTATATAGCACAGCCTCCTGGGTATAATTCTCCTGTCATGTATACTGGTTGTATTCAGGGCCGGCCTTATGTTGAATGGTGCCCTGTGCGAATTTGCCTTATGGCGCCCCCACGCCATTACTTACTCAGAACACATGAGCATACATGTTTGTACATGATCTATTCATGGTCTTCAAGGAGAGCAGGGAGGGGCGTTGCTATGCTAGGGTCAGAAAAAATCAGGGACCCAAGACCTATATCCTCTCCCACCTGTCATTACCAACCCTCCCATATATAGAGGTGTTATCAGTCATTGTACAGAAGGAGGAGGTGAGCTGTGATATCACCTATTGTGAATGGTGGATCCTGTGTTATATACTGTATATAGAGGTGTTATCAGTCATTGTACAGGAGGAGGTGAGCTGTGACATCACCTATTGTGAATGGTGGATCCTGTTTTATCTGCTGTATATAGAGGTGTTGACTCTTAAATAATGCAACATTTCAAATAAGAACATACTCCAAAAGCTTCTGGGGACCGAGACAGATAGGAGAGTAGCAAGAAAGGCTAGTCCCTGGTGAATTCACCCCATTTGCGTGTATACGGAGAGACCGGTCACTCAAGGCAGTCAGCAGGGAGAAGCCTTCAGGGAACAGACTTTCTGACTAGTCTCCAGCAAGATTTGATCCCTGACAGAACCCCCCCCCCCCATAGTATTCCACATAGTATATTGCACCCCCAAATTCCTCCATATATTATGCACCCCAATAGACCTCCATATAATATAATGCACCCCCATAGTCCTCAATATAGAATAATGCACCACCACAGTCCTACATATAGTATACTAGATGGCGGCCCGATTCTAAAGAATCGGGTAGTCTAGAATCCATATATAGTTTATTTACTAATAGTTAGGGGAGTGCGGTGAAATGAATTGTGTGTATACAGGTGGCTCAGTGGGTAGCACTGCGCGGTGGCTCAGTGGTTAGCACTGCGCGGTGGCTCAGTGGTTAGCACTGCGCGGTGGCTCAGTGGTTAGCAGTGAGTGCGTGGGCAGAGTGGTCAGCGCAGCGCCGTGGGCAGAGTGGTCAGCGCAGCGCCGTGGGCAGAGTGGTCAGCACAGCGCCGTGGGCAGAGTGGGCAGCGCAGTGCCGTGGGCAGAGTGGGCAGCGCAGCGCCGTGGGCAGGGTGGTCAGCGGTGGGGGGGACGGACACACACACAGACACACACTCCGATATATTTACCACCGTCCCTGCTTCTTCCCTGCCACCTGCGTCTTCCTGAGTCCTCTGTTCTGCCGACATGTCGCCGCACCCAGGACTGGATCCAATATGGCGTCCGGGAACTCTTGGTGGCCCGATTCGAACGCATCGGGTATTTTAGAATATAGAAATAGAGATTGCATGGGGAAGGTGGTGAGGGCTGAATTGGGAGGAACTTTGAAGAAGGAGCGGCCGGTGAAGAACGGCGTGGCAGGGGGGAGGAGGGAGGACAGAACAGCAGGGGGGAGGAGGATGGAGGACAGAGGAGGTAGCGGCGGGGTGTGGGAGGATGTAGCAGCACAGGCAGGGGGAGGAAGGAACGGCAGGGGGAGGATGGAGCACAGAGCGGCAGGGGGAGGACGACGGAGGATGAAGCGGCGGGGTGGGGGAGGATGGAGCAGCACAGGCAGGGGGAGGACAGAGGATGGAGTGGCAGAGGGGAGGAGGACAAAGGAAGGAGGCGGAAGCGTTGCGGTGGGGGAGGATGGAGCGGCACAGGCAGGGGGAGGATGAAGCACAGAGCGGCGGGGGAGGTGGAGGACAGGATGAAGCGGCGGGGTGGGAGAGAACGGAGCAGCATAGGCAGGGGGACGACGGAGGATAGAGTGGCGGAGGTGAGGAAAGCAAAGGAAGGAGGAGGAAGCGGTGGGGTGGGGGAGGATGGAGTGGCACAGGCAGGGGGAGGACAAAGCGGCATGGGGAGGACGAAGCACAGAGTGGCGGGAGGGAGGAGGGTGTAGGATGAAGCAGCGAGGTGGGGAGGACGAAGCAGCACGGGCAGGGGGAGGACGGGGGATGGAGTGGCGGAGGTGAAGAGGACAAAGGAAGGAGGAGGAAGCGGTGGGGGAGGATGGAGCGGCACAGGCAGGGGGAGGATGGAACGACAGTGGTTAGCACTGCGCGGTGGCTCAGTGGTTAGCACTGCGCGGTGGCTCAGTGGTTAGCACTGCGCGGTGGCTCAGTGGTTAGCACTGGGCTGTGGCTCAGTGGTTAGCACTGGGCTGTGGCTCAGTGGTTAGCACTGCGCGGTGGCTCAGTGGTTAGCAGCGAGTGCGGTGGGCAGGGTGGTCAGCGCAGCGGCGCTGTGTGGGCAGGGTGGTCAGCGCAGCGGCGCTGTGTGGGCAGGATGGTCAGCGCAGCGGCGCTGTGTGGGCAGAGTGGTCAGCGCAGGGCAGAGTGGTCAGCGGTGGGCAGAGTGGTCAGCGGTGGGGCGGACGGACACACACTCTGATATACTTACCACCATCCCTGCTTCTTCCCTGGCGCCTGCGTCTTCCTGAATCCCGACATGTCGCTGCACCCAGGACTGGATCCAATATGGCGTCCGGGAACTCTCGCGAGACTTCCCGGACGCCATCTTGGAGAAAGTATGTCGCCACCCCTGGAGCCATGGATCCAATATGGCGTCCGGGAAGTCTCGCGAGACTTCCCGGACGCCGTATTGGATCCAGTTCTCCAGGGGCGGCGACATGTCGGCGGTGGAGAAGACAGAGGAGAGGTGGTAAGTATAGACGACTGTGTGTGCGTGTGTTGTGTGTGTGGTGTGTGTATGTGTTAGGGGCTGCCATAAGCGTAGCGGGCTCTATGAGTCCGGCTCCCGCTTACGGCCGCCATCTTGGCTCACCCTGAGCGGGTGTAGCTCTGCCGGACGTTGGGACAAAGTGACGGATGTGAGGTCACAAATCCTTCCGGCTTTTATATACAAGATTGCACCCCCACATTTCTCCATATAGAATAATGCACCCACACAGTTCTCTATCTAGAATGCACACCCAAAGTCCTCCATTTAGTATAATGCACGCCACAGTCCTCCGTATAGTATATTGCACACTTAAAGCATGACATATAGTACAATACACCCCCACATTCCTCCATATAGTATAATGCACCCACAGAGTTCTCTATCTAGAATGCACACCCAAAGTCCTCCATTTAGTATAATGCACGCCACAGTCCTCCGTATAGTATATTGCACACTTAAAGCATGACATATAGTACAATACACCCCCACATTCTTCCATATAGTATAATGCTCCGCTCCGTACACCTCGTACACACACGGCTCTGCTTGGTACACCTCGTGCACACTTGGCTCCACTCCATACACCTCGTACACATTCGGCTCCGCTCCGTACACTTCGTACACACGCGGCTCTGCTCCATACACGTCGTACACACTCGGCTCCACTCCATACACGTCGTACACACTCGGCTCCACTCCATACACGTCGTACACACTCGGCTCCACTCCATACACGTCGTACACACTCGGCTCCGCTCCATACACCTCGTACACATTCGGCTCCGCTCCATACACCTCGTACACATTCGGCTCCGCTCCATACACCTCGTACACACACGGCTCCGCTCCGTACACCTCGTACACACGTGGCTCCGCTCCATACACCTCGTACACACACGGCTCTGCTTGGTACACCTCGTACAAACTCGGCTCCACTCTGGAAACACACGGCTCCGCACACCTCGTACACGTGGCTCAGCTCCGTACACACGTTACTCTGCTCAGTACACCTCATACACACTCAGCTCCGCTCCGTACACACGCGGCTCCGCTCTGTACACCTCGTGCACACTCGGCTCCGCTCCGTACTCCTCGTGCACACTCGGCTCCGCTCCGTACTCCTCGTGCACACTCGGCTCTGCTCCGTACTCCTCGTGCACGCTCGGCTCTGCTCCGTACACCTCGTGCACGCTCGGCTCTGCTCCGTACACCTCGTACACGCTCGGCTCTGCTCCGTACACCTCGTACACGCTCGGCTCTGCTCCGTACACCTCGTACACGCTCGGCTCTGCTCCGTACACCTCGTACACGCTCGGCTCTGCTCCGTACACCTCGTACACGCTCGGCTCTGCTCCGTACACCTCGTACACGCTCGGCTCTGCTCCGTACACCTCGTACACGCTCGGCTCTGCTCCGTACACCTCGTACACGCTCGGCTCTGCTCCGTACACCTCGTACACGCTCGGCTCTGCTCCGTACACCTCGTACACGCTCGGCTCTGCTCCGTACACCTCGTACACGCTCGGCTCTGCTCCGTACACCTCGTACACGCTCGGCTCTGCTCCGTACACCTCGTACACGCTCGGCTCTGCTCCGTACACCTCGTACACGCTCGGCTCTGCTCCGTACACCTCGTACACGCTCGGCTCTGCTCCGTACACCTCGTACACGCTCGGCTCTGCTCCGTACACCTCGTACACGCTCGGCTCTGCTACATTCACACTATACATCCCTCTTGATCCCACACAAACTCACCTCATCCATTTCTTCACCTCTTCACTTCCTGCTTGGTGGAAGCTGCCCTGCATACTCGGAGATGCTGATCATGTGAACCCTGACTCCTCCCCTCCATTGACCTCATCACAGGTCCTGTAAGCACAGGCCTGTGCAGCTCCACAGGTGGGCTCACACTGCAGGGTAGGGGGGGATAACGTGGCGGCAGCGGCCAGGACTATAGTAGAGAGTGGCATCAGCAGGGAGCCCGCGCTACCACCGGGCGCCCCTGCGGATGCCGTCCTCTGTCTACTAGCAGCCGCACAGATCTAGCAAAGCCCCTGGGAGCGGGAGCAGGGCAGCAAATAACAATGACAGCTGTCTCCCTGCGGCGCCCCCTGGAGCGTGGCGACCTGTGCGGCCGCACGACTCGCACATGCCAAAGGCCGGCCCTGGTTGTATTCCTCAGTATCGTATTATTCTGTATATATACACTGCACAGTACCACTTCTCCTGTCCTGTATACTGGGTGTAATCCTCAGTATCTGTATTATTCTGTATATATACACTGCACAGTACCACTTCTCCTGTCCTGTATACTGGGTGTAATCCTCAGTATCTGTATTATTCTGTATATATACCCTGCACAGTACCACTTCCCCTGTCCTGTATACTGGGTGTATTCCTCAGTATCTGTATTATTCTGTATATATACACTGCACAGTACCACTTCACCTGTCCTGTATACTGGGTGTAATCCTCAGTATCTGTATTATTCTGTATATATACACAGTACAGTAGCACTTCTCCTGTCTGTATACTGGGTGTAATCCTCAGTATCGTATTATCCTGTATATATACACTGCACAGTACCACTTCTCCTGTCCTGTATACTGGGTGTAATCCTCAGTATCTGTATTATTCTGTATATATACACTGCACAGTACCTCTTCTCCTGTCCTGTATCCTGGGTGTAATCCTCAGTATCTGTATTATTCTGTATATATTACACTGCACAGTACCACTTCTCCTGTCCTGTATACTGGGTGTAATCCTCAGTATCTGTATTATTCTGTATATATACACTGCACAGTACCACTTCTCCTGTCTGTATACTGGGTGTAATCCTCAGTATCTGTATTATTCTGTATATATTCACTGCACAGTACCACTTCTCCTGTCCTGTATACTGGGTGTAATCCTCAGTATCTGTATTATTCTGTGTATATATACACTTCACAGTACCACTTCTCCTGTCCTGTATACTGGGTGTAATCCTCAGTATCTGTATTATTCTGTATATATACACTGCACAGTACCACTTCTCCTGTCCTGTATACTGGGTGTAATCCTCAGTATCTGTATTCTGTATATATACACTGCACAGTACCTGCAGGTCCCAATGATGATGATTTATGGCCTATATGTGGTTGGGTTGGGAGGGAATGTTTCCATCTTAGTTGCATAATCTGGTATTATGAGTATTGCTGTCTTGTCTCTGAATGTTAACGGCCTAAACTCGCCCGCCAAACGGTCGATGGCCCTGAGGCAATTTGGGAAATCCAGGAGTGACGTAGTCTTTATTCAAGAAACCCACCTACTAGCTACGGATAACTTTAGACTACAATCTAAAACCTTCCCCTTCCAGTTTTTTGCTAATAGTCCCCTGAAAAAAGCCGGTGTGGCTATACTCATTAGGAAATCGGTCTCCTTCCAGCTGACTGAATCCTTTCCCGATGCGGAGGGGAGACACCTGATCCTTTCATGCTTGATTAATAATACCCCCTACGTCCTTGTATCCCTATATGCACCTAATGTGGGACAAAAGTCCTTTTTGAGTTCACTCCTGGATAGGCTTACCATTATGGCCGATGTCGCACTATAATAGGTGGTGACTTTAACAATCCCATGGATAAGAGTCTTGATTGTTCTGATATAACTGATTCAAGAGGAGAAATGGGGCAGCACAGTGGCTCAAGTGGTTAGCACTGTAGCCCTTGCAGCACTGGAATCCTGAGATCCTGGGTTCAATTCCCACTAAGGACACTAAGGACAACACCTGCAAGGAGTTTGTATGTTCTCCCTGTGTTTGTGTGGGTTTCCTCCAGGCACTCCAGTTTCCTCCCACATTGTAAAGACATACTGCTAGGATGTTTAGATTGTGAGCTCCAAGAGAGACAGCATTACTGATGTAAGTAAAGTGCTATGGAATTAATAGCGCTATATAAATGAATAAATATTATTATTATTATATCAATGGGTCCTCTCATGACGGCGGAGCACGGCTTACATGATATATGGCGATACTTCAACTGTACAGAACGTGACTACACATTCCTATCTCCTCGTTATCATACGTATAGTAGAATTGATTATATTTTTGTAAATGATGCTTTATTACAAGCCTGCACTGCCACCGCTATCGACAGACCACGCCCCCCCACCTCCCTACAGATAGCGGATCCCTCTGCCGTTCGCCCTCCCTTTCTCTGGAAACTTAATTCATACCTCCTGACGGACCCCCAGATCTCCAAAGAAGTGGCTGATCACCTGGCGGAATTCTTTAAATTAAATGATAATGGTGAGGTGCGGGGTGATACCCTTTGGTTTTCCCACAAGGCTGTGCTCAGAGGTCTTCTTATAGAAACGGCATCGTTTGTTAAAAAGCAGCGTCCAGCTGAACTCCATGCCACTCTGTGCTCCTTGCGGTCCTTAGAGGAATAACATAAGACATCCCCCTCGCTTGCAGTCCGGTCTTCGCTCACTGAGGTGAGAAATAATCTCCGCACTCTGCTCCTCCATAAAACGGAAAAACGCCTTAAAATCCTTAAAGGTAAGTATTATGGCATGGGTGACAGGGCTGGGGTCCTGCTGGCCAGGCGGGTACAGAAGAGATTGGCACATTCTAGGATTTCACATCTTGTCAAACCTCTGGACAGCAGATTCGCCACCCTGTAAAAATAGCCGAAGAATTTTGAAACTACTATGAATCCCTTTATAATCTAAATAAAGATCCTAATACCCATCAACCTACCCCTGAAACTATTGCGGCCTTCCTTGATAAGGTTCATCTCCGTAAATTGTCCCCGCATCAACTGTCCCTTCATGATGGCCCCTTGACTGCCCCTGAAGTCTCTCAGGTGATTAGATCCGCTAAAAAACATTCCGCGCCTGGCCCGGATGGGTTCTCTGCCTATCCTTCTACCATTCCTACTGAGGCTCTTCGAGCGCTGGCGGTCCAGGGGAGAGGTTGGGAGGGAGGAGCTTGGAGGCGATCGTTGCTACCCTGCCCAAACCGGGGAAGCCGCCTACTATGCCAGGAAATTTCCACCCTATAGCGTTGCTAAACTGCAACATAAAGATATATGCCAAGATCTGGGCGAATAGGCTCATGGGGGTAGTTGGCTCTGATCAGGTTGGTTTTGTCCCAGGCAGACAGGCTCGTGACGGAACCAGACGTCTAATTAATATCCTGGATGTCTTGGAGAGATCTGGGGCCCCCGGTGTTCTCCTGTCTCTGGATGCCGAAAAAGCGTTCGACAGAGTTCACTGGGGGACCTTAGAGAGGTGTTGAGTAAGTTTGGCATCACAGGCCAAGTTAAGACGGCCATGATGGCCCTATACTCACTCCCCTCTGCTTCTGTCCGAGCCTCTGGCTTCATGTCAAGTAGCTTTCATATAACCAACGGGACGGGACAGGGCTGCCCGCGCTCTCCCCTGATTTTTGCGCTGGCTATGGAACCATTGGCCACTGCAGTCAGGGCCAATGCCGGCATTCATGGATTGTCATTGGGGGGCGGGAGCATAAGATTGCGTTGCATGCGGATGATGTGGTCTTGTCTTGTTTGCATGTGTCGTCTTCACTGGAGGAGATCATGTCTGTCCTCGGGGAATTTTAGCAGCATCTTACTATAGACTTAACATGTCCAAATCTGTGCTGTTCCTTATTAATGTACCTAAACCTGTACAGGAGCGTCTTCAGCGACGTTTCTCCTTCTCCTGGTCTCAGGAGGGTTTCATGCATCTTGGGGTTTTTATATCCCGTCTGCACTCTGTTGTTAAGAAAAACTTTGATAGAATGCAGCGGGAGATTTCACGGGAGCTTGACAGAATCTCCCCTTTGGTCCTCTCCTGGACCGCCTGCATACACATTACCAAAATTATTATTCTCCCAAAACTGATTTACCTTTTTCGTTGTCTAACCCTATTGTTTCCTCGTACCTGTCTCTCTAGCCTTCAGCGCCTCATCATCTCGTTCTTTTGGAGCAAAAAGCCCCCTCGTATTGCCCATAAAGTGATGGATCTTCCGTGTGCTGCTGGGGGACTTGGAGTCTCGGACGTCCTGATGTATTATAGAGCGGCCCTCTTGGAGTACGCAAAAATTTGGTGGTTGGAGGCTGACCCCCCCCCCCCCCATACCTTGGCTACAAATTGAGGCACATCATGCCCCTTCAGGGTCCCTTAGGATCCTATTGGAGATGGGCCTTCTCCGGCCCTCCCCCCCCCCCCGGCGGTATTCTGAGAACAATGACTGCTCTACTGAAAGTATGGTACCTTGTGGGCTACTCTCATCTTGCCTTTTTATTTAGATTTATTTCTCTTGGGGCCATAGAACGTAGTATACCGGATTTGTCTCTGTCTCTGTGGGTGGCCTCAAATATACTGACGTTATATGACCTAATGGATGGTCCTGACCTCTGACCCTTCTCAGAACTACACAGTATTTATGCTGTCCCCAATGTAGTATTTTACCAATATCTCCAGGTTCGCCATTTCCTCTCCACATGCCGTGTGCCGTCATGGCACGAATCCCCTGTTAATGATCGCTTACAAAGATATTTTAAACCCCAATGCTCTGCAACTCATGGGGTGTCAATTTTGTACCGGGCCTTGCTCTTGGCTGGGGCTCAGCAAAAACTCCCTTATATGACGATCTGGGAGCGAAGGCTCTCCTTCTCGGCCCCCTTGGACTCCTGGATTAGAGCCGCAAACCACACCTCTAGGTTTTCGTCTTGTATCCTACATTTGGAACAGGCGAAGAAAATCCAGTTAAACTGGTACTTGACGCCCCTTCGACTGGCAAAAATCCAGCGGTCCTCAGCCTCCTTGTGCTGGAAATGTGGCCTGGAGGTGGGCTCCATGGAACATGTGTGGTGGCTCTGCCCCCTGGTCCAGGGGTTCTGGAACATAGTTGAGTCACTGATCTCCGAGGTCGTTGGATTTCCCTTCGACCTTGGCAGACCATGGCTCTGCTGGGCCTCGGCCTTGAAGACATCCCTGGAATGCTCCGCCCCACTGTAACCAATATTTTAATTGCGGCTAGACTATGCCTATCCAGACACTGGAGGCTTCTCTCCATACCCTCCAAGGGCGAATTGACCTCACAAATTGGGCTGCACTTGCAACACGAAACCACCCTGGCACATGATCTTGCCGTTAAGTCTGAGAGGCTGGGATAGTGGGACCCATGGCTATCCTCCGCATATGGCTCTAACCCAATTGATCTTATCACCAGTTTGGCAGCTTGTTAACTTGATCATTAGCGGATATGCTGTTCACTATTCGATTCGTGGATTTATAATCAACTATTCCTCCCACCACTGGATCCTTCTTAATGCAATTTAATATACCCTATTGATTTTTGATGAGTATACACCTGTGATTGAACCTTCCCCCCCCCCAATCCCTTATCTTCTTTTTATTTATTATTATTATATTTTTATTTATATAGCGCCATTAGTTCCATGGCACTTACATGAAGATGAGGGAGACAAGAACAAGTACACTAAATTAGGCGATCAGGAGTACAGGTACAGGAGGGCAGGGACCTGTCCACGAGGGCTCACAGTCTAAGAGGGGCGGGTGGGGATACAGTAGGCTGGGGAGTGTCACTTACGGGCGGTCACCTGGGTCTCATGGCAGGTTGTAGGCTTGACGGAATAGGAGTCTTCAGGTGACACTTGAGCTTCTCAGGGTAGGAGAGTGTCTGACGTGTTCGGGCAGGGAGTTCCAGGTAAGGCAGATGCCCGGGGAAGTCCTGGACTCAGTTGTGCGAAGAGGTGATGAGGGGGGAGCAGAGGAGGAGTTCTTGGGGGAGCGGAGGTTGCATGAGGGTAGGTATCGGGAGACCAGGTCGGAGATGTATGGTGGGGCCGGTTGTGTATGGCTTTGTACGCCATGGTTAGTGTTTTGAATTGGGATCTCTTGGAGATCGGGGAGCAGTGAAGGGCTTGGCAGAGGGGAGACAGGGGAGTAGCGTGAGGACAGGTAGATTAGTCGGGCAGCGGAGTTGAGGATGACTGGAGAGGTGTGAGGGAGTTAGCAGGGGGCCATTGAGAAGGAGGTTGCAGTAGTCAGGCGGGAGATGATAAGAGCATGATGAGTGTTTTAGCGGTGTCGTGGGTGAGGAGGAGCGGATCCGTGAGATGTTCTTGAGCTGGAGCCGGAGGGATGTGGTGAGGGCCTCGATGTGGGGCTTGAAGGATAGGGAGGAGTCAAGGATTACCCGAGGCACTTGGCTTGGGGGACGGGGGAGAGGCGCAGTCGTTGATGCAGATGGATAGGTTGGGAGGTGGGTGGAATTTCTTGGGGGGAAGACTATGAATTCAGTTTTGTCCATGTGATTTAAGGAAGCGAGCAGAGAAGAAGGATGAGATGGCGAAAGGCATTGTGGATTTTCGAGAGTAGGGAGTTGATGTCAGGGCCGGACAGGTAGATTTGGGTGTCGTCGGCGTAGAGGTGGTACTGGAGGCCTTGGGACTCGATGAGTTGCCCTAGGCTGAGAGTGTAAATGGAGAAAAGTAGGGGTCCCAGGACCGAACCTTGGGGGACTCCGACAGAAAGGGGGTAGGGTGAGGAGGAGGTGTGGGAGTGGGAGATGCTGAAGGTCCGGTCCGCTAGGTATGAGGAGATCCAGGAGAGGGCAAGGTGGGTGATGCCAAGAGATTCCAGGATCCGGAGAAGAAGGGAGTGGTCAACCGTGTCGAAGGCGGCAGACAGGTCGAGGAGGAGGATGGAGTAGTGGTGTTTGTTCTTGGCGGTCAGTAGGTCGTTGGTGACTTTGGTCAGGGCTGTTTCGGTGGAATGGAGGGGTCGGAAGCCGGACTGTAGGCGGTCGAAGTGGGATCACGAGGAGAGGTGAGAGGACAGTTCGGAGTGGACGTGCTGTTCAAGTAGCTTAGAGGCGAATAGGAGAAGAGATATGGGGCGATAGTTAGAGACAGAGGTAGGGTCAAGTGAGGTTTTTTTTAGGATGGGCGTGATTAGGGCGTGTTTGAAGGCCGAGGGGAAGGTACCAGTGCTAAGTGAAAGGTTAAAGAGGTGGGTGAGGGCTGGGATGAAAATGGAGGTGTGGTTGGGAATGAGGTGGGATGGGAGTGGGTCATGGGCGCTGGTGGTGAGGTGTGATTTTGACAGGAGGGAGGAGAGTTGGTCTTCAGTTATGGGGGGGAAGTGGCTGATGGAGGAGGAGGGCAGTGTAGATGGGAAGGGGAGTTGTGGGGATAGTGGACCGAAGCTGCTTCTGATCTTGTCGATTTTTCCTTGAAGAAGGTCGCAAAGTCTTCAGCAGAGATGAGGGGAGAAGGGGGAGGAGCAGGCAGGCGAAGTAAGGAGTTGAAAGTTTTGAAGAGCTGTTTGGGGTTGCGGGACAGAGAGGTTATAAGGGATGAGAAGAACACTTGCTTGGCGGAAGCAAGTGCCGTCTTGAAGTCAGTGATGGATTGCTTGAACAGAGCAAAGTGCTCGGGGGTGTGAGACTTTTTCCATCTCCTCTCGGCGACCCTGGATGCCCGTCTCAGGTTTTAGTGAGGGTGGTGTGCCAGGGTTGCCTGTTAATGCGTGGAGCATGGAGAGTGAGGGGGGCGGCTAGGTCGAGAGCGTTCGTTATGGTGGTGTTGTATAGGGTGGTGGCAATGTCAATGTCGTCGGGCGCAGGGAATGTCGGTGAGAGGGAGGAGTGATTCAGAGAATAAAGGAAGATCAAGATGTTTTAGGTTTCGGCGAGGGTGATCAAGTTTGCGGAGAGGGGGTAGTGTGGCAGGGAGGAGTGGGCGGAGAAGGTCAAGAGATGGTGGTCGGACAGTGTGAGTTCCGAGGTTGTGAGGTTAGAGAGGGAGCAAAGGCGGGTAAAGATGAGGTCAAGCGTGTGGCCTTGTTCGTGGGTGGGAGAGGAGGACCATTGGGAGAGCCCTAGGGAAGTGGTCAAGGAAAGAAGGTTGGAGGTGGCTGAGGAGGGAGTGTCAACAGGGATATTGAAGTTGCCCATGATGATGGAGGGGATGTCAGTGGAGAGAAGTGAAGTAGCCAGGTTGTGAAGTGGTCAAGGAAGGAGGCGGTGGGTCCAGGGGGGCGGTAGATGATGGCTATTTGGAGGTTGCAGGGGGAGAAGATTCGGACTGAGTGGGCTTCGAAGGAGGGGACAGTGACGGATGGGGGCTGGGGGATAGGGCTGAAGGTGCAGGAGTTGGACAGCAGTATGCCGACTCCACTGCCGTGTTTGCCAGAGGGACGAGGGGTGTGGGACAGGCTGAGTAGTGTGCAGCAGGGGAGGCCGTGTCGAAGGGGGTGAGCCAGGTCTCGGTGAGGCCAAGGAATGACAGTTTCCTGGAGATAAAGAGATCATGGATGTCGGGGAGTTTGTTGCACACTGAGCGGGCATTCCAGAGTGCGCCGGGTAGAGCGGTAGGTGGGGCATGGGTTGGGGAAATGGGTCTGATGTTGGTGGGGTTGCGAGGGTGGTGTGAGTTGCGATGGTGGCAGTGGTCGTGGGTTGAAGGTTGTTGTGGGGATGTTGCGGGGGGAGGGGCCAGGATTGGGGGAGATGTCACCGGCAAGGAGGAGGAGTAGGCAGAGGGTTAGCAGGTGGGAGCATGATAGCTTGCGAGGCGGGCGTGCTTGTTTGGTGATTGAGGATTGAAAGTGAATGAAAAGGTTGGTGAAGTGGGTGAGGTGTTCGGCAGGATGGAGGGTTGAGAGCAGTATATTGTTGCTGGGAGGGGGGATGAGTGGGGGTAGTAGGAAGTGGAGAAGGATGGGAGTGAGAGTGAGGAGTAGCGGGAACATTGCATATGGAGAACAGGGAGTGAGTGTGGCAGCAGGGGTCAGAAGCAGAGTGGGGAAAGTTGTGGTAGTGGGTGAATGGCCATCAGTGGGGAGCGGTCACGGGATGAGGTGATGACCGGGGTGAGATGCAAGGTGGGGGGTCGGTGGAGAGCGATGGGGCAGTTGGGGGATCGGTCAAGGCGGTCAGGGTTGACAGAGGCGATTGCGGGTTGGTTGATGGAGCAGCCGTGGGACAGGTGAGGCATCCAGGGTTCAGTCCGGGGGGGTGGAATGCCATCAAGGGGAGATGTGGCTGGGGATGAGATCTAGTAGTCCGGGACAGGATGGTGGAGCTGAGGACAAGGTGATGCAGCCAGTATGGGGAGAAATAGTAGTGCAAGAGGAGGTAAGATGGCTGGGGAAGATGGGTGGGCTGATGACTAGTTCCTTATTTGTGAGGATTGAAGGGATAATTGAAGAAGTAGTAAGGTGTAGGATAGCTTTTTTTTCTCTTATTTCTGTGTCAACTTATGTATATTCGGAGTTATCATTTAGTTGTAATATACTAAATCTTAATAAAAGACATGATTAAAAATAAAAAAACACAAATCAACGATTGCCTATTGCATCGATCTGTCAGATCCGATTCTATCCGGTTTTTGATTCAGATGCAAAAATCTGAGCATTCTCCGATTTTTGCACAGGAAAGAAATGAAAAAAATCGGATCGGACGCTAGTTCGGATGCCATTTAGTGCACATCCGAATCGGTCCGATTCCCATAGGGTGACATGGGGCCAAATTCGGATCCGATGCAGTCTGATTTATATCGGAACAGCGTTGGATTTCACAAAATCGTAATGTGAAAGCGGCCTAACGTGGCCTTTAAGCCTGTAACTTGCTGAGATGTGGGGTGTGTCTCAGGATGTTTTAATGGAGTCTGTGTTTGACATGAGAGAGGCTGAAAGACACTGAGGCCTGGAGAGCTCAGTTCCTGGAGGCCGGTGTGGACTGACTACAGGCTGTGTGTGAGGTAACGGACTGGATGCTTTTGTAAAGCTGAAGGAAGGCTCTTGTGTAATTTGCACTGTGGTTTATGCTGTCCTGAATAAACCAGCTGGACCCGTTTCATAGAAGAGACTGCTGCTGTGTTTATGGTTTTGTGCTGCTAGTGAGTGAACCCCGGCCCGCTCCATGATCGCTATATCACACAATGTAAAAGCAAATTTCACTGATCGGGGCTGATCGGTGTTAGGCCCCATTCACACGCTGCTTTTTTTGCTGCGTATTTTTAGGCCTGGTTCACATCACAATTTTGTGCCTGTCCGTGGGATCTGAGTTTAAAGGAGGATCCCACGGACAGGCACAGATCCACACGGATCCCTGCACTCGGATGGCAAATAGCCATCCGATCTGTGTCTATGCAGGATCCGTGTGGATCCTGTTCTCTCTGCTTCTTCTCTATCTGTCCCTGTCACTCCCTGTCTGTCCCTCTTCTATGTCTGCTCTCCCTCTCTTCTATCCTTCTCGCTGCTGCAGGGCTGTGACAGTCTCCATATCTTCTGGTGACTGAAGATCCTGTGGTGATGTCACAGAGCCGGTCACCTGATGTGTCTGTGACATCACCACAGGATCTTCAGTCACTAGAAGATGAGGAGACTGTCACAGACTCACAGCCCTGCAGCAGCCGCCGGAAGGTAAATATCCTATGGGAGGATTTTTTTATTTTTTTATTTACACATTCCGGAGGGGAGAGGATAGAAGAGGGACAGACAGGGAGTGACAGGGACAGACAGTGTTAATTATGTACTGAGCATTGCCTCTGGGCATGCTCAGTACATAAGCACGGAGCTGACATTGAATCCGGGTTCAACTCGGATCCGATGTCCATAGACTCCTATGCTATCGGGGATCCGAGGCTGTCCGATTTCGTTCTCGGACACAAAAATGCAGCAGGCTGCATTTTTGTGTCCGTGCTTAAATCGGACAGGATGGGATGGTGCCAAAATTGGATGGCAAAAGGCACACATCCGATCCGATCCGAGCCCCATAGGGATACATGGGATCCGATTTCGAATACGAGTGTATCCGTTTTGAAACGGATACACTCGGATGCCTTGAAATCGTGATGTGAACCCGGCCTTACGCACAAACTCTCAAAAAAAGCCAGGAGTGGAACAATCAAAACCGGGAGTGGCACACTCAGGGGAAAGGTCTAATGGTGGGGTTACATGTCCCGATATCGCGGCGATATCGGAGGCAACGGCGCGGGAGTGCGCATTTTTTCAGCCCTTTTCCCGATATCGCATCGGCGGTTTACACGCTGCGATATCGGGAAACAACGTCCCTCCGATGTCTACGCCAACCAACCCAGTAACGACCATTTAACATGGGAGTTAATGGGTAGCGTCGGCGTACAGATCGGAGTTGGGCTGTCACACGCTGCGATGCTGCTACAACGGCCATGCGATATCGGGGAGTTGAATAGCTTTGCTATTCAACCCCGATATCATTTTGGCATCGTTCCAGCATCGCGTTGTACGCTCAAACCGTACAACGCGCAAACGATATCGGGTCCAACTCGCGACCCACGTGACTTTTTGTCGGAGTTGGATCGGAGTTGAATGCCGATATCGCGGCGTGTAAACCCACCATCATGGCCACTTTACACACACCAACTTATCTGTCCAACATCTAACCAACTTACTGGCTGCAGTGAAATCATGGACACATTTTGTGACTGTGTACAAATGGAACAATGTGTCCATGATTTCACTGCAACCAGAGATCTGTTCAGAAGTTGGACAGATAAGTTGGTGTGTGTAAAGTGGCCATAATAGAAACAAGTGCTCCACTTATATGTTTAATCACCCACTCCTGGTTTGTGATGAGCTTGAGCTTACAAATATGCAGCAAAAAAAGCAGTGTGTGAATGGGGCCTTATAGTATGTGGGCTGGTGGGGCTTGTTTTCCAGGGCTGCTTTTTAGTCCCAGTCCGGCCCTGCTGTATATACGATATAAGGGGCACACACAGTCCTGTACACTGTATATACAATATATGGGGCACACACAGTCCTGTACACTGTATATACAATATATGGGGCACACACAGTCCTGTACACTGTATATACAATATATGGGGCACACACAGTCCTGTACACTGTATATACAATATATGGGGCACACACAGTCCTGTATACTGTATATATAATATATAGAGCACACAGTCCTGTATACTGTATATACAATATATGGGCACACACAGTCCTGTATACTGTATATATAATATATGGAGCACACAGTCCTGTACACTGTATATACATATATAGAGCACACACAGTCCTGAACACTGTATATACAATATATGGGGCACACACAGTCCTGTATACTGTATATACAATATATGGGGCACACACAGTCCTGTATACTGTATATACAATATATGGGGCACACACAGTCCTGTATACTGTATATACAATATATGGGGCACACACACAGTCCTGTACACTGTATATACAATATATGGGGCACACACAGTCCTGTATACTGTATATATAATATATGGGGCACACACAGTCCTGTACACTGTATATACAATATATGGGGCACACACAGTCCTGTATACTGTATATATAATATATAGAGCACACAGTCCTGTATACTGTATATACAATATATGGGGCACACACAGTCCTGTATACTGTATATATAAATATATGGAGCACACAGTCCTGTACACTGTATATACATATATAGAGCACACACAGTCCTGTATACTGTATATACAATATATAGGAGCACACACAGTCCTGTATACTGTATATACAATATATGGGGCACACACAGTCCTGTATACTGTATATACAATATATAGAGCACACACAGTCCTGTATACTGTATATATAAATATATGGAGCACACAGTCCTGTACACTGTATATACAATATATGGGGCACACACAGTCCTGTATACTGTAATATACATATATGGGGCACACACAGTCCTGTACACTGTATATACAATATATGGGGCACACACAGTCCTGTATACTGTATATATAATATATGGGGCACACACAGTCCTGTTACACTGTATATACAATATATGGGGCACACACAGTCCTGTATACTGTATATATAATATATAGAGCACACACAGTCCTGTATACTGTATATACAATATATGGGGCACACAGTCCTGTATACTGTATATACAATATATGGAGCACACACAGTCCTGTACACTGTATATACATATATAGAGCACACACAGTCCTGTATACTGTATATACATATATAGAGCACACACAGTCCTGTATACTGTATATACAATATATGGGGCACACACAGTCCTGTATACTGTATATACAATATATGAGCACACACAGTCCTGTATACTGTATATATAATATATGGAGCACACAGTCCTGTACACTGTATATACAGTATATAGAGCACACACAGTCCTGTACACTGTATATAACAATATATGGGGCACACACAGTCCTGTATACTGTATATACAATATATGGGGCACACACAGTCCTGTATACTGTATATACAATATATAGAGCACACACAGTCCTGTATACTGTATATACAATATATGGGGCACACACAGTCCTGTATACTGTATATACAATATATGGAGCACACACAGTCCTGTATACTGTGTATACAATATATGGAGCACACACAGTCCTGTATACTGTATATATAATATATAGAGCACACACAGTCCTGTATACTGTATACAATATATGGGCACACACAGTCCTGTATACTGTATATACAATATATGGGGCACACACAGTCCTGTATACTGTATATACAATATATAGAGCACACACAGTCCTGTATACTGTATTACAATATATGGGGCACACACAGTCCTGTATACTGTATATCACAATATATGGAGCACACACAGTCCTGTATACTGTTATACACAATATTGGGCACACACAGTCCTGTATAATGTATATACAATATATGGGGCACACACAGTCCTGTATACTGTATATAAATATATGGGTCACACCACAGTCCTGTATACTGTATATAAATATATGGAGCACACACAGTCCTGTATACTGTATATATAATATATGGGGCACACACAGTCCTGTATACTGTATATATAATATATAGGAGCACACACAGTCCTGTATACTGTATATACAATATATGGGCACACACAGTCCTGTATACTGTATATACAATATATGGCACACACAGTCCTGTATACTGTATATATAATATATGGAGCACACAGTCCTGTACACTGTATATACAGTATATAGAGCACACACAGTCCTGTACACTGTATATATCAATATATGGGGCACACACAGTCCTGTATACTGTATATACAATATATGGGCACACACAGTCCTGTATACTGTATATACAATATATGGAGCACACACAGTCCTGTATACTGTATATACAATATATAGAGCACACACAGTCCTGTATATGTATATACAATATATGGGGCACACACAGTCCTGTATACTGTATATACAATATATAGAGCACACACAGTCCTGTATACTGTATATACAATATATGGGGCACACACAGTCCTGTATACTGTATATACAATATATGGGGCACACACAGTCCTGTATACTGTATGTACAATATATGGAGCACACACAGTCCTGTATACTGTATATATAATATATGGAGCACACACAGTCCTGTATAATGTATATACAATATATGGAGCACACACAGTCCTGTATACTGTATATACAATATATAGAGCACACACAGTCCTGTATACTGTATATACAATATATGGGCACACACAGTCCTGTAAAATGTATATACAATATATGGAGCACACACAGTCCTGTATACTGTATATACAATATATAGAGCACACACAGTCCTGTATACTGTATATACAATATATGGAGCACACACAGTCCTGTATATGATATACAATATATGGGGCACACACAGTTACATATACACATCGTCTATGTACAATATATGGGCACACACAGTCCTGTATACACAATATATGGCGCACACACAGTCCTGTATAATGTATATACAATATATGGGGCACACACAGTCCTGTATACTGTATATACAATATATATAGCACACACAGTCCTGTATAGTATGATATACAATATATAGAGCACACACAGTCCTGTATACTGTATATATAATATATGGGGCACACACAGTCCTGTATACTGTATATAAATATATAGAGCACACACAGTCCTGTATACTGTATATATAATATATGGAGCACACACAGTCCTGTATACTGTATATACAATATATGGGGCACACACAGTCCTGTATACTGTATATACAATATATGGAGTACACACAGTCCTGTATACTGTATATACAATATATAGAGCACACACAGTCCTGTATGCTGTATATATAATATATAGAGCACACACAGTCCTGTATACTGTATATATAATATATGGGGCACACACAGTCCTGTATACTGTATATATAATATATAGGAGCACACACAGTCCTGTATACTGTATATACAATATATGGAGCACACACAGTCCTGTATACTGTATATATAATATATAGAGCACACACAGTCCTGTATACTGTATATACAATATATGGAGCACACACAGTCCTGTATACTGTATATACAATATATAGAGCACACACAGTCCTGTATACTGTATATACAATATATAGAGCACACACAGTCCTGTATACTGTATATATAAAATGCCCCCGGGTATATACTGATCCTATCTACATACAGATGACTGAGCACAGTCCCTGTCTGATTTCCTCAGACTTCCGCTCTGGCTCCTCCTCTGGCCGCTCATTTGCATTTACCCATGATGCCTCACTGTGTGCTCTGCTCTTCTCGGTGTTACAATTCGTTTTTTTGTAGTGTCCGGTTATACTGAGGCGGCGCCGGTGATGGCGTCATGTGTGTAATGATAATAATATGTAGTGACTGCTATGACTGTGAGTCTCCATGATGTGCAGGGGGGCGCCGCACAGCCGGGCCCGGGCCGCACACAGCTCGGGTTATACAATACAGAGGTTCATATACAGTACAATAATTGGATACAATATGATACAATACTTTATATAATAATAATAATAATCTTAATTTTTGGATGCCCGGCACCCGCCGACGCTGGGCAAATTGTGCAGGTTAAAGACAAAACAACTGATGACATGGAGCAGACTGCAGAGATCTCACCACTAGAGGGCACCACTGTACACTATACTAGAGAGATCCTCACCACTAGAGGGGTGCCACTATACACAGGAGACTGCAGACATCTCACCACTAGAGGGGCCACTGTACACCGGAGACTGCAGAGATCTCACCACTAGAGGGCACCACTGTACAGATACTGCAGAGATCTCACCACTAGAGGGCACCACTGTACACAGGACACTGCAGAGATCTCACCACTAGAGGGCACCACTGTACACAGGACACTGCAGAGATCTCACCACTAGAGGGCGCACTGTACACAGGACACTGCAGAGATCTCACCACTAGAGGGCGTCACTGTACACAGGAGACTGCAGAGATCTCACCACTAGAGGGCGCCATTGTACACAGGAGACTGCAGAGATCTCACCACTAGAGGGTGCCACTGTACACAGGAGACTGCAGAGATCTCACCACTAGAGGGCGTCACTGTACACAGGAGACTGCAGAGATCTCACCACTAGAGGGCGCCATTGTACACAGGAGACTGCAGAGATCTCACCACTAGAGGGTGCCACTGTACACAGGAGACTGCAGAGATCTCACCACTAGAGGGCGCCACTGTACACAGGAGACTGCAGAGATCTCACCACTAGAGGGCGCCACTGTACACAGGAGACTGCAGAGATCTCACCACTAGAGGGCGCCACTATACACAGGACACTGCAGAGATCTCACCACTAGAGGGCACCACTGTACACAGGACACTGCAGAGATCTCACCACTAGAGGGCACCACTCTACACAGGACACTGCAGAGATCTCACCACTAGAGGGCACCACTGTACACAGGAGACTGCAGAGATCTCACCACTAGAGGGCGCCACTGTACACAGGAGACTGCAGAGATCTCACCACTAGAGGGCGCCACTGTACACAGGAGACTGCAGAGATCTCACCACTAGAGGGCGCCACTGTACACAGGAGACTGCAGAGATCTCACCACTAGAGGGCGCCACTATACACAGGACACTGCAGAGATCTCACCACTAGAGGGCACCACTGTACACAGGACACTGCAGAGATCTCACCACTAGAGGGCACCACTGTACACAGGAGACTGCAGAGATCTCACCACTAGAGGGCGCCACTGTACACAGGAGACTGCAGAGATCTCACCACTAGAGGGCACCACTGTACACAGGAGACTGCAGAGATCTCACCACTAGAGGGCTCCACTGTACACAGGAGACTGCAGAGATCCCACCACTAGAGGGCGCCACTGTACACAGGAGACTGCAGAGATCTCACCACTAGAGGGCACCACTGTACACAGGAGACTGCAGAGATCTCACCACTAGAGGGCTCCACTGTACACAGGAGACTGCAGAGATCTCACCACTAGAGGGCACCACTGTACACAGGAGACTGCAGAGATCTCACCACTAGAGGGCACCACTGTACACAGGAGACTGCAGAGATCTCACCACTAGAGGGCACCACTGTACACGGAGACTGCAGAGATCTCACCACTAGAGGGCACCACTGTACACAGGAGACTGCAGAGATCTCACCACTAGAGGGCACCACTGTACACAGGAGACTGCAGAGATCTCACCACTAGAGGGCGCCACTGTACACAAGAGACTGCAGAGATCTCACCACTAGAGGGCACCACTGTACACAGGAGACTGCAGAGATCTCACCACGGTGGCGCTGGCAGTGCTACTGGAGGCATCCATAGGCGCTTCGGGGTCATTCCTAGGGTCAACGATCATACTGTCGTCGTCGCTGGAGGAGGCCAACATGCTGGAGGCCCCCTAGTGAATTACAGCCAGTGTTCAAATAGTTAATCAGTTCGGGAATTTCCAGACTAGGCGCGGCGCTCGGGATTGCTCGGCTGAGCGAGGGGCGGGCTTCAGTTTCGCGCTCTACAGGCCGACACGCCCCCTTTCTTCCCACTCTTCGGCGCAGTAATGGCGGCGTACTTTGAACAGTCACTCAATACCGTTGAAATCATGGCACACAGTACCCGGTAATACCGGGCACGAGATCCTGTTCGTGACGCCAGAAATATATGTCGAGCCCCAGGCCCTGGGGTACTCGGGTATCAGGCTCGGTGGGTGTTTTCACGTGGATGTCACGGGTGACAGCGCCTGGGTGACACTTCAATAACGGGGGTATGTACAGGGGATTAGAGTTTGTCATGTGACGCCGCCTGTAGTATCTGGTGATGGGTCACCAGCATGCCACAGTCCTCCGGAGGTCGTTGGTAATGCGGCTAAGATGGCAAAGCTCCCTACAGGTGGAGCTGGACCTCCGGGGCAGCGAAGTGTAAAGGGGCAGCTTGGAGTGGAACTTTAAGTTGGGATAGGGAGTGATGTCTATAAGGAGCACCAGGAGCGGAAAGGAATGACGCACACACACTGCAGAAAGTCTCTTTTACCTTTTTACTGGTGGTATAGCAGGTAAAACGTCCAGGGCACTGTCGGGTGACCAGGTGCACAGTGAGCTTCCACAGCAAGTGGGTATAAGGCCTCCTCAGGTTCCCTGCTGTCGCTGAAGCGCTGTCTGCGTGCAGCCAGACTGGCCTCCTTACTTCCTCTGGTCCTCTCTCTCTCCTCCTGCGCGGTCCATGGGTTACCCTCTCTGACCACTGCTTTGTGATTCCTCACTACGGTGTCTGGCTCCCTCTTTATGGGTACGCAGGGGGAACAGGTGACTGAAGTCTCCATGGTATGACGGGGTTTTCTGCAGTCTTGGCGTAATCCTGCAGGTGCTGACCCCCGAAGTCAGCAGGTCTTGGGTGAACCTCCGCCGGTTCCTCACTCCCTTGGCTCTGCTCCTTGCCTTCTGTTTCCACTCCTAGGCTTAGCTCAGCGTAGAAGGGCCACTCCGGGTCGCTGGTTCGGGACTAACTGCGGCACCGATCACCAGGACGTTTTCGCAGCTCTCCTAGCGTCTGCACACTCTAACTCCTCCCCCAGCAGCAGTATATATAGGGGAACTCCTGTAAAGTCAGTGAGTGTGGCTCCCTCTACTGTGCCGGGGTGGAAGGTGTTGCATGTAGTAGGTACCTGCTGTGGAAACCAAGCTGTGCATTAGAGAAGGCTGTGGCTACCTGCATGAGCAGGGCGCCACACTAACCGCGCCCCCGACACTGACTGATAGCCGCCTCTGTACAGATGTATTTCTGGGCTGACTATTAGTCTGTGCCGGGGGCACTGGTACAGCTGGCGCTCACTATGCACAGAGCAGTGACTGAAGCCACATCTCACTGGCAGCGGGGTTCACAGTGCAGTGGCCACACTGGGTCAGAACGCTATTGACCTGAAGATTAATTCCGTGTCTACATATTAACAGTTTTGTTTTTTTTACATGGCAGGTTCCCTTTAAAATAAATGCCAGAATTGAGTTACTTGGGTGAATTTTTATTCTTCAAACTCATTGGTGTAGTTCAAAACTTCATCTAGTTGTGCGAAAAACATCCTGCAAATGTCTGTCTGTGTTGATGTGTGGCGCCCCTTTGATGAGGTGGCCACAAAGGGAAGTGCAGCCAGGTAAGGCAACACGGTTGACAAAATACCCACACAGATGCACACACCGACCCTACGCCTAGGACTGATGGGCTTCCCCGCCGCAGCTGAGGCCAGTGAAGGAGGTCAGGTCGAGATCCTCACCAGGGAGGAATTCCTAAAGAGATGTGTGGCCCAGTGGGAGGTGGAAGATGCTGCCCAGAGAGTGGAGATGCAGGCCAAAATAGAGAGGACAATGGCAGCCAAGTCAATAGTGCGAGCCAGCCGAGCTACATCCCGTAACTGGCGCCGCGAGGGACAAGTTGTTAAATTGAAACCAAAAGAAGGGTACGGTTTTATCCGCGAGCCTGGCGCCCACTCAGACACCTTTGTGAACCGGTGAGACGTAGAATCTCACCTGCTGGAAGGTCACCCGGACAGGGACTTGATCATAGGAGAGTGGATGTCCTTTGTCTTAATACCTGGAGAGCGAGGCACTTACGCCATGAGGGTCAAAAGACTTGTTTTGAGAGAGGCTGCAATGGCTGAAGCCATAGACTAAAACCCAGATCCCAAAGATGTAGCAGTCCCAGAGCAACGACCCGCAGAGGCAGCAGCAATCCCGGCAAGGATGTAGACTTCAAGCCAAGGAACTCAGACGTCCTTACATGGATGGCCAGAGTGTTCAGCACCCATTGTGAGAGTTTAATGTGCGTGATGGGAGACTTTGCCTTGGAAGGTGCCCAAAAAGAAGGGAAAGATGAAGAAGGACTGAGCTGTACCTGGACAGCTGAACCGTAAGTGAGAATGTGATGTTTCCCTTGGTGTCTCCATCATTTTCCTGAATGTTGTCACGCTTCCTGGGAAAGGCGCCCTAGAGTGGACCCACTGGGCCGTGGTACCGAACTCCCCTGGTTGAGCTGGACCTAGTTTACCCAACCCCTATACAGGGATTGTCAGGGGCAAGCCCAGGGGGTCTAAATACCACGGCTGCTAGTACCAGGGGGGGCGGCTCCTAAGGTTAGCCTATGCTTCGGCACAGCTAAGGATTCCGGGTAATGGTACAAGGCTAGGTGAACAGGAATGGTGCTACCAGGGAAGAGCAGAGCTAGGGTTCCAAGTAATGGGGTACAAGGAAGGCCTGACCAACAGTCAGCAAGGCAGATGCAAACTGACTTAATAATCAGGCACCTCCCATCAGTGGAGGTGGCCTGATATACTAGAGGAAGAGCAGCTATTGGCCAAGGGGAGTGTCAGGTTGGACCGTTCCGTTCCCTAGAGTCACAGGGGAGGAGTGCTCCTAGTGCATCTCTGATTGGTCACATGAATACGACCATTGCAATGTGCTCATGTGTGAGCCCGGTGGTCAGCTGACAGGAAGGGAACCCGGCGACGGCTCCGAGACACAGTACGCCTAGACGCCGGATGCCCGGTCATTAGAGGATGCCGACCCGGGAGAGGTGAGCTGGGGAGCTGTGCCAGGGGACCTAACAGTATCCCCTCTCTCACGTCCACTTCTCCGAAGGCGCACTAAACACCTCGCCAGAATGCGTGGCACATCAATGTTCTCACGTGGCTCCCAGGTCCCCTCTCCTCAGGACCGAAGCCAACCCTGTCAATCAAGAAGAGGGTCTTGCCTCTACTCTTCTTCATGGCAAGGATGTCCCTGATCTCATAGACCTTCTCAGAGCTGAGAGGCCGTGGCACGGTGCCGGAGGATGGATGGAAACGACAACAAGACCTGAAAGGAATTGGGGATGCGAAGCGAGGCAGGCAGTCTCAACTTGTAGTCAACGTTGTTGATGCATCCAAGGACTTCGAAAGGACCGATATAACGCGGCCCTAACTTGTAGGAGGGCACCTTCAGCCTGACGTATCTGGAAAAAAGCCACACTTTATCGCCCGGGAGATGAGACGGTGCCTCTAAGCGTCTCTTATCGGCATGTCTCTTCATCCTGCTGGAGGCTTGTGTAAGGGCGTCTCTGGTCTCACTCCAGATCTTGGTAAAGTCCATAGACAATGCATCGGCCGCCGGGTTGACGGACGCTGAGGAGAACGGAAGAGGTAAACCAGGATGTTGCCCAAATACCACGACAAAGGGAGATTTAGCTGACTACTCGCTAGAGTGATTGTTGTAAGCAAATTCCGCCCAAGGAAGGAGACAGGTCCAATTATCGTGATGAGCGTTGGCGAAGTGCGGAGGTAAGTGGTGAGGAGTTGGTTAATGCGCTCCACCTGCCCATTGGACTTGTGGATGATAAGCCGAGGAGAAGTCCAGCGTGATATCCATATGCTTGCACAGCGCCCTCCAGAACCGGGAAGTGAACTGAACTCCCCAATCGGACATGATATGACGAGGAAATCTGTGGAGCCGGAAGATCTGTTCGATGAATATCTTGGCCAACTCAGGAGCGGATGGTAGACCGGGCAAAGGAACAAAATGAGCTATTTTAGAGAAGCGATCCACGACTACCCATATGACCGTACAGCCACTCGGAGCCACGATGATTATCCTGGTAGGATCGACGATATGGAAGGTCTCCTCTTCCACATCCGATTGCTGGAAGGACCTTGACAGAGCATCAGCCTTGACGTTTTTACTGCTAGGCCGGAAGTGCAGTTCAAAGGTGAAACTGGCAAAGAACAGGGACCACTTGAACTGCCGGGGGTTGAGCCTCTGGGTGGACTGGAGATAAGCCAGGCTCTTGTGGTCTGTGAAGATAATGAACAGATGAACGGCACCCTTGAGGAGGTGTCGCCACTCCTCCAATGCCAATTTGATGGCCAGCAATTCACGATCCCCAATAGAGAAGTTGCGCTCCGATGAGGTAAATGCTTTGGAGAAAAACCTGCAGGTGACTAACCGACCCGAAGAGGATTTCTGGGAGAGGACAGCCCCCGCTCCTATGGAGGAGGCATTGTGTTTTCTGCAGTGCCTTTATACGCCATTCACACTTGAACAGCTCCACATGTAGCCTTGCCATTTGCATTCATTAGCCAGTAAGCTATTTCACATTTCATAGTGTTAAGGTACCTTCACACACAGCAATATTGCTAGGCAATTTCACTGGCAATTTGCTGGTTGCAGTGAAATCATGGAGGCATTGTTACATTTGTACACAGCAACAAAATAGAACAATGTGTCCTTGATTTCACTGCAACCAGCAAATTGCCAGTGAAATTGCCTAGCAATATTGCTGTGTGTGACGGTACCTTGAGTGTGCAGCAGATATAATTCCCTTTGACTTGATATTTTTTCTACTAGCACCTTTCACACAGGAGGGTCGCCGGTCGTCTTTTAATGTTAATCTTGAAAAGCACAGACTGGAAGAGATCTGTCACTCACATGGCGCGGCGCTGGGAGAAGCTGCATGGACTGGTTAGGCCTTTCCCTGTCTCATCTTCTGGGCTAGCCTCATTCCAATGGTGTTGGCGCTGTGTCACATGACATTAATGTATTTCTGGGCTGCAGTCTTCACACTTCACGTATGTTGGTTCGGACAGAACTGTGAAGGCTGCAGCCAATCAGTTCTCAATGATGGGCTGCAGTGACATGTGACTGCCAGAAGACACAGAGCCAACATCATTGTAATGGCGCTGGTCAATGTAGTGAGTATGTGTTTCCTTCATTTTTTATGGGGCAGTTTAGCATTTAATAAGTAGTTGCTCTGTAGCGGACAACCTTCTAATAAAATACATTGTTTGGTGGAGAAGCCATTTTCCCCTTTTTCTCCTCTGGACCTGTCTGTTCCTCAATATGCTGCAGAAGGAGCCTCCCCCCACTGCTCTTCCCGCCCTTTTTGCCAAAGCCCCACCTCTTAACTGTCAATCAGAAATGGAACAGATCAGAAGAAAATTAACCCCCGTGTTCTCGGCAGGATTTGTTAAACCTTTCTGTTTCTTATTATCTGTCATATTTTGGTTTTATGTTCTTTTAATAATCAAATCTAACCTCTTAATCCTCTCCATAATCCCATTGGTAATCCCCATGCATTCGTACCACACTATCCCTCGTGCGGTTTTCACATGTACTTGCACGTTTTTCATAATTATATTAAAGATTAGAAGTTTCTCTAATGTATTCTGGTAGGTTTTCATTAATGATCCTGTACTACAAGGGGGTGATGGGGTATGGAATCACATATATTAGGTGGGTCCCCTTATTATAAATATTATTCTTTATTATTTTATTTTAGATAACTGGACGATTAGCTGTTTGTAACATGGACTGGGATCCACTGAAAGCTAAAGACCTGCTCGCACTGTTTAATTCCTTTAAACCTAAACGGGGGATTGTGTTTTCTGTAAAGGTAAGTCATTACTAAACTAGAACCCATGGATGTCTGTCAGTCATCTCCGGAGCGTCCGGATTGCTACCTTTATTGGAGGCACACTGGTGTTTGCAAGCTCTGCGGATTCTGCGGATAAAATTTCTCAAAAACGCAAGCGTAATGCGCATGTATCTTTAACATGGAGTGCACATACGTGCGCAGACATTTTTTGGCATGCGTATGGCTGCGTATGCGTACCGGCGCGTCGAAATTCCGCGGCCGGGAGACACAACAGGTTGCATTTTTTTGGGTGCTCAAAAAAGCGCAAGCGTACGAATAGGCATAAACTACGCATTATTCTCTGTGTACGGAATCGAACGCATGGACTTGCGGATGTCTGCGTTTGGTACGCATGCGTAAGAGACAATGTGCATGCACAGAAAGATTAGCAGTACCTCTCATCGCCTGCCCATTTCCCAGCCCACCAAACAAGCTGTATAAAGAGGGTTTCTGGCCTTCTCATGGTAAACTGCTGGATGCCACTCCCTATGGGCGGTATCTGTCAAAAAACTACCAGAACAGTGCGGATGCCGCAGAAGAATTATTGAAGAAATGCGTGGAAAAACGCAAACAAATGCATGCATACGCAGCGGTTTTTTGAATTTTTGCGGATGACTATGCGTAAGAAAAATGCTGTGTATGCATGCGTTTTTACATGTGTTTGCGCATGCGCATCTTCCGCAGCGCTTGCAAACGCCAGTGTGAAACCAGCCTTAGTGACAATTTGCATATGCAATTTCCCAGAGGAGCATTGCGTCTTAAAGTCTCCTCATCTACCGGCTGGCAGAATGCTCTCCACAAGGAGAATAGATACTCCACCAGACACCATATTCTCATCATACATTTAACCTACATTACATGCCGCTCTGTCTGCCTGTGACCTAGGGGAAGTGGAAGCACCAGAATATTTTTCCCTTATTCTTCTGAGCAAGACAAAATACTATTTAGAGACACCTCTATCTTAAAATGAGCTCAACATGTATAAGAACCTCACCCCATAACAGTCCTAGGCCGATGCTCGGGTGACCTCACTATATAGGGTGGGCAATTTATATGGCTGCACCTAAATAAAATGGGAATGGTTGGTGATATCAACTTCCTGTTTGTGGCACATTAGTATATGGGAAGGGGAAAACTTTTCCAGATGAGTGGTGACCATGGCGGCCATTTTGGAGTCGGCCATTTTGGATCCAACTTTATTTTATTCACTGAAAAGAGGGTCATGTGACACATCAAACGTATTGAGAATTTCATAAGAAAAACAATGTTGTGCTTGGTGTTAATGTAACGTTATTCTGTGATGAGTTATTTACAAGTTTATGACCACTTATAAAATGTGTTCAAAGTGCTGCCCATTGTGTTGTATTGTCAATGCAACCCTCTTCTCCCACTCTGGACACACTGATAGCAACACCGCAGAAGAAATGCAGCACAGGCTTTCAGGGAGAAGAGGGTTGTATTGATAATACAACACAATGGGCAGCACTTTGAACACATTTTATAAGTGGTCATAAACTTGTAAATAACTCATGAAAGAATAAAGTTATGATAAAACCAAGCACACCATTGTTTTTCTTATAAAATTCTTAATAAGTTTGATGTGTCACATGACCCTCTTCCCATTGAAAAAAATAGTTGGATCCAAAATGTCCGACTTCAAAATGGCCGCCATGGTCACCACTCATCTGGAAAAGTTTTCCCCTTCCCATATACTAATGTGCCACAAACAGAAGTTGATATCACCAACCATTCCCATTTTATTAAGGTGTATCCATATAACTGGCGCACCCTGTACATGTACCTGTGTAGTGAGCTCCTATACAGAGCCCCTATCAAAACAAGAAACTAAGCCCTAATTGCTGGCATACAGTAGGCGCCTGTGAAGGGGAGAAGGAGACCCCACGTCTATGACAAAATGCTTGACTTCCTAAAGTGATATTTTGCATAAATAAAGATTATTACGGTATATTTTTGGAAGAATCAGTGTCTGGGTGATCGCAATGTCTGTACACCCCATCTTTATCTACAATAGTTGTTCCTATTATTCTTTATGGACATCATCAGTTACCATATCTGAAATGGACGGAACTCCGTGATGTCACAGAACAGTGTTCAAATCTGTAGAACGTTCCGTCATCTGACTGCATTCATTTCAGTGTTTGACTCTCTAGTGGAAGCATCTACTGAAAGTGTCTATTGCGGATTAGT
Source organism: Allobates femoralis (assembly GCA_033576535.1). Taxonomy (NCBI): domain Eukaryota; kingdom Metazoa; phylum Chordata; class Amphibia; order Anura; family Aromobatidae; genus Allobates; species Allobates femoralis. The sequence goes on from JARQOC010000004.1 coordinate 68,077,264, forward strand.
GAATTATTCCTGGATTTGACAATTATTTCTGATTAGACAACTATTTCTCGACTTGCCTTCTCTTTGGGACCATCTTTGCTACATTTGAAGGTAAATATTGTGAATTTATTTACTATCTATAGAACTATCATGAGTAACCAATTGGTATCAAAAATGCACATGAAACGTAATCTTTACTGATATATTAAAATTAATGTCCCATATTACAGCTCAATAACATAAGTGTGAGATTAGTGATACCCCTTCCCCCACACACAGTATGTCTGTGTTTATCAATTCACAGCATAGCACATATAGCAGAACACACAGGTCCTTCCTCTATGATTACTCCTCATACCATTCTACTGAATAGTGGGTAACTAACAAAATGCCGTATATATCAAGATGAATCCGGACGATGACCTGATAGGAGTAAAGAGCCCGTTACACACAACGATATTGTTGCAATGTCACTGGTTTGGTGACGTTGCAGCGATGTCGAAGTGACATTGTTGTGTGTGACACGTATCAACGATCAAAGATATGTTGTTGATTGCAGATTTATGGACAGGACCATAATTCTATCGTTGGTCTCTGTCAGGAATGTATGAATATGTTGCGTTATTCTAAGAGGTCTGAACACTCATCCAGAGCAAGCTGGTTCACTTGGACAGAACCTGCATAGACTTTTGCTTCACCCTCCTCCAGTAGGAATCTTTGTGACAAATCGTAAATACCAAAACTAAACTGGATGCCAATGTCAATGTGTTGCCTGTTAATAAAGTGAATCCTGGTGTTAGGTAACTCAGTGATATCACACCGCAGGGTGATATTACTGAAAATCCCATGAAGGTAGCAGGAATCAGCACTATGGAAGATGGAGGCAGGCATGGCAACCACAAGATGGGTGGTTGTGAGCCATCTGCCAAGGTCACGACGGACTGTGACATGGACGTGGGTAGCTGCCCCATGGTAAGTGCTGGTCCTGAGGCATCACATCGTGATGGGCCTCATGGTGGAGGAGGACTTAGCCATGCCCCGCCACGACCTGGCATCGCTGAGGGTCCTCTCCAGTTCGTAGAACTTGTTGCTAAGGGAGACGGAGGCGGGCATGGCAACCGCAAGAGCAGTGGTTACATGCCTCCTGCCCGGGTCACAACAGACTGTGACATAGCGGGTGCGAGCTGCTCCATCCTCAGCAGGGATCCCGAGTGATCACCGGAAGAGGGAAATGTGTTTTCTCCAACTGGGCACGAGGATGGGAACACAGAGCCCATAATCTGTCCGGTTGATGGGAAAGCTGTGTTCATACTGTCAGGGTGATGGAGGAGCAGCCTCCATATTCTGTCAGAGTAGTGAGAGACTGTACTCCACAGTCGGCCTAGACGATGGGGAAATCGGGCCCATTGTTCATCTGACTGATTGGAAGACAGGCCTCCCAGCTGTTCAGGACCATGGGAAAGAGGTATCCCTGGCTTGTCCGGATGGGAGACTGGTACACTTGGTCTGCCAGGGAGATGGAAGAGCAAACCCCCTCTCCTGTCAGAAAGGTGTAATGGCAATCCCAACAGCCTGTCAAGTTAAGGGGCAGTCCCAGACCATGGCTTATCAGGGTGATGGGAAAGCTGGGTCACTGGCCAGCCAGGCAAATGAGAGAGTGGCATTATTCCCAGGGAGATGGCCTTCCGAGGTGCTCTCGCCCGTAGATTGAGTACTGGGAATGCAGGACCGCACGGCATTCTGGGTCCTCAACCTGTAAAGGAATAAGCAGACACCTGCCGACCCAGGACAGGTCCAAGATGGTTCCTGTGAGGTCGGGCTTTGGTTAGCAGAGTATACGGGGGCTCAGCGGTTAGCAGAGTATACGGGGGCTCAGCGTTAGCAGAGTATACGGGGGCTCAGCGGTTAGCAGAGTATACGGGGGCTCAGCGGTTAGCAGAGTATACGGGGGCTCAGCGGTTAGCAGAGTATACGGGGGCTCAGCGGTTAGCAGAGTATACGGGGGCTCAGCGGTTAGCAGAGTATACGGGGGCTCAGCGGTTAGCAGAGTATACGGCCGGAGGGTTGGGGGCGGGAGAGAGAGGAGGAGCGCAACGACCCGGAAGGGGGTGGGGGCCCGGGGGGGAGGGAGAGGAGCGCACGGCCACGGGGGTGGGGGCGGGTAGGGTCAGGGAGGGAGGAGGAGGAAGCGCACACGGCCTGGAGGAGGAGGAGTGCACACCGGCCACGGGGGGGGGGGCCAGGAGACAGAGATGAGACCGTCGCACCGGCCCTGGAGGGGTGGTGGAGGGCCGGGGAGGATAGTGAAGGAGGACATCCGGCCCGGGGGGGGGGGGGGGCGGGAGGAGGAGGAGGTAGCGCATCGGCCCGCGGGGGGGGGTGGGGGGCCGGGGAGGAGGAGGAGCGCACCGGCCCGGGGGAGGGGGAGGAGCGCACCGGTCTCAGGAGGGTGGGGGGCCGGTGAGGAGGAGCGCACCGGCCCGGGGGGGTGGGGGGCCGAGGAGGAGGAGGAGGCACCGGCCCGGGGGGGTGGGGGCCGGGGAGGAGGAGGAGCGCACCAGACCCGGAGGGGGGTGGGGGGCCGGGGAGGAGGAGGAGCGCAACGGCCCGGAGGGGGTGGGGGGCCGGGAGGAGGAGGAGCGCACCGGCCCGGGAGGAGAAGGAGCGCACGGCGGTGGGAGGGGGCGGCCAGGGAGGTAGGAGGAGGAGGAGCGCACCGGCCCGGGGGAGGGGTGGGGGGAGGAGGAGGAGCGCACCCGCTCGGGGGGGTGGGGGGGTGTTTGGCCGGGGAGGAGGAGCGCACCGGCCTGGGGAGGAGGAGGAGCGCACCGGCCCGGGGAGGGGTGTGGGGCCGGGGAGGAGGAGGAGCGCACCGTCCCGGGGGGGGGGGGGGGGGGCCGGGGAGAAGGAGGAGCGCACCGACCGGGGGGGGGGGGCGGGGAGGAGGAGGAGGCACCGGTCGGGGGGGGGGCGGGCGGGGAGGAGGAGGAGCGCATCGGCACGGGGGGGGGGGGGGGGAGGGAGGAGGAGCGCACCGGCCTGGGGGTGGGGGCCGGGGGAGGAGTAGGAGCGCACCAGCTCGGAGGGGTGGGGGGCCGGAGGAGGAGAAGGAGGAGCGCACCGGCTCCGGAGGGGTGGGGGGCCGGAGGAGGAGAAGGAGGAGCGCACCGGCCCGGTGGGGTGGAGGGCCGGGAGTAGGAGCGCACCGCTCTGGAGGGGTGGGGGGCCGGAGGAGGAGAACGAGAAGCGCACCGACCCAGGGGGGGGGAAGCCGGGGAGGAGGAGGAGCGCACCGGCCCTGGAGGGGGCCGGGGAGAGGAGGAGCGCACCGGTCTGGGGAGGTGGGGGAAGGAAGGAGGAGCGCACCAGCTCCAGGGGGGGTGGGGGGGCAGGAGGAGGAGCGCACCGGTCCGGGGGAGTGGGGGGGGCCGGAGGAGGAGGAGGAGCGCACCGGCCCAGGGGGGTGGGGGGCCGGAGGAGGAGGAGGAGCGCACCGGCCCGGGGGGTGGGGGGCCGGAGGAGGAGCGCACCGGCTCCGGAGGGGTGGGGGGCCGGAGGAGGAGAAGGAGGAGCGCACCGGCCCGGTGGGGTGGAGGTCCGGAGTAGGAGCGCATCGGCTCCGGAGGGGTGGGGGGCCGGAGGAGGAGAATGAGAAGCGCACCGACCCTAGGGGGGGGGGAAGCGGGGAGGAGGAGGAGCGCACCGACTCGGGAGGGAGGGGGCCGGGAAGGAGGAGGAGCGCACCGACCCGTGAGGGTTGGGGGCCGGGGAGGAGGAGGAGCGCACCGGCCCGGGAGTAGGAGGAGCGCACCGGTTGGGAAGGTGGGGGCCGGGGAGGAGGAGAAGCGCACCGGTCTGGGGAGGTGGGGGGCCCGGAGGAGGAGGAGGAGTGCACCGTCCCGGGGGGTGGGGGGCCAGAGGAGGAGGTGGAGAAGAAGGAGCGCACCGACCCGGGGTGTGGGGGGCCGGGGAGGAGGAGGAGCGCATCGGCCCGGGAGGGTGGGGGGCCGGGGAGGAGGTGGAGTGCATCGGCTCGGGAGAGTTGGGGGGCCCGGGAGGAGGAGAAGCCCGGGGGGTGGGGGGCCAGGAGGAGGAGGAGCGCACCAGACGGGGGGTGGGGGGCTAGAGCAGGAGCGCACTGGCCAGGGGGGGTGGGGGGCCGGAGGAGGAGTAGAAGTGCACCGGCTCCGGAGGGGTGGGGGGCCGGGGGAGGAGGAAGAGCACAGCGGCTCCGGAGGAGCGGGGGGCCGGAGGAGGAGGAAAAGGAGGAGCGCACCGGCTCGGGGGGTGGGGGGCCGGAGAGGAGGAGGAGTGCACCGCCTCCGGAGGGGTGGGGGGCCAGAGGAGGAGGTGGAGAAGGAGGAGCGCACTGACCGGTGGGTGGGGCGGGGAGGGAGGAGGAGCGCACCGGCTCGGGAGGGTGTGGGGGGCCGGGGAGGGGAGGGGGGAAGCGCACCGGCTCCGAAGGGGTGGGGGGCCGGGAGGAGGAGGAGGTGGCACCGGCGCGGGGGGGTGGGGGGCCGGGGAGGAGGAGCGCACCAGCCCGGGGGAGGTGGGGGGGCGGAGTAAGGAGGAGGAGCGCACCGGCTCCGGAGGGGTGGGGGGGTCGGAGGAGGAGGTGGAGAAGGAGGAGCGCACCTGCCCGGGGAAGGGGGGGGGTGCCGGGAGGAGGCGCACCGGCTCAAGAGGGGTGGGGGACCGGAGGAGGAGGAAGAGCGCTCCGGCCCGGGGGGGGGGGGGGCCGGAGGAGGAGGAGGAGCGCTCCGGCCCGGGGGGGGGCCGGAGGAGGAGGAGGAGGAGCGCACCGGCCCGGGGGAATGGGGGGCCGGAGGAAGAGCGCACCGGCTCAAGAGGGGTGGGGGGCCGGAGGAGGAGACGCACCGGCTACGGAGGGGTGGGGGGCCGGAGGAGAAGGAGGAGCGCACCGGCCCGGGAGTAGGAGGAGGAGAAGAATGAGCGCACCGACCGGGGGGGGTGGGGGGCTGGGGAGGAGGAGGAGCGCACCGGCTCGGGAGGGTAGGGGGCCGGGGAGGAGGAGGAGCGCACTGGCATGGGGGGGTGGGGATGGGGAGGAGGAGGAGCGCACCAGCCCGGGGGGGTGGGGGGCCGGGGAGGAGGAGGAGAGCACCAGCCTGGGGGGGTGGGGGGGCCGGGGAGGAGGAAGAGCGCACCGGCCCGGGAGGGTGGGGGGCCAGAGGAGTAGGAGGAGCGCACCGTCTCCGGAAGGGTAGGGGGCCGGAGGAAGAGGATGAGGAGGAGCGCACCAGCTACGGGAGGTGGGGGGCCGGAGGAGGAACGCACCAGCTCCGGGGGGGAGGGGGGCCGGAGGAGGAGCACACCAGCTCCGGGGATGGTGGGGGGCCGGAGAAGTAGGTGGAGGAGGAGGAGCGCACCGTCTCCGGAGGGGTGGGGGGTCGGAGGAGGAGGAGGAGCGCACCGGCTCGTGGGGGTGGGGGGCCGGGGAGGAGGATGAGGAGCAGCGCACCAGCTCCAGGGTGGGTGGGGAGCCGGAGGAGGAGCGCACCATCTCCGGGGGGTGTGGGGTCCGGAGGAGGATGAGGAGTGCACCGGCTCCGGGGGGTGGGGGGGCCGGAGGAGGAGGAAGAGCGCACCGGCCCGTGGGGGTGTGGGGGCCGGAGGAGGATGAGGAGCGCACCGGCTCCGGGGGGTGGGGGGACCGGAGGAGGAGAAAGAGCGCACTGTCTCCGGGGGGGGTGGGGGGCCGGAGTAAGAGGAGGAGCACACCGGCTCCGGAGGGTGGGGAGGACGGAATAGGAGGAGGAGGAGCGCACCGGCTCCGGAGGGGTGGAGGGCCAGAGGAGCGCACCAGCTCCGGAGGGTGGGGGGACCGAAGGAGGTGGAGGATATGCGCACCGTCTCCGGGGGGGTGGGGGGCCGGAGAGGAGGAGGAGGAGTGCACCGGCTCCGGGGGGGGTGGGGGGCCGGAGGAGGAGGAGCGCACCGGCTCCGGAGGGGTGGGGGGCCGGAGGAGGAGCACACCAGTTCGGGGGGGTGGGGGGCCGGAGGAGGAGCGCACCGACTCCGGAGGGGTGGGGGGCCGGAGGAGGAGGAAGGAGGAGCGCACCAGCTCCGGGGGGTGGGGGGCCGGAGGAGGAGCGCACCGCCTCCGGAAGGGTGGGGGGCCGGTGGAGGAGCAGATCAGCTCCGGGGGGGTGGGGAGGCCGGAGGAGGAGCACACCAGCTCCGGGGGGGTGGGGGGACGGAGGAGGAGCGCACCAGCGTCGGGGGGGGGTGGGGGGCCGGAGGAGGATCGCACAGCTCGGGGGGGTGGGGGTACGGAAGAGAAGGTGGAGGAGGAGCGCACCGGCCACGGGGGGGTGGAAGGTCGGAGGAGTAGGGGCACACCGTCGGGGGGTACGGCTGGGGGGACGGAGGAGGAGGGGCACCGGCCCGGGGGGGAGGAGGAGCGCACGATTCGGGGGGTGTGGGGGGGCCGGGGACGGAGGAGCGCACGGCCCAGGAGGGGCAAGGGAGGAGGAGGAGTGCATTGGCCCGAGTGGGGTGGGGGGCCGGGGGAGGAGGAGGAGCGCACGGCCTGGGGGGTGGGGGGACGGAAGGAGGAGCGCTCCGGCTCCAGAGGGGTGAGGGGCTGGAGGAGGAGGAGGAGCGCACCAGCTCTGGCGGGGTGGGGGGGCCGGAGGAGGAGCGCACCGGCCAGGGGGGCTGGGGCGGAGGAGGAGCACACCAGCCCAGGGGGGCCGGGGACAGAGGAGGAGCGCACCGGTTCAGGGGAAGTCGGGGACGGAAGAGGAGCCCAATGGGGTGGAGGGCCGGGGAGGAGGAGGAGCGCTCCGGCCCGGGGGGATGGGGGGCCGGGGAGGAGGAGAAGCGCATCGGCCCGGGGGGGGTGGGGGACGGGGAATAGGAGGAGCGCACCGGCCCGGGGGGTGGGGGGGCCGGGGAGGAGTAGGAGCGCAGCGGCACAGAAGGGGCTGGGGACGGAGGAGGAGCGCACCAGCCCAGGGGAGTAGGGGGCTGGGGACGGAGGAGGAGTGCATCTGCCTGGGGGGGTGGGGGGCCAGAGAGGAGGAGGAGGGCACTAGCCCGGGGGGTTGGAGGGCCGGGGAGGAGGAGGAGCGCACTAGCCCGGGGGGGTGGGGGAACTGGGAGGAGGAGGAGTGCACTGGCCCAGGAGGGGCCAGGGATGGAGGAGGAGCGCACCGGGACGGGGGGGGTGAGGGGTCGAGGACGGAGGAGGAGTGCACCAGGCCAGGGACGGAGGAGGAGCGCACTGGCCCAGGGGGGTGGGGGGCCGGGGAGGAGGAGAAGCGCAGCGGCCCAGGGGGGCCAGGGACAGAGGAGGAGCGCACCGGCCCGGTCAGGGGTTGCAGGGAGAGAGGCAGAGGGCACAGAGGTCGGGGGTGCAAGGAGAGAGGCAGGGGGGCACAGAGGTCAGGGGGTGCAGGGAGGGAGGCAGGGGGGCACAGAGGTCGGGGGGTGCAGCGAGAGAAGCACAGAGGCAGGAGGACAGGCAAAGAGGTCAGGGGGCACAGGTGATTCAGGCAGGGGGACAGGCAGAGAGGTGCAGGGGGGCTCAGACGGGGGAGACAAGCACAGAGACAAGAGACAGCACACACACCCATATCTAGTATAATATCATAGGCCCCACATTGCCTTACAAATGATATCATGGGCCGAACATTGCCTTCCATGTCGTATAATACCTCTGTGCCTGTCCCCCTGCGCCTCCCCGCCTCTGTGCCTGTCCCCTGCGCCTCCCCGCCTCTGTGCCTGTCCTCTTGCGCCTCCCCGCCTCTGTGCCTGTCTCCCTGTGCCCCCCGCTTCTGTGCCTGTCCCCCTGCGCTCCCCGCCTCTGTGCCTGTGTGGAGCCCCACGGGACGGGGGTACTCGGTACCGGACCGGACGGTGCCGGGGAAGTCACGGGTAGTTTGGTCCGGACCGTGTCCCTGGCTCGACAATAAAGGGGGATTATTTACAGGGGATTTGTCACTCGTGACGCCACCCACTTGATACGGCCAGCGATGGGGCCGCCGCTGCTGCAGAACCTCCGGGGGTGATAGAATGGCAGCGGAGATGGTGTAGTTCCAGTGGGGAGAACTGTATCCCCCGGGGCAGTAAGGGTTAAGTCTATGGTGTGTAGGTGTAGCACACTTACTTTGCAGGCACTGCAGGGATCTCTCCTCCTGGCTGGTGCTGACAGGCTGGATCTGTATGAGGGAGAATAGGATGCAGATAGAGGTAGACAAGAGAGGCAATTCAGGGTTTTCCAAAGCTTTACTCTTTGTTTCCTTCCAGCAAGTTACAAGTCATTTGCCGTTCTTACAGCACAGTTTGTTCTCAACACACGGGTGCTTTCTCCCTCTCCGGATTCTCTTTTCTCTGCAGCCAGGCCTCTCCCTCTCTGTGACCCCTCACACAGTCTTTAGTGTCCCTTTCCGGGCTGTTGCGTTCTCTTTACTCTGTGTTATGCGACACTGGACAGTATGGCGGTGACTCGGGCTCCTGTGAGTCCTAAGTGCGTCACTGAGCTGCCTGTCCTTTGGGTTAGGGATCTCAATCTGGAACTCAGACCCCTCGTCGTGTTGTCTGGGGATGCCGGGTGAACTACGGTCCCCTCTAGAGCCGACATTCTACTTAGCCCAGCCTCCAGCAGTCCTCAGCACGAGGCTCTACCAGGCTCTCTCCTTCTGTTCCTTTCAGTATCCTAGGAGGGACTTCTCTCTCTCTGTAGTCAGTGGCTGTAGCTACTGTCTAGGGCACGGGTTCCACCGTCCCTCTCTGTTCTGTCACACTCCTGGTGGCATCAGCATCGGACGGGCTTTCTCTCCCCTCTGGCTCGCACTGGCTCAGTACGGATTCTGCGCTCCTAGCCTTGCACTCACAGAAGTGTGATTGTCCTTCAGTCTTTACATCTCAGCCTACTGTGGCCTACTGCCTTCCTTCACTCCTCCCCCTCACTATATACTGTCAGTCACCTGACCTCTGGTGTGCCCAACCCACTCCTCTGAATCCACCACCCCTCCGATCTCATATAGTTTCTAATCTCAGGGCTGGATGTAAACCTCTCTGACACGTGGGTTGTGTGGGCTGTGAGGGTGTTGTTGTGCAACAATGTCCTACCTGCCTGGCTGCAGTTCCCTTTGTGGCCTCCTGGACGCAGGGGCGCCACACCTGTCCCACTGCCCCCCCCGCTTCTGTGCCTGTCCCACTGCCCCCCGCCTCTGTGCCTGTCCTCCTGCGCCACCCGCCTCTGTGCCTGTCCCCTCCGCCCCCCGCCTCTGTGCCTCTCCCCCTGCGCCCCCCGCCTCTGTGCCTGTCCCCCTGCATTCTATGTGCCTGTCTCCCTACGCCCCCCGCCTCTGTGCCTGTCCGCCTGCGCCCCCCGCCTCTGTGCCTGTCCCCCTGCGCCCCCCGCCTCTGTGCCTGTGCCCCGCGCCTCTGTGCATGTCTCCCTGCCCCCCCCCCCGCCTTTGTGCCTGTCCCACTGCGCCCCCCGCCTCTGTGCCTGTGCCCGCGCCTCTGTGCATGTCTCCCTGCCCCCCCCCCCCCCGCCTTTGTGCCTGTCCCACTGCCCCCCCCCCCCGCCTCTGTGCCTGTCCCACTGCACCGGGGTGAGGACGGAGGATGTGGGTGGTTGGGGGTGGCGGAGGTTCCGCTGGCGATAGTGTGTGCAGGCAGCACTACCTCCAGCGAACGCCGTATTGTTACACCCAAGAGGGTGTATAATTGCTTTGTGGCTTCTGGTGGAAGCGTTACAACCGGACGGAAGCAGAAGCCACAAGGCAATTATGTAAGTAGATTGTACTATGTCCTGCAATGTATATTGAAGACACATGCCCTTTACATATTGTAAAGATGTTGAGTGTTGTGTATCAAAATTAAAAAAAAAACTGCCTTTGCAACCAATTGTGGCTCCCCAGGGTATGGGGTACTCGGAGCCGGTCTCTGGCGGAAGTCATGGGATCGTGACCCGATTCATTAGCCCTGGGTCAGCTTCTGAAAAGGGGTTCTTCTAGTGTGGTAGGAAGAGGGGGTTATTTACAAGGAAGTTTTTGTGACGCCACTCGTGGTATGTGGCTATTATGGGCCACCACTGCTGCAGAACCTCCAGGAATGATGGATAGCATCTAGGATGGGACAGCCCTCCATGGGCAGAGCAGTTTTCCCCGGGGCAGTGTTGATAGTCTATGTGTAAGATGCAGGGCAACAGGCACAAGTAACATGCAGACTCACTGTTTTGTAGTTTCCTCTCAGTCCTTTACTGGAGCAGATGGTAATAAGTTGTCCATGGAGTCTTTGAGAGCAACTCAGGGTTCTTCCCACCGGTTCAGGTCTTTGGCTCCCTTACTGCTCTCAGTGTGTTGGCCCTGCTGCTGCATCAGCTGAGCTGCCGGCCCTGTCTCTTCTTTCAAGGTGCCTGTATGACAGGCAACCCGAGTCCTTTCTAACCCTGGCTGTGGGTGTCAGCTCCTGAACTGTCTCTGTTGCTGTGTCTCCAGGCACAGTGTGGCTGGGAAACCTGGAATTCCCCACCTTCCGGTATTGACTGCCGGAATGTGAGACGCTGCACAGTTTCGGACTCGGTGTCCGTTCTCTGCGCTTTCCTCTGGGGTGAGCACGGTGTTGCTCAGCTCTACAGGTGTGTTCCTGCGTCTCTCCTCAGACCCTAGCCTTAGGCCAGTCCTCCAGGATGTCTTCACAGTCCTCCCTGGAACTGCACTGCCTGGCTCCTCCCCAGACCAGAAGTTATAGGGAAGCTCACCCCAAACCCGGGTTTGGTCTCCCCCTTCTGGCCTGGGGGCTGGAGGTATTGTGTGTGTGGGTTGCCTGATGAGAAGACCCGTTGTTAATCTCAGCGTGACACCACCACCCGGGGGTAGTGATGACACAGTGGCACTTAGACACTGGGCTGCCACACAATCACAGTGCAGGTTACATTTTCTAAACTTTTAAAAAATTGATCCTGTTCCATGATTGGTCGGTTTGAGGAATGGTTTTCCTTGCAACATTTTTTGTTCGGTCCATAGTCTCAGACCACCATGGTGGATAAAGCTGTGTAATGATGTCACAGAGGGTCATGTGATGTCACCCCTGGGTATTTTGAGGAAGCTCTGCCCACCTGTTCCTTGTATCTGATTGGCCATACCTTATTGCTCAGAGACCTCTGGAGATAATGAGGGTCATCCCATCATTTCTGTGCTCTACCCGCTACATTGCGGTAAACTGATGGTGAGTGTGTTCTCATCAATATGGCGGCCACATAGGATCAGCTAATGATATTATCACCAATTGTAGGAGTTTTCGGTCGTCGCCAACGGAAAAGGGGGTAAGCCGACGACCACCATCCCTGCCCCTGCCAGCCGACCTTCCGGAGGCCCTGTCCCAGTTGCCAGCACTTGGCTGACCGCTGACGTTCGCAAATGTTTTACTTGTGGACAACCGGGACATGTGAGCGCCACTTGTCCGGAGAGGCAGAAGAAGAGCCCCTCATCTGATTCCCCAGGGCCTAGTGCTGCTATTTAGTTGGTGGGTGGTATGGGTGGGAGTTCCCGGGAGAACTTGAAGTCAGTCACGGTGGGTAACACCATCACTGTGGGGCTCAGGGACTCTGGCGCAGAATGAACTCTCATCCGTCCCGAATTCGTGTATCCTCATGAACTCATCCTTGGAAAGACACTGACAATCACCAGTATTGGTGGTGAGCGCCGATATTTGCCGATGGCCCGAGTTTATATGGACTGGGGGGTGGGAGGTTGGGGTAACCAAGAATCTCCCCGCCAATGTGTTATTGGGAATAGATTTGGGGAGGTTGGTTGCACATTATGTTCACCCGCCCGGGTATGACATGTCAGGTAATGTCCAGGTGAATAATGTGAAGGATCATGTCAATGTTGATAATGTGAAGGGTGATGTCAATGTTGATGATGTGCAGGGAAAGGTCAATGTTGATAATGGGAATGGTAATAATGTTGATAATGATGTTGATGATGTGCCAAGAAATGTCAATGTTGATGATGGGCAGGGAAATGTCAATGTGTTGCCTGTTAATAAAGTGAATCCTGGTGTTAGGGAACTCAGTCATATCACACCGCTGGGTGATATTACTGAAGATCCCAGGAGGTTGGCAGGAATCAGCACTATGGGAGATGGAGGCAGGCATGGCAACCACAAGAGCGGTGGTTGTGTGCCACCTGCCAAGGTCACGACGGACTGTGACATGGCGGGTGCTAGCTGCTCCATGGTAAGTGCTGATCCGGAGGCATCACAGCGTGATGGACCTCATGGTGGAGGAGAACTCAGTGATGTCACGCCACGAGCTGGCATCACCGAGGGTTTCCCCCACGGTACAACCTTGGTTGCTAAGGAAGATGGAGGCAGGTATGAGGACCCTGGGGAACATGGCCTCATGCTGCGTGCCAGTGTCACGATGGACTGTGACACGGACGTGGATAGCTGCCCCATGGTAAGTGCTGGTCCTGAGGCATCACATCGTGATGGGCCTCAGGGTGGAGGAGGACTTAGCCATGCCACGCCACGAGCTGGCATCGCTGAGGGTCCTGTCCAGGTAGTAGACTTCGTTGCTAAGGGAGACGGAGGCGGGCATGGAAACCGCAAGAGCGGTGGCTGCATGCCACCTGCCAGAGTTACAACAGACTGTGACATAGCGGGTGCGAGCTGCTCCATCCTCAGCAGGGATCCCGAGTGATCACCGGAAGAGGGAAATGTGTTTTCTCCAACTGGGCACAAGGATGGGTACACAGAGCCCATAATCTGTCCGGCTGGTGGGAAAGCTGTGTTCACTACCTGTCAGGGTGATGGAGGAGACATACCAATTTTTTGTAGGGAAGCATGCCAGAGGACCAGGGCATACAGCTGTGACTCATTCGGTAGCCCACCGCCGTCGTCCGGTGCCCGCCGCTGCTCTTATTCTGGTGCCGCTCTGAGCTCTCTGGCTCAACTGCCGGTAGATGTACGTTAAGTCGCCGGCCAATCAGAAGCCAGTGGCTGCCACCCTCTGATTGGTTGGCAGCTTAATGTACATCTACAGTAGAGTACCCAGAGCGGAGCCGGTATACCGTACAGCGTGAACCGTGGAGGACCGATAAGAAAGGGGTGTGTGTGTTTTTTTTTCTTTTTTTGCAGGTACAGTACTGTAATGGGGATATTGGGGATAATGGTATTGGGGGCTGCAAGGGAGTATTGGGGATGTTCTTGTTAGGATTCACAGTTTGTCTGGTACTGTTGGTTTGTGATGATAACTACTGTGCAGTGTATATAATAAATGTTCATTTTTTTGTTCAACAATAAATATAAATTCTTCTTCATGGAAAAATAAGACCCAGCGTATCTGTGGGAGCAAAAATGTATGCAAAGCCCCTCTCACATCAGCATTTTGATGATGTTTTCGGCCGATCCAGCAGATGGCGCTGGATCAGCCGCCTAACGGCCGACTTGCTGCCAGGATCCGGCGAGCCCCATGCATTGTCTGTGGGGCTTGCGGTCGGGTGCGGCAAGTGCGGTTCTGCCAGATGCACCGCTAGCAGTGTTTTTTTGTCCCCGCAACAAGTGCCGGATATACCACTTCCGGCAGAACCGCACTTGTCGTACCTGACTGCAAGCCTCATAGACAATGCATGGGGCTCGCCGGATCCTGGCAGCAAGTCGACAGTTATCTGGCAGATGCCGCAAATCCGGAAACATCAGCAAAACGCTGATGGGAAAGGAGCCTAAGGCTGCCTTCAGATTTGCAGAT